>CM060911.1:152040508-153281758 GCA_030737875.1 Allium sativum | reverse complement strand
GGTTGCCTGTTATTATCGTTGGGAGTAAAACCCGTCACTAAAAGTACACCTAAGTACACCATTCTGTTTCTATTGGGATAATTATGTTTCTGTTATACTAGTATTGGTGTAGAGAAAAGTATTTGGGAAGCGTAATCTATTCTGTTCTATTTGTTCTACTTATACTTTTCAGTCTGTTATACCTGGCTTATGATATTGTTATCTCTCTCATCCATTTATATGCCTGTCATGATGCTTTTACATATTTATATGCTAAAAGTAAGTTGACTCGCCAAACTTTATGCCTGGCCCATTTTGTTTCCTTTTCTCTCTCTCTTCCTTCCCCCTAGGTTCTTAGGGTGGGAATACCCAGGCTAGATTAGGATTCTGTCTTCTGATTCCGCTTGGAGCTGCATATATGTCCGTTTTGATTACCTGCCTATCTTGCTATGGCTATATTCGGGGACTATGATTTTATATTACTGTACTTTGATGATTTTAGTACAAGGCAAATACTTTAATTTGATGTAATGGGTTTTCTGTATTTCAGACTTATGTTGTAACTGGATTTAGGACCAGGATGTTTTCTTTTTAAAGAATAAAAGTTTTAAATTTTGTAGTTATTTTATATCTGTCTTGTGATGTTTTTGTTTACCTATAATGCTTCACGTAGCTTAGTGCATTCTGTTAAAGAGTGACATTAATGGACGTGGGGTGTCACATCTGGTACCAGAGCTGAAGGTTACAAGATCGGATAAAATATTTTGAAAATTATTTTCAAAAGGCTTGAGAAATAAAGATTTCTCAAAGAAAAGACTATTTTTTGAAAAAAAATATTCCTCAAAGCCACATAAAATATCTCTCGATTCTCCGCTTGAATCCCTTTTTCCTTTTCTTTTCTTTTCAGCATGTATGGGGAACAGATTCTTCCCGAAGGATGTCCCTATTGCGGTATGGTTCCGTAGGCATGTTAAAACTACAGCACAAGTCGAAGGACAAGGAAGTGCCTAACCTTCATCTGTAGCCGCAGTAGTTCCACCTACAACTAATTTTCTCTCAAGCTTCGTAAGGATTTCCGTGCGATGGAGGAAGCTTTCGAGAGGCTTGTTAGAATGTTACACAAGGATGGTAAAGAGGAAAATAAGGGAGTTAGGGCTACGGAGCACAGCCCAAGGATGAGAAAAATGGTGGATCAAGAAGGGAACATAGATGAAAGAAGGAGAGCCTAATAAAGTTCAAATAAAGGTAAGAAGAAGTGTCATGATTGTGGGAACGTGGGTCGTTTAGTCAAAGATCACAAAAAAAAGGAAGAATGCTTGTTTCAGCTGTGGAAAAGTTGGACACTAAATTAGGGAGTGCCCGAAGAAGCAAGGACATGGCTAAAGGGCAGGATCATCTGGACGACAGGTGCATGCTCTCGAGGCCAGTGTACTAGGAAAAGGTAGGAAGCTTTCTTTTAAAGGTTTGATTTCTCTTTCCGATCATTATGTTAGGACTCTATTTGATTCTGGCGCTTCACATTCTTTTATATCTGATTCTGTGGTTGAGTCTCTGCACCTTAGTACTAGTATGGTTTCGGATCCCGTTGTGGTCTCAAACCCCATTGGGGGGTTCGGCTCATCTGTTTGTGATTTGTTGGGGTTTGAGGATATCCATGTTGGGTGTCGAGTTTGAGTGTGACGCATATGGTCTTTTGGGCTATGGTCTGATTCTAGGGATGGATTGGCTAGCTATATATGGTGCCATTCTAGGCTTTTGACTTGCCATGGGAGGACTCTCGAGATTTCTTGTGACCCTAAGGGGTCTGTCATGCTTTGTTTCCTAAAATCGCTTGATGCATCTATCGATGATTTATGATCTGTACCAGTAATCTGCGAGTATCTGATGTTTTTGAGGAGGTTCGAGGATTACCTCCGAGGTGCGAGATTGATTTACGGATATACTTAGTGGACAATGCAAATTCAGTTGCATTGCCTATGCGCCAAATGGCTCCGAGAGAAAGGAGGGAGCTCAGCAAGCAAGAAGGAAGCTACTTGAGAAGGGGTTTATTAGGCGAAGCATATATGAATAGGGTGCTCCAGTCATCTTTGCAACTAAGGCGGACGGCTCGCTTCGCTTATGCAAGGATTACAGAGAGTTGAATAAACTAGCTAAGAAGAATCAGCACCCACTTCCAAGGATAGATGATCCGTTTGACCAACTTGTTGGTGCACCTGTTTTCTCTCATTAGACTTGGCCACTGGTTTTCATCAGTTGAGGGTGGCAAGGGGCAGTATAGACAGGACTGCTTTTAGAACTCTAGATAATTTCATCGAGTGGCTAGTCATGCCTTTTGGGTTGATGAATGCACCCACGTATTTTGTGGATCTGATGAGTAGGGTGTCCCAGGAGTTTCTAAATGAATTCGCTGTGGTCTTTTGGATGATATTCTGATCTTCTCGAAGAGCAAGGAAGAGCATGCCCAACATTTAGGGTAGGTTTTGAAGACTCTCCGAGCACACGAACTTAAGGAGAAATTCTTCAAATGTCATTTTTAGAGAAAGGAAGTGAGATTTCTAGGGCATGTGGTCTCCAACGATGGGATAGCAATGGATCCCGCAAAAGTAGCTGCAGTTCAAGACTGGAAGGTTCCAAGAATGCAACAGAGGTGAGGAGTTTTCTTAGTTTAGCGGGCTATTATAGGAAGTTTATTAAGGACTTCGCGAAGATATCAGCCCCACTCACCAGACCGATGAAGAAGAATATGGCCTTTTCTTGGGATATTGACTGTGAGGATGCTTCTTTAGCTACGAAGAGGGCTCTGACAACAACCCTAGTCTTTAGTTTTCTTGATGGGAACAAAGCGTTCACAGCATGCACTGATGCATGTGGTATAGGACTCGGTGTCGTCTTGATACAAGAGGGAAGTGTAGTATGTTACGGTGGTAGACAGTTGAGAGTTTAGGAGAAGAACTACCCTAACCATGTTTTGGAATTACTTGCTGTAGTATTCACACTTAATACTTGGCGTCACTATCTACTTGGAGAGAAGTTCGAGTTGTATGTCGATCATAAATCTCTTAAGTATTTGTTCTCGCAGAAGGATCTCAATTTGAGGCAATAGAGATTGATGGAGTTCCTAGCGCCGTATGACTTTGAGATTGCTTATACCCCTGGCAAGGGTAATGTGGTGGTGGATGCGTTGAGTAGGCAGAGGATGACTTTGAGTCTGCTATTCGTAGAGAGGCAATGCTTGGAGTATATATCAACCTTTGATTTCAGGCCATCTACGGATCTTATACCTGGTTTGTTGGCATCCTTAGAGATGCAACCTACTCTTGTGGACCAGATAGGAACTTCGCGGCGAGAGGACCTACAGATAGCAGGCATCTTGGATAGGCTCAGTAGAGGGGAGATTCTAGTCACCTCAGTAGATATTCCATGGATGATAGAGGGTGGTTGCGATGAGATGTAAGGCTTTGTGTTCCCCGAGTTGGGAATATGTTGAAGACAGTACATGAGGAAGCCCATCATTCTAGGATGACTATCCATCCAGGCTGTAATAAGATGTATAGAGATATGAAGAGGGTTTTCTTTTGGGCTGGGATGAAGAAGGATGTAGCGGAGTTTGTTTCTCGATGTTTGATTTGCCAACAAGTCAAAGCTGAGCAAAGGAATCCTGTTAGTTTACTTCATCCTTTGGAGGTCCCACAGTGGAAGCGGGAAAGCATATATATGGGTTTCATTGATGGTTTTCCTAGAAAAGGAAAGGCAACACCAGCATTTGGGTTATAGTTGACAGGCTTACTAAGTGCGCTCATTTCATTCCTTTTAAGAGTAAGAGAACGACATCATGGTTGGCATCAATTTATCTTCGTGAGATAGTCCGTCTACATGGAGTACCTTCCATCATAGTAAGTGATCGTGATCACATCATTACCAGTGAGTTTTGGGAAAGCTTACAAGAGGCACTCGACACACAATTATGTTTGAGCACGATATATCACCCTCAGACCGAAGGGCATACTTATAGGGTGCACTGAGTTCTTCATGATCTATTGAGGCTGTGTATCCTAGACTTCGGAGGGACTTGGGTAGAACATCTTCCATTAGTGGAATTCTTCTACAACAACATTTATCAAGCTAGTATTGGCATGACACCCTTAATAGAATTGTATGGACGACCTTGTAGTTCACCAACTTGTTGGTGGGAGTCTACAGATAGGCTTCTACTTGGACCTGAGATAATTAGAGAAACTTCAGAGAAGATTGATCTTATCCACAGACGCATAAAGACAGTTCAGGACAGGCAAAAGTCCTACGCATATAAGAGAAGGACTGGTATTGAGTTTGAGGTGGGAGACATGGTTTTCATCAAGGTATCACCTTTAAGGAATGTGGTTCGCTTTGGATCTATAGGGAAATTGGTTCCAAGGTTTGTAGGACCATTTCCCATAATAGAAAGGATTAGTCAAATTGCCTATAGAGTAAAGCTACCAGAGAGATTGGCGGGTGTGCATGATGTTTAACACATTTCTCATTTGCGGAAACGTCTGCACGATACAACAGAGGTAGTTGAGCCGAGTATGCTTGAGGTAGTAGAGGTGGAATGGGAGGCGACAGTTAGACGAGTTCCTACCCGTATTCTTGGATCAAAGGTTAAGAAGCTACGCAACCGAGAGGTCAAGTTGATGAAAGTTCAATGGGGAAAAGACCATGAAGATGCAAATTGGGGGACTGAAGACAAGATTCGCGCTTCGTACCCTTTTCCTTTCTTTCTACCACTTGTATGTATCCTATCGCTCAAATCTTCAACCTTTAGGTAGAAAACCAATGGGTGTAAACATGTGTTTGAGATATGTTATGTTTTATGGATGCAAGTTTTTGCTAGTGGTTGCTCGTGGATGCATATACACACACACTAGGCACTAGATCGGCTCGATCACTCTCATACGGCATACGGATGCATGTGCATATTTTCTTTGTGGATGGAAATGGGTGTATCATCACATGAATGTTGCATTTGGATGAATGATTGTGCACACATATATAACTTACATGTTATACTAGGATTATTTGCATACATGAAACACCCCACCTCCGTTAGGGTCACTCTCAAAGGGAATGCCCTAATTTTGGTGGAGGTTTATAAGTATAAGTCACAGATATACAAGACAGATATAAATACACATATTTTTGAACAGCGGAAAACAACAGCACTTTTATTCCATCAAAATACGTGTTTACACAAACCATGCCATAATTGTCTTACAATACTTCCAAAAACCATTACATTTCCATAACTGTCTTGATTTCATTATTTAAAGAAGCATAAAAACATAAGTAAACTGCATAAGTCCCCGAAGTTGCAATCCAAAGCCATAGTCCAAAGCGAAAGAGATCCAAGCAATACATTCTTTCTCTTCAAGCTGGATGTGAAAACTGGTCAAGCTGCGGTATTCCCTCCCTGTGGACCTGGGGGGTGGGGGGAAACGAAAGAAAAGAAGACGAAAGAAAAGTAGAGCCAGACATAAAGCCTGAGTAAGTCTAGGACTATTAAGTCTATGAATAAAGAATTGGGCATGATAAGTATAAAACTGGAAATGGGAAAGCACTATAAAATAAGTTAAGTTGTCTAGAGTCGAATATACTATCGTACCCCATATTAATCTCTACATCCATATAAACTAGTTCCCAACAGGCACTCCATAATCAGGGTGAAGTGATCCATTTCTAAAGATCGGCTCCTACTCGCATAGTTACATGTGTCTTACGGCCCCCGATGTTGTAGCTACCTATGCTGGTCCCACCATGGGGTGTATCAAGTCCTATGGTGGCGGCCCGACACAATTCTAGCACGGGTATACTACTGGTGCCCAGTGCCTTATTTTTCTGCGCCAGAGTGTGTGCACGCCCGCACCCCGTTAGAACCTACACTGCTGCACCACCGCCGTCGATTTGACCTCTTACAGTCAGCCCAGTAATCATGCCCCACCCTGCCTAGTTCAGGGTATCCTGATAGACCTTGTAGGGTTACTGCTGAAAAGGGTCCCCCGCTACTAGGTTTTCTATTTCTAGCCAACATGCTAAGTTGGTTAAGTGTTTTGTAAACCTAACCCCCAATCAGTCTGTATAGTTTAGCATGTTCCATTTTGATTAAGTATTAATTCAATTTACTTAATCCTATCAATCCTGACTCAGCCTTAATTGTCTTATTAAAGCCTCGACCTCTCACATTAGACAGGTATTGTTGTGGCTGCCTGTTGCCGGTTGGGTCCGGGCAGTCTTACACCACAACTCAGTCTAACCTCGGGTCTTTGTTGGGCTCCGTGTTTAACCACCCACATTGGATAGGTATTGTTGTGACTACTGGACAGCCGGGCGGTTCCGGGCAGGTTTACATCACAACTCAATCCAACCTCGGGTTAAACACATCGTATTTTCTAAATTTACATATTTTGTCTCTTTTCTTTTTATATGTAAATATTTGTGGCCCATTATTCAAATTCATTTTTATTGGGTAAAATTAATTTATACCACTTAATTGTTTTCAAGGTCGTTGGCATGCGTCAAACATGCCAACACATATGTTTATATTTTAACCCAAACGTCATTACCCCCGTTTTATACGTTCGCTACAATATAACATATGTTGGGTTTAACATTTAAACCCAACTTAGCCACATGAAAAACGGGAGGCTTAGGACATGGTGTATATATATTCTAAGTAACATCAAAAGGGGAGTGTGAATGCATGAACTTGCAACATAACGATCTAATTAACATAAATTAGGCACTTGTGAACTTGCATTGTAATAGCATATAATCATGACATAAAAAATACCTAAACATGAATCATGTTTTTTAATCTATTCATGTGAACTTGCCATTGAAATGTAAATCTAACTTAATTTATGTGTCGCATATATTGTCATATGATTTTGATAACAGCATAGGCCTAAAACATATTTTGTTTGGGCATAAAGTCAAACATAAACTAGCCATGTTCATAAAGTCAACACAAGTTCACAAGGGTGCTTACTTTTGTCACTAACACAAAAGTATGGTTTTACACTTGAATCATGATGCCAATTCCAACATAAATTCATATGAGTCATAATACCCAAATGGATCCAACTACACTAAAAGTGATTATAAAAATATACATCATGTTGGCATAATAGTTAACCATATACTTGCATGAATCTCAAATAAACTACCACAAACATATAGTCGTTAACTTTCAACATGAATCATATACTTGCAATTATCCAATAGGTCTAACATGGTTACACCACAACATCCCAAATTGATTCATAATTAGAATCATAGCAACATACAATTATGAATTATCATCACCACAAACTAAGTACAATTCCATTTCTCATTTACACAAATCAAAACACAATTATTCATTTATATCGGAATAGCACTCTACTTACAACGTATGACGAATCTTCAATTCAGGTTTCTGAATTCTAAATTTGGAGATGCTATCCTTTGTTGTAGGCATTGTTTTGATTTAGTTGTCATTGCTTTAGGCTTTTGAATTGTCTCCTAATCGTCTCTCAATTTTGACGGCTACTTCTAGTCTTTCCTCAGCAGCATGATGGTCTCATTCTAATTTTTATTTGTATGAATTAGGTGGAGTCTTAGGTCCTTTTTATAGAGTTTGTGAATTGATTAGAACCGTCGATGGAGCTTGGATTAATATTTGCCATTCGTTTGAAGGAGATACAATTCAGGAGCTGACACCTAGCCCTAGTGACAAGGCAAGGCTCAGAAATTCGGCCAAGCACAGACCAGGCCAGCCAGGGGGGCTGGGTTCGACCTGGCTCAGGGGCCAGGTCGACACGCCAGTCGACACCGTGTCGACTTGGCAGTCGACACGGGTGACCCAGGTCGACTACCCAGTCGACCTGGGTGCCTTGGGCGGGAAAATTCCCGCCCTGGCCAATCCGGCCCGATTTTGAATTTTGAATTGGTTTTTCTGAGTTGTTTTGAATTTTAAACTGAATTCTGAAACTTCCGGAGGCCATATCTTCTTCATACGGAGTCCGTTTTATGCAAACTCGGACTCTATCCCAAGCAGAATTCTGAGATGAACGCAATGGCGTATCCCGTTTCCCTTAATTCTTTGATTTGAAATTAATTATACTTTAATTTGTGAATTTCACTGTTATAGAATACACGGGGTGTTACATTCTCCCCCACTAAAAAAAAGGATTTTGTCCCCGAAATCTTCAAGTTTAGGAAGAATGTATATCCTAACATCCAAACGTCCATCTACTCATCCATCAAACACGAGCATCCATTGTCCTTAAAAGACTTCTAATGCTTCATGATCATATGCGAAGTGTGTGTACATGTACTTATCTAATGCAAAATCAGGCGGCCTACTGATTCAGTTGACCTCCTTAATGCAAATTATGTAAGTGTCATGAATCCATTATGTATGCAAATTTTCCTATTCATGATTCTACATGAGTGCACAATCATTCATATATAAATGCAACATCCACATGACAACACATTAAATTTTAACCATATACAATTGCAAACATATCCATGCATATGCAATATGAGGTGACTGAGCCGATCTAAAACCTAGATTGTGTGTGTATATGCAACCACGAGCAACCACTAGTAATCACTTGCAACCACTTGCAACCATCATCCATAACATGTTTCAATTACATGTTTTCATCCAAAGGGTTTCTACCTAAAAGATAAGGTCAAGGAGATATACCTAAAAAGATAGATAAAAGCGCAACTTAAGGAAAAAGAAAGATCAAAGATGTACCCTCGAAAAGAAAAGGGTAGGCTGCGCGTATTCTAGCTTCAGTTTCCCAAGTTGCGTCTTCCTCGGCGTCGCTCCATTGAACTTTGACCATCTTGACTTCGCGGTTGCGTAGCTTTTTCACTTCCGTTACTAATATGCAGGTTGGAACTTTCCTCACGGTTGCTTCGCGTTCCACTTCAGCTTCCTCAAGGATGTTTGGCTCTACCACTTCAGCAGATTCATGTAGACATTTTCGGTGGTGCGAAACATGGAAAACGTTGTGAACTCCGGCCAGCTTTTCGGGTAGCTCTAATCTATAGGCCATTTTCCCAATTTTCTCGATGATAGGGAATGGCCCTACGAACCTTGGTGCTAGCTTTCCTGTGGTTCCAAAACGAACAACGTTCCTTAGCGGAGATACCTTAAGAAAAACTCTGTCCCCAACCTCAAATTCAAGGTCGGTCCTCCTCCTGTCGGCGTAGGATTTCTGTCTGTCTTGGTCTGTCTTCATCCTTCTTCGTATCAAGCCTACTTTCTCTGAAGTCTCTTGGATCATATCTGGTCCAAGTATGAGCTTATTAGTAGACTCCCACCAACAAGTGGGCGATCGGCAAGGCCTTCCATATAAAGCCTCGAAGGGCGCCATTCCGATGGTGGCTTGGTAGCTGTTGTTGTAGGCAAATTCTACCAAAGGAAGATGGTCTTCCCACATCCCTCCGAAGTCAAGGACGCACAGTCTTAAAAGGTCCTCCAAAACTCTGTTCACTCTTTCCGTCTGGCCGTCGGTTTGGGGGTGATAGGCTGTACTCAAGCATAACTATGTGCCTACCGCTTCTTGCAGACTCCGCCAAAACTCACTTGTGAAGATAGGGTCTCGGTCACTAACAATGCTGGATGGTATTCCATGGAGTCGAACAATTTCTTTGAGATAAAGAGATGTAAGGGATGAGGTAGTTCTTTTACTCTTGACAGGTAAAAAGTGGGCGCTCTTAGTAAGCCTATCCACTATTACCCAAATGCTAGTGTTTCCTCTTCTAGACCTAGGCAGCCCATCAATGAAGTCCATTGAGATGCTATCCCACTTCCACTGCGGGACCTCTAGAGGATGGAGCAGACCGCCAGGCTTCTTCTGCTCCGCCTTAACCTGTTGGCAAACCATACACTTTGAACGAATTCTGCTACGTCTTTCTTCATGCCGCTCCAAAAGAAAGTTCTCTTTATGTCCTTGTACATTTTATCTCCGCCTGGATGTATCGTCATCTTGGAGTGATGTGCTTCCTCGAGAACCGTCTTTACTAAATCCCTTGTCTGTGGGATGCATAGTCTTCCGTCTCGCCTTAGCCAACCTTTATTGTCGATGGAGTATCTGTTGAGGTGACTTGAAGTCTCACCCCTAATTAACCTATCAGTCATCTCCATAAGATGAGGGTCTTCGCGTTGTACTATCCCTATTGAGTCCACTAAAGTCGGGCGTATTTCGAGAGATGCTAGCAAGCCCGGTACAAAATCGGAGGAGGGCCTAAAGTTAAAACTGGCTATAAACTCTAGGCTTTGCCTTTCAATAAACAACGGGCTTAGGGTCAGTTTCTTTCGGCTCAACGCGTCTGCCACTACGTTTCCTTTGCCCGGAGTGTAGGAGATCTCGAAATCGTACGAGGCAAGAAACTCCATCCATCTCTGTTGCCTCAAGTTAAGATCTTTCTGAGAGATAAGATATTTCAACGATTTATGGTCAGTGTAAAGTTCGAACTTCTCACCTAGGAGATAGTGTCGCCAAGACTTGAGTGCAAAGACGATAGCAGCTAACTCAAGATCGTGGGTCGGGTAGTTCTTTTCATGCACTTTCAACTGTTTCCCGCCATAAGCTACTACCCTTCCTTCTTGCATTAAGACAACGCCTAGCCCTGTCCCACATGCATCTGTATAAACTGTGAACATCATGCTTCCATCTGGAAACGTCAGAACTGGGGCTGTTGTAAGAGCCCTTTTTAGTCGTTGGAAAGCAAACTCGCAATCCAAGTCCCAATTAAACACTAGATTCTTCTTTGTCAGCCTTGTGAGTGGAGCTGATATTTTCGCAAAATCCCTTATGAATTTTCGGTAGAAACCTGCTAGTCCTAGAAAACTTCGGACCTCAGTAGCATTCCTTGGCGTCTTCCAATCCTGCACCGCTACTACCTTAGCAGGGTCCACAGCTAACCCTTCTTTGGATACTATGTGCCCAAGGAACCTCACTTCCTCTCTCCAAAAGTGGCATTTGGAGAATTTGGCTTTTAGCTGATGGACTTGCAGAGTTTCCATGATTGCCCTTAAGTGCTGAGCATGTTCTTCTTCACTCTTTGAGAAGATCAAGATATCGTCTACGAAGACCACTACGAACTTGTTGAGGAATTCTCTGAACACCCTACTCATTAGGTCCACGAAGTAAGCGGGTGCGTTTGTCAAGCCAAAAGGCATGACAAGCCATTCAAAGAAGCCGTCTGGGGTTCTGAATGCTGTCTTATCGATGCTGTCCTCAGCCACCCTTAGCTGTTGAAATTCGGTCGCTAAATCGAGTTGGGAGAAAACAGATGCTCCTACAAGCTGATCAAACAGATCGTCAATTCTGGGGAGAGGGTGCCTATTCTTTTTCGTTAGCTTGTTGAGCTCCCTATAGTCAACACACAGACGGAGTGAACCATCCGCCTTTGTGGCGAACACCACTGGAGCGCCCCATTTTGAATTGCTCCTTCTAATGAACCCCTTCTCTAGAAGCTCTTTAACCTGTTTACTGAGCTCTTTCCTTTCCCGTGGAGCCATGCGTCTAACGGGCAACGCAACGGGCTTTGCATTATCTACAAGATATATGCGGAAGTCTATCTCCCGCTTCGGAGGTAAGCCCTTCACCTCTTCGAAGACATCCGGATATTCACGGACCACTTTAACTGATTGCAAACTTTCAATAGAAGCATCTAGCGATTCAAGATAACTAAGCATAACCGCATACGAGGGATTACAAGTAATTTACAGCGTGTTACCGAGTTGGGTCAGAAGCCTAACCATCTTTCTCTCACAATCAAGGATGGCACCATTACTGGATAGCCAATCCATGCCCAAAATCAAACCATATCCCGAGAAGCCCAAAACAAAAGCACTACATCCAAATTCTACGCTTAGAATAGAAATTTTCAATCCCAAACAGATCATAGACAAATGAGCCGGGCCCCCGATTGGATTTGAAACAATTAAGGGGTCCTCTACCATACTAGTTTCTAGGTGCAGAGATTCTACTAAAGCAGATGAGATAAAGGAGTGTGATGCGCCAGAATCAAATAAAGTGCGAACTGGGTGATCATAATGATAAACTACACTTTCTACAGAAGTATTTATACCTCGCTGTTGCAGAGGTGGCGCTTCTAGCACATGAACCTGTGCCCCTGAGGTGGATCCAGCCCTCTGCCCCTGCCCTCGTTTCTTTGGGCAATCGTTAGCCATATGGCCTGTCTCACCGCAAGAAAAGCACTCACCATTCAACTTGGCCTTCTTTTTCCGGCAATATTTCACTAAGTGCCCCACTTTGCCACAGAAATTACACTTCCTCTTCTCTTTGTTGTCTTTCCCGCCCTTCTTAAAGTCTACCTTCTTAGGCTATAAACCCTCTTTCTTCCCTTGAGAGCATTCTGGCTTTGTCTCCTTCTTGCCCTTATCCTCTTCGTTCAGCAATGCCATTTGTACCAATCTTTCATACGTAGCTCCCATGGGTATATGGGTCATGGCCAAACTGTGTAATGGCTCATTCAACCCTCTGACAAAACGAAGAGCCTTCTTGTGCGGGGTGTTGACTAGGTCCAGTCCGAACCTAGCCAGCTCATCGAACTGATTAACGTACTCTTTGACTGTCATATTCCCTTGCTTAAGAAATAAGAATTTTTCCAACTGAAGGCTCCTTTCAGCGTCTGAGAGAAATTTAGCCTCAAACCTTGCCCTAAAGTCCTCCCATGTTTCCACTGGTCTTTCTGCATTGGTGACTTCCCACTAGTAGGAAGCCTCGCCTTTAAGTAGCCACACTGCCAGTTGTACCTTCTGCCTATCTTCTACCTCAAAGATGACGAATAAGTCCTCGGTTTCCTTTAGCCAATTCCTAGCTGCCACAAAGGACTCGGTTCCATGAAAGTCCTTCCCTCCCATAGCTTTGAAATCTTTACATATCTTAGCAAAAGTATTACCCCGCGGAGGAGGTGGAGGAAGAGGTGCTGCTGCAGCTGGATGATTTCCTACAGCTGGGGGAGGAGGAATAGTGGGACCTGGCTGATTGGCCCTTGCTTTTAAGAATCATCTAAACCAACCAGGTATTGGGATACCCTCTGGCAAGTTAAGCTCTTCGGACATGCTGAAACAAAAAGGATAGATTCAAAATGAAGGATAAAAGATAGTACCTATGGCTCTGGGGGACTATGCCTTTTTAAAATAAAATAATATTTTATCTTTAAAAATGCTTCTTTAAATTTTCTTTCGAAAATAAATTTTCAAAACTTTTTATCTTATCTGGTAAACCTATGCTCTGATACCAAGTGAAACACCCCACCTCCGTTAGGGTCACTCTCAAAGGGAATGCCCTAATTTTGGTGGAGGTTTATAAGTATAAGTCACAGATATACAAGACAGATATAAATACACATATTTTTGAACAGCGGAAAACAACAGCACTTTTATTCCATCGAAATACGTGTTTACACAAACCATGCCATAATTGTCTTACAATACTTCCAAAAACCATTACATTTCCATAACTGTCTTGATTTCATTATTTAAAGAAGCATAAAAACATAAGTAAACTGCATAAGTCCCCGAAGATGCAATCCAAATCCATAGTACAAAGCGAAAGAGATCCAAGCAATACATTCTTTCTTTTCAAGTTGGATGTGAAAACTGGTCAAGCTGCGGTATTCCCTCCCTGTGGACCTGGGGGGGGGGGGGAAACGAAAGAAAAGAAGACGAAAGAAAAGTAGAGTCAGACATAAAGCCTGAGTAAGTCTAGGACTATTCAGTCTATGAATAAAGAATTGGGCATGATAAGTATAAAACTGGAAATGGGAAAGCACTATAAACTAAGTTAAGTTGTCTAGAGTCGAATATACTATCGTACCCCATATTAATCTCTACATCCATATAAACTAGTTCCCAACAGGCACTCCATAATCAGGGTGAAGTGATCCATTTCTAATGATCGGCTCCTACTCGCATAGTTACATGTGTCTTACGGCCCCTGATGTTGTAGCTACCTATGCTGGTCCCACCATGGGGTGTATCAAGTCCCATGGTGGCAGCCCGACACAATTCTAGAATGCACAGGTATACTACTGGTGCCCAGTGCCTTATTTTTCTGCGCTGGAGTGTGTGCACGCCCGCACCCCGTTAGAACCTACACTGCTGCACCACCGCCGTCGATTTGACCTCTTACAGTAAGCCCAGTAATCGTGCCCCACCCTGCCTAGTTCAGGGTATCCTGATACACCTTGTAGGGTTACTGCTGAAAAGGGTCCCCCGCTACTAGGTTTTCTATTTCTAGCCAACATGCTAAGTTGGTTAAGTGTTTTGTAAACCTAACCCCCAATCAGTCTGTATAGTTTAGCATGTTCCATTTTGATTAAGTATTAATTCAATTTACTTAATCCTATCAATCCTGACTCAGCCTTAATTGTCTTATTAAAGCCTCGACCTCTCACATTAGACAGGTATTGTTGTGGCTGCCTGTTGTCGGTTGGGTCCGGGCAGTCTTACGCCACAACTCAGTCTAACCTCGGGTCTTTATTGGGCTCCGTGTTTAACCACCTACATTGGATAAGTATTGTTGTGACTACTGGATAGCCGGGCGGTTCCGGGCAGGTTTACATCACAACTCAATCCAACCTCGGGTTAAACACATCGTATTTTCTAAATTTACATATTTTGTCTCTTTTCTTTTTATATGTAAATATTTGCGGCCCATTATTCAAATTCATTTTTATTGGGTAAAATTAATTTATATCACTTAATTGTTTTCAAGGTCGTTGGCATGCGTCAAACATGCCAACACATATGTTTATATTTTAACCCAAACGTCATTACCCCCGTTTTATACGTTCGCTACAATATAACATATGTTGGGTTTAACATTTAAACCCAACTTAGCCACATGAAAAAGGGGAGGCTTAGAACATGGTGTATATATATTCTAAGTAACATCAAAAGGGGAGTGTGAACGCATGAACTTGCAACATAACGATCTAATTAACATAAATTAGGCACTTGTGAACTTGCATCGTAATAGCATATAATCATGACATAAAACATACCTAAACATGAATCATGGTTTTTAATCTATTCATGTGAACTTGCCATTGAAATGTAAATCTAACTTAATTTATGTGTCGCATATATTGTCATATGATTTTGATAACAGCATAGGCCTAAAACATATTTTGTTTGGGCATAAAGTCAAACATAAACTAGCCATGTTCATAAAGTCAACACAAGTTCACAAGGGTGCTTACTTTTGTCACTAACACAAAAGTATGGTTTTACACTTGAATCATGATGCCAATTCAAAAATAAATTCATATGAGTCATAATACCCAAATGGATCCAACTACACTAAAAGTGATTATAAAAATATACATCATGTTGGCATAATAGTTAACCATATACTTGCATGAATCTCAAATAAACTACCACAAACATATAGTCGTTAACTTTCAACATGAATCATATACTTGCAATTATCCAATAGGTCTAACATCGTTACACCACAACATCCCAAATCGATTCATAATTAGAATCATAGCAACATACAATTATGAATTATCATCACCACAAACTAAGTACAATTCCATTTCTCATTTACACAAATCAAAACACAATTATTCATTTATATCGGAATAGCACTCTACTTACAACGTATGACGAATCTTCAATTCAGGTTTCTGAATTCTGAATTTGGAGATGCTATCCTTTGTTGTAGGCGTTGTTTTGATTTAGTTGTCATTGCTTTAGGCTTTTGAATTGTCTCCTAATCGTCTCTCAATTTTGACGGCTACTTCTAGTCTTTCCTCAGCAACATGATGGTCTCATTCTAATTTTTATTTGTATGAATTAGGTGGAGTCTTAGGTCCTTTTTATAGAGTTTGTGAATTGATTAGAACCGTCGATGGAGCTTGGATTAATATTAGCCATTCGTTTGAAGGAGAGACCAATCAGGAGCTGACACCTAGCCCTAGTTACAAGGCAAGGCTCAGAAATTCGGCCAAGCACAGACCAGGCCAGCCAGGGGGGGCTGGGTTCGACCTGGCTCAGGGGCCAGGTCGACACGCCAGTCGACACAGTGTCGACTTGGCAGTCGACACGGGAGACCCAGGTCGACTACCCAGTCGACCTGGGTAGCCCCAGGTCGACTACCCAGTCGACCTGGGTGCCTTGGGCGGGAAAATTCCCGCCCTGGCCAATCCGGCCCGATTTTGAATTTTGAATTGGTTTTTTTGAGTTGTTTTGAATTTTAAACTGAATTCTGAAACTTCCGGAGGCCATATCTTCTTCATACGGAGTCCGTTTTACGCAAACTCGGACTCTATCCCAAGCAGAATTCCGAGATGAACGCAATGGAGTATCCCGTTTCCCTTAATTCTTTGATTTGAAATTGATTATACTTTAATTTGTGAATTTTAATGTTATAGAATACACGGGGTGTTACAATACATGTTGGATTCATGGCACTAACATACATTGCATTAAGGAGGTCGACTGAATCAGTAGACCGCCTGATCTTTCGCATTAGTATAGAGACATATACACATACCTTTGCATATGTTCATGTAAGCATTAGAAACCTTTTAGGGACAATGGATGCCTGTGATTGGTGGATGAATAGATGGATGATGGATGTTTGGATATACACTCTTCTTAACTTGGAGATTTCGGGGACGAAATCCTTTAAGTAGGGGAGAATGTAACACCCGTAGATTTAAAGAACATTATAATGATAAACTAAATAATACTTAATTAAATATTGGGAATTAAGTAAAATGGACTATACCATTGCATTCGTCTCAGAATTCTGCTTAAGATTGACTCTGAGTTTGCATAAAATGGACATCCTATGAAGAAGTTATTATGCTTAGAAGTTTGTATACACATAAGAAAAATATATATACACAAAACTAGCCCAGAAATCATAATCGAAGAGCGGGAAGACACGCGAGAAATCAACCCATTGGGAGTCGACCCATATCCCGTGGGGCTCGACCCTAGGGTCAACCCACACAAGGGGGTGTCGACCCCCGGCTCAACTCACCCAGATCCGGGCCAGATCCCTTCCCTGCACTTGGACGCGTTTCTGAACAAGATTCATTGGCTTAAGGCTATATATAGGACATCATTTCTATTATTTTATTCAACAAAAACAATGGAGACAACAGGATGATGCCCCAACTCAGATTGAATTAGCCTATTCTTCTGCAACAAATTCAAGAATCTCTGCTTTAGCATCAACATTCATTTCTCTGTTCTTTAGATCCAATCACTGTGAGTTTATGTTGCCTTTAGATATAAACATTTAATAAGTGATCCTAACATGTTTGTAATTTTGGATCCAAACCTATGCCTGTTAATAACCTGAATAAAAACTAAACAGATCTGCCATTACTTGTACATCTGATCTACTGTTCAGTTCTCATATGCCTACTCCTGATATGCCTATTTTTCCCATTATATGCCTATTCTGTTATTATGCCCATTTCTGTTATCATATGCCTATTTCCGTTCTCTTCTCTCCCTTCTTACCTTTTTATTTTTTTAGCCAGGCTACCTTCGAGCCTAGGTCTATCACTGAAATATGTGAACGAACGAAATTGGGAATGGTTGAGAATGATAAATTGGGGCATAACTTGCATTGTAAAACATGACCAGGATTGGGGGCATAACCTATACCGTGATCTAAGACTTTAATTTGGGGCATATCATACATGATGGTTTTTGACTTGAGGGTAAGGGCATGAAAAACCTATGATGAATATGAATAATTGTTTAAGAATGAATATGCCTAAATTTGCAGTAAATAGAAACTGTAACCGCACTAAGACACGAGATTAGATTACACTTGTGGTAGAAGTATGCCCGGAACCGCCTGGCAAATCCAGAACCCACGAGTGGTTAATTTAATGTGAGGGGTCTAGTGCATAATTATACACGTAATGGTGCTAGGACATGAGGTCAACTCCAACTTGTGGTAGAAGTCTGCCGGGAACCGCCCAACATATACAACATCCACAAGTGGTCGACTTAATGTGAGAAGTCTGATGCATTAACATACATGAACAAGAAATGATAATAACTTGTTAACTTGTAATACTTAACTTGTTTAAATCTGTAGGGGTTATATGAACCTGTCAAATTGTGTAAGGGTTAAGTAAGCTTGTTTGAATAAATGGGGGGTTAAGTGAATCTGTTAAATATGTGGGGGGTTATACGAACCTAACAAACTTAACCCATTTTATATGTTGGGGTTATGTGGGCTTGTAAATCTATTAGGCGTAACTTGTCAAAATCCTAGTAGTGGGGACGCAAGCCTAAGGGGTGGCTTGTATCATCTGTTGTATAGGACCCTTATCAGTCAGTAACCCATACTGGTATCCAAGGAGGGACCTCGAACTAGGTAAGGGTAAGGATATGCTTATTGAGCTGTATATAAGAGGTTCATATGGGTAGAGGTGTCTGATAGCGCATTCTGATGGAGTCCTGTGCGTGCATAGATCCGCTTGCTTGCGAAAATAAGACATTATAGCACCAGTAGATATGGCTGTTCCTATCGGGAAAAGGGTTTTCCACTTTAGGAAGTGATACATCCTAATGTGGGGCCAACATAGGGAATCAACGTGATAGAAAGCCGATCGATTTGGGGTAGTAATTAGGGTACATCTAGTCCTGCCTATTTAGGAGCCCGTTATTATCGTTTTGGGTATCACTCGTTATTTCTGTGGGGCTGCATGTTACACTACGCCATAGATGGCCTACCCAACGAAAATCCAAGTTACTGCTAGCTAAAATGTAACTATAGGTATGCTGATTTTTGTTTATTGCAATACACCCTTCAAAGTGTTATCATAGAAAATCTAAGGTGTTGTAGTAGCCACGTGAATAAATTTATCAATGCAGGTGATTACGATCCAACGGTCCACATTACCAATCCGCGTGAAATAATCTTCAATGTGGGAAGCAAAAACAATAAACAAAGCAGCAAAAAACTTAGCAAAATTTTCAAGGGTTTCAATCGAAAACTTAACAAAATACGCCACCGCTTAACCTGTCAAAGACTCTCACTTGCAATTTCAATCAGGGCTAAAAGTTCAAGTTTACAAGATTAACTGGGGTTCGATTATGGCAAGTTCCAGTTCCAGTTCAATTAGGGCTTCGGTGTTTCAATTAGGTCTTCAATTAGGGTTCTTTTGGGTCTCAAATTTCAGTTAGGGCTTCGATTTAATCTGATGCTTAAGGTATCACTCAATGTGTATTTCAAGTATTTCCTAATTTGAGTGTTGTGTTGCTTAATTTACAGATTTACTTATGTATTCAGGTGTAATCATATTCCTAATTTTATTATTTTGTTTATTTTTGTAACAAACTTATGTTGAGCAGTGCTTATATGATATTATTGTGTTTTTTTCCTTATAGTCATGGCTAAATAATATTTTTGTATGTTATTTGTGTGTAAATTAGTGATGAAAGAGGAAAAAATATGGGTAGAACTTCGTAAGTTCAGATGGCTGCATGTTATTTATGTCTAAATTTAGGCCTCGATTACCAAAGAATGCATGCATGTCCAAATGACTGCATGCTATATTGGGCAAAAAATGAAAAGGAAATAACTTCAAAACTTGTGGTGTTTGAAGGAAAATAACTGCATGCTATTTAAGCAAGAAAATGTTGTTTCTGCCTTGATTAAATGTTGTAACTAATGTATCATATTTAAGGCTTCTTTTTGTATCTTTTTTACTGTTTTTGCCTATATTACATGTTACTGCAGTGACTGTTTTATTGTATAATGCGGTTGGTTTATTTTATTTTGTAATTATTTCAGTCTAATGTTAATTTCTCCATTTTGTGTAGGATGGAGGCAAATCTTAGGTTCCACCACAGGGGAAAATTTAGGAAGAATGGATATGCTGGTGGAGAAGAGGCTAATGTCAAGGGAATTGATCTGGATAGGTTTTCGTACACATTACTGATGGAGTTTGTCAAGGAAGAGCTAGAGTACACTAAAAATGGAGGAATATATGCATGGAAAGGTCCAACGAGTGGGTGGAAATTGGTGGCTGATGATGTAGAGCTGTTGTTTATGATGCAAATAAAAAATAATGGTGATTACATTGATTTCTATGTCGGCATTATCGTCGACGATAGTACCGAGCCAATTAAACAAATGCAGCCACATGTCATCGTACGCCCAAGGAAGAATCTATTTCCAGGTATAGACATGGCTTCTCATTTGTACTATTTTGATTAATTTAGTCATTTTGCTAAATATGTTTTTCATTTAGGACTTGTTTAATTTTTAGTGCACTTAGTAGAATAATAAAGAACTTGTATGTTGCAGCTGCGAAATCACAGAAACGACAGTTTGTCACCGCTCACCATCTGCAACAGGTGGCAAAAAAGAAGCAGCAGACCGATCAAGTCTTTACTCCTAGAAAGTCGACACGGCTAAAAAATTCCCAAGTGATCAGCGAAGCTGCTGTGAGTCCACCTATCAACAACAAGTAGACCAAAGTCTTTACTCCTAGAAAGTCTGCACGGCTAAATAATCTAGTTACAAACAAGCCAGCAAGAAGTCAACTAGAGTCAGTAGTTCGATGAAGTTACCAGAGAAGGAAAATCCAACTGAAGTCAGCGATGCAACTTTGAATATCAACTCAGCAGGTGTTATGAGTAAATTGGATTTCAATAATTCTCCACATAATGAAGAGGAAAATATAGATGAAAATGATTTTTTGGTAAGAAGACTACAATTTGATCTTCTAATATATGATCTACATATTTTGTTAAAATTTACAATAATGTCTTATTTAATTACTTTCAGAATGATGATCTATCACCTCCGCCACCTCCACCGCTTACAGAGTACGAAAGGGAGAGAGACAAAAATGACTCATAGAAGAATAGTGTTTTTGAAAAACTTGGGATGCCTAAATTAGTTTCTGGAATGAGAATTGAATTTGGAAAAAATAAAACAAAATCAAAGATGTTTGATAAGGAATGTGAAGATTATGTTCCAGAATTTGAAAATGATACTTCAAAAAATCAGGCAAAGGTGCGTTATAGATGAAGATTTAATTTTATGTTGATAACTGTAGACTAGCTTCATTATTTTTTTATTTTATTGTTTTTTTGTGTGTGTTTTAGAGAACCAAAAAAGATAGGGTTACAAAGCCTCAGTCTGGACCAACAATTCGTTCATGAGCCAATGTTGAATCTGCAACTGATAAGATTGCAACTTTGAAGGCAGGGGAAGTACCAGTTCATACGCAATCTGATGGTCCACCATATAGTGTTGAGTTACCACACAATGAAGAAATAGGAACAATGCGGCTTATTTGTCTATGCGAGAAGGACAGAAGATTAACAGTAGTAGAAGTGGGAGTGCAAGGAATAAGCCTGTTGTCGGAAATGTCTCAACAAATATTGAAAATGAAGAAGATGAAGGTAGTATTTGATTGAGTTCTGATTTTAATAGTTTAGGTTCTCATTTATGTTTTACCTGGCCCTCTAATTGCTATTGTATGAACTTTGTAATGGTAGTCGGAGCTCCCAGAAGCCTCAGGGGGAAAACAAAGATGGATAAAGTCATTCAAGGCCATATGACAAAAGAGTTGTAATCGAAATGAATGATCTGGGCCAACCTATTTCGGACGATGACTAAGTAATGACTGAACTGAGTTAATTTTTAGGAAAACTGAAGAGGAGTGTTCCACTTACTTACATGTCTTAGTTTGATGTTCCTGCAGGTTTGAAAGACACTCTGTGGAGCTTTGTGAATGTAATTTGCGAATTTAGCTGAATTTTACTTAAATATATAAAACTTGTCACAAAAATAACATGGTTGTTCTTTTTAATGTTTGATTTGTATTTAAGCAACGGTATATTATTCCGAATGAATGTGAATATTGGGCTTTGAGGCCAATTCGTGATGCTTGAAGGGGGTACAAGAATCGTATTATGTAACACCCCATGTCCATTAATGTCACTCACGAAGGGAATGCATTAACTTCCATGGAGGTTATAAGTGAATATAGAACAGAAAAATTACAACAAGATAGATAGTAAATAGTACTTGGAAATCTAAAACTTCATTTTATTGCAGCGGAAATTAAACATGTTTGTTACATCATAAAACCATAGATCATAACCAAGTACAATATCCATCTTCATAAAAACAAAATACATAATCCCATTACATAAATAGCCATTAAAAAGATAACAAGCTGGACTTTACGTCAACGGTCCAAGCTTTCCAAAGAGAGATGAAGCAATTCAATCAAACTCCACTAGAGCTGGGCCCAACCTGAGGACCTGGAGGGGGAAAAAGGAGAGAAATAGAGGGGGTCATACATAAAGTCTGGCGAGTATGATAATTCTAACAATACTATTATCAAAATAACTAGACTAAGGCATAAGCTGGAAGACAAGTAAATGTCTATGAACTCTTAGGAAGACAAAGATAGCGTTTAAGATAATGGTAAAGGCACACATAATTACTAACGAATGATTACTACACTGCTTTGCACATTACTACACTACACCACACCAGTCACCCTATTGTTTGATCCACTTGCTTCACACAGAAACTTTATAAATAGCCTTACGTACCCCTAGCTGACTACATAGGTGTCGTCTGCCCCTATCTCCACTAGGTGTACCCCACTACACACTTTCGATCGGCTCCCAACTCGTACATACCCGTGTTGGCCCCACAGTGGGGTTTATCACTCCCCTAAAGTGGCAACCCGATACAACTTGAGAATGCACGGCTTATACCTACACGATGCAACAACGTCTTACCTACCAGCCCGGGTCCACACACGCATACGAAACCCGTTGGACTTGCGTTGCCACCGCTCCCCGTTTTGGCCTCTTACAGTCAAACCCAGCATGCATGTCCCGTCCTCGACTTGGGTCGAGCTCACAAAGATACGTTTGGGATACTGGTTGAAATGGGCCCCCAAAAGCTACCCACCTAAGCTTGTCACTAGTATATCCCACTTAACCCTCTTAGTCATGTTCATTTACATGTGTGTTTGGTTAAGTCTTACTAATCGTATTTCACATGCCACTAAGGGCACCCCCTAGATTCCTCGTGCCACCCAAGGCACCTACTTAACCCTCATGTCCCACTTTACATGTTTATCTGGTTAAGTATTTCTTAATTCATTCAGGTCATAACCTCATAAAGACCTCTCACATTAGACTGGCGTTTATGGCAGCTGGATTTGCCGGGCGGGTCCGGGCAGTATTACACCATAAAAGAGTCTAACCTCGTGTCTTTACAACTATTATGCTTTAGTTTAGGCCTAGGACCTCTCACATTGGGCTGACATTTGTGACCGCTGGATTTTCCGGGCGGGTCCGGGCAGGTTTACGTCACAAACGAGTCCAACCTCGTGTCCTAAGCATTGATTAACACTTAAAATCTTTTACCCCAGTTTTAATAATTCCCTATTCAAATTATTAATTAAGTCAACTTTTAATGATGTCCATAATTGACTCAATTATGGCCATCCACTTATGGCATGCAAAATCATATCAATTGCACCCCAACTTTTTAATATTAATCCTTAATATTACCCCTACCCCACGTTTATACGTTCGCTTATTCAACGCATAATATAGGCTAGACTTGTATAGTCTAACACCTAGCACAAAGATAAATTATCACAACATATAGACAATTGAAATAAATCTAATCATAATAGGGGTGAAACTTGCATAAACTACACATGTTAAGGATCAAAAGGTGTCAACTTGTTTAAATGTCTCAATTTATATGATATGATCATAGCCCAAATCTATACATAAACTTGCATATGGGGTTTTTAGGCAACATAATGATGGTGTGAACTAGCATAGGATATCACATATGTCATAGCATAATTCTAGATGTCATAATAGATGTCTTGGTATATGTTCATAACTTTTCTAATCAATCTAACTTGCATATGTGACTTGTCATATAGATCAACATAACCAAAACATGATGATTTAATTAATATGAACTAACTAGCATAGATGGTAACATCATGGCCTTTTTAACATGTATGATTCATCATAACTTAGCATAGAAACTTTCAACATACATAACATCATCATAGCATGATTTACAACATATAAGATATCATCATCACATAACATTGGATTTACAATATACATGATAGCAAAAGGGGTTTACAACAACATATATGATAATTCACATCATCTACTCATAATCCATTCATAACTCGACCTAATTAAAATGATAATAATCTTGTTAAGATCATCATACTCACAATTTAGAGAAGAAAAGAGAGAGTTTTGCTTTGCTTTAGGGTTGAGAGAATTAGAATTGAATTTGCTTTTCTTCTTTCTTAGTTGGCGGCGGCTCCATTGATTTCCATGGCGACGGTATCTATTCTATTTTAATTAGGTTTAGGGTTAGCATTAGGATGTATTTATACGTGTAGGAAGTTATTTAGGACTATTAGATTAACCCTGAACCATGAGAACCAATCAAATGCAAAATCTGCATTTGAGCGAATCGGCCCACGGGTTGACAGCCAAACACCCTGGATTAACCCCTAGTCGACCCAGCAGAGCTCGGGTCGACCTCAAAAATGGATCGGTTCGGTTATTCCCCCTCCCAATTCGTTGTTTTGAACTTTTTCGCATATTTATTTATTTAATTTTTAATTTATATATATATATATCAATATATATATATTTCTCTGCGCAACCCATTTCACTTAATTCTTTTCTAAAAATTAAGTATACTTTAATTTGTGAATTTTAATGTTATAAAATTACGGGGTGTTACATTCTCCCCTCCTTAAAGGATTTCGTCCCCGAAATCTCCAAGTCAAGAAGAATGTATATCCTACCATCTAATCGTCCATCTACTCAACCATCAAACACCAGCATCCATTGTCCTTAAAAGACTTCTAATGCTTTAATTTTTATATGCACAGTGTGTGTATATGTCCATATCTAATGCAAAATTAGGCGATCTACTGATTCAGTCGACCTCCTTAGTGCAATTCATGATAGTGCCATGCGTCCAATATGTATGCAAAAGATTCCTAATGATACATATTAATTCTATATGCGTGCACAACCATCCACCTGAATGCAGCAACTATATGATAATACAACCATTATACATCCATTTTACTAAATACATCCATATATATGCAATATACAATATGAAGTGACTGAGCCGATCTGGTGCCTAATAGTGTGTGTATATGCATCCACGAGCAACCACTAGCAAACACTTGCATCCACTTTGCATCCACCATACATAACATGTCTCAAACACATGTTTCAACCATAGGATTATCCTAACTAAAGGTCAAAGATACTAGCGAGAGGATATACTAAAGATAAGATAAGTACAAGCTAAGCGATAAAGGAGAAATTAAAAGACATACCCTCAAAAAGAAAAGGGTATCGTAAACGCATCTTCTCTTCCGTCTCCTAAGTAGCGTTGCTCTCATCATCTCCCCATTGCACGTTGACTAGTCTGACCTCTCGATTCCTCAACCTCTTGATCTCCGACCCAAGAATGCGCGTAGGAGCTCGTCGAATTGTCGCATCACGCTCTATCTCCACCTCTCTAAGCAAGCTCGGCTCTACCACTTCCACGGTCTCGTGCAAGCACTTCCTCAAATGTGACACATGGAATACGTCATGTACACCACTAAGTCTCTCGGGCAACTATACTCTATACGTTATCCGTCCAATCCTCTCCTTAATAGGAAACGACCCTACAAACCTTGGTGCTAATTTCCCAACGGACCCAAAGCGAACAACGTTCCGTAATGGAGACACTTTGACAAAGACCATGTCCCCAACTTCAAACTCGAGATCTGTCCTCCTCTTATCTGCATAAGATTTCTGCCTATCCTGTGCTGCTTTCATCCTCCTTCGAATCAAGTCGATCTCTAGCTTCCACAAACGTTTCTGACCCTTGAAATGGTTTTCCACCCATAGCCTTGAATTCCTTGCACGTCTTTGCAAAAGTATCTACGCGAGGAGGAGGAGGAACGGGTGCAACTGGTGGTGGAGGAACATTGGCTGGACCTGCAGCGGCCCTAGCCTCCAATAGCCTCCTATACCATCCTGGTATCGTTACACCGTCGGGTAGATTAAGATCTTCAGCCATGCTGAAACGAAAAAGGAAAGATTCAAAATGGAGAATTCGAAAGATAAAGATATATGGCTATTTGGGGATTATGTTTTTCTTAAAAACTTTTCTCTTTAAATTTCTCATTAAAACATGTTTTTGAAAACACTTCTTCCAAAAATAACTATTTTTCTAAAGTATTTTTATCTGTTCTGGTAACCTTAAGCTCTGATACCACGTGTAACACCCCACATCCATTAATGTCACTCATGAAGGGAATGCATTAACTTCCATGGAGGTTATAAGTGAATATAGAACAGAAAAATTACAACAAGACAGATAGTAAATAGTACTTGGAAATCTAAAACTTCATTTTATTGCAGCGGAAATTAAACATATTTGTTACATCATAAAACCATAGATCATAACCAAGTACAATATCCATCTTCATAAAAACAAAATAAATCCCATTACATAAATAGCCATTAAAAAGATAACAAGCTGGACTTTACTTCAACGGTCCAAGCTTTCCAAAGGGAGATGAAGCAATTCAATCAAACTCCACTAGAGCTGGGCCCAACCTGAGGACCTGGAGGGGGAAAAAGGATAGAAATAGAGGGGGTCAGGCATAAAGTCTGGCGAGTATGATAATTCTAACAATACTATTATCAAAATAACTAGACTAAGGCATAAGCTGGAAGACAAGTAAATGTCTATGAACTCTTAGGAAGATAAAGATAGCTTTTAAGATAACGTTAAAGATAACGGTAAAGGCACACCTAATTACTAATGAATGATTACTACACTGCTCCGCACATTACTACACTGCACCACACCAGTCACCCTATTGTTTGATCACACTTTCTTCACACAGAAAATTTATAAATAGCCTTACGTACCCCTAGCTGACTACATAGGTGCCGTCTGCACCTATCTCCACTAGGTGTACCCCACTACCCACTTTCGATCGGCTCCCTACTCGTAGATACCCGTGTTGGCCCCACAGTGGGGTGTATCACTCCCCAAAAGTGGCAACCCGATACAACTTGAGAATGCACGGCTAATACCTACACGATGCAACTACGTCTTACCTACCAGCCCGGGTCCACACACGCATACGAAACCCGTTGGACTTGCGTTGCCACCGCTCCCCGTTTTGGCCTCTTACAGTCAAACCCAGCATGCGTGTCCCGTCCTCGACTTGGGTCGAGCTCACAAAGATACGTTTGGGATACTGGTTGAAATGGCCCCCCACAAGCTACCCACCTAAGCTTGTCACTAGTATATCCCACTTAACCCTCTTAGTCACGTTCATTTACATGTGTGTTTGGTTAAGTCTTACTAATCGTATTTCACATGCCACTAAGGGCACCCCCTAGATTCCTCGTGCCACCCAAGGCACCTACTTAACCCCCATGTCCCACTTTACATGTTTATCTGGTTAAGTATTTCTTAATTCATTCAGGCCATAACCTCATAAAGACCTCTCACATTAGACTGGCGTTTATGGCAGCTGGATTTTCCGGGCGGGTCCGGGCAGTCTTACACCATAAAAGAGTCTAACCTCGTGTCTTTACAATTGTTATGCTTTAGTTTAGGCCTAGGACCTCTCACATTGGGCTGACATTTGTGACCACTAGATTTGTCGGGCGGGTCCGGGCAGGTTTACGTCACAAACGAGTCCAACCTCGTGTCCTATGCATTGATTAACACTTAAAATCTTTTACCCCAGTTTTAATAATTCCCTATTCAAATTATTAATTAAGTCAACTTTTAATGATGTCCATAATTGACTCAATTATGGCCATCCATTTATGGCATGCAAAATCATATCAATTGCACCCCAAGTTTTTAATATTAAATCCTTAATATTACCCCTACCCCACATTTATACGTTCGCTTATTCAACGCATAATATAGGCTAGACTTGTATAGTCTAACACCTAGCACAAAGATAAATTATCACAACATATAGACAATTAAAATAAATCTAATCATAATAGAGGTGAAACTTTCATAAACTACACATGTTAAGGATCAAAAGGTGTCAACTTGTTTAAATGTCTCAATTTATATGATATGATCATAGCCCAAATCTATACATAAACTTGCATATGGGGTTTTTAGGCAACATAATGATGGTGTGAACTAGCATAGGATATCACATATGTCATAGCATAATTCTAGATGTCATAATAGATGTCTTGGTATATGTTCATAACTTTTCTAATCAATCTAACTTGCATATGTGACTTGTCATATAGATCAACATAACCCAAACATGATGATTTAATTAATATGAACTAACTAGCATAGATGGTAACATCATGGCCTTTTTAACAAGTATGATTCATCACAACTTAGCATAGAAACTTTCAACATACATAACATCATCATAGCATGATTTACAACATATAAGATATCATCATCACATAACATTGGATTTACAATATACATGATAGCAAAAGGGGTTTACAACAACATATATGATAATTCACATCATCTACTCATAATCCATCCATAACTCAACCTAATTAAAATGATAATAATCTTGTTAAGATCATCATACTCACAATTTAGAGAAGAAAAGAGAGAGTTTTGCTTTGCTTTAGGGTTGAGAGAATTAGAATTGAATTTGCTTTTCTTCTTTCTTAGTTGGCGGCGGCTCCATTCATTTCCATGGCGACGGTATCTATTCTTTTTTAATTAGGTTTAGGGTTAGCATTAGGATGTATTTATAGGTGTAGGAAGTTATTTAGGACCATTAGATTAACCCTGAACCATGAGAACCAATCAAATGCAAAATCTGCATTTGAGCGAATCGGCCCACGTGTTGACAGCCAAACACCCTGGATTAACCCCTAGTCGACCCAGCGGAGCTCGGGTCGACCTCAAAAATGGGCCGGTTCGGTTATTCCTCCTCCCAATTCGCTATTTTGAACTTTTTCGCATATTTATTTATTTAATTTTTAATTTTTATATATATATCAATATATATATATTTCTCTACGCAACCCATTTCACTTAATTCTTTTCTAAAAATTAAGTATACTTTAATTTGTGAATTTTAATGTTATAAAATTAGGGGGTGTTACATATTAAAAAGGAACATTATACGGCTTATGAAACTTATGAAGAGAGGCTTGAAAATAGGACGGATGAAATTCCACTTCAGGATTTCAGAGTATTCTTGCAGTTTTGGGGAGATGAAAAAGTTCAAGTATAATTTTAAGTTTTATCACATAATTTTTTCCCTTTTTATTCATTCAAATCAGTCAGATAAACATATTTATTTCATGTTGTTTTGTAGTCCAAGGCCCTTACAAATTCTGCAAATCAGAAATCGTATACTAACACACACACTGCTGGTCCAAAACTTTTTTCCCAAATTCGGCATAAGATGGTATGTATTTTGCTTATTTTTACGGTTGGCTAGTTTATCAATATAGGTCATATGGAGGTATGCTTGTTTAACTCGAATGCAGTATCCTTGTTTAACTTGTGAATAAACTATATATATCCTTGTTTAACTTATTTAGCAATATTAGTGGTATATGTTCTAGAACAATTGGTTTGATATCCTTTTACTATCTACTGTTTTTTGTATCAGTCCAAGGAATCAGATGGAGAATTTTATGTTAAAGCTCGCAAGTGGAAAGAAAGAAAGGTGTGCAAGACTAATGCTTTAATAATGAACTACAGAATTGTAAGAATTTTATTTCCTCTTCAATCATGTGTCAAAAAATGCTCCATTTTGCACATGATCATCATTATTGTAGAATTAGATTTTGTTTTGTTGAAACCGATAGCCAGATCGATCATAGCAATGGGTATGATCTTTTACTTTGGGTTTCAGTGTGTTATATGCCATAATTCTTGTTTAAGAAACTTGTTTAAAAATAGTTAATTTTATTTAATGTCACATTTTAAAACTGCTTTATTTTGCAGGAGAAGATTGAAAAAGCAATTGGTGAAGGAGGTAGTGATGGAGTTGTTCATGAACGTGTTTCTGATGGAAAGTTGCATGGTCCATTATGGCTTATAGGACGACACACAAAGTCTCCAAAAGTTTCAAAAGCTGCTCCAACAGCAGGAACATACATACAGGCGCTGACAACAAAGATAAGGGAAGATATAGCCGATGAAGTCGAATCAAAGGTGAACAAGATGGTCCAAAGTGAATTTGATGCAAAGATGAACGAAAAAGTTAAGGAGAACTTGACAAGGATGCTTAAGAAATTAGGTGAAGCAATCCCTGACATACACATTAATATTGGGGATCTCTATGTGATAGTTCGCAGTTAAGGCACTGAAACTGAAAGCAGTGAATGCAGTGGAGGCTCGCGCTCTTAGTCATTGATATTGGGGATCTTTGTGCTACTGCAGCAAACATGTATTGATATTTAGTACGTACTAGATGTGTTTGTACATATGCTCTATGAACATGATTTTTCTAGCTATGTTTGTAAGTATTAATATTTGTGTTGCTTGTGAATCCGAGATAATTAGTAGTTTAATTAGTGTGATGTTAAATTCTGTAATGTTGTAGTATGTGATTTAATGTTGCTATAGCTCTTATATAATGTTGCTGTATGTAAACAGAAATGTTGCAATTACTATGATATGGTGTTGCCATTGGATGGTAAAAGTGTTGCATAGATTATGACACGACCCGAACTTCCCCGTGAAGGAAAGCATGGATTGAGTTGAGGACAAGACGAATCAGAACACAAACAGATGAACATATCATTGCTTATTACAACAATTTCATCAGAATACAAGAATATTACAGAGTATGAATGAATAAAATACAACAGAAAATATTAGAGATTTAAATACATTACTGCAGTGGAAAAAGAATACAAAACACAACTGAAAAGAATATACGGATACAGAGCTTTCCAGATATCATTCCAGCTGTAAACCAGGTTCCTGTAAATATAAATCTGCAAAACCAAAACTACTAGCTGCCCGTGCAGAAAATAGGAGCACCCAGAGTTTAGGTTAAAACAATAAACTCCAGGTCAGTCATGTGACTGGTGTGAAAACTAAAACAGTTATTTAAAACTTTTCTTTAAATCAGATATATCAAGGGACCATGCCGTATAACACGGAACAGGTTTCCTCCCAAGAATACCAGTGCAAATAACAAAACAGCGCAATGATTTTTGGAAAAATGAAGCTATTATAAGACCCAGGTCCCATCACCTAATGCAACGCAAGCCGGAGGATAGGGTTTTCCCTTATAATAGCCAAACATGCTTAGTACGTTAAAACAAATCATTTGATACTATTATAAGGGCATAGTGTATAAAACAACTTCAAATATAAATGTATCAATCCTAGACGGCATGGGTACCATATATCATGTCACCAGTACTAGGCTCTACAATCAAAACCGCAAAGTCACGTATTGGAAGTTGGGTTTTCCGTCTACGAACCGAGAAAAAAGACAGTCCTCACCGATTCGAGACTCTCTAGCTCAAGCCTCAGGACCCAGACACAGGTGGGCCCATGGATCGTCAGGGCCGATCCACCGATGTGGATTAAAATGCCTGAACACTGCGCTTCCCCTCCCTTTGGGGCATAAATGAGCCAAATGACTCCATCGGCTCCACATAGTCACCGATATATCCGAGGCGCCTCGCAATCCAACAACCACACAGGTGAAAATAATATAAATGGCAGGGCTGGTAGGTCACTGACACCATCCTAGCTAGAAAGAAACGCATGCCCTCCCTGATGTCCTCTCCCGTTTCTGGTTCACAACCGGGGTGTGAGGCTAGCGAATTAACGCTACACAAAGCTATGCCACACAGGCGGTGCTTTGATCATCAACCACAAGGCTTTGCTTTTCAACAAAAGCCTTGATCATTTGCATCTTAGCATGCCACACAGACAAACCACTCCATGCAACTGATATCCATCAATCACACAGAATGATATCCAATGTCAGACACACAGTCCATTTACAAGTCTGTTCTGGGTCTGAACGAAACCGGAGGCACCTTGTACCTCGCATACCATCGATCTGCAAGTACGTCTGGGCGATCACCAACTGATTCCCTCCTCTTGGGTGTACAGCCCAATCAAGATCATCAGTAATTATCCAAATGATGTGAAGACCTCCGGTCTTCGACCACCGTCTTCATTCTCGACACATCGTCGAATCAGTTGTTCAGAATGGGATAAACTCAGTCTTTCTGAATAACTCGCGTATATAATCAGCATGTGTTACACAAACACAACATACGCCTCATTCCAATTCAGAATATTCTTTTATTTAAATATACTTATACTTTGGGAAAGGTTCTTATTAATTTATCAAAGATAAATTCTTTAAATTTATTCTTTAATCTTCTTTTGAATATCAATTCAAACCAAATTATGGTTTATCCAAACTAGTCGGGATTAGCGAACATTACCAAAGTAATCACTTGTTAAATTTCCCAACCCTAACCTATTCATCCAATGAAGTAAAACTGGTCATACTTCATATCTAACACCATGGTGTTATCAGTAAATTCAATTACCATTTCACGTTCAAATCTGATTGAAGATTTAACTATCGCCTGGAGCAAAACTGGTTATACTCCATTCTCGACCATTTCAATCTAATTAAAGATTCATTAAAACTCCACTTGGTTTTATTCTTCCTAAAAATCACTATTAATGATTATTTAACTTGGGAAATCATATCCTGTCTTTAACTAGGTTAAAGAACTAATGTCATTTAAAACACGGTTCACGATAAACCCAAAATCACATTCTATTCCATCAGCCTTTAACCGTAAATTAGCAAGTGAACAATTCCCTAAGTAATAACCCCAAAGGACGAAACCAACATCAGATCAATACCCAGGAAACCATTCAACTTAACTAATCTCTAATTAGTTTCTGATTTTCTTAACTCCGTTGGGTCTAAGAACAGTATTATTAAAGATACCGTTCACGATAACCCAAAACCACATTCCATTTACAATGGAATCTTCATGGAAAACAAATCGATATATATAATCGATATAAACTTCCATATCCGACTAATAATATAAATGGAATAATGGCAAAGCCTTTTAAATCCAGATATATTAGTTATCTTCCTCCAAAGAAATTCACTTCGATCATTACCAAATCGAATTCCATTCCATTCCGATTTATTTTATTAAATTGGAAAACTTTACTTTGGAAAATCTCCTTTAAATCTTAACAAAAGATTTATAAATTCCAAATCACATTTCACTGTAAATCAGGTTAAAGAATGAATGTCGTTAAAACACAGTTCATGATAAACGCAATTCACATTCCATTAATCATCGGGTTAAAGAACAAGTGTTATTTAAAACATCGTTCACTATAAACCCAAAAATCAATTCAAATTCAATTCCAATTTAATACCATTTAATTGGTATACTTCATTAAATCTAAATAAAAAGATTTAATCTTTTTCTCAACTGGGTTTAAGAACAGTGTTAATGAAGATACCATTCACGACAAACCCAAATCCCATTTGATATTAAATACAAGGCTTTGAATAGAAAATATATCGGCTTATATTAAATATCAAATTCTACGACCAACAAATATCATATTGGAAATAACGATATAATTATATCTTTCAAATTTTCATAACAATATATGTATAATCACTAAATCCAACATCGAAATATTCCAAAAACAATTTCGATTCAAATCCATTCCAATTCAATTATTGGAAATTCTGGTTACTTTTAACACCATTTCAAATCCAATTTATTTATTTTAAAAGTAATTGAATTATAATTCTAGTTCAAAACTAGTTCATTTCGATAAAAAATCTATTTTTATCTTTTCAAATATGGAATTTTTCATCTCAATTCTTTCCAAATCATTTCTTATGATTTTACACAAATTATTACTATATTTAATAATTTTATCAAGGCCCGTACAGTCGATTTCCATAAACGGCCATCGAACTGCACTTACAGCGACCTTTTCCAAATTTGACTTTGACATAATTCCAAATCCAACCGTTAGTTTTCAAATCTATAATATTTGTTAGAAAGCTCTTTTCGATACGAACCCAAAGGTTCCGGTTTTAGGAGAATCTGACAGTCGAATCTCCCGTAATGTCCATTCGAAGTCAATGGTCGAAATTCACGAACTACCGCGGCGCGGCGCGGCGCGTTCCATTCAGGCCATTTAATATATATAATATATATATTATATATATTTCGTTGATTTCAATTCAAAACGTATTTTATAAATCGTTTAAATTCGTTTTAAAAATGATTTCAACTTCATTTTCAATTTTAAATCAAAATTGAATATTCCATATCTTTAATATATAAATGATAATATTTTCGAAACGTTATATTTTGAAATCACTTCTTTTTCTATATTCATTATAAAAATGATTAAAATCGATATAAATATCGTTCACGTCAAAATGGCGTCAATCTAATCGACACGACTTTATATATTTCTATTTCAAATATTTCTATTTCAAATATTTTTTTTCAAATATTTCTTTTCAAATATTTCATTTCAAATATTTCTATTTCAAATATTTCTATTCAAATATTTCATTTCAAATATTTCTATTCAAAACTGGAATGAGGCCCAATCAATTACCATAGATTTTATTTCTATGGATTTCTATACAACACATGTATATATCAATTGTGATAAACAATCATCCAGAGTGCACTACTCAAATGCATAAGCATTGAATATAAATAATCAACGCTTATAACAGCCTGTCAACCAATCGACCGACATACAACTAAACAATTGGGATTAATGTACGTCAATATCATCCCAACACCCGTGTGGGGTTTCAATCAATCAAACACATATTTTATTTGTGTAGTTGGGCGATGTGTAAAATTATCGTCCCAATCAATATCCGTCAAATGGGTGTACATAAACAAATCGTCTGATTTGTTTATAAATATTTATTTAATTTTATATACATGTTAAAAATTATATTTTTAACCATAAAATATTTATTTTAATTCCACATCACACAATCAACTTTCACAACAGATTAATCAAACATACAAGTCATCCATGGTCTGTGGACGACGGGTGTCGGGTGCTACTAAGCATCATCTGCATCCTAGTATATATTTCAAACTAGAAAATAAAATTAAAAGTGAGGAGTTCTCACCGAGGGTTCCACTCCTCCATTCTTTGTCTCCGAACGGTTTGGATTTGCCCGTACTTCCAACGTAGTCTTCTCCACGCTGTTCATATTAAAATCACATTTTTATCGCTTCATTCCAGTAAATAAAAATCATATTTTTATTTCTACTTCATATATTTTTACAACGCTTCTTTCTATATAAAAATTATATTTTTATATCTCTACTTCTTATATAAAGATTGAATTTTTATCACTACTTCATATATAAAAATCACGTCTTTACTTCGCTAACTTTCTATATGAAACGACCCGAACTTCTCCGGTAAGGAAAGCCTGGATTGAATTGAGAACGAGCCACATCGGGACGCAAACAGAAGAACATTTCATTGTATATTACAACAATTCCATCAGAATACAAGAATATACAGAGTAAGAATAAATATTACACAGAAAATATCATAGATTTAAATTACATTTAAATACATCGCAGCGGAAAAATAATACAATACACAACTAGAAGTAATACACGGATACAGAGCTTTCCGAGTATCGTCCCAGTTGTAAATCAGGATCTTGTGAATATAAATCTGCAAAACCAAAACTACTAGCTGCCCATGTCAAAATAAGGGCACCTAGAGTTTAGGTTAAAACAATAAACCCCAGGTCAGTCATGTGACTGGTGTGAGAACTAAAACAGTTATTTATCTTTATTTTAAAGTTAGGTAAATCAAGGGACCACGCTGTATAACACAGAACGGGTTTCCTCCCAAGAACATTAGTGCATAAAACAAACAGCGCAATGCTAAATAGAGAACAATGAAGCTATTATAAGACCCATGTCCCATCACACAATGCAACGCAAGCCGGAAAATAGGGTTTTTACCTTACAATAGCCAAAAAATGCTTGATACGCTAAATTTCATGTTTTAATTCTTAATCAGACTCCAACCGTAAATTAGTAAGAGAACAATTCCCCAAATATTAACCCCGAAGGCCGAAACCAACATCAGACCAATACCCAGGAAACCACCCATCTTAGCTCGTTTCCAGTTAGTATCTGATTTTATATACAATCATAAATATCAATCATAGGCGACATGAATGTCCCATACCACTATGTCGCCATATATAGGTATACATACAAAACCGCAAAAAGGTCGTATTGGAAGTTGGGTTATCATTTATGATATGAACCGAGGAAAAAGATAGTCCTCTCCGAATTCGAGACGCTCTAGTCCGCCCCTCAGGCAAGTACTCAGTCAGGCCTTTAGATCGTCAGGGCCGGTCCACACAGAGTGGATTAAAATGCCTGAACATGCGTTTCACCGCCCTATGGGGCGTAAATGAGCCAACGATGACTCCATCGGTTCGAGAACGACCGATAAATCCGAGGCGCCTCCAATTCCAACAACCACATGAGTCAAACTCATCAGCCAGTTCAAGCACCGATGCCACTCCTAACTAGAAAGAAACGCATGCCCTCCCTGAGGTCCTTCTCCTGTTTTTGGTTCACAACCGGGGTGTGAGGCTCGCGAATCAACGTAACACAAAGCTATGCTACACAGGCTGTGCTTTGATCATCCACCACAAGACTTTGCTTTTCAACAGAAGCCTTGATCATTTGCATCTTAGCATGCCACATAGGCAAACCACTCTATGCAACCGATATCAGTCACACAGAATGAAATCCAGTGTCAGACACACAGTCCATTTACAAGTTCGTTCTAGGTCTAAACGAAACCGGAGGAACCTTATTCCTCGCATATCCATCGATCTCCAAGTACGTCTGGACGACCACTAACTGATTCCCTCCTCTTGGGTGTAAGGCCCAATCAAGATCATCAGTAAGCACTCAAACGACGTGAAAACCTCCCTTCTTCGACCACCCTCTTCGTCCTTGACACCACGTCGAATCAGTTATTCAGAATGGGATAAACCCGGTCCTTCTGAATACCTCGCGTATATAATAAACAACTGTTACACAAACACAACATACGCCTCATTCCAATTCATCAGTCACTAACCGTAAATTAACAAGAGAATAATTCCCCAAACATTAACCCCGAAAGCCGAAACCAACATCAGATCAATACCCAGGAAGCCATTCTTCTTAGCTAACCTACAGTTAGTTTCTAAATTTCACATTCTTAGGGATAGGTTCCCATTAATTTCATCAAAGATAAATTCCTCAAATTTATTCTTTAATCTTCTTTTGAATATCAATTCTACTAGTCGGGATTAGCGAACTACACCAAAGTAATCATTTATTTTATTTCCCAATCCCAACCTATTCATCCCATGAAGTAAAACTGGTCATACTTTATATCCAACACCACGGTGTTATCGGTAAATTCAATTACCATTTCACGTTCAAATCTAATTAAAGATTTAACTATCGCCTGGAGCAAAACTGCTGATACTCCATTCTCGATCTTTTCAATCTAATTAAAGATTCATTAAAACTCCACTTAGTTTTAATCTTTAACTGGGTTAAAGAACCGATGTCATTTAAAACACGGTTCACGATAAACCCCAAAATCACATCACATTTCAATCAGTCCCTAACCGTAAATTAGCAAGTGAGCAATTCCCTAAGTATTAACCCCGAAGGCCAAAACCAACATCAGATCAATACCCCAGAAACCATTCAACATAACTAATCTCCAGTTAGTTTCTGATTTTCTTAACTCCTTTGGGTCTAAGAACAGTATTGTTGAAGATACCGTTCACGACTACCCAAAATCACATTCCATTAATTATCAGGTTAAAGAACAAGTGTTATTTAAAACACTGTTCACGATAAACCCAAAAATCAATACCAATTCAATTCCAATTAAATATTATTTAATTGGTACGCTTCATTAAATCTAAATAAAAAGATTTAATCTTTTTCTCAACTGGGGTTAAGAACAGTGTTAATGAAGACACCATTCACGACAAACCCAAATCACATTTGATATTAAATACAAGGCTCTGAATAGAAAATATATCGGCTTATATACAATATCAAATTCTACGACCAACAAATATCGTATTGGAAATAACGATATCTATATATCTTTCAAATTTCCATAACGCTATCTGTATAATCATGAAATCCAACATCAAAATATTCCAAAGACAATTTCGATTCAAATCCATTCCAATTCAATTATTGGACATTCTGGTTACTTTTAAAACCTTTTTCAAATTCAATTTATTTATTTAAAAATAAATAGAATTATAATTCTAGTTCAAAACTAGTTCATTTCGATAAAAATCTATTTTTATCTTTTCCAATATGGAGTTTTTCATCCCAATTCTTCCCAAATCATTTCTTATGATTTTACACAAATTATTACTATTTTTAATAATTTTATCAAGGCCCGTACAGTCGATTTCCATCAACGGCCATCGAACTGCACTTACAACGACTTTTTCCGAATTTGATTTGGACACAATTCCAAATCCAACCGTTAGATTTCAAATCTCTAATATTCGTTTGAAAGATCTTTTCGATACGAACCCAACGGTTCTGGTTTTAGGAGAATCCGACGGTCAGATCTCCCGCAATGTCCATTCAAAGTCAATGGTCGAAATTCGCGAACTGCCGCAGTGCGGCGCGTTCTATTCAGGCCATTATATATATAATATAAGTATATTATATATATTTCGTCGATTTCCTTTTAAAACGAATTTTATAAATCATTTCAAATTTGTTTCAAAAACAATTTCAACCTTCATTTCAAATTCAAATCAAAATTGAATTTTCCATTATAAATTCTTTTTACATTCATTTCTATTTGATTTCAATTCAAATCGATTTCAATTCAATTTCAGTTCGTTTTCAATTCGTTTCAATTTGAATTCATTTTCTTTTCAATTCGAATTATTTTATATTCTATTCAATTCGAATTCATTTTATATTCTATTCAATTCGAATTCGCTTAATATTCTATTCAATTCGAATTAATTTTCTTTTCAATTCAATTCGAATTCATTTTATATTCTATTCAATTCGAATTTGTTTTCTAAATATTCGATTTTTCAATCTCTTTTCAATATTCATTATAAAAATGAATATAATCGATATAAATATCGTTCGCGTCAAAATAGCGCATCTCTAATCAACACGGCTTTATATTTTTCAATAACTTCGTTATTCTATTCAACAAATGAATATTTATTCTATTCAACACATGAATTTGTATTTCTTTCAACACGTGAATAATCTCAACAAATGAGTACTGTCAACATGTCCCTATTCTCGTTATTTAATATATTTTATAAAATTATGATTCCTATCGTTTATTTTTTTATCAGACTCCAACTGTAAATTAGCAAGAGGGCAATTCCCTAAATATTAACCCCGAAGGCCGAAACCAACATCAGATCAATATCCAGGAGACCACTCATCTTATATATTTTCCAGGTAGTTTCTAATTTTATATATGATAAAGATGTAAATTTTATTGTTAAAATATTTCGTTCAACACATGAATCTATATTTCTTTCAACACATGACTAATCTCAACAAATGAGTACTGTCAACACATGAATCTACATTTTATAATATTCTTTATTTTCCCAATTGGAATGAGGTCCAATCAATCACTATATAATGTTAATTATATGGATTCCATACAACACATGTATATAATAGCAACGATAAATAATCAACCATCATCCAAAGTGCACCACACAACTGCATAAGCATTAAATATAAATAATCAACGCTTACACAGTCTGTCGACCAATCAATCAACATACAACTAAATAATTGGGATTAGTGTACGCCAAATATCATCCCAATACCCGTGTGGGGTTTCAAACAATCAAACATATATTTTATTTGTGCAGTTGGGCGATGTGTAAAATTTATCGTCACAATCAATATCAGTCAAATGTGTGTATATAAACAAATCGTCCGATTTGTTTATATTTATTTATTCACATTCACGTTAAAAATTATATTTTCAACTATAAAATATTTTTAACTACTTAAATATTTTATTTCATTTCACATCACATCACACAATCAACTACACATCAAAATCAAATAAACAAGCATACAAGCCGTCCATGGTCTGTGGATGATGGGTGTCGGGTGCTACTAAACACCATCTGCATCCTAGTATATATTTTAACTAGAAAATTAAATTAAAGGTGAGAAGTTCTCACATTGGGGTTCCACTCCGTCCGTCTTTCTTTCTGAACGGTTTGAATTTGTTCGAAATTCCAACGCATCCTTTTCACACTGTTCATGTATAAAAAATCACATTTTTATTATAACTACATGCACATAAAAATCATATTTTTATTTTCTACTACATATATAAAAATCGAATTTTTATCGCTTCTTCCTATATATAAAAATCGTACTTTTATATCGATGTTCATACAATAACAATCATATTTTTCTCTCGCCATTTTATACTTTCAAATCAAAGTATTGTATATTTTCAAATTAAAGCAAATTCTATATTTCAAAACAAAGCAAATTCTATATTTTAAAACAAAGAAAATTTTATATTTAAAAGCTATGCTATTTTTATTATATATAACAATAATAATAATAATTTTTTTTAAAACAAAGGTATTTTTATTCTTAAAACAATTTATTTTTCTGAAAATAAAACAATGCTAATTAATTAAAAATTACAATTCTTTAGAACAATGTGAATTATATTTTAATTACTTTAATTAATAACCTAGAATAATTAATAACTGATTAGTTAAATCTTTTTTTTTACCTTCCACGTTTGCATACTGGAACCATTGAACCCATATGTCGATTGGAAGAGCACACCATCGCGCCACCAGGACAGCGTCGGAGGTTGATCGGAGGGCATTACCTGGACGGCCGGCACGAGAGCTTCCCGTTGCTACCACCTTTGGCGAACTCGGTGGCAGAGCGGAACATATAATGGAGTGCGACGGCGACGCTTTTGGGCTCGTTTTTCGAATAGCACACCCCACGATAATCCATCAACCATACATGGATTTGAAGCCCTAGATTCTCTCTTCGATTTCCACATTTTAATTCTCGAAACCGTTGTGTGGATTGAAAGAATTTTGGGTTTGAAATTTTGATCAATTTCTGCTGTCGATGGCTTCTCAACGGGGCGGGTTTGACTTAGACAAATGGGAAATTAGGTTTTAGATTTTTATATTTATATATATTTTTATTTCCAAAAATAGCAACTTTTCTAATCAACCACCAAATCTGTAACGGGAAGGAATTTCGCTCGATCTGAATCGATCGTTAAACCGACTAAGACCGTTCGAAAACCCCTGATCGTTTGAGAACAGGACAAATCAGAACGCAGACAGAAGAAAATTTCATTGTTATTACAACAATTCCATCAGATACAAGAATATACAGAGTATAACTGAATAAATTACATTCAACAAATATCTGAGATTTAAATTACATTTAAATACATCGCAGCGGAAAATAATACAAAAGCACAACTGAAAGTGATACTCGGATACAGAGCTTTCCGAGCATCGTTCCAGCTGTAAATCAGGATCCTGTGAATATAAATCTGCAAAACCAAAACTACTAGCTGCCCGTGCGGAAATAAGGGCACCCAGAGTTTAGGTTAAAACAATAAACCCCAGGTCAGTCATGTGACTGGTGTGAGAACTAAAACAGTTATTAATCTTTATTTTTAAAGTTAGGTAAATCAAGGGTCCACGCCGTATAACACAGAATGGGTTTCCTCCCAAGAATACCAGTGCATAAAACAAACAGCGCAATGCTAAATAAAGAAAAATGAAGCTGTTATAAGACCCAGGTCCCATCACACAATGCAACGCAAGCCGGAGGATAGGGTTTTTACCTTATAACAGCCAAAGCATGCTTGATACGTTAAAACACATTATTTGATACTATTATAGGTGTATAGTGTCAAAACAATTTCAATCATAAATATCAATCATAGGCGGCATGAATGACCCATACCACTATGTCGCCATACTAGGTTCTACAAATAAAACCGCACTATCACGTATTGGAAATTGGATTTCCGTCATGAGCCGAGGCAAGGGGAAAGCTCCTCTCCACGTTCGAGACACTCTAGAAAATGTCCCAGGACCCCACTTTGATCCTTGGAATCGGCTAGGCCGGTCCTCTCTTACTTTTGAGGATTAGTTATTCCTGAACACACGTTTCCCGGTCCTTACAGACCTATATCCGAGGCGCCTCGCATTCCAACAACCACACAGGTGAAAAGTACATAAATGTCAGGGCTGGTAGGTCACTGACACCACCCTAGCTAGAAAGAAACGTCGTGCTCTCCCAGCGGTCCGTCTCCCGTTTTTGACTCATACCGAGGGGTGAGGCTCGCGAATTCACGTTATACACAAAGCTGCGCCACACAGGCCGTGCTTTGATCATCAACCACAAGACTTTGCTTTTCAACCGAAGCCCTGATCAATTGCCACTTACGCGTGCCACACTGGCAATTCACTCCATGCGACTGATGTCCATCGATATACAACCTCTGAGCTCTTACTTCTTAGAGAAGGGCGTTAAGCAAGAGAATAAATTCTCCGTCGCCAAACAGATGTATATTTAATAGAGATCAATCAACACAGAATAAAATCCAATGTCAGACACACAATCCATTTACAAGTTCGTCTTGGGTCTGAACGAAACCGGAGGCACTTTCCTCGCATATCCATCCATCTCGAAGTACGTCTGGACGATCACCAACTATTTCCCTCATCCTGGGTGTACAGCCCAATCAAGATCATCAGTAATCACCCAAACGATGTGAAGACTTCCGGTCTTCAACCACCGTCTTCATCTTCGACATCTCGTCGAATCGGTTATTCAGAATGGGTAGAAACCCGGCCTTTCTGAATAACCCACGTATATAATAAACAAATGTTTCACAAACACACAAACGCCTCATTCCAGTTCAGAATATTCTTTTAATCACAAAATCACATTCTTAGGGAAAGGTTCCCATTAATTTTATCCAAGATAAATTCTTCTAAATTTATTCTTTAATCTTCCTTTGGATATCATTTCAAACTAGTCGGGATTAGCGAACCACACCGAAGTAATTATTTGTTTTATTTCCCAATCCCAACCTATATATCCTATGGAGAAAAACTGGTAATACTCCATATCTAACACCACGGTGTCATCGGTAAAATTAATTACCATCTCACGTTTAAATCTAATTAAAGATTTAACTATCGCTTTGGAGCAAAACTGGTGGTACTCCATTCTCGATCACCTTTCAGATTTGATAATTTAAATTTTCAATTCACATTTCAATCTAATTAAAGATTCATTAAAACTCCACTTAGTTTTAATCTTTTCAAAAATCAACATCCTGCCTTTAACTGGGTTAAAGAACCAATGTCATCTAAAACACGATTCACGATAAACCCAAATCACATTTGATATTAAATACAAGGCTCTGAATAGAAAATATACCGGCTTATATTCAATATCAAATTCTGAAACCAACAAATATCGTATTGGAAATAACGATATAAAATATATCTTTCAAATCCCCATAACAATATTTGTATAATCACAAAATCCAACATCGATATATTCCGAAGACAATTTCGATTCAAATCCATTCCAATTCACGTATTGGAAATCCTGATTATTTTTAAAACCACTTTCAAATTCAATTTATTTATTTCAAAAATAAATTGATTTTAATTCTAGTTCAAAACTAGTTCATTTCGTCAAAAATTTATTTTTATCTTTTCAAATATGGAATTTTTCAGCCCAATTTTTCCCAAATCATTTCTTATGATTTTATACAAATTATTAATATTTTTAATAATTTTATCAAGGCCCGTACAGTCGATTTCCATCAACGGCCATCGAACTGCACTTACAGCGACCTTTTTCAAATTTGATTTGGACATAATTCCAAATCCAACCATTAGATTTCAAATTTCTAATATTCATTGGAAAGCTCTTTTCGATACGAACCCAACGGTTCCGGTTTTAGGAGAATCCGACGGTCGGATCTCCCGCAACGTCAATTCGAAGTCAATGGTCGAAATTCACGAACTGCCGCGGCGCGGCGCGTTCTATTCAGGCCATTATATATATATAATATATATATATATATTATATGTTTCGTCGATTTCCTTTTTAAAACGAATTTTATAAATAGTTCTAAATTCGTTTCAAAAACAATTTCAACTTCATCTTCAATTTCAATTCAATTCGAATTCATTTCAATTTTATTCAATTCGAATTCAAATTCGTTTCAATTCAATTCGATTTCTAATTCGTTTCAATTCAATTCGATTTCTAATTCATTTCAATTCAATTCGATTTCTAATTCGTTTCAATTCAATTCGATTTCTAATTTGTTTCAATTCAATTCGATTTCTAATTCGTTTCAATTCGATTTATAATTCGTTTCAATTCAATTCAATTTGAATTTACCTTCTATTTACTTCAATTCGAATTCAAATTCACTTTCTATTCAATTCGAATCGAATTCATTTTCTAATTGATTCGAATTCATTTCAAATTGATTCAATAAAATTTCAATTTGAATTTTAATCTAATTTAATTTGAATTTCATTTCAAAATATTTAATTTTGAAATCACTTTTCAATATTCATTGTAAAACGAATAAAATCGATATAAATATCGTTTAAGTCAAAATAGCGCAACTCTAATCAACACGGCTTTATATATTTCAATAAATTCGTTATTCTATTCAACAAATGAATATTCATCCTATTCAACACATGAATTATATTTCTTTCAACCCACGTCTATTTTTGTTATGTAAAATATTTTATAAAATCATGGTATCTATCGTTTGATTTTTTTAATTAGACTCCACCGTGAAGTAGTTCTAATTTTAAATATGATGAAGATGTAAATTTTATTATTAAAATATTTTACTCAACACATAAATAGTTTCAACACATGAACATCGTCAACACATGAATATTTTTATATTCAACACATGAGTTTTCTTTTATAATATTCATTATTTTCCCGATTGGAATGAGGCCCAATCAATCACCATATAATGTTAATTATATGGATTCCATACAACACATGTATATAATATCAATGATAAACAATCAACCATCATCCAAAGTGCGCCACACAACTGCATAAGCATCAGATATAAATAATCAACGCTTACACAGTCTGTCAACCAATCGATCGACATACAATTAAATAATTGGGATTAGTGTACGCCAAATATCATCCCAACACCCATGTGGGGTTTCAAATCAACAAACGCAGATTTTTATTTGTGCAGTTGGGCGATGTGTAAAATTTATCATCCTAATCAGTATCAGTCAAATCAGTGCATATAAACAAATCGGCCGATTTGCTTATAAATATTCCTTTATTCACTTTCACGTTAAAAATTATATTTTTAACGATAATTAATTTATTTCAACACATGAATATATTTCATTATCCATTTCACATCAACTTCACAAACAATTTTCACAACACATCAATCAAACAAACAAGCCATCCATGGTCTGTGGATGACGGGTGTCGGATGCTGCTAAGCACCGTCTGCATCGTAGTATATATATATAACTAGAAAAAGAAATTTAGAGTGAGAAGTTCTCACCAATAGCTATCCCAACTCCACGACACTTCATTTATAGAAATCTTCGTCGTTCTAGCTTTTCGTCACTTTCGTTGCCCGTATTCACTACATATATAAAAATCACATTTTTATATTGCTATTCAATATATCAAAATCGAATTTTCACTTTGCTATTCAATATATAAAAATCGAATTTTTACTTTGCTATTCAATATATAAAAATCGAATTTTTACTTTGCTATTCAATATATAAAAATCGAATTTTTATAATCACGCTATATGGATAAAAATTCTATTTTCACACCGCTACTATATAGATAAAAATTCTATTTTTACATCGTTATCATATAGATAAAAATTCTATTTTTACTTCGTTATCATATAGATAAAAATTCTATTTTTCTTCGTTATCATATAGATAAAAATTCTATTTTTACTTCGTTATCATATAGATAAAAATTCTATTTTTACTTCGTTATTCTCTATATAAAGATCTCGCCTTTTCAACTATAAAGATTTCACCTTTTCACATATAAAGATTTTACCTTTTCACATATAAATATTTTACCTTTTCACATATAAAGATTTTACCTTTTCAATTTCATCACTATGAAAATCCCATTTTTATTTTGCTACATATATAAAGATGATATTTTTACTATATATAAAATATAAAAATTATATTTTAATTATCTCTACTACATAAAGATAATATTTTGACTATCTATAAAATATAAAAGTTATATTTTTATTATATTTACTATATAAAAATCGTATTTTGATTCTTTTTTATAATCTAAAAATTATATTTTTACTTCATGTCTAAACATAAAAATCATTTCTTTATACTGCAAATGGAAAAGAAAAAAAAAATCTACTCTTCTACTGAAACAAAACTGATTTTCCTTTTCATATGCAAAGCTATCATATCGGAAATAAGCAAACAAATTAAATTAAATAAAACTTACGGTTGCAATTTCAGAAGGGGGGGCGGCGGATTTCTGCACAAATCAAAGGGGAGGAGGGCTTCTGCTGCTGACGGCGGGTCTGGGGACGGAGCTCGCGAGGTGGCAGTGGCGCTGGGCGGCGGCAGGAGGGTTTCAGGGTTGGGGTTTTGCGCGATGCGCTGGGGAAGAGGAGGTGGGGACTGGAGGAGGAGAAGCGACGAGAGGAGGAGGAAGAAAGGGGGGAAGCTGATGGGGAGGCGCGGCGGTCCCCCTTGGCGGCGCGTCGATCGATTTAGGTTTCAGTTTTTTTTCTTTATTTTGAAATGTACGGGGGGGGGGGGTCGGTTGATAAAAGTAGAGAAGTTTTTTTATTTTATTTTAATTTCAAAAAGTTGACTTTTACATATGACCTCTAAACGAGGCACACCGCCTGTCATCCATAGCAAATTACCCCCATTCCGAACACAATGGTATATGTATCGTAAGGTGATTCGACTGTTTCGATCAATTTCCGTTAAAATCAACATATAACTCAATATATTGAATTTGAACGCGCATTTCAATTTACCGGGGTCACATACGAACTCGAAAAATTCCAGAAAAATATTTTCTAGCTTCGTATCGACGATACGGTCCTAACAAAACTAGTTTCGTCGAATTGTGAGACCGTTTCAAAAATGGCCATTTTCCAGTCGATTAAAATTAACTGAAACTGGTCAAACGCGTTTTCCTTTGCCACGCTCACATATTGATTCGAAAAATTATGAAATTTGGAATCTAGCAATAATTTGACATCCCGGATCCAACAAAAGTGGTTTCGTCGAAATCCGAGGTCGTTTGCAAAATTCCCATTTTTAAGGGCCTGAATTCCATAGCGACTATTCAGAATTTTCAACTGGACATATCTTTTGATTCCCGCTATGAAATTTTGATTTTTTGGATTCCTTGGAATGATATCCTCAATTAGATCCTAATGTTTTTGGTTTCACTAAAATCCGGATTGTTTTGCACCCGGTACATTCAATTGAAATTTGAAATCGAATTATCGAGCTACCGCGCCATTTTCAATTCTATTTATAATTTAAAATAATTATTTTTATTCTAACGACGACGTATATAATATATAAGTTCGATTCTATTCAAAATAAATTTCTCGTCGATATTATTTAAAATAATTCATTTTAAATGTTCAAACTTCGCTAAAATTGCCAAAATAAAATTTTTAAACAGGCCCAGATTTTCGGGTTGTTACAATCTCCCCCACTTAAAACTTTTCGTCCCTGAAAAGGAATAAAGTCGAAAGTGGTTTGATCAATCAACTCTACGTTCGATCTGGCTTCCATTCTCCAACTTTTCAGTTTCTGAGAATTTTCAAATTCTTCAAAAATTTGGCTAACACCCTAAATTTTCGAAAAATTTCGCCATAACCTCCCCTGCACCGAGAGCCACGGGAAAATCCCGAAATTGCCATATAGGCCTTCTGATCTCAAAAAGAAAAAGAAAAGGACCAGCGGCTAGCCAATCGGCTCATAAAATCATCATCACCCAAACAAAACAGTAAATTATAGTAAACATGTACCTATTTGTCGGGCAAACAAATTTTATTCTCTGCTCTAGCCTCCTTGCTATGACCTGTTCAATGTAAGTACAAGTATATTGAAGAAAATGCGACCAATTTTCAATACAATTCAATATGTGATTCAATTAGGCTAAATGGTTAAAAATGATTAAACAAATAAACAAACAACACAAACATCAATCTATTAGTGGATTAACGTTTCAAATTCATAAATTTTGATTCATATATACCGAAAATCATGTTTTTGATGCCAATTCCCAACAATAAATCTAGCTATATTAGTTTTGGTTCTCACACCAGTCTAATGGAAATATATAGATATCACACCTTCGAAACACGAACATAATATTGATGATGTGGCCACATCACCAGAATTATCCCCGGGTGTCTAGAATGTGATTCTATATCTATCCAATATATTAAAACTTCGACTATACGTTCATGACGCGTATACGCGAAATCTATATATACTCGATTGTCCAAATTCAAAATAAATAAATAATCAAATATGTTAAAAACGATTTAAATTTTCAAAACAAAATTGTTTTCATTTGAAAAATATACTCTTCACACTCGTTCTAGGATACCACTGATCCTATCTCTAACGAGTCATTCTAATTGGATATTACTAATCCAATATCTGATGAATTCTTTCGTATGGTTCTAATGTGTCTTGTTCTCGAGCTCTGTAAACCAAAGCTCTGATACCAACTGTAACGGCAAGGAATTTCGCTCGATCTGAATCGATCGTTAAACCGACTAAGACCGTTCGAAAACCCCTGATCGTTTGAGAACAGGACAAATCAGAACGCAGACAGAAGAACATTTCATTGTTATTACAACAATTCCATCAGATACAAGAATATACAGAGTATAACTGAATAAATTACATTCAACAAATATCAGAGATTTAAATTACATTTAAATACATCGCAGCAGAAAATAGTACAAAAGCACAACTGAAAGTGATACACGGATACAGAGCTTTCCGAGCATCGTTCCACCTGTAAATTAGGATCCTATGAATATAAATCTGCAAAACCAAAACTACTAGCTGCCCATGCGGAAATAAGGGCACCCAGAGTTTAGGTTAAAACAATAAACCCCAGGTCAGTCATGTGACTGGTGTGAGAACTAAAACAGTTATTAATCTTTATTTTTAAAGTTAGGTAAATCAAGGGACCACGCCGTATAACACGGAATGGGTTTCCTCCCAAGAATACCAGTGCATAAAACAAACAGCGTAATGCTAAATAAAGAAAAATGAAGCTGTTATAAGACCCATGTCCCATCACACAATGCAACGCAAGCCGGAGGATAGGGTTTTTACCTTATAACAGCCAAAGCATGCTTGATACGTTAAAACACATTATTTGATACTATTATAGGTGTATAGTGTCAAAACAATTTCAATCATAAATATCAATCATAGGCGGCATGAATGACCCATACCACTATGTCGCCATACTAGGTTCTACAAATAAAACCGCACTATCACGTATTGGAAATTGGATTTCCGTCATGAGCCGAGGCAAGGGGCAAGCTCCTCTCCGCGTTCGAGACACTCTAGAAAATGTCCCAGGACCCCACTTTGATCCTTGGAATCGGCTGGGCCGGTCCTCTCTTACTTTTGAGGATTAGTTATTCCTGAACACACGTTTTGCGGTCCTTACAGACCTATATCCGAGGCGCCTCGCATTCCAACAACTACACAGGTGAAAAGTATATAAATGTCAGGGCTGGTAGGTCACTGACACCACCCTAGCTAGAAAGAAACGTCGTGCTCTCCCAGCGGTCCGTCTCCCGTTTTTGACTCATACCGAGGGGTGAGGCTCGCGAATTCACGTTATACACGAAGCTGTGCCACACAGGCCGTGCTTTGATCATCAACCACAAGACTTTGCTTTTCAACTGATGCCCTGATCAATTGCCACTTACGCGTGCCACACTGGCAATTCACTCCATGCGACTGATGTCCATCGATATACAACCTCTGAGCTCGTACGTCTCAGAGAAGGGCGTTAAGCAAGAGAATAAATTCTCCGCCGCCAAACAGATGTATATTTAATAGAGATCAATCAACACAGAATAAAATCCAATGTCAGACACACAATCCATTTACAAGTTCGTCCTGGGTCTGAACGAAACCGGAGGCACTTTCCTCGCATATCCATCCCATCTCCAAGTACGTCTGGACGATCACCAACTGATTCCCTCATCCTGGGTGTACAGCCCAATCAAGATCATCAGTAATCACCCAAACGATGTGAAGACTTTCGGTCTTCAACCACCGTCTTCATCTTCGACATCTCGTCGAATCGGTTATTCTGAATGGGTAGAAACCCGGCCTTTCTGAATAACCCACGTATATAATAAACAAATGTTTCACAAACACACAAACGCCTCATTCCAGTTCAGAATATTCTTTTAATCACAAAATCACATTCTTAGGGAAAGGTTCCCATTAATTTTATACAAGATAAATTCTTCTAAATTTATTCTTTAATCTTCCTTTGCATATCATTTCAAACTAGTCGGGATTAGCGAACCACACCGAAGTAATTATTTGTTTTATTTCCCAATCCCAACCTATATATCCCATGCAGAAAAACTGGTAATACTCCATATCTAACACCACGGTGTTATCGGTAAAATTAATTACCATCTCACGTTCAAATCTAATTAAAGATTTAACTATCGCTTTGAAGCAAAACTGGTGGTACTCCATTCTCGATCACCTTTCAGATTCGATAATTTAAATTATCAATTCACATTTCAATCTAATTAAAGATTCATTAAAACTCCACTTAGTTTTAATCTTTTCAAAAATCAACATCCTGCCTTTAACTGGGTTAAAGAACCAATGTCATCTAAAACACGATTCACGATAAACCAAATCACATTTGATATTAAACACAAGGCTCTGAATAGAAAATATACCGGCTTATACTCAATATCAAATTCTGAAACCAACAAATATCGTATTGGAAATAACGATATAAAATATATCTTTCAAATCCCCATAACAATATTTGTATAATCACAAAATCCTACATCGAAATATTCCGAAGACAATTTCGATTCAAATCCATTCCAATTCACGTATTGGAAATCCTGATTATTTTTAAAACCACTTTCAAATTCAATTTATTTATTTCAAAAATATTTTGATTTTAATTCTAGTTCAAAACTTGTTCATTTCGACAAAAATCTATTTTTATCTTTTCAAATATGGAATTTTTCAGCCCAATTTTTCCCAAATCATTTCTTATGATTTTACACAAATTATTAATATTTTTAATAATTTTATCAAGCCACGTACAGTCGATTTCCATCAACGGCCATCGAACTGCACTTACACCGACCTTTTTCAAATTTGATTTGGACATAATTCCAAATCCAACCGTTAGATTTCAAATTTCTAATATTCATTGGAAAGCTCTTTTCGATACGAACCCAACGGTTCCGGTTTTAGGAGAATCTGACGGTTGTATCTCCCGCAACGTCAATTCGAAGTCAATGGTCGAAATTCACGAACTGCCGCGGCGCGGCGCGTTCTATTCAGGCCATTATATATATAATATATATATATTATATATATTTCTTCGATTTCCTTTTTAAAACGAATTTTATAAATAGTTCTAAATTCGTTTCAAAAACAATTTCAACTTCATCTTCAATTTCAATTCAATTCGAATTCATTTCAATTTTATTCAATTCGAATTCAAATTCGTTTCAATTCAATTCGATTTTTAATTCATTTCAATTCAATTCGATTTCTAATTCATTTCAATTCAATTCGATTTCTAATTCGTTTCAATTCAATTCGATTTCTAATTCCTTTCAATTCAATTCGATTTCTAATTCGTTTCAATTCGATTTCTAATTCGTTTCAATTCAATTCGATTTCTAATTCGTTTCAATTCAATTCAATTTGAATTTACCTTCTATTTACTTCAATTCGAATTCAAATTCACTTTCTATTCAATTCGAATCGAATTCATTTTCTAATTGATTCGAATTCATTTCAAATTGATTCAATAAAATTTCAATTTGAATTTTAATCTAATTTAATTCGAATTTCATTTCAAAATATTTAATTTTGAAATCACTTTTCAATATTCATTGTAAAACGAATAAAATCGATATAAATATCGTTTACGTCAAAATAGCGCAACTCTTATCAACACGGCTTTATATATTTCAATAAATTCGTTATTCTATTCAACAAATGAATATTCATCCTATTCAACAAATGAATATTCATCCTATTCAACAAATGAATTATATTTCTTTCAACCCACGTCTATTTTTGTTATGTAAAATATTTTATAAAATCATGGTATCTATCGTTTGATTTTTTTAATTAGACTCCACCGTGAAGTAGTTATAATTTTAAATATGATGAAGATGTAAATTTTATTATTAAAATATTTTACTCAACACATAAATAGTTTCAACACATGAGCATCGTCAACACATGAATATTTTTATATTCAACACATGAGTTTTCTTTTATAATATTCATTATTTTCCCGATTGGAATGAGGCCCAATCAATCACCATATAATGTTAATTATATGGATTCCATACAACACATGTATATAATATCAATGATAAACAATCAACCATCATCCAAAGTGCACCACACAACTGCATAAGCATCAGATATAAATAATCAACGCTTACACAGTCTGTCGACTAATTGATCGACATACAATTAAATAATTGGGATTAGTGTACGCCAAATATCATCCCAACACCCGTGTGGGGTTTCAAATCAACAAACGCAGATTTTTATTTGTGCAGTTGGGCGATGTGTAAAATTTATCATCCCAATCAATATCAGTCAAGTCAGTGCATATAAACAAATCGGCCGATTTATTTATAAATATTCCTTTATTCACTTTCACGTTAAAAATTATATTTTTAACGATAATTAATTTATTTCAACACATGAATATATTTCATTATCCATTTCACATCAACTTCACAAACAATTTTCACAACACATCAATCAAACAAACAAGTCATCCATGGTCTGTGGATGACGGGTGTCGGGTGCTGCTAAGCACCGTCTGCATCCTAGTATATATATATAACTAGAAAAAGAAATTTAGAGTGAGAAGTTCTCACCAATAGCTATCCCAACTCCACGACACTTCATTTATAGAAATCTTCGTCGTTCTCGCTTTTCGTCACTTTCGTTGCCCGTATTCACTACATATATAAAAATCACATTTTTATATTGCTATTCAATATATACAAATCGAATTTTCACTTTGCTATTCAATATATAAAAATAGAATTTTTACTTTGCTATTCAATATATAAAAATCGAATTTTTACTTTGCTATTCAATATATAAAAATCGAATTTTTATAATCACGCTATATGGATAAAAATTCTATTTTCACACCGCTACTATATAGATAAAAATTCTATTTTTACATCGTTATCATATAGATAAAAAATCTATTTTTACTTCGTTATCATATAGATAAAAATTCTATTTTTACATCGTTATCATATAGATAAAAATTCTATTTTTACTTCATTATCATATAGATAAAAATTCTATTTTTACTTCGTTATTCTCTATATAAAGATCTCGCCTTTTCAACTATAAAGATTTCGCCTTTTCACATATAAAGATTTTACCTTTTCACATATAAAGATTTTACCTTTTCACATATAAAGATTTTACCTTTTCAATTTCATCACTATAAAAATCACATTTTTATTTTGCTACATATATAAAGATGATATTTTTTCTATATATAAAATATAAAAATTATATTTTAATTATCTCTACTACATAAAGATAATATTTTGACTATCTATAAAATATAAAAGTTATATTTTTATTATATTTACTATATAAAAATCGTATTTTGATTCTTTTTTATAATCTAAAAATTATATTTTTACTTCATGTCTAAACATAAAAATCATTTCTTTATACTGCAAATGGAAAAGAAAAAAAAGAAAAATAAAATTAAAATCTACTCTTCTACTAAAACAAAACCGATTTTCCTTTTCATATGCAAAGCTATCATATCGGAAATAAGCAAACAAATTAAATTAAATAAAACTTACGGTTGCAATTTCAGAAGGGGGCGGATTTCTGCACAAATCAAAGGGGAGGAGGGCTTCTGCTGCTGGCGGCGGGTCTGGGGACAGAGCTCGCGAGGTGGCAGTGGCGCTGGGCGGCGCAGGAGGGTTTCAGGGTTGGGGTTTTGCGCGATGCGCTGGGGAAGAGGAGGTGGGGACTGGAGGAGGAGAAGCGACGAGAGGAGGAGGAAGAAAGGGGGGGAAGCTGATGGGGAGGCGCGGCGGTCCCCCTTGGCGGCGCGTCGATCGATTTAGGTTTCAGTTTTTTTTTCTTTATTTTGAAATGAACGGGGGGTGGGGGGGTCGGCTGATAAAAGGAGAGAAGTTTTTTTTGATTTATTATTTTATTTATTTTAATTTCAAAAAGTTGACTTTTACATATGACCTCTAAACGAGGCCCACCGCCTGTCGTCTATAGCTAATTACCCCCATTCCGAACACAATGGTATATGTATCGTAAGATGATTCGACCGTTTCGATCAGTTTCCGTTAAAATCAACATATAACTCTATATATTGAATTTGAACGCGCATTTCAATTTACCGGGGTCACACACGAACTCAAAAAATTCCAGAAAAATATTTTCTAGCTTCGTATCGACGATACGGTCCTAACAAAACTGGTTTCATCGAATTCTGAGACCGTTTGAAAAATGGCCATTATCCAGTCGATTAAAATTAACTGAAGCTAATCAAACGCGTTTTCCTTTGCCACGCTCATATATTGATTCGAAAAACTTATGAAATTTGGAATCTAGTAATAATTTGACATCCTGGATCCAACAAAAGTGGTTTCGTCGAAATCCGAGGTCGTTTGCAAAATTCCCATTTTTAAGGGCCTGAATTCCATGGCGACTATTCAGAACTTTCAACTGGACATATCTTTTGATTCCCGCTATGAAATTTCGATTTTTCGGATTCGTTTGAAAGATATCCTCAATTAGATCCTAATGTTTTTGGTTTCACAAAAATCCGGATTGTTTTGCACCCGATACATTCAATTGAAGTTTGAAATCGAATTATCGAACTACCGCGCCATTTTCAATTCTATTTATAATTTAAAATAATTATTTATATTCTAACGACGACGTATATAATATATATGTTCGATTCTATTCAAAATAAATTTCTCGTCGATATTATTTAAAATAAATCATTTTAAATGTTCAAACTTCGCTAAAATTGCCAAAATAAAATTTTTAAACAGGCCCAGATTTTCGGGTTGTTACAAAATCGAACCCACCGACTGTCGCCCCTGGCTAATTACCGCCATTCCGAACACAATGGGATATGTCACATAAGCCAATTCGACCGTTTCGATTAGTTTCCATCAAATTTAAAATATAAATTAATATAAGAGTCAAACCTGAATTTAACGCACATTTTATTTTACCGAGCCCACATACTAATTCTAAAAATTCTAGAAAAATTATTTCCAGTTTCGTATTGACGATACGGTCCTAACAAATCTAATTTCATCGAATTCTGAGATGGTTTGAAAAAAGGCCATTTTCCAGTCGATTAAAATCAACTAAAACTGGTCAAATGCGTTTTCCTTTGCCACGCTAACATATTGATTTGAAAAATTATGAATTTTGAAACCTAGCAATAATTTGACATCACGGATCCAACAAAATTGGTTTCGTCGAAAACCGAGGTCGTTCGCAAAATTCCCATTTTTAAGGGTCTTTATATATATTAAAATATATATAAATTCCACAGCGACTTTTCTGAATTTTAAACTGGACATATCTTTCACTCTATAAAGTGAAATCTCAGTTTCTTACATCCGTGGGAAAGATATGATTAAACAGATTCAAATATTTCTTGTTTCGTCCAATTTCGACTTAAAACGAATTATGTATATTCAATTGAAATTCAAAATCGAATTTTCAAACTACCGCGCCATTTCAGGCTCGTTATTTAATTAAAATAAAATTATTCGTTTTAACTTCGTCGACAACAAATTTTTAACCGTTATTATTTAAAATAATTCATTTTAAATATTCAAAATCCGCTAAATTTTCCAAAATGAAAATTTTAAATTGGCCCAAATTTCCGGGTTATTACAATCTCCCCCACTTAAAACTTTTTGTTTCCGAAAAAGAACGAAGCCGAAAGTTGTTTAACTAATTTACTTAACTTTCATTGTTTTCATACGGCTTAAGTTCTTCAACTTTTCAGTTTCTAAGAACTTTTCAAATTTTTCAAAAATTTGGCTAACACCCTAAATTTTCGAAAAATTTCGTCATAACCTCCCCTGCACCGGGGACTTCGGGATATTTCATATAGCCTCCCATGGCCTTCTTCAATCCAAAAGAAAAAGAAAAGGCCAAGCGGCTAGCCAATTGGCTCATAAAATCATCATCACCCAAACAAAACAGTAAATTATGGTAAACATGTACCTATTTGTCGGGCAAACAATTTTATTCTTCTGCTCTAGCCTCCTTGCTATGGCCTGTTCAATGTAAGTACATGTACATGCAAGCAAATGCGACTAATTTTCAATATAATTCACTTTTTGGTTCAATTTGGCTAAAGGTTCAATCTTTAATTAATCAAACAATAATCAAACAACACAACCACATCAATCAATTTGTTGATTATCATTTCAAATTCATAACTTTGATATATAGTCAAAAAATCAGATTTTTGATGCCAAATCACAACAATAAGCCCTATCTAATTTTGGTTCTCACACTAGTCGGTAGGAAATATATAAATATCACACCTTCGAAACTCGAACACTAATTCTGATGATGTAGCTACAATCATCAGAATTATCTCCGGGCGACTAGAGTGTGACTTTATATACAAAATATTTATATACTGGATTGTCCAAATCAATATAAATAAATAATCAAATACGAATAGTTGATTTAAATTTTCAAAACAATTTTTTTTTTTCACTTTTATTTCAAAAATACTACCCTTTACACTCGTTCTAGGATACTACTGATCCTATCTCTAATGAGTCATTCTCGTTGGATATAACTAATCCAATCTCTGATGAATTCTTTCGTTTGGTTCTAACGTGTCTTGTTCTCTGAGCCTTGTAAACCAAAGCTCTGATACCAAAATGAAATAGCCGATGAAATCCGGTAGGCTTTGCAACCATCCCTTCATCCCCCAAGCAGCAGGTAATACCCACCGTGGCTCTCACTGGTCCCCCAGTCCCTTGTTTTACGGCGACCCTCTCGAGCCTCCCGGCCACTGCCTAACCAACCCTCAACAGGGACATGTAGGGGTAAGAGTCTCCCGTTCGCCACCAAACCGCGAAGCGAGAACCCGCTATCATCCGTACCCAGCCTGATCAGGATCAGCAACAAGAACTGGTGATACTCCATTCTCGATCTTTTCAATCTAATTAAAGATTCATTAAAACTCCACTTAGTTTTAATCTCTAACTGGGTTAAAGAACCGATGTCATTTAAAACACGGTTCACGATAAACCCCAAAATCACATCACATTTCAATCAGTCCCTAACCGTAAATTAGCAAGTGAGCAATTCCCTAAGTATTAACCCCGAAGGCCGAAACCAACATCAGATCAATACCCCATAAACCATTCAACATAACTAATCTCCAGTTAGATTCTGATTTTCTTAACTCCTTTGGGTCAAAGAACAGTATTACTGAAGATACCATTCACGACAACCTAAAATCACATTCCATTAATTATCGGGTTAAAGAACAAGTGTTATTTAAAACACTGTTCACGATAAACCCAAAAATCAATACCAATTCAATTCCAACTAAATATTATTTAATTGGTACACTTCATTAAATCTAAATAAAAAGATTTAATATTTTTCTCAACTGGGGTTAAGAACAGTGTTAATGAAGACACCATTCATGACAAACTCAAATCACATTTGATATTAATGTAATAACCCGGAAATGCGAGCCAGTTTAAAATGTTTATTTTGGCAATTTTAGCGAATTTTGCATATTTAAAATAGATTATTTTAAATAATATCGACGAAAAATTTATTTTGAATATAATTCGAACGTATATATTATATAGATCGTCATTAGAATATAAATAATTATATATAATTATAAAAGGAATTGAAAATGGCGCGGTAGTTCGATAATTCGATTTCAAACTTCAATTGAATGTACCGGGTGCAAAATAAACCGGATTTTAACGAAACCAAAAATAATAGAATCTGTTTGATAATATCTTTCCAACGAATCCAAAAAATCAAAATTTCATAACGGGAATCAAAAGTTATGGCCAAATGAATTTTCAGAATAGTGGCTATGGAATTCTGGCCCTTAAAAATAGCCATTTTGCAAATGACCTCGGATTTCGATGAAACCACTTTTGTTGGATCCGTGATGTCAAGTTATTGCTAGATTCCAATTTTCATATTATTTTTTCGAATCAAAATGTGAGTGTGGCAAAGGAAAACGCGTTTGACCAGTTTTAGTTGATTTTAATAGACTGGAAATTGGTCATTTTTCAAATGGTCTCGGAATTTGATGAAACTAGTTTTGTTAGGACCGTATCGTCCATACGAAGCTAGAAAATATTTTTCTGGAATTTTTCGAGCTAGTGTGTGACCCGGTAAATTGAAATGCGCGTTCGAATTCAATATATAGAGTTATATGTTGATTTTGACGAAAACTGATCGAAACGATCGAATCAGCTTATGATACATATCCCATTGTGTTCGAAATGGGAGTAATTACCTATGGACGACAGGCGGTGGGCCTCGTTTCGAGTTCGAATGGAAAAGTTACTTTTTGGAATTAAATAATCAAATAAAAAAAATAAAAAAAATCTCCTTCCCTCTACCTTTATCTCTCAGCCCCCCCCCCCCCCCCCCGTTTTTCGATGTATTCAGAGAAAAAAAAAATAAAAATAAAAAAGAGAGAAGGGGGGATCGCGATCCGCCGCCCCCCCCCCCCCGATGAGCTCGCCGCCGCGCCTCAAGAGGCAGCGCCCCCCTCCATCTTCCCCTCGAACCCCCTCTGACCCCCCCCCCTCCACCTCGAACAGCAAGCCCTAGACCCCCCCTTCCAGCGCCGACTCTGTTTATCCTCCGCCTGACCGCTTCCCCCACCTTCTCCTTCCCTCCGCCGTTCTGATGATCCGCTCGACCACCCTCGCCTCCGACCTCACGTTCACCATCTCCACCCGCCTCCGACCGCCACTCGGGTGCTGCAGCGAACCTCTCCCCCTCCTAGTCCGATTTCAAAGTAAGTCTTATTTATTTTTATGTGTTCTAGCTTTTAAAATACGTTTTTAATATATTTGGAAGCATATAAAAATTCGATTTTTATTTTCTATGAATAGCGAAAAGAGAAATAACTTTTATATGGACAAAGATTGGATTTTTTAAAAAGTTAATTACATAGAAAAGGTCGGATCTTTCTAAGTGGAAAAGATCGGATTTTTAATGTAGGAGATAGCGAATAAAAATACGATTTTTCATATGAAGTTGGAGTTATAAAAATACGATTTTTTATAGAAATTCAAAGATTTGATTTTTAAAAAGTGAAAAGACGAGATTTTTAACTATATAAAGATTAAATTTTTGAAATAGAAAACATACGATTTTTATCGATGTAAAAATAGAATTTTTATCATATATATAGCAAAGTAAAAATACGATTTTGATCATTAGAATGGTTAAGGAAAAAAATAGGATTTTTATAATATAGATAATAAAAATTCGATCTTTATTATGTAGGAGATATAAAAATATAATTTTTATAAAGTAGGAGTAATAAAAATATGATTTTTATATAATGGAGAATATAAAAATATTATCTTTATATAGTAGAGATTATAAAAATCTGATTTTTATATTATATAGATAGTAAAAATATCATCTTTATATATGTAGCAAAATAAAAATCTGATTTTTATTATATATATGTTGAAATAAAAATGTGATTTTTATAGTGATGAAATAAAAAAGGCGAAATCTTTATGTAGAGAATAGCGATATAAAAATAGAATTTTTATCTATATAGTAGCGATATAAAAATAGAATTTTTATCTATATAGTAGCAGTGTGAAAATAGAATTTTTATATACATAGCAACATATAAAAATGTGATTTTATATATGTAGTGAATAAGGGCAAGGAAAGTGACAGAAGACGAAAAGGTGAAGATTTCCTAAGTTTGAAGTGTCGTGGAGTTGGGATAGCTTTGGTGAGAACTTCTCACCTTTTAATTTCCTTTTTCTAGTTATATTATTATATATACTAGGATGTAGACGGTGTTTAGTAGCACCCGACACCATTGTCCACATACCATGGACTTGGTTGTTTGGTTGTGTAGTTGGTTAGATTATTTGATTCGAATTTGATTGTTTGGTGAAATGGAATTGATTGATATGTGTATGGCGTGGGCCATCACTAGACCGGGGATAAGGCTAGCCTCGTCCCGTTTCTAGTATCGTGTCGTTGTACCGCCGAAATTTTCTTAAATAAGTTAGAAAAATAAAAATATCATTTTTATTTTGTAAATGAACTGAATAGAAATTCATGTGTTAAAATAAAATATTTTATCGTTAAAAATATAATTTTTAACGTGTGTGTGAATAAAATAAAATATTCATTTACAAACCAGACAGTTTGTTTATGAATACTGATTTGACTGATATTGATTGGGACGATAAATTTTACACATCGCCCAACTGCACAAATAATATTCGGTGTTTGTTGATGTGAAACCCCATACGGGTATTGGGATGATATTTAACGTACACTAGTCCCAATTGTATAGTTGTTTGTTGATCGATAGGTTGACAAACAAGTGGTGTTGTGCACTTTGGATGATGATTGATTATTTATCGTTGCTGTGATATACATGTGTTGTATGAAATCCATATAATTAACATTATATGGTAATTGATTGGGCCTCATTCCAATTTAGAAAATAAAGAATATTATAAAATAAAGGTTCATGTGTTGACAGTACTCATCCGTTGAGATTAGTCATGTGTTGAACGAAATATTTTAACAATAAAATTTACATCCTTATATTATAAAATAAAGGTTCATGTGTTGACCGTACTCATCCGTTGAGATTAGTCATGTGTTGAACGAAATATTTTAACAATAAAATTTACATCTTTAATATTATAAAATAAAAGTTCATGTGTTGACAGTGCTCATCCGTTGAGATTAGTCATGTGTTGAACGAAATATTTAAACAATAAAATTTACATCTTTAATATTATAAAATAAAAGTTCATGTGTTGACAGTACTCATCCGTTGAGATTAGTCATGTGTTGACAAAAATATAGATTCACGTATTGAATAGAATAAATATTCATTTGTTGAATAGAATAACGGAATTATTGAAATATATAAAGCCGTGTTGATTAGAGATGCGCTATTTTGACGCGAACGATATTTATATCGATTATATTCGTTTTTATAATTTGAATTTGAATTGAATAGAAAACGAATTTGAATTGAATTGAATAGAAAACGAATTTGATTTGAATTGAAAAGAAAACGAATTTGATTTGAATTGAAAAGAAAACGAATTTGAACTGAATTGAATAGAAAATGAATTTGATTTGAATTGAATAGAAAACGAATTTGATTTGAATTGAAAAGAAAACGAATTTGATTTGAATTGAAAAGAAAACGAATTTGAATTGAATTGAATAGAAAACGAATTTGATTTGAATTGAAAAGAAAACGAATTTGAATTGGATTGAATAGAAAACGAATTTGAATTGAATTGAAAAGAAAGCGAATTCGAATTGAATAGAAAACGAATTCGAAATGAATTGAATTGAAAACGAATTGAATTAGAATAAAAATCAATTTGAAATGAATTCAAATTGAATTGAAAATTTAATTGAATTGAAATGAATTCAAAACGAATTATATGGGATATTCAATTTTGATTCGAAATTGAATACGAAGTTGAATTTGTTTTGACAACGAATTTAAAACGATTTATAAAATTCGTTTTAAAAGGAAATCGACAAAATATATATTATATATATAATATAATGGCCTGAATAGAACGCGCCGCGCCGCGGCAGTTCGTAAATTTCGACCATTGACTTCGAACGGACATTACGGGAGATCGACCGTCGGATTCTCCTAAAACCGGAACCGTTGGGTTCGTATCGAAAAGAGCTTTCTAACGAAAAATTAGAAATTTGAAATCTAACGGTTGGACTTGGAGATACGTCCAAATCAAATTTGGAAAAGGTCGCTGTAAGTGCAGTTCGATGGCCATTGATGGAAATCGACTGTACGGGCCTTGATAAAATTATTAAAAATAGTAATAATTTGTGTAAAATCATAAGAAATGATTTAGGAAAAATTGGGGTGAAAAACTCCATATTTGAAAAGATAAAAATAGTTTTTTATCGAAATGAACTAGTTTTGAACTAAAATTAAAACCCATTTATTTTTAAAATAAATAAATTGGATGAGAAATGGGTTGTAAATAGAATTGATTTGTGGGTTTATCGTGAAGGGTGTTTTAAATAACATTTGTTCTTTAACCCGATAATAAATAGAATGTGATTTGGGCTTATCGTGAACTGTGTTTTAAATGACATTAGTTCTTTAACCCAGTAAAGGGAGTTTTAATGGATCTGCAATTAGATTGAAATGTGAATTGATAATTTAAATTATCAAAATTGGCAAATGAGCAAGAATGGAATATCACCAGTTTTGCTCCAAGCGATGGTTAAATCTTTAATTAGATTTGAACGTGAAATGGTAATTAAATTTACCGATAACACCGTGGTGTTAGATATGGAGTATTACCAGTTTTGCTTCATGGGATGAATAGGTTGGGATTGGGAAATAAAATAAATAATTACTTCGGTGTGGTTCGCTAATCCAGATTAGTTTGGAAAACCATAATTTGGTTTGAAATGACATCCAAAGGAAGATTAAAGAATAAATTTTAAAGAATTTATCTTGGATAAAATTAATGGGAACCTTTCCCTAAGAATTGAAATTTAGAAACTAGCTGTAGGTTAGTTAAGAAGAATGGTTTCCTGGGTATTGACCTGATGTTGGTTTCGGCCTTCGGGGTTAATATTTGGGGAATTGTTTTCTTGCTGATTTACGGTTAGTGGCTGCTGAATTAGAATGAGGCGTATGTTGTGTTTGTGTAACATTTGTTTACTATATACGCGGGTTGTTCGGAAAGGCCGGGTTTATACCCATTCTGAATAACCGATTCGACGATATGTCGAAGATGAAGACGGTGGTTGAAGACCGGAAGTTTTCACATCGTTTGGGTGATTACTGATGATCTTGATTGGGCTGTACACCCAAGATGAGGGAATCAGTTGGTGGTCGTCCAGACGTACTTGGAGATCGATGGATATGCGAGGAAAGTGCCTCCGGTTTCGTTCAGACCCAGAACGAACTTGTAAATGGATCGTGTGTCTGACATTGAATTTTATTCTGTGTTGATTGATCTCTATTAAATATACATATGTTTGGCGGCGGAGAATTTATTCTTTTGCTTAACGCCCTTCTCTGAGACGTACGAGCTCAGTGGTTGTATATCGATGGACATCAGTCGCATGGCATGAATTGCCTGTGTGGCATGTTGAGTTGCATGGATCAAGGCTTCTGTTGAAAAGCAAAGTCTTGTGGTTGATGATCAAAGCACAGCTTACGTGGCAGCTTTGTGTATAACGTGAATTCGCGAGCCTCACACCTCGGTATGAGCTAAAAACGGGATAAGGACTGCAGGGAGAGCACGACATTTCTTTCTAGCTTTGGTGGTGTCAGTGACTTACCAGCCCTGACATTTATATACTTTTAACCTATGTGGTTGTTGGATGAGGCGCCTCGATTTTAGGTCTGTAAGGATTGGGAAACGTTTGTTCAAGAATAACTAATCCTCAAACGTAAGAGAGGACCGACCCTGAAGCATCCAAGGGTTGCCCAGAGTGCGTAGCCCTGAGACATTTGCTAGAGTGTCTCGAAAGCGGAGAGGAGCTTGCCCCTTGCCTCGACTCATGACGGAAATCCAATTTCCAATACGTGTATTTCGGTTTTATTTGTAGAGCCTAGTATGGCGACATGATAGATGGTACCCATGCCGCCTAGGATTGATATTTATGATTGAAATTGTTTTGACACTATAAACTTATAATAGTATCAAATGATTTGTTTTAAACGTACCAAGCATGTTTGGCTATTATAAGGGAAAACCCTATCCTCTGGCTTGCGTTGCATTGTGTGATGGGTCCTGGGTCTTATAATAGCTTCATTTTTCGAAAAAGCATTGCGCTGTTTATTCTATGCACTGGTATTCTTGGGAGGAAACCCGTTCCGTGTTATACGGCGTGGTCCCTTGAATTACTCTCTTTTAAGGTAAAGTTTTAAATAACTGTTTTAGTTCTCACACCAGCCACATGACTGACCTGGAGTTTATTGTTTTAACCTAAACTCTGGGTGCCCCTATTTTCTACACGGGCAGCTAGTAGTTTTGGTTTTGCAGATTTATATTCACAGGATCCTGATTTACAGCTGGAATGATATCCGGACAGCTATGTATCCGTATACCACCTTTAGTTGTGCTTTGTATTATTTTCCGCTGCTATGTAATTTATTGTGATCTCTGATATTTATCGAATGTAATTTATTCAATTATACTCTGTATATTCTTGTATCTGATGGAATTGTTGTAATAAGCAATGAAATGTTCTTCCGTCTGCGTTCTGATTTGTCCTGTTTTCAAACGATCAGGGGTTTCGAACGGTCTTTGTCGGTTTAACGACCGATTCAGATCGAGCGAAATTCCTTACCGTAACAATTAAATACAAGGCTCTGAATAGAAAATATATCGGCTTATATTCAATATCAAATTCTACGGCCAACAAATATCGTATTGGAAATAATGATATCGATATATCTTTCATATTTTTATAACGCTATCTGTATAATCATGAAATCCAACATCGAAATATTCCAAAGACAATTTCGATTCAAATCCATTCCAATTCAATTATTGGAAATTCTGGTTACTTTTAAAACCCTTTTCAAATTCAATTTATTTATTTAAAAATAAATAGAATTATAATTCTAGTTCAAAACTAGTTCATTTTGATAAAAATCTATTTTTATCTTTTCCAATATGGAGTTTTTCATCCCAATTCTTCCCAAATCATTTCTTATGATTTTACACAAATTATTACTATTTTTAATAATTTTATCAAGGCCTGTACAGTCGATTTCCATCAACGGCCATCGAACTGCACTTACAGCGACCTTTTCCGAATTTGATTTGGACATAATTCCAAATCCAACCGTTAGATTTCAAATCTCTAATATTCTTTAGAAAGCTCTTTTCGATATGAAACCAACGGTTCCGGTTTTAGGAGAATCCGACGGTCGGATCTCCCACAATGTCCATTCAAAGTCAATGGTCGAAATTCGCGAACTGCCGCAGCGCGGCGCGTTCTATTCAGGCCAGTATATATATAATATAAATATATTATATATATTTCATCGATTTCCTTTTAAAACGAATTTTATAAATCATTTCAAATTTGTTTCAAAAACAATTTCAACCTTCATTTCAAATTCAAATCAAAATTGAATTTTCCATTATAAATTCTTTTTACATTCATTTCTATTTGATTACAGTTCAAATCGATTTCAATTCAATTTCAGTTCGTTTTCAATTCGATTTGAATTCGTTTCAATTCGATTTGAATTCGTTTCAATTCGATTTGAATTCGTTTCAATTCGAATTCATTTTCTTTTCAATTCAATTCGAATTCATTTTATATTCTATTCAATTCAAATTCATTTTATATTCTATTTAATTCCAATTCATTTTATATTCTATTCAATTCGAATTCACTTTATATTCTATTCAATTCGAACTAATTTTCTTTTCAATTCAATTTGAATTCATTTTATATTCTATTCAATTCGAATTTGTTTTCTAAATATTCGATTTTTAAATCTCTTTTCAATATTCATTATAAAAATGAATATAATCGATATAAATATCATTCGCGTCAAAATAGCGCATCTCTAATCAACACGGCTATATATTTTTCAATAACTTCGTTATTCTATTCAACAAATGAATATTTATTCTATTCAACACATGAATTTGTATTTCTTTCAACACGTGACTAATCCCAACAAATGAGTACTGTCAACACGTGCCCATTCTCGTTATTTAATATATTTTATAAAATTATGATTCCTATCGTTCAATTTTTTATCAGACTCCAACTGTAAATTAGCAAGAGAGCAATTCCCTAAATATTAACCCCGAAGGCCGAAACCAACATCAGATCAATATCCAGGAGACCACTCATCTTATCTATTTTCCAGTTAGTTTCTAATTTTAAATATGATAAAGATGTAAATTTTATTGTTAAAATATTTCGTTCAACACATGAATCTATATTTCTTTCAACACATGACTAATCTCAACAAATGAGTACTGTCAACACATGAATCTACATTTTATAATATTCTTTATTTTCCCAATTGGAATGAGGCCCAATCAATCACCATATAATGTTAATTACCATACAACACATGTATATAATAGCAACGATAAATAATCAACCATCATCCAAAGTGCACCACACAACTGCATAAGCATTAAATATAAATAATTAACGCTTACACAGTCTGTCGACCAATCGATCATCATACAACTAAATAATTGGGATCAGCGTACGCCAAATATCATCCCAATACCCGTGTGGGGTTTCAAACAATCAAACACATATTTTATTTGTGCAGTTGGGCGATGTATAAAATTTATCGTCCCAATCAATATCAGTCAAATGTGTGTATATAAACAAATCGTCCGATTTGTTTATATTTATTTATTCACATTCACGTTAAAAATTATATTTTCAACTATAAAATATTTTTAACTACTTAAATATTTTATTCCATTTCACATCACATCACACAATCAACTACACACCAAAATCAAACAAACAAGCATACAAGCCGTCCATGGTCTGTGGACGACGGGTGTCGGGTGCTACTAAACACCGTTTGCATCCTAGTATATATTTTAACTAGAAAATTAAATTAAAGGTGAGAAGTTCTCACTTTGGGGTTCCACTCCGTCCGTCTTTCTTTCTGAACGGTTTGAATTTGTTCGAAATTCCAACGCATCCTTTTCACACTGTTCATATATAAAAAATCACATTTTTATTATAACTACATGCACATAAAAATCATATTTTTATTTTCTACTACATATATAAAAATCGAATTTTTATCATTTCTTCCAATATATAAAAATCGTACTTTTATATCGATGTTCATATAATAACAATCATATTTTTCTCTCGCCATTTTATACTTTCAAATCAAAGTATTGTTTATTTTCAACTCAAAGCAAATTCTATATTTCAAAACAAAGAAAATTCTATATTTCAAAACAAAGAAAATTCTATATTTCAAAACAAAGCAAATTCTATTTTTCAAAACAAAGCAAATTTTAAATTTCAAAACAAAGAAAATTTTATATTTAAAAGCTATGCTATTTTTATTATATATAATAATAATAATAATATTTTTTTTAAAACAAAGGTATTTTTATTCTTAAAACAAATTTATTTTTCTGAAAATAAAACAATGCTAATTAATTAAAAATTACAATTCTTTAGAACAATGTGATTTATATTTTAATTACTTTTATTAATAACCTAGAATAATTAATAACTAATTAGTTAAATCTTTTTTTTAACCTTCCCCGTTTGTATACTGGAACCATTGAACCCATCTGTCGATTGGAAGAGCTCACCATCGCGCCACCAGGACAACGTCCGAGGTTGATCGGAGGGCATCACCTGGACGGCCGGCGCGATAGCTTCCCGTTGCTACCGCCGTTGGCGAACTCGGTGGCGGAGCGGCACCTGTAATGGAGTGCGACGGCGATGCTTTTGGGCTCGTTTTTCGAACATCACACCCCACGATAATCCATCAACCACACATGGATTTGAAGCCCTTGATTCTCTCTTCGATTTCCATGTTTTAATTCCTGAAACCGTTGTGTGGATTGAAAGAATTTTGGGTTTGAAATTTTGATCAATTTTTGCCGTCGATGGCTTCTGAACGGGGCGGGTTTGACTTAGACAAATGGGAAATTAGGTTTTATATTTTTATATTTATATATATTTTTTTATTTCCAAAAATAGCAACTTTTCTATTCAACCACCAAATCGAACCCACTGACTGTCGCCCCTGGCTAACAACCCCCATTCCGAACACAATGGGATATGTCACGTAAGCCAATTCGACCGTTTCGATTAGTTTCCATCAAATTTAAAATATAAATTAATATAATAGTCAAACCTGAATTTAACGCACATTTTATTTTACCGGGCCCACATACTAATTCTAAAAATGTCAAAAAAATTATTTCTAGTTTCGTATTGACGATACGGTCCTAACAAAACTAATTTCATTGAATTCTGAGGCCGTTTGAAAGAAGGCCATTTTCGAGTCGATTAAAATCAACTGAAACTGGTCAAACGCGTTTTCCTTTGCCACGCTCACATATTGATTCGAAAAATTACGAATTTTGAAACCTAGCAATAATTTGACATCACGGATCCAACAAAAGTGGTTTCGTTGAAAACCGAGGTCGTTTGCAAAATTCCCATTTTTAAGGGCCTTTATATATATTAAAAAAATATATAAATTCCACAGCGACTTTTCTGAATTTTAAACTGGACATATCTCACTCTATAAAGTGAAATCTCAGTTTCTTACATCCGTGGGAAAGATATGATTAAACAGATTCAAATATTTCTTGTTTCGTCCAATTCCGACTTAAAACGAATTCTGTATATTCAATTGAAATTCAAAATCGAATTTTCAAACTACCGCGCCATTTCAGGCTCGTTATTTAATTAAAATAAAATTATTCGTTTTAACTTCGTCGACAATAAATTTTTAGCCGTTATTATTTAAAATAATTCATTTAAAATATTCAAAATCCGCTAAATCTGCCAAAATGAAAATTTTAAATTGGCCCAGATTTCCGGATTATTACACTATATAAAAATTATATTTTTAAAACGATGTTCATATTATAAAAATCATATTTTTATTATGAAAATCATATCTTTACTTCGATCAAAATCATATTTTCAAGTTATAAAAATATTTTCTTTAATATGATAAAAACTAAGAAAACATCTTTTTCAAATCAAAGAAATCCGAATTTTATTTCAAAGAAAATCATATTTCTATAACATTAAAATTTATATATGCATACAATGAAAAATCATATATTTAATCAAGGAAAAATCTTATTTTTAATTAAAGAAAGATCATATTTTTATATCTCTTCCATATGAATGAAAATCCCATTTTTATTTTGTTGAAAATATTTTCATAGCTTTCCATGAATAAAAAACTAAACCTTTCCATAAATAAAAATCTCATTTTTATATTCAAAATCATAATTTTCATCCTATTAAAAATCCTAACTTTAATCATACTAAAGATATAAACTTCAATCATATTATAAAAATCTGAAAATTATAAAATCAATGAAAGTCAACAAAATAAAACTCACAGTATTCATTTGGAGGAGGGGATGGGGTCCGCTGGGGTCGAGTAGGGTGGCGCAGGCAAGGTGGAGGCCACTGGTGGCCAGCACGGTTCAGGGGGGTCCACGGCGGCCGGTTCAAGCGGGTCGGGGGGGGGTGTTAGGGGATACGATTAAATCGAAGGGAGGAGGGAGGCCTGAAGGTGTCGGGGAAGCTGGCGCGGCGGGGAACTGAGGCGGCGCAAACATTGGCGGGGCGCAGATCGGAGGGTAATGGGGGTGGGATCGATCGACGGGAGGTTTTTTTTATTCATTTCAGAAAATAACGAAAGGGGGGAGGGTTGACTTCGGATAAGAGAGAATAGGGGGACGTATATAAAAATTTATATATTTTATTATTTTTAAACTTTCAAAAAGTAACTTTTTATTTTGACCTCCAAACGAGACCCACCGACTATCGTCTCTAGCTAACTACCCTCATTCCGAACACAATGGGATATGTATTATAAACCAATTCGGCTGTTTCGATCAGTTTCCGTTTAAATTAAAATTTAATCTATAAATTCAAATTTAAACGCGCATTTCAATATACTGAGGCCACATACAGGCCCCAAAAATTCCATAAAAATTATTTCTAGCTTCGTATTGACAATACGGTCCTAACAAAACTAATTTCGTCAAATTCTGAGTTTGTTTGAAAAATGGCCATTTTCTGGTCGATCGAAATTGACTAAAACAGTTAAAACACGGTTTCTTTTGCCACGCTCACATATTGATTTCAAAAATTACGAATTTTGAAATCTAGCAATAACTTGACATCCCATATCCAACAAACGTGGTTTCATCAAAAACCAAGGTCGTTTGCAAAATTTCCATTTTTAAGGGCTAAAATTCCATACGACTATTCTGAATTTTCAGTTGGACATAACTTTTTATCCCTGCTATGAAATTTCAATTTTTCGGATTCGTTGGAAAGATATTTCCAAATAGATTCAAATATGTTTGGTTTTGCTAAAATCCATTTTGTTTTAAATCCCGTACACTCATTTGAAATCGAATTTTCAAACTACCACGCCATTTTCAATTCCTTTTATAAACAAAAATAAATATTAATATTCTAACGACGATTCAAATAATATATGCGTTCTAATTCTATTCAAAATAAATTTCTCGTCGCCATTATTTAAAATAATTCTTTTTAAATACTCAAAATTCGCTAAAATTTCCAAAATAAAATTTTTAAATTGGCTCGGATTTTCTGGGTTATTACAGATTAATGCATGTGGGCCCCACAATAGGATTCCGTGAACCCGGGCTACAACCACAACAGGATTCCATGAACCGGGGTTACAAATTTATAGGGCCCCACATTTATGTTAATTTTGTACCTGTAGAAACACCTGCGCTGATGTTGCCTTAGGGTCGCAAATATGTTGCCTTTGACTCTAAGGCAACGCGACAAAAGGCAACTCCAGGAAAGTTTTGCCATAGATCATTTTTTGCCTATTGCAACACTTTTTGGCACCTACTGCATCATTTCTCTGGGGTTGCCGTAGGCCATCTATGGCGTAGTGTTATCATCGTTGGGGTAAAACCCATCACTAGAAATACATCTAAGTCTGCCATTCTGTTTATGTTTGGATCATTTTGTTTCTATTATACTAGTATTGGTGCATAGAAAAGTATTTGGGAAGCGTAATCTACTCTATTCTATTTATTCTTCTTATCAAGTTCAGTCTATTATACCTAGCTTATGATATTGTTATCTCTCTCATCCAGATTATATGCTTGTCATGATGCTGTTACTTATTTATGTGCTAAAACTAACTGGACTCGCCAGACTTTATGTCTGACCCATTTTGTTTCCTTTTCTCTTTCTTTTCCCCTAGGTTCTCATGGTGGGAATATTCAGGCTTGATTAGGATCCTCTCTACTGTTTCCGCTTGGAGCTGCTTAGATGTACTGCTTTGATTACCTGTCTATCTTTCTATGGCTGTTTTCAGGGACTATGATTTTATATTATCGTACTCCAATGATTTTAGTACAAGGCAGATAAATTTCAGACTTATGTTGTAACTGGATTTCGAACCACGATGTTTGCTGTTTGAAAAATAAAATTTTAAATTCCGCTGTTATTTTATACCTGTCTTGTGATGTTTCTGTTTCCGTTTACCTATAACGCTTCATGGAACTTAGTGCATTTTGTTAAAGAGTGACATTAACGGATATGGGGTGTCATAATAAGTTAGAATGACCACATGGCATAAGAAGTCAATTTTGTTTGACTTTGATTTTTAGAGCAGTCATAAAGTTCGTCATAATTTTGATGTGATGCATACATAGGAAAATGTTGTTGAACATCTCATCGACTTTATGTTTGAAAAATTAAAACAATCTTCTAAACTTGCATTTAATAAGATTCACAAGTTACAATATTGTCAAGTTTTTAAAGATGCAAAACTTCCACCATGTCTTGCAACTAAGTTACAAGGCCTTGTATATCTTCAACCACTTAGTTTGCAAATTAAGAAGACATATGATTATCATATGTTAATCACGATTTTCTTGTTATCATGGTTCAACGTGCATATCCAAAATGTTGTGAGTTAAGATGAGTGTTTTTACAAGTAAGCTTGTACTCCAACATAATATATTCAAAATTTCTTGTTCGAGAACATGTGAAAGTGGCTAAAGATATGATTGCTGAAGCATTATGTGTGTTTGCACATTATCGTCTAATAAAGTCTAATGGGCTTTCGCAGATTATAGTTTATATTTGGGTTTCAGGTGCAATTTCATCCGTTCTATTTTCAATGCCTTTGTTACTGTATTATATACATTTTGTACACTTGCATTGGTAAAGATATAATCGAAAGTATCACTACAATAGTCTTACAAACTTTATCATGGTATCAAAGCTTTTCTCTATCTAACGACATCTTCTTCACCGATCATTTTGTGATTATCTTGCCTTATCTTCTCAGTTCAGTCTAGTTTTAGATAATCTCTGATTATATGCCGTCCAAGACTCCTTTATCATCGAAGTGGTCCTTTTCTCATCTAAGATCATGGGCATTTCTTGCATTCATGAAGACTGCTCTTATTTTCCCACTTTCTTGCGCCATCCTAAAGTTAATTATCGATCAATCTTTGGTTGTGTCTTTCCAATTCCCTCTGCCTGTCTCAATTGATATCAAGGATCATCAACCATAGCCATTGATGCCTCGTCTCACATGGCCACCACTTAACCAACTGTTAATGGAAGACCTGAAACAAAACTGTAATCGATCCAAAGAGCCATACAATCTCAATACAATTATATGAAATAAACTTCTTTCTATGGAAATTTTAAATTACCACAGTCCTAATAGGTTATGGGGACACCTTGCCTATTCTAGCCAAGTTGATTACTGATGACACAGGGTACAACATTCCAAAAAAGGAATTCATTCACTAAAAATGACAAGACAATTTACTATGTTCCTGGCTTTTCTCCTCGATCAACCCAAATATCCTTCCACAACTCATAGGCTATAGAAGTTCTTAAGTGATCTGGGAGATAGTAGAATAGATTTTGAACACACAATCAGAAGCCAGAATTATGCATTACAAGCAACAACTGAATCCCATAATTAAGACTTAATGACTATGTGTGAATACTTAACAAAAATAAAGACTCTTTGCGACTTAATGGATGTGGCTGGTAATAAAATTACTGATGATGATCAAGTTCTAACAAATACTAAGTGGACTTGACAATGAATATGAATCTATTGTCACTATGTTATCCTCTCAGCCAATCACACCATAAATTCAACATGTTCACTCGGCTTTAATAGAATACGAAGGTAAAATAGATGTAAAGAAAACAAAACTTGGTGAGTTCACAGCTAATTATGCTTCCTCCAACAAAAACAAGAACCAGGAAAAACCTCAGTACATCAAAATTTATCAGAACAATCAAAATGGGAATCAGAATAATAGGGAAGAGGAAGGTCATACAACTCTAATTGTAACATCCCACACTTTTCTATGCCCAAATTTCGAAAAAAATCGAAACTCGAACACTTCCAAGCATGGTGCGTGTATATCCGGTACCTGCAAATAAAATGAGCATGAGCATAATCAAAGTACGGTAAGAAAATTCATAGAGGAAACATAATAAGATAAACTAGTATTAACTCAAGTAACTACCTTTTTAAAGTAAGTCACTTTGCCAATACCGAGCATGAGAGAGAACGAGAACTGAAAGTCAAACTTAAACACATGTGAGAACCCGACCCTCTCTAGGAAACCTGGGTGGTTGTAATTAGGAGGGGTTAGAACAACAAGATTATGGGAGAATAGGAAATGTACAACACAGATTATGATACACAAATGTATCCTGTTTGGTTCAACCCAAGATATATGCCTACAAATGTTAGTGATTCTAGCCTAACCTTGTGGATGTTTAACATGACTCTACTACTCTTCCCTAAGTTGTATTTCAAAATATAATACTAAGATAGAATGTTTACGCATGTATTTAGGAAGCCTTTAAACCATAATTTAGCTAATTATTAGATTGTTACACCCCACCTCCGTTAAGGACACTCACAAAGGGAATGCCTTAAGTTTGGTGGAGAATTTTAGTAAACAGAACAGAAAATTTCAAGAGAGATAAAAAATACTTGAGAAATTATAACTTTATTACAATGGAAAACAGAAATCAGTTTGGTTACATCTTTACCAAAAACTCAAGTACATAAATATCAGTCTTGTTCAGAAAGTCATCAGAGTACAAAACTTTAAAATCATAATCCCCATAGAAGATGCCATAAGAAGTTAAGCCATACTTTACGCAGTTCAAGTACTTCAAGCAGAAGAAATACGGATCAAGCTAAATTATTCCCTCCTTTGAAAACCTAGGGGGAAACGGAAGAAAAGGGGCGAAAACAAGCAAGGTCAGACATAAAGTCTGGCAAGTCCAGTGACTTTCAGCATATGAACAGATAATAATAATCATGGCATGCAAATAAAACTGGATGAGAGATAACGGTAACAGGAGTAGCAGATATACTTAGGTTAAACAGAAGAAACAGAATGATATAAGCTATTACTTTTCGCTTCTTTGCACTAATACTAGTATAACAGGATTAGGTGTCACCCCAATGTCTAAACTGAAACAAAAACGGGAACAGAATAATTTCCACAGAAGAGAATGCTAGTAATGGGCCTTTACCTCCCCAACAGAAAGTACAGAAACAGAATGCTAATGATGGGCCTTTACCACCCAAACAAAAGGTACAGAAACAGAAACAGATTAATCCCTACGAAAACAGAAAGTAGAATTAGGTGTACACTAGTAAATGGGCCTTTACCACCCCAACAGACGGTACCATGCAGAAACAGACAGGTGTTACCACCCAACAGAAACAGACGGTACCAACAGAAACAGACAGAACTAAGTGTACCCTAAAACCGTACTCCAAGCGATCGGCTCCCTAATACATAAAACCCTATGTCGGCCCCACAGTAGGGTGTATCACTCCCTAAAGTGACAACTAATTAGCACAGACCTATTTACAGATGTCATGGCGTCTTACATCCTCAGAGGCAGACCGGGATCCATGCACGCACATGACCCGGTTGGAACGCACCACCAACACCCCTCGCCATTATTAGAATGAACCACTTATAATTAGTTCAGTAAGCGTGCCCGGACCATACCTACTGTTGGGTCAAAGTTTTGATACCAGATAGGGTTACTGGCTAATATGGGTCCCAAACAACAAATGACACAAGTAATTTCCCTCCTAACCTTGTGTCCCCAGACTAACTGATTTCAGATTAACTTGTTTACAAGTTCAGGCATAAAGAGTTCAGATCAACTAGTTCACAGATCAGACAAGTTTTCAGACTAAAGGATCAGATATACGGATTTAACTGATTTACAGATTTTTCTAACTTTGTAATTGGGCCTACAGATTCACGAAACGGGTTTGTTAAATTCATTAGTCCAATTGGTTTAACCCTATCCACCCAACACGTTTTAGACATCATATTTATCACAGATTTGCATTAATTAAATATTAATGCACAGACCTCTCACATTAGGTCGGTAGCTTGTGGCCGCTGGATATGCCGGGCGGTTCCGGGCAGATTTCTGCCACAAGCCAGACCTAACCTCATGTCTAAGCATATTTTAGTTATGCCTACAACCTCTCACATTAGACTACCAGTTTGCGGTCGCTGTTTAAGCCGGTTGGTTCCGGGCAGGCTTCTACCGCAAACAGAGCCTAACCTCGTGTCATAGCCAATTCATTCCAATAAAGATTTTCAGATATCAGACTAATTCTGTTTATTTAACAGATTAAACTTCTTCATAGGATACAACAGATTAATCAAATTTCCATGGTTTACTAAATCTTAGGTCGAGCCTATGGATTTCCATACCCAAATTACCATTATCTAGTTTTCAACAGATCGAACAATTCAACAGGTGGCAGATCAAGCAGTTTAAGCGATTCAACAAATTTTGCAGAAAACAGATTTAGCAGTTTAGGCAATTCAATAGATTTAGCAGATAACGGATTAGGCAATTTAATAGATTTAGCAGATAACAGATTTAGCAGATTATATATATATATCATATCTTGCCTAATCATAAATTTAGCCTAAACTCACTTGCCAAATCATGGTCATAATTCATAATACCACATATGCTCCAAATTTTTAGTTAAACATTACACAGTACAGAATATTCTCCATAAATCATGATAAACAATATGAATTACGCCAAATTTTAGCCTATGATGCCAGATATCCAAAAACCCTTATTTAGGCGCATTCACATTAATAGTTATCCTATTTTTGTATAGGTCTTTACGCCTAAGTCACATGTTCCTTTTTCAAGTCATGAATTTTTGCATAAAAGAAAATGTCCAAAAATCTAGATTTTTAAACTATAACATGTAGTATGTCCTCAACATGCATTATCATTCATGCATAACATGTTGTAAATTATCTTTAAACTCTAACATCAGACCTTGATTTAAAACATGCATTATGTCCCTAAGTTTCAAGTTGTCCTATAATTCCCCTTCTCCCAAATCATAGATCATCGTACCTAGTATGAACAGATCTAGATCTAACATATGTTTATTTCTCAAATTAACTACAGATCTAGATTACAACATGTACTATGTATCTAAATTAGTTTCATGTTTACGGTTAAATCTACGCCCCGAATCCCAAGTCATATGTCCAGTAAATTTTATGCCTCAATCTCAAGTCATATGTTAAATATGCCACATGTCCAATTATATGCCTCAGATTTTATGTCATGTCCTCGAATCAGTCCTGTCTAATTATGCATCGTTCATTATTTGTCCCAAACATTTTAACGTTCGTGTGTTAATCTCTTATGAGATTTGGCTCAGGCTCGTGGTAGCCTGGCTATAGACAGAAAGAAGAAAGAGATACAGAATAAGATAGATCTAAACAGAACATAATAGACATAACCTCAGATTTAGATTTACAATTCATGTCACAATCATAATTAACGTTTATATCGGAAAATAACTATACTAGCCTTTCGTGGTTTAAGAAAGGAAATAAACTAGTGTTGATGCAGAAAGGCTGAATTACTCTTCTTTAATTGTTATTGAAGCTCTAAACTTTGATTTGAGATTTGATTTAGCTTTTAATTATATTCTGGTTGGAAGAAGATGCATCAGTCCAAGTTTTGATTCCAGAAGAGTAGTGACGCCATTTTTATTTTTAATTAGAACAGAGGCAATGTATAGACAGAATGAAATTGTGTAGAGAAAATGAGGCTAGGGGGCTGTTTATATAGGATTAGGTGGTCGAATCTAGATAGAAAACGAGACCAGATACATCAGAATGAATCAGGTTCAAAAACTGGGTTTCAGGAGCAGGTCGACCCCCAGGTCGACACTATGGTCGACCTGGCCCCTGGGAGGTCGACACTATGGTCGACCCCCAGGTCGACCTGGTCCATGGGCGAGAATTTTCCCGCCCAGCCTGTTCTGGGATTTTGAATTTGAATTCGAATTTTTGAGCTGTTTTCGATTCTGAAAATCTCTGGAACTTCGGAGGGCCATATCTCCCTCATACGGACTCCGTTTCTCGAAAACTCGGACTCGTTTCCAAGCAGAATTTCGAGATGAACGCAATGGCGCAACCTGTTTGATTCTTGTTTTAAAAATTAATTATTCTTTGATTTATTACTTATACATTCACAGAAAATACGGGGTGTTACATTCTCCCCTCCTTAAAGGATTTCATCCCCGAAATCTTCAAGTTAAGAAGAATGTGTCCTACCATCCAGTCATCCATCTACTCAACCATCATCCACAAGCATCCATTGTCCTTAGAAAACTTCTAATGTTGTATGAACAATGCAAAAGTGTGTGTATATGTTCCTTATCTAATGCAAAGATCAGGCGGTCCACTGATTCAGTTGACCTCCTTAATGCGAATTATGTCAGTGCGATGAGTCCAACATGTATGCAATTTTCCTATTTGATCCATATCATTCTTGTATGAGTGAAAACCATCCATTCATATGCAACATCCATGTGATGAGTCAATCATTTTGCATCCACAAAAATTGAGAATGCTCACACAGCCATATGCAGTATGAGAGTGTTTTCGAGCCGATCTAGTGCCTAGTGTGTGTATATGCATCCACGAGCAACCACTAGCAACCACTTGCATCCACTTGCAACCATCAAACATAACATGTCTCAAACACATGTTTACACCCATTAGTTTTTACCTAAAGTTCGAAGATTCAATCGATAGGATATAGTCGACTGATGGAAGTGAGTACAGATAAAACAAAAACTTGGTTCCTATTCAACATTATTTTAGAGACTAATTCCCCTAAGTATCAACCCCAAAGACCGAAATCAACATCAGATTGACACCCATAGGATCACCCTCTTTAGTCAATGTCAAAACTGGAATTCTTAACCTTTTCAGAAATATCCAGATGCTTACAGACTACTAGTGTAGATCAGATTATCGAATGATTCTTAGAAAACTAAGCATGGGAGAATCCCACCAAATCCCTCAAAAACCTAGAATGTTTGCATTACAATCGACTTGACGCCTAACACAGATACCCTCAAACCCCAACCAATCACCAACAGATGAGTCGTAACCCCTATGGGGTTTGAGACTGTAACCAGATCAGAAACAAGACTAGTATTAATGTGTAGAGACTCGACTACAGAATCAGAATGCCATAATCGGAAAGAGTTCTAACTCAATAATCAGATAAGGAAACTAAACTCTCTACGTAAATTTTCCTACTTCTATCCTATCCACCAACTATGAGAGCATCCGCCTGCCTTCCCGAAGTAGGTCATGTCCTCTGTCCTTGCCCCCGTTTCTTCGGGCAGTCCCTAGTGAAGTGTCCCATCTCACCACAGTTAAAGTGAGTGTCCTTCCTCTTTTCGGCAATCCTTGTTCAGATGAGTCGATCTGCCACAAGTAAAGCACTTTTTCTCCTTCTTATCTTCAGACTTTTCATCCCTCTTTTGCGTTTCCTTTTAGCCTCCTTTGTGAACCAAGTCCATATCCATGAGTTTCTCATCCTTGGGTTGTGCTCCTTAGCCAAACTCCCTCATTTTCATCTTTACTATCTGTGTGTAACACGTTGACAAGTCCCTTGAAAGCGGCCTCCATCGCACGGAAAATCCTACAAAGCTCAAAAGAAAATTAGCCGTAGGTGAGACTACTGCGGCTACAGATGGAAGTCGGGCGCTTATTTGCCCTTTGACCGGTGTCGTAGTCTTATCAAGCCTACAGAACCATGCCGCGATGAGGTTACCTCCCAGAAAGCCGGGAGCCTCGGAGAAACAAGGAAACAAAGATTCAAACAGAGGATCAAAAGATAGATATATGGCTTTTGGCGATTATGTTTTTCAAAAATAAGCTTTACATTTGAAAATACTTCCTTTTTAAAACCTTTTTGAAAATAGTTTTCAAAAACTTTACCCAATCTGGTAACCTTCAGCTTTGATACCAAGTGTTACACCACACCTCCGTCAAGGACACTCACAAATGGAATGCCTTAACTTTGGTGGAGCATTTTAGTAAATAGAACAGAAAATTTCAAGACAGATAAACAATACTTGAGAAATTATAACTTTATTACAGCGGAAAACAGAAATCAGTATGGTTACATCTTTACCAAAAACTCAAGTACATAAATATCAGTCTTGTTCAGAAAGTCATCAGAGTACAAAACTTTAAAATCATAATCCCCACAAAAGATGCCATAAGAAGTTAAGCCATACTTTACGCACTTCAAGCAGAAGAAATCCGGATCAAGCTAAAGTATTCCCTCCTTGGAAAACCTGGGGGGGGGGGGGGGAACGGAAGAAAAGGGGAAAAACAAGCAAGGTCAGACATAAAGTCTGGCAAGTCCAGTGACTTTCATCATATGAACAGATAATAATAATCATGGCATGCAAATAAAACTGGATGAGAGATAACGGTAACAGGAGTAGCAGATATACTTAGGTTAAACAGAAGAAACTGAATGATATAAGCTATTACTTTTCGCTTCTCTGCACTAATACTAGTATAACAGGATTAGGTGTCACCCCAATGTCTAAAATGAAACAGAAATGGGAACAGAATAATTTCCACAGAAGAGAATGCTAGTAATGGGCCTTTACCACCCCAACAGAAAGTACAGAAACAGAATGCTAATAATGGGCCTTTACCACCCGAACAGAAGGTACAGAAACAGATTAATCCCTATGGAAACAGAATGTAGAATTAGGTGTACACTAGTAAATGGGCCTTTACCACTCCAACAGACGGTACCACGCAGAAACAGATAGGTGTTACCACCCAACAGAAACAGACGGTACCAACAGAAACAGACAGAACTAAGTGTACCCTAAAACCCTACCCCAAGCGATCGGCTCCCTAATACAAAAATACCCTTTGTCGGCCCCACAGTAGGGTGTATCACTCCCTAAAGTGACAACCAATTGGCGCATACCTATTTACAGATGTCACGGCGTCTTACATCCTCAGAGGCAGACCGGGATCCATGCACGCACATAACCCAGTTGGAACGCACCATCAACACCCCTCGCCATTATTAGAATGAACCGCTTATAATTAGTTCAGTAAGCGTGCCCGGACCCTACCTACTGTTGGGTCAAAGTTTTGATACCAGAAAGGCTTAAAACAACAGATGACACAAGTAATTTCCCTCCTAACATTGTTTCCCCAGACTAATAGATTTCAGATTAACTTGTTTACAAGTTCAGACATACAGAGTTCAGATCAACTAGTTCACAGGTCAGAAAAGTTTTCGGACTAACGGATCAGATATACGGATTTAACAGATTTACAGATTTGTCTAACTTTGTAATTGGGCCTATAGATTCACGAAACGGGTTTGTTTAATTCATTAGTCCAATTGGTTTAACCCTATCCACCCAACACGTTTTAGACATCATATTTATCCCAGATTTGCATTAATTAAATATTAATGCACAGACGTTTCACATTAGGTCGGTAGCTTGTGGCCGCTGGATATGCCGGGCGGTTCCGGGCAGACTTCTGCCACAGGCCAGACCTAACCTCGTGTCTAAGCATATTTTAATTATGCCTACGACCTCTCACATTAGACTGGCAGTTTGCGGTCGCTGGTTAAGCCGGTTGGTTCCGGGCAGGCTTCGACCGCAAACAGAGCCTAACCTCGTGTCATAGCCAATTCATTCCAATACAGATTTTTCAGATATCAGACTAATTCTGTTTATTTAACAGATTAAACTTCTTCACAGGATACAACAAATTAATCAAATTTCCATGGTTTACAAAATCTTAGGTCGAGCTTATGGATTTCCATACCCAGATTACCATTATCTAGTTTTCAACAGATCAGACAATTCAACAGGTAGCAGATCTAGCAGTTTAAGCGATTCAACAGATTTTGCAGAAAACAGATTTAGCAGTTTAGGCAATTCAATAGATTTAGCAGATAACAGATTAGGCAATTTAACAGATTTAGCAGATAACAGATTTAGCAGATTATATATATATATATATAAAATCTTGCCTAATCATAAATTTAGCCTAAACTCACTTGCCAAATCATGGTCATAATTCATAATACCACATATGCTCCAAATTTTTAGTTAAACATTACACAGTACAGAATATTCTCCATAAATCATGATAAACAATATGAATTATGCCAAATTATAGCCTATGATGCCAGATATCCAAAAACCATTATTTAGGCGCATTCACATTAATAGTTATCCTGTTTTTGTATAGGTCTTTACGCCTAAGTCACATATTCCTTTTTCAAGTCATGAATTTTTACATAAAAGAATATGTCCAAAAATCTAGATTTTTAAAATATAACATGTAGTATGTCCTCAACATGCATTATCGTTCATGCATAACATGTTGTAAATTATCTTTAAACTCTAACATCAGACCTTGATTTAAAACATGCATTATGTCCCCAAGTTTCAACTTGTCCTATAATTCCCCTTCTCCCAAATCACAGATCATCGTACCTAGTATGAGCGGATCAAGATCTAACATATGTTTATTTCTCAAATTAACTACAGATCTAGATTACAACATGTACCATGTATCTAAATTAGTTTCATGTTTACGGTTAAATCTACGCCGCGAATCTCAAGTCATATGTCCAATATATTTTATGCCTCAATCTCAAGTCATATGTTAAATATGCCACATGTCCAATTATATGCCTCAGATTTTATGTCATGTCCTCGAATCAGTCCTATCCAATTATGCATCGTTCATTATTTGTCCCAAACATTTTAGCGTTCGTGCGTTAATCTCTTATGAGATTTGGCTCAGGCTCGTGGTAGCCTGGTTATAGAACAGAAAGAAGAAAGAGATACAGAATAAGATAGATCTAAACAGAACAGAACAGACATAACTTCAGATTCAGATTTACAATTCATGTCACAATCATAATTAACGTTTATATCGGAAAATAACTGTACTTGCCTTTCATGGTTTAAGAAAGGAAATAAACTAGTTTTGATGCAGAAAGGCTGAATTACTCTTCTTTAATTGTTGTTGAAGCTCTAAACTTTGATTTGAGATTTGATTTAACTTTTAATTCTATTCAGGTTGGAAGAAGATGCATCAGTCCAAGTTTTGATTCCAGCAGAGTAGCGACGCCATTTTTATTTTTAATTAGAACAGAGGCAGAGTATAGACAGAATGAAATTGTGTAGAGAAAATGAGGCTAGGGGGCTGTTTATATAGGATTAGGCGGACGAATCTAGACAGAAAACGAGACCAGATACATCAGAATGAATCAGGTTCAAAAACTGGATTTCGGGAGCTGGTCGACCCCTAGGTCGACACTATGGTCGACCTGGCCCCTGGGAGGTCGACACTATGGTCGACCCCCAGGTCGACCTGGTCCATGGGCGGGAATTTTCCCGCCCAGCCTGTTCTGGGATTTTGAATTTGAATTCGAATTTTCGAGCTGTTTTTGATTCTGAAAATCTCTGGAACTTCGGAGGGCCATATCACCCTCATACGGACTCCGTTTCTCGAAAACTCGGACTCGTTTCCAAGAAGAATTTCAAGACAAACGCAATGGAGCAACCCGTTTCCCTTGATTCTTATTTTAAGAATTAATTATTCTCTGATTTGTTACTTATACATTCACAGAATATACGGGGTGTTACATAGACCGAGAAGTGAACCCTAAATGCGGAGTTTATATATACCTTTCCATCCACTTATCCTTTATTATTTTCCACCTCACTATTAATGATAGATAGGGTGGATTCTCCCTATCACTTAAGAACCTAGGCGGACTTACTGGTCAGCATAATTATTAGTCACTTAATACCTCTCGATAACTTATTCCACATTCTTATGAACTATAGGCACTAACTACAGACCCTACTAGTTACGGCTTCCGTTATTCACACATGTACCCTTGTCCCATATAAGGTGAGAGTTGGTAGTTTATGGCCCATTATACCTTCTAGCCGACCTTATTGGATAACCCCCTTAGTTGCTTACTACTTCCTGTAGGGTAGGTAGCCATATCCGATGTTTTTAGTTTTCAGGTTTGGGTAGGGTAGGCAATATACAAACACATCGTTTAAGACCCCTATACTAAAAGACCTACTCCCAGGTCAACTCTTCAACCCAACCGCTGAAGATCCAGGAAGTAGACTATACGCGAAGGTTATTAGGTTGGTACCCCTATTAGCCCTTAGCACCTTTCCCTATTGGAATAAAGTGGGCCACGTCATTATGTCCTTTCCCTTTAGTTTCTCTCCACACTATCTATTATCGTCACAGGTTCCTATGGTTAATAATATTTTTACATCATTAACCTACTAAGTCCAACTCTACTTTTAATTGTAAGTTTTATATTCATTATTATAATATAAATAAGGAAAGTTATATCTTCTTTACCCTATGATATTTATTTGATTACTTCCCTAATTGGACATAGTGTTTAAACAACAACTAATGTACATCAATCCCCTTTTTACACCTATTTACTCTATTTCTTTGTTTATTGCTCTTTATGACCATAACAGTCATATTTTCCTAAGGCAACCATTTATTAGTCCCAACGTATCTATTTGTTGTACCCTAACAGACAACTACTATACTTGTTTATTTGGTGTTGGTTATATATATATATATATATGTGTGTGTGTGTGTTTGTGTGTGTGTGTGTATGTGTGTGTGTGTGTGCGCGCGCCTCAGACTTCTCCCATTAAGTTGACCACTTGTGGAGCTGGATTTGTCGGTCGGTTCCGGGCAGACTTCTACCACAAGTAGAACTTAACCTCATGCTTTAGTGCACTTATATTTACGCATTAGACCCCTCACATTAAGATAACTACCTGTGCATGTTGGATTTGCCGGTCCTATGGATGTTGGATTTGTCGGTCGGTTCCAGGCAGACTTCTACCACAAGTTGGGCTTTACCTCATGTCTAAATGCGGTTATAATTAAAATTTCCTAATTGGGGTGTACAACATTAATCCTAATTGATTTAGGAATTGTAACCATTATACTATTATATTTATTTTCCCAAATCAACATTAGTTATAGTTGTTATTTATTGATTTGCGGTCCTATTTATAGCAATAAATCATATTAATTGCTACAATGGTCACCACAAATATACTAATTCAATATGGATTACATTTTCATATAATTCCATATTTGAACATCATTCAAACATTCAATACAAGTATATTTTACCGTTTTACGCTGATTTGGACGGATAATATGTTTATATTTATATTTTTGCGCGGTCAATGTAGTTATCTTTTATTCTTATTAATACTCTTTAAAATTTAATGATTTGGTTTAATCAATAACAAAACATGCCTTCTTGCATTCAATCTTGCGAAAGGTTTCAAATCTGTATCTGTAATCATTGTAATTATGCATGATTGGTAAAATAGACATATCTCTAATTCACAAAAAATAAAAATGTTCATATATATTTTTAGAATAGTTGATGCAAACTACTCAAAAATATGCGTATTTACATTTATACGTATGTTTGCACCACTTTTCCCTTTTCCAATCTTTTTGTCATATCTCTTGGGAATTCAAAATAATATTTTTTGTTCAAAAAGAGGAAAACACTATATTTGCAACAATTAAGCCAAAACCCAACAACATCGAATGCAAATAGGTGTAATTCTTCTAAATAAAAATCACATGATTCACAAACTTGCACTGAAATTAGGGATTTGGAAGAAAACTACATCTAAACAGTGTTATTGGGACTGATCTCCAAATCCTTAGTGTTTTACAACAAACCACAAGGCATTTTATAACATAATTGTAGGAAATATGTTTAAATAAATTTAAGAATCCCACAATTAATATTATTCCTAACCACAATTCACAATTTACAAGTTTTAATAATTTTTACAATCAGATCTGATGGGTATCAATCCAATTACAACAATTTTAATGAAAGATCTGATGGAAATAGGCATAAAATTTGAGATCTAATTCAGACGAAATAAATAGTTTATTATAACTGTATTTGTAAATTTCCCACTCACCCGAAAGCATCCAAATCTGAAGTTTGAATAATCTTTTAGGCCTACATTTCCTAAGTTCTTATAAATCAACAATTTAGCTGAAAAGGGGATAATTCATATTTGTAGATATGTAACAAAACAGGAAGAGATAAGATAATCTGATTTGGAGCGTCAGTTCACATTCTTTTCCATTAAATCTGATGATCCTCTCAATTCTATTTGATTTGTTGCATATGAATATAATTTTTATTAAGAAATCTGGTTTGAGGAAGAAGGACAATGGCACAGCTTCGCAGCTGCCCATAGATTTGTGTGAAAAAGAATGAGGCTTTGCCCCGTTTATTTATAGGAGTGGAATTGGCCTTGAACCATTAGATTTATTTTAATTAACATCCGTCATTCGGTTAATGTTGTATTATAAACTAACCTCTCAACCCTAGCCGTCAATGGGCATTTTGGCTCCTAGTGGGTTGACCACCGGTCGACTGTTAAGATCGACTGCTTGGGTCGTCAGTTGCCCAGTACGGCTAGTTAAATAAGGTATATAACATTTAATTATTATGTTTTATTTATTTTTTGTCCATTTTCATATTTCGCAGATAACTTTTTCATACGGACTCCGTTCGTGGAACTTCAAACATGAAAGTTGACCCGAATTCCGAGACGAACGCATCGATTAAATATTCGTGGTCAAATTCCATCGTTTGTAGAAATTCCCTTTTTTAGTTTCTAATAATTAATTTATGTTTTCAAAATTTTGATTGTTATATTCTTTCCTCCTTAAAAAGGAATTTCGTCCCGAAATTCTGACACATATTGTCCTATTCTACACAACCAATTTGTGTACATCAATTATACAACCATGTGTATATGTGCATGGTGTACATAATGCAATTCAACAATAAAACACGTATGCTAGATGATTCTATATCGGATCCTCCTATATGTATGCATTAAATTTCTGAAACATCTTTGAAAACATGATGCAAAATATTATAAAAAAACATGATGTAAAACGTTATAAATATACTCCAAAATTTTCCATCTATAGATTGTAAAGGAGGCTTAAGACAAGCTCTAAGACGTAAAATGAGTTAACTAATAACTCATGCGCATCGTTGATAAGGTATGGAAACAATGTTCCCAAGGCTCAAACAACTTTTTCTTGTTACCGTCAACGTTTTTATCATATCATCGGTCTTATTGCACAGCTAAAACGCTCACACAAAGCATCCAAAATTCTTCTTTACTAAAATCAAAATTTTCCATAAAAAATAAATTTCCACTAGAAAATTTGTTATGTTTATTTTGAAAATTTCTTTTCAAAACCGTTTCACTTCCTGTAAAAATAAGAAAATGATTAAAAAAAAGTTTTTTTTTCAAACAAAGTTTCCAAAAACTTTAAAATGTATTTTGCGGAAACTTAAACGATTCAAGTCACATGTTGGCGGAAAAAGGAAGTCAGTCATGCGAAAACTGAAATCACACACAAAAGATCAAAATAAATTTTAGCTTAACAAGGAACAGTGATTTATTTATTTATATACCAGTGGAGTGGAACCGGTACTTTACTAAAATTTATCCAACACAGAATTCTATTCTTTCCAGCACTAAGACAAGTGCTAGTTTATGATTCATTCAAATAAATATGCGTGAATGAAAAAACAATTTTAAACATAGAAATCTCATTAACCAAAGTCGTGCGGTTTTTCAATAATAGCAGTTACAATACTACAACAACAACAAAGATAAAGAAAATGCTGAAAAGGGAAACACACTATACAAGATAAAACATGCGCAAGGCATACACTAACATCGACTATCTACTATAGGCTGGTCGACCTCCGCGGCTGGAGCCTGATCCATTACGACGCCTGCTCCAGGAGCGTAGTATGGTGGAGATGTAGCCTATATCATGCGCCTATTGGCACTGCTCCTCGCGAACCTCTTGGATCTTGTTCTGGATGTTAGGAGGGCGGCGAGCTCTGGACTCTCCTGACCGGCCTGTTGGGGCTGCTGGGCTGGTGTGAGTGGTGCGGGGATATGAGCTTCAGGCATCTTAATGCCCATCTTTCAGAGAGTGGCGCGGCTAATGGCGGTCGGCGCCTTCTTCACCGCTTTCTCCTCAGAAAATTTCACCTGGAAGTGTTGAAAGATATGGGTAAGATGGTGACTGTAAGTAAAATGGCTCCGTGGGGTGCCGACGAAGGGTTCATAAAGATGGATCATAAGCACGCGCGCCCAATTGATGAATATACCGCCTAGAATAGCATAGGTGGCGTGACGAACAAAAGGATAAATCTGCTCCAATCTTCCGTCTTCAGGATGATGTTGTGCTGTAGGATGCCCACAACTACTTGGGTGATGGGTCGCAGATTGGCAGCGATCCAAGCTCCACTACCTCCAAGGAAGATACGCTGAAGGATTTGACGGTTTTCCATCTTGATAGTATCACACACTGCTCCTACTACTAAGATGCCAAAAGACTGAGCTAAGTCATCATCGGTAAACTCGATGTGGGTGCCCATAACCTCAGATCTGATGACGCAAGACTCGTCATCGATGTCGGCATCCATGTGAGCATCGAACAGACGGACACAACGTGGATATAGGTCACGCTCAAAAGTGTCGAAGCGCAGGATTGGTGCTAGATCTGCGGCAAAAAAATGCTCCTCTAAACCTAAAGCGGAAAAATCAACAAACTTCATTGGTCGACCGTAATGAAACTCATAGCTGGCCATGGCTAAGTAGAGCTTGATCTTCGCCTCATCACGGTCAAACCAAGTGGCTTCATGAGGCGTGAGACCGGGGTGTTGGGTACGAGGTGACATAGAGGAATCGGCGAATCAGGCAAAGGAAATTGCAAATTTGTAGTATAATTGGGTAGAGACCTGCACGAGAAGAATTTTTGTGGTAATTTGGGACGAAATGGAGCGGGGGGTGCTAGGATTTGAGCTTGGGAACGGAGAAAGGTTTGGGTTTCGGTGGAAATTTGGGATGGGGGAGGAAGAGTCGGCTGGAACGAAATATATATATATATATATATATATATATATATATATATATCTCGTTTCATCTGAATAGGGTTGGTTCCAGGCCATACTCACTAAGGGGGAGCGATTGACTTGGCGCTTGAACGGCGGTTGACTGCTTTCCTTTTTCCCCGCCTCCAAAGAGATTTATGACCACCGAATTGAACGAACTTAAAACAGGAAATCAGCTAGAAATCCAAAATAAAATTTAAAGCGAATTTTCCTACTTACTAGCCGACATAAACTAAGTGATTCAAAATCAAATCCCAAAAATCTAAAAGAAGGATTTTTCTTAGCCTTTTCAAACAAAAATTTAAAGCTTCTCAAAAATGGAATTTATTATAAACTAACGGTTTCATATTTATAAATAAAATTTATAACTATTTTTTATATTCCAGATTATATTACAAACTAAAAAACCTTTTCATATGCAAAAATGTTGGAGCTTAAAAATCTTAATGATTAATTGTGATAATTTTCAATAAATTATTCAATATATATATAGGAAGAGGGATTCTAAAAATCACAAGGAATGGATATTTATTATTTTTAAGTTCAGTGGCATATTCCTTGTCATTTATAATTCCATCTTTCCTACCAATCAGGTTATATTTATCAAAATTACACAATAGCCCCTATAATTTTGAAACATGAGTAGATTAAAATTCTAAAAACCATATCTTTATAAAACTAGGCCTCTATAAAACCATTTTTCCAAAAAAGTACTCCATAACTTTCAAAACTCATTTTTATTTTTTTCAAATAGTTTTAAAATAAAAATTCCTTGAATACAAGGCCAAGAACTCAACTGAATACTTCAATAAAGGTAGATTTGGAAATTTAATGAAGTAGCAAATGAATATACCTCGTAGTTATATTTTCGAAATGGATGCAACATATTATCGTGAAATTTTCCCGTTTTAGATTATGTAATGGTCTTAACCGGAACTATTAAAGAAACCAGAAGTCACAATAATCTCGGTAATAGCTAGATTTTTTATATTATAAATATTATTATTTCAGTATCCGAACTCGAATCAATGGAATCCACCATATGTCATCCTTTTTCTCTTCACGACGAGATCACCAACGTACTGTGGGTTAAGACAGAATTGGCTAGAAACACGAACTCAACATATTTCAACTCTTAGTTATTTAAGGCCCGTTTTATATAATTATGCCCATAACTAATTTATCATTGAAATAAATTAAAGTCGAGTAAGAAAGATGATGAAAAACAGAAAAGAAAATTGAATTTCTCATGAGTCCTAATTTAACTAATTCCTTTGATCGTTTAACCTGTGCTCTGATACCAAATGTAACACCCCACACTTTTTTGTTCCCAAATTTCGACAAAAATAGAAACTCGAACATTTCCAATCATGGAGCATGTATATCTAGTAACTGCAAATTAAATGAGCATAATCAGAGTACAATAAGGTAACTCACAGCAGAAATAGAATACATTAAACTAGTATTAACTCAACTAACTATCTTTTTAAAGTAAATCACTTTACCAATACCGAGCGTGAGAGAGAATGAGAACCGAAAACCAAACTTAAACACATGTGAGAACCCGACCTTCACTAGAAAACCTAGGTGGTTGTAATGAGGAGGAGGGTCAGAACAACAAGATTCTGGTGAACATGAAATGTACAACACAGATTATAATACAAATACATATCCTGTTTGGTTCAACCTAAGATGTATGCTTACTAAGGTTAGTGATTCTAGCCTAACCTTGTGGATGTTTACGCACGACTCTAGTACTCTTCCTAAAGTATTATTTAAAGATATAATACCGAGATAGAACGTTTATGAGTGTATTTAGGAAGCCTTTAAACCATAAGTTAGCTGATTATTAGACCTAGAAGTGAACCCTCAATTGTGGAGTTCATATATACCTTTCCATCCACTTATCCATTATTATTTTCTGTCTCACTATCAATGATAGATAGGGTGGATTCTTCCGATCACTTAAGACCCTAGGCGGACTTATTGGTCGGCGGACTTATTGGTCACTTAATACCTCTCGATAACTTGTTCCACATTCTTATAAACTAGAGGGCACTTACTACAGACCCTACTAGTTAATGCTCCCGTTATTCACGCATATACCCTTGCCCCATATAAGGTGAGAGATGGTATTTTATTTCTCGTTATATCTTCTAGGAGACCTTATTGGATAACCCCCTTAGTCACTTACTACCTCCTGTAGGGTAGGTAACCATATCTGATGTTTTTAGTTTCCAGGTTTGGGTAGGCAATACACAAACATGTCATTTAAGACCTATATACTGAAAGACCTACTCCCAAGTGGACTCTTCAACACCAGCCACTTAAGACCCAGGTAGAGGACTATACTTGAAGGTTATTCGGTTCGTACCCTATTAGCCCTTAGTACTTTCCCCTAGTGGAATGAAATGGGTAACATCATTACGTCCTTTCCGTTTAGTTTCTCTCCACACAATCTATTATCGTCACGGGTTCCTACGGTTAATAATATTTTTACATCATAACCTACTAAGTCCTACTCTACTTTTAATTATAAGTTGTATATTAACTAATATAAATAAGGAAAGTTATATCCTCTTTACCGTAGGATATTTATTTTATTACTTCCCTAATTGGACATAGTACTTAAACAACTATCAATATCCATTAATCCCCTTTTTACACTCATTTACTCTATTTCTTTGTTTATTTCCCTTTATGACCATAACAATCAAATTTTCCTAAGGCAACTGTGACGATCGCCCACAACCCCTGCACTAAATAAGAGGAATAATGTAGTGAAAGGCATGCCAGGATGTTGTGGACGATCATCATAGGTTAACAGTAACATCGGAACCTGTCATAGAACTCACAGCGAAAGGATAGAATATGATACAACATATACAACATGTAGAAATAGTGGAACATCATATAGAATACTTTTGAAAACTTTCACAACATCCTGAATGATTATCCATATATCATAGGAAATATCAAAGTCTATACATGAAGCCTCACTACAACGCTCGGAGAGCAACTCATTAGTGGAAATAGCAATACTAGACAATAAGTAAGATAATATGCTAGCCTCATGCTCGCCTCCGAGTTGCAACATTGTCCTCACTAGCTCTACCACCTAGTCTGCCCATCCACAACCAGATGAACAACAAAAGGTAATAAGAGGGAAACGCAAAACCTTGAGTCAGACAACAGTCTTAGTGAGCAATAAAACAACTAACAAACATCAACAATAAAGTATATGAGAATAGGTAAATAAACAAAGTAATCTACCCACAACACCAGAGAAGGACTCATCCTCGTCTTTTCCGCATCCAACAGTGATAGCCTTTACAATTCATTCAACCAAAGGAATAACAATCCATTCATGGCAATAGAACAGTCAATGATAGCACTTATAGCATCCAAATTATATATCTCACGTAAACCATCCTAATCGAATTCGACATCCCCAAGCACGAGCTCCAGAGGCCTAAACCAATATCAAACAAGCACCCAAGAAACTTCTCCTTCGACGTTGGACAAATTATGTGAGACAGTGCAAACAAGGCAACTAATCATCCATGGCAGACTTTGGCTATCACCGCCAATCTTGCTTTTAAGCCATCGTTAATCGTATGAAAGCCAACCTTACCATATATCAAGGGCAAATGGTAACCCCAGTTCTAGCATGAACTCCATACGCCTTTTAGCGATATGTATGTTTGTCCAACCTTGACAATTAGGCCTTTCAACGTTACCTAGGGTACTCGACCAGCAACCTTCCGGTCTTTTAGGTGCCCCTATTATACCTTGCTTCGAGCCTGATAGAACTTACGACAACGATAACTTCTCGGCCTTCACATCTCTAGTCATCCAACCTTGACGACTTTTCATAACTCGAGCAACCTTCTCGAGTAACCCTTATTCACCATCTCCAACTCACTACCTTTGGGTTGCCATCACATTTGTTGCATTACGACGGTCAAATGACAAATCATTGCAGCAAAATGCTGTAGCGAATCACAGTAGCATCGATCCGAAATCGCTTTAGCATCGATCCAAAATCAATGTAGCGCCGATCTGATCCAAACACTGTAGCCCAGTCCGATCCAAAGCACTGTAGCCCGGTCCGACCTGAAACACTGTAGTCCGATCCGATCCAAACACTGTAACCTGATCCAAATTCACTGTAGCCTCGATCGGAAATCACTGCATCGCCGATCCAATCCAAACACTGTAGCCCGACCCGGTCCAAAACACTGTAGCCCGATCTGAACCAAAACACTGTAGCTCGATCCGATCCAAAACATTATAGCCCGATTCGAAATCCTGATTTGACCAAAATTTCGCCAAATGACTATATCAACGAAATCAACTCATCTAATACAACCATAAGCATGTTATGAAATTGCTAATAACATGAAAATGAAAATTTCCATCAAAAATTATGCAAACTTCACTTAAATCATGATAAATGAACATAGAACCAATATATGGATCTAACTTGCATAAACATATGAAATAGCGCAGAAATTACCAGTTTTAAGTTGCTAAATTAGATCCTGTGGCAATTCATATGAAAATAAACTTACCATGATATAGATCTAAGGAAAACGACATAAAAATGTTGAAATTAAGATCATAGAATTCATATACTTGATTGAATCGGCATGAGAGATGCATATCACTCACCAATTCTTCAAATCAAAGCAAAAACGGTGAAATTAGATTCTGAACAGCGAAGAACATGATCCAAATCCTTCGATTCGATGAACTCTTACATCAAATGTCATAGATTTAGCTTCAAATGGTGTAGATCTATGATTCCCTTCCTTAGATCTCGAATTTAATAGTGGAAAGGTGTTAGAGGTAGGAGGAACACAAGGCCACCAAATGAGAGAATGGAGAAAGTAAACTATTCTCCATACCTCTCACGCCCTATTTATAGCTTTCCACTTGCCCACTAATGGGCTTCCCTAAATCAGCTCATTTTGGATTACCAAACCTGAACAATCAACTTTTAAACCTTAGAACAGCTATTCCTCCCAAATCGTTGAACCTAATCTCTAATGTGACCACTCTACGGAAAGGGAAACGTCATTTCCTTTCCAATGGCACTGGTTTCAACACCTAATTTAACCTGAGTCAAAAGTTATTCCCTGTACAAAACTGACAAGGGCAAAATGGTTACAAAAAAATTAATAAATATTATGGACATGCTTCACATCCCCATAAACAACATATTATAATATGAGAATGATCCAACCCTCAAGGAATAAAATAAAAATATTTTACAATATTCCGATACGTAAAAATGCGGCTATTACATTCTCCCCCCCTTAGGAATTTGACCCCCGAAATTCTAATAAACACAAGAAACCACAACAATTCTGCATGCCTATCACTTATGAGCAGCCGATTCTATCATCCAAACTAGCAGCCATCAGACCATGCATCAATATCCCTATCCTAGCACGCGGAATCCTAAAAACAACCATAAACAGGTTACATGATGTAAGTCGACACCATACTAATGAGTCATACCAACGAAGAGTTTTGGATGGGTCACCTTCATGCTCTCTTCCGTCACCCATGTACAATCATCGCCATCCTTACTCCATTGTACCTTTACTAGCTTAATCGTCTTCCTCTTAAGCTGTTTTGTGTCATTCCCTACAACAGAAGCGGCTTACGAGGTCTCGTAACTGCAGCTTCGACTTCTAGGTCTTTGTACTTCTCTGGAGAAACCACCACATTCGAATCATGCACGAACTTCTATAGAAACGACACATGGAACACATTATGCACACTAGATGTCTTCTCGGGTAACTCCAATCTATATGAGAGCTTTCCCATTCGCTCGACTATCAGAAATGGCCCAAAAAACCATGGAGCTAACTTTCCTTTGTTTCCGAATCGAACCACATGCTTCAACTGCGAAACCTTCACGATAACCATATCGCCAGCATCGAATTCTAAATCTTTTCAGTGCTTATCAGCATAGGTCTTATGACGATCTTGGGCTGCCTTCATTCATTGCCGAACGATCTCGATACAATCCGAGGTCTCTCTTATCATCTCTGGCCCAAGTATCAACTTATCTCTAGTTTCTAACCAACAAGCTGGAGAATTGCATGGTCTTCCATACAATGCCTCATATCGTGCCATCTCAATGCTCGATTGATATATATTATTATAAGCAAAATCAACTAGATGTTGATGATCTTCCCATTATCCTCCAAAGTCAAACACATAAGATCTTAGGAGACCTTCCAACAACTGGTTAACACTCTCGGTTTGACCATTAGTTTGGGGATGATAAGCTATACTTAAACACAACTCGGTTCCTAAAGCTTCTTGCAAACTCTTCCAAAATCCACTTGTGAACAATGGATCTTGGTCACTCACTATACTCTTAGAGATACCATGGAATTGAACTATCCATTTCACATAAAGTTCAACCAACTTTGATGCCGTCCTAGTCGACGAGACAGGAATGAACCTTACACATTTGGTCAAGCGATCCACGATGAGACAAATCCCTTTGTTTCCTTCCCTGATTCTAGGTAGTCCATCGATAAAATCCATCGATTTAAGCTTCCACTTCCACATAGGAACTTCCAATGGCTGAAGCAACCCACTCAGCTTCTTCTGTTCAGCTTTCAGCAAATGACAGTTCATGCACTTGGAAATGAACTTTCCAATATCTCTTTTCATCCCCACCCAGTAGTAGACTCGCTTCATGTCCTGATAAATCTTATTACCACCGGGATAAATTGTCAACTTCAACTTATGAAATTCCCTCGGAACCTCATCTCTCAATTCGTTGATATCAGGAACAACTGGTCTCCCTTGCTTTTGAATCTAACCCTCATGATCGACCTCGAACTCTTTATCTTCTGGTTCCAACTTCTGTATCAACTCGCATGCTTCACATCTCGCTTTTGGCTTTCACCATTCCTTTCGATAAAAGTAGGTCTTATCAACAAGATTTCCGACATTTCAGCTTCCCACTAACATCATGGCCTGAAATTGAACCTTGCCAAATACTCGAGGTTCTTCCACTCCGAAAACATCACTCCTAAACTTGCGTGTCTTCTACTCAATGCATCTGCAACTGCGTTACCTTTGCCAGGAGCATAGGCTATACCAAAATCATATGATGCTAGAAACTCTAATCACCGTTGCTGCCGAAGATTCAAATCCTTTTGGGATAAAAGATACTTCAATGACTTGTGACAACTCGAATCATACTCCCAATAGGTAGTGTCTCCACATCTTCAGAGCAAACACAATCTCCGCTAACTCCAAATCATGAGTTGGGTAATTCTTTTCATGCGCCTTCAGCTACGACTCGCGTAGGACACAACCTTATCCTTCTGCATCAGTACTGCTCAAAGGCCACTGTCAGTGTATACCACTATCTCTTCATTCCCATTTGGAATGGTCAACAAAGGAGCACTTTTCAGTTTTTCCTTCAGGATTCCAAACACTTTCTCACACTTTGCATAACATGTGAACACTTGGTTCTTCTTCATCAATCATGTTAATGGTGCAACTATCTTGGAGAAATCCTTGGTAAATCGTCGGTAATACCCTGCCAGCCCAAGAATACTTCGAACATCCGTCGCATTCTTAGGTCAATCCCAATCCTGCATTGTTGCCACCTTAGAGGGGTCAACCACTTTTCCATTTCCAGAACCTACATGGCCTAAGAACCTCACTTAACTCTACCAGAAGTGACACTTCGAAAAATTAGCTCTCAGCTGATGATTTCGCAAGACTTCCACACAACTCTCAAGTGCATCTTGTGCTCTTCCTTATTCAGAGAATAAACAGAAATATCATCCATGAACACAAGCACGAACTTGTTCAGCTGATCTTTGAGCATCCTATTCATTAGATCCACAAAACACGCTAACGCGTTAGTCAATATGAATGGCATTACCAACCATTCGAAGAAACCAGATGGTGTCCTAAAAGCAGTCTTTGGCACACTATCCTTTGCCACCTCAACTAGTGAAATCCCGTTGCCAAATCCATCTGATAAAATGCTTTGGCTTCGTGAAGCTGATCGAACAAGTCATCAATCCTCGATAATGAATACTTGTTCTTCTTGGTCACCTTGTTTAGCTCATTATAGTCCACACATAATCTCAACAAGCCATCTACCTTGGTTGCAAACACAACTAGTGTACCCCACTCGAAAACACTTCTCCGAATGAATTCTTATCCCAAAAGGTCACGAACTTGCACCTCTAACTCTCGCTGTTCCCTTGGCACCGTCCACCTAAGAGGCATAACGATTGGTCTAGTGCCCTCGACCAAATCAATCCTAAACTCGATCTCACAATGGGGCGACAAACCTTTGACCTTGTCAAAGACATCCTCATAATCATTAGCGATCAGCACATACGACAAGTCTTCCCATGGAATCACAAGCGAATATAGATAGCTCACGAAGACACCATCTTCGGGTTTACATCGAATCAAAACCTTTAGCCCTTCCACATCCCTGACCCTCACCTCTAGCTTCTCGCAATTCATTCTTGCCGCAAACCTCCTGAGTCAATCCATAACGAAGATAATCCCAAACCTAGTGAAGTTAAAAACAAAGCAATCACACACAAAAGAGCAACCATGACACGACAACACTAGACCACGACAAATCATACAAAGATTGGACAAACCCCCAACTAGATTTGCAAATACGAAAGGTTTATTACAAATCTCGTGCTCAAAACCTAAGCTGCACATAATCTCATTGCAAATGAATGAATGCGATGCTCCAGTATCAAAAAAACTCGAACTAAAACACCTCGGACAGAAAGAGTACCTTGGACGACGACACCCTTCCCCTTCTTCTCTGCATTAAGCTCTTGAAGAAGACGATACAGCTTCCAAAGCATATGCCTTCACAACCTGCTTTCCCTTAGCCGATTCTGGACAATCCTTCTTCTTATGCCCAGGCTTCCCACACTTGAAGCACTTCTTCTCAGCTTTGGGATTCTTGCACTCATTCGAGTAATGACCCTTCTGTTGGTAGTTAAAGCAAACTACCTCACTCTTAGGCTTTTTCTGGCCATCCTTTTCTTTCTGTTGTTGCTGCTTCCTTTTCTTATTATTACCACCTTACTATGGTTTTTAAACTTTTTTGGTTGTAGCGACAACATTTTCTCCCTTAAGAAACAAGCTCTCATGGTGAATAACTTTTTCCACAATCGTCTCAAATGAATCGTCAAGATGATCCACCAACGACCTTTCAATATAGGAATCAAGACCCATTACAAACTTCTTTCTTCTGCTAGGGTGTGTCAATGTATGAACAAGCATATCTGGACAAGGCCTCGAAATCAGAAACATAATCAAGCACATAACGACCATTCTGTTTAAGCTTTGCGAACTTCTTAAACAAAGCTGACTTTCGAGCAGTGGAGATAAACTTTGCTTCAAACTTAGCTTGGAATTGCTCCCATGACCTCTTCTGGAGTCTTAAGTGTATTAGAATTCCACCATTCTATGTCCTCGCCCTGCAACTTCCTAGATGCAAGCTTTCTCTTTGTTGCATCCTCCAACCCCAAGTCTCCAAAAATACGGATACAAGAATCCATCCATCTATGAACCTCTTCAGCGGAGTTAGTTTCTTTGAATGGTTTCCCTCGTAGAGATGTATAATCTTTGCGCAGCTTCGCAAAATCCACAACCCTAGGAACTCACACACCTACATCTACCATGGCTACCACTGGAGTGGGCACCTTTCGCATGACTGCTTCCATCATAGCCTCAAACTTGGCTGGTTAGTCTGGTATACCGCCATTACCCCCTCCAGGCACAACCCCTTCCCTAGCAGTATGTCTTGAATTACTTTGACTCATTCTAAATCTGCAAATTAGAATGATTAACCTTATAAGAAAAGCTATTAAAGAATTGCAAACGCTACTATACTATATAATATCATATAGTATACATCCAACTAAAATCTACAAGTACGTCTCCCATACGAAATTACGTTTTTGAACTTTTTCTAAAATCGATAACCAGAGCTCTGATACCAAATGTGACGACCAACCACAACCCCTGCACTAAATAAGAGGAATAACACGCTGAAAGGTGTGCCAGGCAGCTGTGGACGATCATCATAAGTAAACAATAACATCGGAACCTGCCGTAGAACTCACAGTGCAAGTATAAAATATAATAGAACATACACAACAGGTAGAAATAGTGGAACATCATATAACAAACTTTTGAAAACTTTTGCAACATCCTGAAAGATTATCCATACATCATAGGAAATATCAAAGTCAGTACATGAAGCCTCATTAAAACACTCGGAGAGCAACTCAAACAATGGAAATAGAAATACTAGATAGTAAGTAAGACAATACGCTAGTATCCTACTTGCCTCTGAATTGCAACATCGTCCTCACTAATCTATCACCTGTCACCCTCCACCTAGTCTGCTCATCCACAACTGGATGAACAACCCAAGGTAATAAGAGGGAAACATAAAACCTTGAGTCAGGCAACAGTCTTAGTGAGCAATAAAACAGCTAACGAACATCAACAGTAAAGTATCTGAGAATGGGTAAATAAATAAACTAATTTACCCACAACACCAAAGAAGAACTCAACCTCGTTTTCCCCGCATCGGACAATGACGCCTTTACAATCCATTCAACCAAAGGAATAACATTCCATTCATGGCAATAGAACAGTCAATGATAACACTTATAACATCCAGATTATATATCTCACGTAAACCATCCTAATCGAATTTGACATCCCCAAGCACGAGCCCTAGAGGCCTAAACCAATATCAGATAAGCACCCAAGAAACATCTCCCTCGACGACTAATTACGTGAGATTGCGCAAACAAGGCAACTAATCCATGACAGATTCTAGCTATCACCGCCAATCCTGTTTCGAAACCATCGCTAATCGTATGAGAGCCAACCTTGCTATATGTCAAGGACTAATGGTAACCCCATTTCTAGCATAAACTCCATACGCCTTTCAATGATACATATGTTTGTCCAACCTTGACAACTAGGCCTCAACGTTACCCAGGGTACTCGACCAGCAACTTTTCGGTCTTTTAGGTGCCCCTATTATACCCTTGCTTCGAGCCTGCTAGAACTTATGACAATGATAATGTAACGACCCAACTTTCGAACACATCGGAAGTCGTGCCATTAATAAGAATAAGAATAGATAGAAGATAAAATCACAGAAACATCAGAATCTCACAGCGGAATTTTTACAAAAAAATAATACTTTATAACATTACACAACGGGACATATTACATTAGAGCATCGTAGGTCTAGTGGTACAACCCATTCAAAGTACATCTGTAATTATACATATCATAGACGACTACTTGCAGACTTAATTATAAGGTAGGTTGACCAGCACACAGAAAGTCTCCATCCAACTTCTCAAGTTTTATCCATCCTGATTCACTTGTCTATTCATAACAAGTGTTATGAATACCCAAGAGTTTAAGGGAAACACAAAAAATAAATAAACTCCGGGTCAGTTTGGGGACTGGTATGAGTAAACAGTTTTAAAACAGATAAAAATATCTCATAAGACCACGCCGTAAATACGAAATGGGTTTTTACCTTATGAGATCAAAACACTTTGTATACTTGAAATCAGATATTATCATAGTGTCTATTTGTTTCACAAATAATTTAGAATCTAAAAGAATGCTTGCATCTCACATTCTCCTATATAGTATACAAATAAAAACGGCTTGGCGCTTATGGAATTTGGATTTTCAACTATGACAAGGTATGGAACCACCTTCCGTGATGTATCTCTAGAGGCAAATACACCTGGGTTCAACAAGAACGTCTTTCAACCCGGCCAACACATGACCAACCACTCATTTCACTTGAGTGTATCGAATGTATATCACCAACGGTGGTAGCTAGCCACCGTCTTCCCGACAAGGGATAGCATCGATAGATTAAAGAAGGAAAAGGAATTTCTCCAGATAGGTGATTATACACCCTAATGGGAGCGACCCACATAGCCATGCTGCCTGCCCGATTTTTGTCATTTCCCTGGGTGTGAGGCTTGAGGCTAGACTTACCTTTCCATCATCACTGTTTAATTTCTTTGAATGCCACATCGTCAAATCCATCAGAGATCACTAATTGATTTCTACAAAAATACCCGGTTGATAGGCTAAAGAAGTTTCCTTTCTGTGCCAGCAACTGGTACGTTTGAAGAAAACAACGTACGTGATTATTTTGGAAATACTCTGTCAGACATTCGTCCATACAAGTTGTCCTGGGACTGGACAAACCGAAGGCACTATTCAAAAATAGTCCTTGTATATCGTCGTTCTTCACTTTAACAATCTCTGACATATGGCGTACGATCAAATCAAAGTGGAATGTAAATTCCGGCCTTTTTGAAATGATTCACGAACATTTTGATTTTAAATTATAAATCTAACAAGATTATAATCTAATCTGCACAAATAATTACAGTCAAACTACACAGTATATGATCACCTGGTCTTTATTTGGTTATTTGATCGTCTCTTAAAATTGAACAGTTTCCGTGTGTGCATCACACGCGGGTATTTCTTTTCATTTCATTTGTTTGTCAATTTTAAAATGAATACACACATTTATTCTTAAGAAAATATTTCTCAAAATCATTACCTAATCTAATTATTTACCAATGAATTTAAATTTATCATATTTGACAACTTCGTATCGTTTTGTCAAATTTCCCTTTTGATCTCCTTTTCTTGATCTAGTTCTGCCTCTTTCAAATTAATAAAATTTCTCTTTTCATTACTCTGAACATGATTAAAATATTATTCACAGTTCATATTTTATAAAACACAGAACTGTTCTCGACATGTTACTTGTATCCGGGAATACGGTTTCAAACTGACGAATCTAGCGTTTGTTTGACATACGGTTCCTCTTTATCTTGTTTATTTCAAATTTAAATATTTCGTTTGAAATTAAATTCAAATTTAAATTGTAAACTAAATTTATAATTTAATCAAATTATAGTTCATGTGCTAACTTCTCGACTTCTGTAGAAATATATCTGACTTAATTGATTTTCCTTTGTTGAATTTACAGTTTGAACCCTTCATTATAAAATTTCTTTTCTAATTATAAATTAAATTTATAATTTGATTTAAAGTTACAGTTTCTGTATTTTCAGTTTTTACAAAAACTGTATTTTCCTGATTCACTTTTCTCTTCTCTTGTTTAAATAAAAATTCTATTTTTAAATTTACAATTTCAAAACCGTCGACTTTCTACAGTCGAACGTTGTTCTTTGAAATGCTGTTATTTTCCTTCCTTCCGCTTGTCTACGATCTTTTAAATAGAACTTCTCTTTTTATTTATTTTTTCTCTTCTTCTTTATTTTATACATATAAATATAGAATTTAATTTAAACTTAAGATAAAAACAACATTTCTTTTTCAATAAAACAATAGGCCCAACTCGTAAAACTAACTCAGCTCCTCTCGTCTTCGTCAAATGAGTTCTCTTCTACTATATGTGTACCAATGTTCTTAGCTTAAAATAAAATTAACATCTTTTTCCTCTTTTTATCTTTTCCAAGGCCATAGCCTAATTTAACCATTAGTTAATACTTTGTTTTCCCAGGCATCTAAAATGTTCGAATGCCATGCATGAAAAATCATAGGCTTTCATTTCGTTCCAGTTGAAAACAAAACCGGGGATGAATTCATGAACCACGAATTTATGGATGATAACTTTATTCTTTTTCTTAAATTATATTTTCCTGTTTTGACTTTGTAAATAAGTTAGTTAGCAGAAGCATTATTAAATAAAACTGGACATTTCAATACCACTAAGCATGCTATTATTTCACTTGCCTGTATGATAAATCATTGTAGGCTTGAAGCGACTGTGAAGTATTCAGATCACTGAAATGCTTACTCAAAATTTTATCTCACAGCAACTCAGCAAGCTTGATTCCCTCAGAAAATTTACCACCTCCTTACCGATTGAACACACCCTGGCATAATCCATCGTTCCATCTAACTGTGTTATTTCTCTCTTTTTGACTTCTTTCAGCTTCTCTTCCCAGTTCATTCAAACGTGCACACTTCTGTACTGGTGCAAGAGCACCGACCATCGGAACCCCGATTATCAGTGACGACTATCGCCACATATGGTCTTTCGTCCACTGACATCTTCCACGGCCTCACATACATCGATCATCACCAGCATCAAGATCCGATGCTCCAATCCCAAACACCACCGTATACACTCTCCACCAATCTGCCTCGCCTCGCCACCTCCTTCACTCGTTTACCCTCAAACTCCATTACCGTGGAGCTGACGACAAGCCACACCACCATGCCTCGTCTTGGCTACCGCCACATATCCGTAATCCCTCCCTGCATCGATCTCCGTTCCTATGAATCTCCATTGCTCCTCATTCACCATTTCAGAGTTTCAACATGCATTTCCAAAAACAAACCTTCTCGAGGAAATTTACCTTGCACCGTTGCCATAACCCATCGTCCATCCTGAACTTCCACCTGGAACTTGCTGACTAACTCCACCGCCTTCCCTGTGCAACTTTATGTTGCCATCTTGACAGAGCAGTTCACCTTCAGACTACGCCTACCAAACACCCACAGTTCGGATACTACCATTTATTCAATGCATATCATCTTAAATGGTTCTATGTGCATATCACATACTAATCATCTATATTTGGTATGCATATTACGTTAATTAATCGTATATATTTGGCTGGTGACATATATAGTATTACCAGCAAAATATAGATGTTGATTTACTTATAGATCATGATTTATTAAATATAGCAGCGTGTTGATCATTGTTACGATCTCTCTCTTGGAAACATGCCTATATACTAAAATATAAAATGGTTCAATTCGTTCAACCAGAATTTAAATAGTTGGGATCCGCAAAATGCGTGGAACCATACCCTTCTCCCAATATTTAATCTCTACTGATAAACCAACATTTTATTGCCACTATTTCCAGTGACCCCACTAACAGGATTAGTTCTACATATGTGTGATGTTATAAACTAAATAGCAGCCAAAGAAACATGGTTTTGAATACTATACACATACTGTTTAACTTAGATCAAGAGTTAATTTAGTGTTCACTCCCAGTATATATACTCTGTGTTGTCTACTGTTCACTCCCCTGTGCTTGTTCCTCAGGTTTTACACACTCAGGGTTTATTATAACTAGTTTAGAGATTAAATTCTAAATAACATCGCCATTTAAATTAAGTATATCCATCATCCAATGGTTCGAACCCCACTAAAAACCAATTTCAAACAGTGGTGGTTCCCGGTATATATTTTTCTCACCATAAATGTTCACTGTCTTGACAACCCTTCCAGATTTATAAGTATGGTATTCAATGAAATGCAAGCACACTCATATACATACAAATATATGTTGAATTATGACAGAAGAACATATGAATTAAGACAGAAAAGAATTTTGAGGAGTTTACTCACCCAAAGTTGCATCCAACAAACCAAGCAAACCATAGGTATTAAAAAGGATATGTCAAAACAGAACAGAAAATGCAGGAAACTTAAATAGAAATTCTAAAATAAGTTTACTCACCGGAATAGTATGAAATCGTTAGCTTCTATTTCTCTTTACTTATCAAATTCCAGTGGTTTGTGTTGTGTCAAGAGTGTGTGTGCTAAGGTCTTTATATAGTGGTGAAAATTCTTAAAATAATGGTGCAAAGAAAATCAGTTTCAGATTTGTATTTGACAATTGAAAAACAGCTCAAAGGCAAATCTTATCAAATCGAACAGCCCTCCCCCTTTCACATGGCTTACGTCAGCCCTTATCACTCCCTAAAATCCCCTAGGCAACCCCCTCCCCCCTACTCTTCTTCCTATTGGTTTCCATGAACCCTCATTTCAAAAGCTTATGTACCATCCTATGATCTAACAAATCTTTCTCCTTGGATTTAGCAAATATTATTATCCTTTTTGTAACAAATAAAATCAGTTTTTCCTTGGATTTTTAAAACATATCTTCACAAGATCATTTGATTTAACCACAAAATATATAAAAGCAATACTTGCCTTCCAAGGCATTTAAAAATATGAAAATTTGTACTACAAAATCAACGGCCATGTGGTGGTTTTGACATGTAAAATCTCTCGGAAAATCTATACTTTTGTGTTTAACTAGTGTAGGTGCATTCATGGTATATATGCAAGGATTTGCACATGTTCATGACAAGATAAATCATGTTTTAGAAATATGAAAATATAATGTCAATTTCAAAAAATCTTTTGAAAACTGAAAGTATTTGATAGATTTTGCCATGTGAAATGTACATGCTCTCTTATCCTTATGCTAGTGTTTTTATCTAGTGTAGGTGTTGTCTTTGAATCATGAAAATATGTTTGCAAAAGAGATGATACTTTCATGTTTTGATAATGTACATGTAACATAAACTTGCTTTTAATACTTGCTTTTGAACTTGCTTTGACAAAAAGAAAATGTCATTTTCATGCTTCGGGTGTTGATGTGTATGTATATATGAATATGAACTTGCCTTGATCTTGCTTTAACAACAAAAGTGGCTTTGTCATATTTTAATTCAAGTGTTAAAACTTTTTAAAAAAAGGACTTACCAAAGCTAAATTTCTTAAATCCTTTGAAAAAAAAAAACATGTATAATGGCATCACAAATACATGCTATTAAAAAGTGTTGTTTTTCATACACGTGTAAATAAAATCAAACAAACGCTATTAAACACATGCTATCAAACACAAATGTCTAAAAATGGATTTTTAGTAAATGCTGTAATATATGCATCTATAAATGCTGTTATACACAAATTAACAGGGTTTTGAAATTTCACAGTCTGAATTTTAAATTGTATTTGAAAATACGTTCTTACGATCAATTCATCTATGTCAGTGATCAGTGTAAATTCCCGGGTCATTATATTCTACCCCCCTTATAAAAATTTCGTTCTCGAAATTTGTAGGTAGTAGATTAGAGTTATCGACTTATATACACACATCAGCAATTTTCCTATTCATAACCAAAAATATCCGTTCAAATTTCCTTTCTAACTCATCAGTCACTTTACTTTATTCCGTTAAGTATTTCCCAAGATCTTCATTCACGTACTTAACGATCTCCATTTCGGGACTTACAAATATGATTTGATTTCACAAATCGACCAATTCACATTCTCTGGGTCTATTTCCAATAAACCCTCAAGTCTAGCCTTAATTTCAGGAAATCCAAATTTTGAATTTAGTTTAAAATTCTAACTTGATTTCCGATATCAATACGAGTGGATATTATTTCAATTTAATCCAAACATATTTAATTTATCTCAAGACTGACACTGGTTAATTAACTCCTTTTATCCTTCCGGACTGGTACAACTTCCCCCACGGTCTCTCCTTGATCTTGGGATCCAGTCTTACGACCAGCAGTAGTGGTCGACCCTCTAGCTCGACCTCTTCGTCCTCGTTCACTCATTTTGATCACCTGACTATAACGGGTTGTTAATCGAGACTTGATGGGGTATAACTAGCTTAAGTATCTCATCCAAGTTGTTTTAAATTCATTTTAAATTTTATATAAAAACACGCTCTCTCGCACTCACCCAAAGCCTAGGTAATCAGTAACCTAAGCTCTGATACCAACTGTAACGACCCAACTTTCGAACACATCGGAAGTCATGCCATTAATAAGAATAAGAATAGATAGAAGATAAAATCACAGAAACATCAGAATCTCACAACGGAATTTTTACAAAAAAATAATACTTTATAACATTACACAGCGGGACATATTACATCAAAGCATTGTAGGTCTAGTGGTACAACCCATTCAAAGTACATCTGTAATTATACATATCATAGACGACTACTTGCAGACTTAATTATAAGGTAGGTTGAACAACACAAAGAAAGTCTCCATCCAGCTTCTCAAGTTTAATCCATCCTGATTCACTTGTCTATTCATAACAAGTGTTATGAATACCCAAGAGTTTAAGGGAAACACAAAAAAAAACTCCGGGTCAGTCAGGGGATTGGTATGAGTAAACAGTTTTAAAAAAGATAAAAATATCTCATAAGACCACGCCGTAAATACGGAACGGGTTTTATTCTTATGAGATCAAAACACTTTGTATACTTGAAATCAGATATTATCATAGTGTCTATTTGTTTCACAAATAACTTAGAATCTAAAAGAATGCTTGCATCTCACATTCTCCTATATAGTATACAAATAAAAACCGCTTGGCGCTTATGGAATTTGGATTTTCAACTATGACAAGGTATGGAACCACCTTCCGGTGATGTATCTCTAGAGGCAAATACACCTGGGTTCAACAAGAACGTCTTTCAACCTGGCCAACACATGACCAACCACTCATTTCACTTGAGTGTATCGAATGTATATCACCAACGGTGGTTGCTAGCCACCGTCTTCCCGACAAGGGATAGCATCGATAGATTAAAGAAGGAAAAGGAATTTCTCCAGATAGGTGATTATACACCCTAATGGGAGCGACCCACATAGCCATGCTGCCTGCCCGATTTTTGTCATTTCCCTGGGTGTGAGGCTTGAGGCTAGACTTACCTTTCCATCATCACTGTTTAATTTCTTTGAATGCCACATCGTCAAATCCATCAGAGATCACTAATTGATTTCTACAAAAATACCCGGTTGACAGGCTAAAGAAGTTTCCTTTCTGTGCCAGCAACTGTTACGTTTGAAGAGAACAACGTACGTGATTCTTTTGGAAATACTCTGTTAGACATTCGTCCATACAAGTTGTCTTGGGACTGGACAAACCGAAGGCACTATTAAAAAATTGTCCTTGTATATTGCCGTTCTTCACTTTAACAATCTATGACGTACGGCGTACGATCAAATCAAAGTGGAATGTAAATTCCGGCCTTTTTGAAATGATTCACGAACATTTTGATTTTAAATTGTTAATCTAACAAGATTATAATCTAATCTGCACAAACAATTACAGTTAAACTACACAATATATGATCACCTGGTTTTTATCTGGTTATTTGATCGTCTCTTAAAATTGAACGGTTTCTGTGTGTGCATCACACGGGTTTTTCTTTTCATTTCGTTTGTTTGTCAATTTTTAAATGAATACACACATTTATTCTTAAGAAAATATTTCTCAAAATCATTACCTAATCTAATTATTTACCAATGAATTTAGATTTATGATATTTGACAACTTCGTATCGTTTTGTCAAATTTCCCTTTTGATCTCCTTTTCTTGATCTAGTTCTGCCTCTTTCAAATTAATAAAATTTCTCTTTTCATTACTCTGAACACGATTAAAATATTATTCACAGTTCATATTTTATAAAACACAGAACTGTTCTCGAATGTTACTTGTATCCGGGAATACGGTTTCAAACTGATGAATCTAGCATATGTTTGACATACGGTTCCTCTTTATCTTATTCATTTCAAATTTAAATATTTCGTTTGAACTTAAATTCAAATTTAAATTGTAAACTAAATTTATAATTTAATCAAAAATATAGTTCATGTGCTAACTTCTCGACTTCTGTAGAAACATATCTGAATTAATAGATTTTCCTTTGTTGAATTTACAGTTTGAACCCTTCATTAGAAAATTTCTTTTCTAATTATAAATTAAATTTATAATTTGATTTAAAGTTACAGTTTCCATATTTTCAGTTTTGACAAAAACTGTATTTTCCTGATTCACTTTTCTCTTCTCTTGTTTAAATAAAAATTCTATTTTTACATTTACAATTTCAAAACCGTCGACTTTCTACAGTCGAACGTTGTTCTTTGAAATGCTGTTATTTCCTTCCTTCCGCTTGTCTACGATCTTTTAAATAAAACTTCTCTTTTTATTTAATTTTTCTCTTCTTCTTTATTTTATACATATAAATATAGAATGATTTAATTTAAACTTAAGATAAAAACAACATTTCTTTTTCAATAAAACAATAGGCCCTACTCATAAAACTAACTCAGATCCTCTCGTCTTCGTCAAATGAGTTCTCTTCTACTATATGTGTACCAATGTTCTTAGCTTAAAATAAAACTAACATCTTTTTCCTCTTTTTATCTTTTCCAAAGCCATAGCCTAATTTAACCATTAGTTAATACTTTGTTTTCCCAGGCATCTAAAATGTTCGAATGCCATGCATGAAAAATCATAGGCTTTCATTTCGTTCCAGTTGAAAACAAAACCGGGGATGAATTCATGAACCACGAATTTATGGATGATAACTTTATTCTTTTTCTTAAATTATATTTTCCTGTTTTGACTTTGTAAATAAGTTAGTTTGCAGAAGCATTATTAAATAAAACAGGACATTTCAATACCACTAAGCATGCTATTATTTCACTTGCCTATATGATAAATCATTGTAGGCTTGTAGCGACTGTGAAGTATTCAGATCACTGAAATGCTTACTCAAAATTTTATCTCACAGCAACTCAGCAAGCTTGATTCCCTCAGCAAATTTACCACCTCCTTACCGATTGAACACACCCTGGCGTCATCCATCGTTCCAGCTACCTGTCTTATTTCTCTCTTTTTGACTTCTTTCAGTTTCTCTTCCTAGTTCCATTCAAACGTGCACACTTCTGTACTGGTGCAAGAGCACCGACCATCGGAACCCCGATTATCAGTGACGACTATCGCCACATATGGTCTTTCGTCCACAGACATCTTCCACGGCCTCACATACTTCGATCATCACCAGCATCAAGATCCGATGCTATAATCCCAAACACCACCGTATACACTCTCCACCAATCTGCCTCGCCTCGCCACCTCCTTCACTCGTTTACCCTCAAACTCCATTACCGTGGAGCTGACGACAAGCCACACCACCATGCCTCGTCTTGGCTACCGCCACATATCCGTAATCCCTCCCTGCATCGATCTCTGTTCCTATGAATCTCCATTGCTCCTCATTCACCATTTCAGAGTTTCAACATGCATTTCCAAAAACAAACCTTCTCGAGGAAATTTACCTTGCACCGTTGCCATAACCCATCGTTCATCCTGAACTTCCACCTGGAACTTGCTGACTAACTCCACCGCCTTCCCTGTGCAACTTTATGTTGCCATCTTGACGGAACAGTTCACCTTCAGACTACGCCTACCAAACACCCACAGTTCGGATACTACCATTTATTCAATGCATATCAGCTTAAATGGTTCTATGTGCATATCACATACTAATCATCTATATTTGGTATGCATATTACGTTAATTAATCGTATATATTTGGCTGGTGACATATATAGTATTACCAGCAAAATATAGATGTTGATTTACTTATAGATCATGATTTATTAAATATAGCAGCGTGTTGATCATTGTTACGATCTCTCTCTTGGAAACATGCCTATATACTAAAATATAAAATGGTTCAATTCGTTCAACCAGAATTTAAATAGTTGGGATCCGCAAAATGCGTGGAACCATACCCTTCTCCCAATATTTAATCTCTACTGTTAAACCAACATTTTATTGCCACTATTTCCAGTGACCCCACTAACAGGATTAGTTCTATATATGTGTGATGTTATAAACTAAATAGCAGCCGAAGAATCATGGTTTTGAATACTATACACATACTGTTCAACTTAGATCAAGAGTAATTTAGTGTTCACTCCCAGTATATATACTCTGTGTTGCCTTCTGTTCACTCCCCTGTGCTTGTTCCTCAGGTTTTACACACTCAGGGTTTATTATAACTAGTTTAGAGATTAAATTCTAAATAACATCGCCATTTAAATCAAGTATATCCACCATCCAATGGTTCGAACCCCACTAAAAACCAATTTCAAACAGTGGTGGTTCCCGGTATATATTTTTCCCACCATAAAAGTTCACTGTCTTGACAACCCTTCCAGATTTATAAGTATGGTATTCAATGAAATGCAAGCACACTCATATACATACAAATATATGTTGAATTATGATAGAAGATCATATGAATTAAGACAGAAAAGAATTTTGAGGAGTTTACTCACCCAAAGTTGCATCCAACAAACCAAGCAAACCATAGGTATTAAAAAGGATATGTCAAAACAGAACCGAAAATGCAGGAAACTTAAATAGAAATTTTAAAACTAGTTTACTCACCGGAATAGTATGAAATCGTTAGCTTCTATTTCTCTTTACTGATCAAATTCCAGTGGTTTGTGTTGTGTCAAGAGTGTGTGTGCTAAGGTCTTTATATAGTGGTGAAAATTCATAAAATAATGGTGCAAAGAAAATCTGCTTTAGATTTGTATTTGACAATTTAAAAACAGCTCAAAGGAAAATCTTATCAAATCAAACAGCCCTCCCCCTTTCACATGGCTTACCTCAGCCCTTATCACTCCCTAAAATCCCCTAGGCAACCACCCCACTCTTCTTCCTATTGGTTTCCATTAACCCTCATTTCAAAAGCTTATGTACCATCCTATGACCTAACAAATCTTTCTCCTTGGATTTAGCAAATATTAGTATCCTTTTTGTAACAAATAAAATCAGTTTTTCCTTAGATTTTTAAAACATATCTTAACAAGATCATTTGATTTAACCACAAAATATATAAAAGCAATACTTGCCTTCCAAGGCATTTAAAAATATGAAAATTTGTACTACAAAATCAACGGCCATGTGGTGGTTTTGACATGTAAAATCTCTTGGAAAATCTATACTTTTGTGTTTAACTAGTGTAGGTGCATTCATGGTATATATGCAAGGATTTGCATATGTTCATGACAAGATAACTCATGTTTTAGAAATATGAAAATATAATGTCAATTTCAGAAAATCTTTTGAAAACTGAAAATATTTGATAGATTTTGCCATGTGAAATGTACATGCTTTCATATCCTTATGCTAGTGTTTTTATCTAGTGTAGGTGTTGTCTTTGAATCATGAAAATATGTTTGCAAAAGAGATGATACTTTCATGTTTTGATAATGTACATGTAACTTAAACTTGCTTTTAATACTTGGTTTTGAACTTGCTTTGACAAAAAGGAAATGTCATTTTCATGCTTTGGGTGTTGATGTGTATGTATATGTAACAACCCGTATTTCGATAACATGATTAAAGACAAGAATCAAGGCAGAATTTAATTTTAAATTCTGAATCAAGTGAAACGGGCTATGCCATTGCGTTCGTCTCGGAAAAATACGCGAAATAGAGTCCGAGTTTTCGAAAATCGGAGTCCGTATGACCAAGATATGGCCTCGCGAAGTTTCATGAAAAATTCCCAAATTAAAGTCTAATTAATTAAGTGAAATGGGTTGCGTAGAGAAATATATATATATTGATATATATATATATATATATATAATTGAAAATTAAATAAATAAATATGCAAAAATGTTCAAAACAGCGAATTGGGAGAGGGGAACAACCGAACCGGCCGATTTTTGAGGTCGACCCAAGCCCGCTGGGTCGACTAGGGGTTAATCCAGGGTGTTTGGCTGTCAACCCGTGGGCCGATTCGCTCAAATGCAGATTTTGCATTTGGATGGTTCTCATGGTTCATCTTTAATCTAAAGGCCCTAGATGGTTCCTACACTTGACTTCTTCCCCAAGACATGCTTTGATGGCTTGGATTGAATCTAGGTTTAATCCTATGGCCTAAAACACTTGCCTAATCTATAAATAAGACCCTAACCTATCCTAAATCCTCATTATTCATTCATGCAACTAAACTATGGCAAAATTTCTACTCTCATGGCCTCCACTCAACTATCCTAGCCTCCACTTCATTTCTATGAAAGGTTTCATGATCATGAGAGTGTTAGAGAGTCCCTATGTTAGTATGAGAGCCTCTCAAGTTGATTTCAAGGCAAAAGCTTTGATCTTTGTTCATAAAGATGGTATTTTTGTTGATTTGGGGCATCCATCTTTGGGTTTTTGGGTGATGGCATGCATAGGCTTCCTCACAAGCTTTAGTTTAATCGATTTAGGCCTTCAAAGCAATGTAAGCCCTTTCCCTACTCTTAGATATTAACTATGAAGTTAAATGTTCATGTTGCAAGTTTGGGTTTGATCATTGAGAATGATACATGCTATCATGTTATGCAAGTTTATGAAGTCATCATCTTGATCTTATGAGCTAAAAGCTACAACCTTTATGTTGAAATGTTGCATTATGCAACATGAGAACCTTCATAATCATTATGTCAACTTGCATATGAGGTCATAACCCTTATATGATGATATATGCGAGTTTCTAGTCATCATTCCATGTCTTTTGTCACCATGATTCGCTTATGTGCCAAGTTTGGGTTTATGCATGTTTTTGAGGCTTAAGAATGTAACATGCAAGCTAATGAACACATTTGTGCCTCATTTGCCACCATGATTAACTTGTGGCTTAATATCCATTTTTATCATGCTTTTGTCAAGTCTCTTCTTTTAGTCCATCACGTTGTTGCGAACGTACATGCGAGTTTAAAAGCGTTGGGGTCACATTATGAGGAAAACATAATGACATGAACATGATTTGGGTAAATGGGTATAAACATGACAACATGTAACGTTAAATATGACATGTGTTTATACTTGAAAACATGACTTGAAATATAACATGGAAGTTGACATGTAAGTATGCATAAAAACATAAGCTTGGGAATTTACCTATTAAGTTAGGTCTACCCTTTGGGAATTTACCTATTAAGTTAGGTCTACCCAAATGCTTGAAAAACTTGTAACATGTTTTGGAAACATGATATGACACTTAGATAATATAAGTGTGGCCAACTCGAGGTTGGGTTGAGTTTGCAACGTAAAACTACCCGGAACCGACCGGCCTAACTAGTGGTTGCAAACAATAGGACCCAATGTGAGAAGTTGGTCATGTTGTGCTTGAACCCGAGGTTAGACCAAGTTGTGGTGTAAAGCTACCCGGAACCGACCGGCTTAACTAGTAACCACAACAAAGTCTAATGTGAGAGGTTGGGGTGCATTAAGTAATTAATGCCACATGATAGGGTTAAGTTAATTTGATTAATGACTCTTAACCAAATATGACATGGACAAATGGGTTAAGTAATTTGATTAGGCTAATGATACTTAACAAAACATGACAGGGTTGGGTAGGTTAAGTAACTTGATTTGCCTAACGACACTTGACCATTTTTATACGACGAGGGGACGGGATTAAGTTAACCAACACTTAATCAATCCAACACGATAACTTGATAAGGTTAAGTAAATTTTCTTAGTAACACTTAACCGTTTAATACAGTTAATGGATGGGGTTAAGTCAACTCAGACCTAACTAATCTAAACATGGTAATTGGACGGGGTTAAGTTAATTTACACTTAACTAATCCAACTCGTTAGTTTGATGTGGTTAAGTGACCTATACTTAACCAATCTAATGTGAAGACATGATAAGGCTAAGTCACGAATCAGTTGAATACGCTTGACCGATTTGACTCGGTAATTTGACAAGGTCAAGTTAATTTATATAATTAACCAATCTAAAATGATAATTAGACGAGGTTAAGTTATGGATTGCTTAATATACTTAGCCAACTTGACACATGGTTTGTAGGGTTAAGTCTTGGACTTGGATACTTAGCCAATTTTGACATGGTTTGTAGACGAGCTAAGTTATGAACTTAAGTGACACTTAACCCATTAGATAAACCCTAATTCGGAGGATTAGGTAAATAACCATAGTTAACAAGGATTATTGAAATAAGGCTAAGTGGTAAACCTTAGTTAAGGGAAACTAAGTAATAATTCTTAGTCAAGGAAATTTGGACCATTTCTTAGATAGATTAGTAACCCGATACGTTAGGTCAACGTTTAAGTATGCGTGTAGGAGCAGGCTATCTGATTTAGATAAAGGCTCCAACGAACTGGGTAACGAAGCAGCGGCTTCGGGGAACGTGAGGATATTCTTGGGATCCCTCTGTGAGCTGCCAGGTCATTATACTAGGCTCACGAGAGGTTGAGGTCTGCGGTAGAAGAACCAAGAATATGCCTTGGTTGCTATGCGAGCGACCTAAAGACTGGGGTGGATAGCAGTGAGTCGACGAATACATAAGGTGCCCGAGATAGCAAGTTCGTCGATCATCTACCATCTTGAGTCAAGCGTGTACGTACGGAAAGGCAGGGAACACCCAACAGACCATAATTGCTATCTAATTATGGGTGAGGTAGGCCGTAGGATGTGGGCTGGCCGGAGTGTAGTTCTCATGCAAGATTTTCTCTTGTGTTGCCTTTCACTAGTTGAGGGAGGGGTCTCGTGGGACCATAGCCACGTGTAGAAAAGCAGACCTTAGTATCTGCATCGGCAGATAAATCTAAAGCTCCCGACTGAGTCCTGTATTTCTTGTTTTGCCCTGTGACAGGACTCGGATGGCACGATGTGATACATGTGCATACAGTTATAGAAAAACGATTCACGATGAATGCGTGGGAAAAAGGGCGCGGTTGAGGGTTAGCGTAATCCCTAGTGGCCTAGATGGTTGAACCCAAACCGAAATACGAAAGCGTGCAATAGGTAAGCGTAATCCCTAGTGGTGCTAGGTGGCGTAAGTCCTAGTAGTTCAAACGATGATTCATATGGAAGAGCCTAGCTAGAACTAGGGTGACAGTCCAAACGATTTCAAGGATAATACGACATGAGGAAGCCCGTACGAGGTACGGCAAAGGACTGAACTTATATACATGGAAAGAAACATATGATTTGAGTAACCTATATATGCGATATATTAGGTTGACATGGACCATTACACGACTTTGAGTAAGGGACATTCATGGTTAACACATAACAAGGCTGGGATACTAGTACGGAGGGTGCAGAGCAAATATACATGTAAAAACCAGTAAAGATATATACATATATATATGAAAAATTCCATAGAACGTTAGACTAAATAGATACCATGGGACGTGATGCTTGATAGAAACCTGACGATGTGATACCTTGTTTTATCTTGACATCGTAATTTATCATGACACCTTAGTTTACCTGAGTTCAGTAGTTCATCCTGTTATTTTGATTTAGCTTATCTATCTTGTTATCATGCTTATGTTCATCTCAGTTTCTCATGACAGTTAGCTTTACTAGTTTTTATACTAATAGTAGATAGGGCTTACTCAGTCTTTTTGACTGACCCGTTTTGTTTCGCCTCTTTTCTTCCGTTCCCCCCCCCAGGTTACAGGGAGGGAATACTGCTGTTTAGTTCGGACTTCTTCTGCTTGAAGGTCATCATGGATGGCTTGGACTTTTCTTGGCTATGGCTACTTTACTGTTTTTACTTGGGGAATAATTTATGAAAAAGTCTTTATGCTTCTTTACTATTGCAAGACAGGTTTTGATGTACTCTGATGTAAAAGGCTTTAGACCTGAATTATTAATGTTTATAAAAGTTCGATTTTACTTCCGCTATTTTATATGTTCTGTCTTGTGATATTTCTGTGCATGTTTAACAATAATGCCCCTCTAAAGCTAGTGCATTCCTTTGCGAGTGACCCTAGCGGAGGCGGGGTGTTACACGTGGTATCAGAGAAGAAGGTTACTAGACTGGGCAAAAGTTTTTAAAGACCTTCTGAAAATTATTTGAAAAACCGTTTACAAAGAAGCATTTTTCAAGAAAATTTTCTTTTAAAAAGAAAAAGGCTATTCCCCAAAGGCCATTAGCACTATCCTTGTTTCCTTGATTGAATCTCTTTTCCTTTCTTTCCTCCATCTGTAGTCACAGTGGTTTTAACTGCGACTAGTCTTTCCTATCTACGAAAGTGCTTCCCATGCGATGGAGGTGGTTCTCGAGAGACCAGTGGCCGCGTTATAAGAAAGGATAGTAAGGAAGAGGATAAAGGATACGAGCTTAAGGATGAGCAACTTGTTGGTATGGCTCAAGCCCAGGACGAGAGAGAAGGATGAACAATGAAACCCATGACGAGAGAGTACCTTTGGCATGGTAAAAACGGGACGGATAGTTAAGTATCATAGGACAAGGACAAGATCATTGGGAGGGCAGTAGTATGCTCTCATTTCTAGGGTACCTCGGAAGGAGGGTAACGATCTTGTTAAAGGATTAACTTTTCTTCTCTATCATCCCGTTAGGACTTTGGTTTGATCATCGTATCATTTAAGTCTGCTTCGATAGTAGAGTCTCTGCACCTTAAGTACTAGCGTAATAAAGAACCCCATTTTTGTCTCAAGTCCTGTGGAGAATCGGTCCATTTATTCATGACTTGTTTTGGATTTGAGAATGACATACCTCGGTTATGGATGGATTCTAGGGATGAAGTGGTTATCCAGTAAAGGGGTGCCACTCTCGGTTTTGATAGGAGGGTAGTTAGACTCTTGACTAGCCTTGGTAATACCCTCGAAGTCTCGTAGAACCTTTTGGGTTCGGTCATGATTAGTTACCTAGAATCCCTTGATACCTTTATTAGAAATTTGAAGCCCGATTGAGTGGTGTTCGCCGATAAGACGGATGGTTTATTTCACTTATGCATGGGTCATAAAGACCACCCTAGTAAGTGCGCTTGGTTGACATCCGTTTACTTTCAAGAGAAAGTTCTTCTACGTGGAATACCTTGTGGTACGAGGTCCGAGATTCACTAGTGAATTTTGGAAAGCTTGCATGAGATCATGAGTACGCAGTCATGTTTGCACCAAGTGTGCGAGTGGAACGAGAGGCGACGAAGAAATGAGTTTCAGCTCATGTTATGGAAACAGGAGATAAGAAGCTACGAAATCGTGAAGTTAAAGGACGGTCAAGGCACAATGGAATTAAGCTCGAGGAAATACGACTTTGATGGTCAAAGGCTAGATGCGCGCATGATATCTCTTTTTGGGAGTATATCCTTGATCCCTGTTTTCTGTAGAGCTTACTTGTAGGCTATCTTTTGTGAGCATCCTCTCGGTCCTATTTTCTGTTACAAACCCCATAAGGAGTTTGACTTGTTTATCTTCTCGACCCTGTTTCAGGGAATCCTAGGTAGAACCCTATGGATGTAAACATGTATTTGAAACATGTTATGATTGATATGGTTGCAAGTGGTTGCAAGTGGTTGCTCGTGGATGCGCGAATACACATTAGATACTAGCTCGACTCGGTCACATTTCATATTGCATATGCACGAGTATTTATACTTGTTTATGGATGAAATCGAATGTATTATCATGCGGTTGTTGCATATGAATGAATGATTGTGCACGCATATAGTATCTATATGACTAGGACTATTTGCATACATGTTGGATTCATGGCACTATACATATTTTGCATTAGAAAGATTATTCAGGCCTGATCATTAGCATTAGCTAAGGAACATGTACACACACGTCTTGCATATATTCATACAGCATTAGAAATCATCTAAGGACAATGGTTGCTCGTGGATGATGTTTTGAGTAGATGGATGGTGGATGGTAGGATATGTTCTTCCTAACTTGGAGATTTCGGGGACGAAATCCTAAAAGGTGGGGAGAATGTAACAACCCGTATTTCGATAACATGATTAAAGACGAGAATCAAGGCAGAATTTAATTTTAAATTCTGAATCAAGTGAAACGGGCTATGCCATTGCGTTCGTCTCGGAAAAATACGCGAAATAGAGTCCGAGTTTTCGAAAATCGGAGTCCGTATGACCAAGATATGGCCTCGCGAAGTTTCATGAAAAATTCCCAAATTAAAGTATAATTAATTAAGTGAAATGGGTTGCGTAGAGAAATATATATATATATTGATATATATATATATATAATTGAAAATTAAATAAATAAATATGCAAAAATGTTCAAAACAGCGAATTGGGAGAGGGGAACAACCGAACCGGCCGATTTTTGAGGTCGACCCAAGCCCGCTGGATCGACTAGGGGTTAATCCAGGGTGTTTGGCTGTCAACCCGTGGGCCGATTCGCTCAAATGCAGATTTTGCATTTGGATGGTTCTCATGGTTCATCTTTAATCTAAAGGCCCTAGATGGTTCCTACACTTGACTTCTTCCCCAAGACATGCTTTGATGGCTTGGATTGAATCTAGGTTTAATCCTATGGCCTAAAACACTTGCCTAATCTATAAATAAGACCCTAACCTATCCTAAATCCTCATTATTCATTCATGCAACTAAACTATGGCAAAATTTCTACTCTCATGGCCTCCACTCAACTATCCTAGCCTCCACTTCATTTCTATGAAAGGTTTCATGATCATGAGAGTGTTAGAGAGTCCCTATGTTAGTATGAGAGCCTCTCAAGTTGATTTCAAGGCAAAAGCTTTGATCTTTGTTCATAAAGATGGTATTTTTGTTGATTTGGGGCATCCATCTTTGGGTTTTTGGGTGATGGCATGCATAGGCTTCCTCACAAGCTTTAGTTTAATCGATTTAGGCCTTCAAAGCAATGTAAGCCCTTTCCCTACTCTTAGATATTAACTATGAAGTTAAATGTTCATGTTGCAAGTTTGGGTTTGATCATTGAGAATGATACATGCTATCATGTTATGCAAGTTTATGAAGTCATCATCTTGATCTTATGAGCTAAAAGCTACAACCTTTATGTTGAAATGTTGCATTATGCAACATGAGAACCTTCATAATCATTATGTCAACTTGCATATGAGGTCATAACCCTTATATGATGATATATGCGAGTTTCTAGTCATCATTCCATGTCTTTTGTCACCATGATTCGCTTATGTGCCAAGTTTGGGTTTATGCATGTTTTTGAGGCTTAAGAATGTAACATGCAAGCTAATGAACACATTTGTGCCTCATTTGCCACCATGATTAACTTGTGGCTTAATATCCATTTTTATCATGCTTTTGTCAAGTCTCTTCTTTTAGTCCATCACGTTGTTGCGAACGTACATGCGAGTTTAAAAGCGTTGGGGTCACATTATGAGGAAAACATAATGACATGAACATGATTTGGGTAAATGGGTATAAACATGACAACATGTAACGTTAAATATGACATGTGTTTATACTTGAAAACATGACTTGAAATATAACATGGAAGTTGACATGTAAGTATGCATAAAAACATAAGCTTGGGAATTTACCTATTAAGTTAGGTCTACCCTTTGGGAATTTACCTATTAAGTTAGGTCTACCCAAATGCTTGGAAAACTTGTAACATGTTTTGGAAACATGATATGACACTTAGATAATATAAGTGTGGCCAACTCGAGGTTGGGTTGAGTTTGCAACGTAAAACTACCCGGAACCGACCGGCCTAACTAGTGGTTGCAAACAATAGGACCCAATGTGAGAAGTTGGTCATGTTGTGCTTGAACCCGAGGTTAGACCAAGTTGTGGTGTAAAGCTACCCGGAACCGACCGGCTTAACTAGTAACCACAACAAAGTCTAATGTGAGAGGTTGGGGTGCATTAAGTAATTAATGCCACATGATAGGGTTAAGTTAATTTGATTAATGACTCTTAACCAAATATGACATGGACAAATGGGTTAAGTAATTTGATTAGGCTAATGATACTTAACAAAACATGATAGGGTTGGTAGGTTAAGTAACTTGATTTGCCTAACGACACTTGACCATTTTTATACGACGAGGGGACGGGATTAAGTTAACCAACACTTAATCAATCCAACACGATAACTTGATAAGGTTAAGTAAATTTTCTTAGTAACACTTAACCGTTTAATACAGTTAATGGATGGGGTTAAGTCAACTCAGACCTAACTAATCTAAACATGGTAATTGGACGGGGTTAAGTTAATTTACACTTAACTAATCCAACTCGTTAGTTTGATGTGGTTAAGTGACCTATACTTAACCAATCTAACGTGAAGACATGATAAGGCTAAGTCACGAATCAGTTGAATACGCTTGACCGATTTGACTCGGTAATTTGACAAGGTCAAGTTAATTTATATAATTAACCAATCTAAAATGATAATTAGACGAGGTTAAGTTATGGATTGCTTAATATACTTAGCCAACTTGACACATGGTTTGTAGGGTTAAGTCTTGGACTTGGATACTTAGCCAATTTTGACATGGTTTGTAGACGAGCTAAGTTATGAACTTAAGTGACACTTAACCCATTAGATAAACCCTAATTCGGAGGATTAGGTAAATAACCATAGTTAACAAGGATTATTGAAATAAGGCTAAGTGGTAAACCTTAGTTAAGGGAAACTAAGTAATAATTCTTAGTCAAGGAAATTTGGACCATTTCTTAGATAGATTAGTAACCCGATACGTTAGGTCAACGTTTAAGTATGCGTGTAGGAGCAGGCTATCTGATTTAGATAAAGGCTCCAACGAACTGGGTAACGAAGCAGCGGCTTCGGGGAACGTGAGGATATTCTTGGGATCCCTCTGTGAGCTGCCAGGTCATTATACTAGGCTCACGAGAGGTTGAGGTCTGCGGTAGAAGAACCAAGAATATGCCTTGGTTGCTATGCGAGCGACCTAAAGACTGGGGTGGATAGCAGTGAGTCGACGAATACATAAGGTGCCCGAGATAGCAAGTTCGTCGATCATCTACCATCTTGAGTCAAGCGTGTACGTACGGAAAGGCAGGGAACACCCAACAGACCATAATTGCTATCTAATTATGGGTGAGGTAGGCCGTAGGATGTGGGCTGGCCGGAGTGTAGTTCTCATGCAAGATTTTCTCTTGTGTTGCCTTTCACTAGTTGAGGGAGGGGTCTCGTGGGACCATAGCCACGTGTAGAAAAGCAGACCTTAGTATCTGCATCGGCAGATAAATCTAAAGCTCCCGACCGAGTCCTGTATTTCTTGTTTTGCCCTGTGACAGGACTCGGATGGCACGATGTGATACATGTGCATACAGTTATAGAAAAACGATTCACGATGAATGCGTGGGAAAAAGGGCGCGGTTGAGGGTTAGCGTAATCCCTAGTGGCCTAGGTGGTTGAACCCAAACCGAAATACGAAAGCGTGCAATAGGTAAGCGTAATCCCTAGTGGTGCTAGGTGGCGTAAGTCCTAGTAGTTCAAACGATGATTCATATGGAAGAGCCTAGCTAGAACAAGGGTGACAGTCCAAACGATTTCAAGGATAATACGATATGAGGAAGCCCGTACGAGGTACGGCAAAGGACTGAACTTATATACATGGAAAGAAACATATGATTTGAGTAACCTATATATGCGATATATTAGGTTGACATGGACCATTACACGACTTTGAGTAAGGGACATTCATGGTTAACACATAACAAGGCTGGGATACTAGTACGGAGGGTGCAGAGCAAATATACATGTAAAAACCAGTAAAGATATATACATATATATATGAAAAATTCCATAGAACGTTAGACTAAATAGATACCATGGGACGTGATGCTTGATAGAAACCTGACGATGTGATACCTTGTTTTATCTTGACATCGTAATTTATCATGACACCTTAGTTTACCTGAGTTCAGTAGTTCATCCTGTTATTTTGATTTAGCTTATCTATCTTGTTATCATGCTTATGTTCATCTCAGTTTCTCATGACAGTTAGCTTTACTAGTTTTTATACTAATAGTAGATAGGGCTTACTCAGTCTTTTTGACTGACCCGTTTTGTTTCGCCTCTTTTCTTCCGTTCCCCCCCCCCCCAAGGTTACAGGGAGGGAATACTGCTGTTTAGTTCGGACTTCTTCTGCTTGAAGGTCATCATGGATGGCTTGGACTTTTCTTGGCTATGGCTACTTTACTGTTTTTACTTGGGGAATAATTTATGAAAAAGTCTTTATGCTTCTTTACTATTGCAAGACAGGTTTTGATGTACTCTGATGTAAAAGGCTTTAGACCTGAATTATTAATGTTTATAAAAGTTCGATTTTACTTCCGCTATTTTATATGTTCTGTCTTGTGATATTTCTGTGCATGTTTACCAATAATGCCCCTCTAAAGCTAGTGCATTCCTTTGCGAGTGACCCTAGCGGAGGCGGGGTGTTACAGTATATATGAATATGAACTTTCCATGATCTTGCTTTGACAACAAAAGTGGCTTTGTCATATTTTAATTCAAGTGTTAAAACTTTTTAAAACAAGGACTTACCAAAACTAAATTTCTTAAATCCTTTGAAAAAAAAAAACATGTATAATGGCATCACAAATACATGTTATTAAAAAGTGTTGTTTTCCATACACATGTAAATAAAATTAAACAAACGCTATTAAACACATGCTATCAAACACAAATGTCTAAAAATGGATTTTTAGTAAATGCTGTAATATATGCATCTATAAATGCTGTTATACACAAATTAACAGGGTTTTGAAATTTCAGTCTGGATTTTAAATCGTATTTGAAAATACGTTCTTACGATCAATTCATCTGTGTCAGTGATCAGTGTAAATTCCCGGGTCATTACAGATAACTTCTTGGACTTCACATCTCTAGTCATCCAACCTTGAAGACTTTTCATAACTTAAGTAACCTTCTCGAGTAAACATTATTCACCATCTCAACCTCACAACTTTTGAGTTGCCATCATATTCGTTGCATTACGACGGTCAAATGACAAATCACTGCAGTAAATTGCTGTAGCAAACCGTAGTAGCATCGATCCGAAATCACTATAGCATCGATCCGAAATCACTGTAGCGCCGATCCGATCCAAACACTGTAGCCCGATCCGGTCCAAAGCACTACAACCCGATCCGACCTAAAACACTGTACTCCGATCCGATCCAAAACACTGTTTTCCGATTTGAAATCACTGTAGCCTCGATCCGATCCAAAACAGTGTAACCCGATCTGATCCAAAACACTGTAGCCCGATCCAATCCAAAACATTGTAGCTTGATCTGAAATCCTGATTTGACCAAAATTTCGCCAAACGATTATATCGACGAAATAAACTAACCCAAATAACATTAAAATGACGATTTCCATCAAAATTATGCAAACTTCACCAAAATCATGATAAATTAGCATAGAACTAAAATATGGATCTAACTTGCATAAACATATGAAATTGCATAGAAATTACTGGCTTTAAGTTTATAATATAGACCCTATGGAGATTCAGATGAAATTAAACTTACCATTTTGTAGATCTAAGGAAAAAAACTTTAAAATGATGAAATTAAGATCATAGAATTCATATACTTGATTGAATCCATGTGACGGATGCATATTACTCACCGTTCTCCAAATCAAAGCAAAAACGGTGAAATTAGATTCTGGACAATGAAGAACTTAATCCAAATCCTTCAATTCGATGAACTCTCACTTCAAATGATGTAGATCTAGCTTCAAATGTTGTAGATCTACGATTCTCTTTCTTAGATCTCGATTTTAATGGTGGAAAGGTGTTAGAGGAAGGAGGAACACAAGGACACCAAATGAGAGAATGGAGAAAGTAAACTATTCTTTATACCTCTCGCCTCCTATTTATAGCTTTGCACCAGCCCACTAATAGGCTTCCTCATATCTGCACATTTTGGTAGTGATTCCTCCCAAACTGATAAGCCAAATCTCTAATGTGACCACTCTACGAAAAGGGAAACATCATTTCCTTTCCGATGGCACATATTTCAACATCTGATTAAACCTAAGTCAAAAGTTATTTCCTATACAAAACTAACATGGGCAAAATGGTCACAAATAAAATTAATAAAAATTATGGAGATGTCACACATACCCATAAACAACATATTACAATATGAGAATGATCCAACCCTCAGGGTATAAAATAAAAATATTTTACGATCTTCCGATACGTAAAAATGCGGGTTGTTACAACAGCCATTTATCAATCCCAAGGTATCTATTTGTTGTAGCCTAACGGACAATTACTATTCTTATTTATTTATTTATTTGTCGCTTGTTATATACATATACATATACATATATATACATATATTTGTGCATCAGACTTCTCATATTAAGTTGACCACTTGTGGATGCTGGATTTACCGGTCAGTTCCGGGAAGAATTCTACCACAAGTTGTACTTAACCTCGTGCCTTAGTACACTTATATTTACGCATTAGACCCCTCACATAAAGCTGACTACCTATGGCTGCTGGATTTGCCGGTCGGTTTCGGGCAGACTTCAACCACAAGTTGAGCTTAACCTCGTGTCTAAATGCAGTAATAATTCAAATATCCTAACTGGGGTGTACAACATTAATCCTAATTGATTTAGGAATTGTAACCATTAACCTATTATATTTACTTTCCCAAATCAACATTAGTTACAATTGTTATTTATTGATTTGTGGTCCTGTTTATAGCAATAAATCATATTAATGCTACAATGGTCACCACAAATATATTAATTCAATATGGATTACCTTTTCATATAATTTCATAATAAAACATCATTCAAACATTCAATACAATTTTTATTTTACTGTTTTACGCTGATTTGGACGGATAATATGTATACATTTATATTTTTATATTTATGCGCGGTCAACGTAGTTATCTTTTATTCTTATTATTATTCTTTTAAATTTAATGATTTGGTTTAATAATTAAATAAATTATTTACAATATCGTAAAAATACGGGTCGTTACAAAAAGAATGCTAATTGATGCTACAAATCAGACTATCCCCTCTCTTCCGATTTTCTTGCATATCTATGGATCTGAATTATATCCTTTTCAGATAAATTGTAGATTCATGAGAATTTGGGAATTAAAGGCCTAAAAGATTATTCAAACTTCAGATTTGGATGCTTTTAGGTGAGTGGGAAATTTAAAAACATAGTTATAATAACCTATATATTTTGTTTGAATTGGATCTCAAATTTTATGCTTATTTCCATCAGATCTGTTCATTAAATTGTTGTAATTGGATTGATACCCATCAAACTGATTGTAAATATTATTAAAACTTATAAATTATGAATTGTGGTTAGGCATTATATTCATTGTGGGATTCTTAAATTTGTTTATACAAATTTCCTACAATTATGTTATAAAATGTTGTGGTTTGTTGTAAAACACTGAGGATTTGTAGATCAGTCCCAATAACACTGTTTAGACGTAATTTTCTTCCAAATCCCTAATTTCAGTGCAAGTTTGTGAATCATGTGATTTTTATTTAAAAGAATTACACCTATTGCATTTGATATTGTTGGGTTTTGGCTGAATTGTTATAAATATGTCGTTTTCCTCTTTTTGAACAAAAAGATATTATTTTGAATTCGCAAGAGATATGACAAAAAGACTGGAAAAGGGAAAAGAGGTGCAAACGTACGTATAAATATAAATATACATATTTTTGCGTAGTTTGCATCAACTATTCTAAAATATACATAAACATTTTTTTTTTTTTGTGAATTTGAGATATGTCTATTTTACCAATCAGGTTTAACTTACAGGCAACTACAGATTTGAAACTTTTTGGAAAGACTGAATGCATGAAGGCATGTTTGGTTATTTATTAAACCAAATCATTAAATTTAAAAGAATAATAATAAGAATAAAAGATAACTAAGTTGACCGCGCATAAATACAAAAATATAAATATATACATATTATCCATCCAAATCAGCGTAAAACAGTAAAATAAAAATTGTATTGAAGTTTGAATGATGTTTTATTATGAAATTATATGAAAAGGTAATCCATATTGATTTAATATATTTTTGGCAACCATTGTAGCATTAATATGATTTATTGCTATAAACAGGACCGCAAATCAATAAATAACAATTGTAACTAATGTCGATTTAGGAAAGTAAATATAATAGGATAATGGTTACAATTCCTAAATTAATTAGGATCAATGTTGTACACCCCAATTAGGATATTTGAATTATTGCTGCATTTAGACACGAGGTTAAGCTCAACTTGTGGTTGAAGTTTGCCCGAAATCGACCGGCAAATCCATAATTGTAGGAAATTTGTATAAACAAATTTAAGAATCCCGCAATGAATATAATTCCTAACCCCAATTCATAATTTATAAGTTTTAATAATATTTACAATCAGATCTGATGGGTATCAATCCAATTACAACAATTTAATGAACATATCTGATGGAAATAAGCATAAAATTTGAGATCCAATTCAAACAAAATATATAGGTTATTATAACTATATTTGTAAATTTCCTACTTACCTAAAAGCATCCAAATCTGAAGTTTGAATAATCTTTTAGGCATATAATTCCCAAATTCTCATAAATCTACAATTTATCTGAAAAGGGGATAATTCAGATCCATAGATATGTAAGAAAATCGGAAGAGAGGTGTAACGACACGGATTTCGCCCGGACCTAATTGATCGATAAACCGACCAAGACCGTTCGAATCCCGCATACGCTAACTCTGGGCATTCAACACATCAGAACAAATAACAGAAGACTTTTATAAACATCATAATAATGTTACATCAGAGTACAGAATATCAGAGTATATCAAAAATAATACACAACGGAAGATAAATTTACAAAAATGTAATACAATGCACAACGGAAATAAATAAATAACACAGCGAAAGACTAACGATGCTCTGGGCACAGCTTTAAGCTTCAATCCAGAATCCTGCTCATATATCTGCAACATAAACTACTCGACTGCCCGTGTGGAAAATAGGGGCACCCGAGTTTGCAAGGGAAAAGCAAACTACAGGTCAGTCATGGGACTGGTGTGAGAAACCATAAACAGTTATAACCTTATATAAATCATATGGCATATCACGGGACCACGCCGCTAACGCGGAACGCGTTTACCCCATGAATGCCAGTGTACAAACAACAATCAATATAGATATATGGATCTACTATGCATCAATCAACATGCAATATCTGTAAAGACCCGTAAATTCCCGCTCTTTGGATCGACCATAAACCACACAAGTCTGACCCAAAAGGTTGGAAATCTACGAATACTTTAACTTTGGGAATATAACACATTAGAACAATAACAACAGACTTTTATTACATTAAGTAATGTTACATCAGAGTACAGAATATCAGAGTACATTGAATAAAATTACAGCGGAAGATAAATTACAATATTATAATATATTGCAGCGGAAACAATAAAATAGATACAGCGGAAGACAACTATGCTCTGGACACAGCTTTAAGCTTCAATCCAGAATCCTGCTCGAGATAAGGACCTGTAGACAAACTACTCGACTGCCCGTGTGGAAAGAGGGCACCCGAGTTTGCAAAGGTGGAAACAAACAACGGGTCAGTCATGGGACTGGTGTGAGAATTCTTAACTAATTTAACTAATAGTAATAAGGAAAATCCAAGGACCACGCCGCTAACGCGGAACGGGTTTACTCCAATGGATTGCCGGTGCATAAACTAAAGTAAATCGTTAAAACAACGCAATGCTTTTTAGAAAAATGAAATCATCATAAGACCCAAGTCCCATCACACAATGCAACACAAACCGGAGGATAGGGTTTTACCTTATAATGGTCAAAAATGCTTGATACGATAAAAACGGATTTGATATTATTATTAGTGTATATATGTTTCAAAAACATTTCAATCATAATGTATCAATCCTAGGACACATAGATACCATAATACTATGCTTCCATACTGGTAATACAATCAAAACCGCATGAGGTCGTATCGGAAATTGGGTTTCCATCATGAGTCAAGGCTAGGGAGGAGCTCCTTACCGATTTGAGACGCTCTAGCTAATGTCTCAGGATTCCCCGCAGTTAACCCTTGGATCCTGCAGGGCCGGTCCACACATACAGCTTCGTGGATTGGCAATTCCTGAACACACGTTTCCCGATCCTATAGGACCTATCATCTGAGGCGCCTCATTCCATCATCCACATAAGTAAAATGTCGGGCCATGTTAAAACCCAAACACCACTTCTAGCTAGAAAGAAACATGCTGCTCTCCCTTCGTTCCCTTCTCCCGTTTTAGACTCCGCCGGTGTGTGAGGCTCGCGAAGTCACGCTATACACAAAGCTATGCCTAAATAGGCTATGCTTTGATCATCCCACAAGGCCTTCTTTTCAACAAAGCCTTGATCATAAGCATCTTAGCATGCCACATCGTCACTCCATATCACACTACCAATCCTTTGCCGAAATATATGAAAGGGTGTTAAGCAAGAGAATAAATTCCCCGCCACCAAACATTCATACATTCAGCAGAAAATCAATAAGTACAATATATAAAGGAGTACGATGTCAGACACACATTCCATTTATAAGCTCATGCTCTGGGTCTGAGCGAAAGCCAAATCCGTACAAATCAACACTACATCCGGATAACTACCATTTTAGCCCCGTCTTGGGAGCAAATCAATCAAGGGCCTCAACACTAGTTACCCATTCGATGTGAAGATCGTCGGTCTTCAATCGCCGTTTTCAATTCTTCGAACGTCGTATCATTATTTGGAATGAGATTAAACTCGGACTTTCCAAATAACTCTCGCATATATAAATTTGAAAACCATTTCATATCGTCGTTAATAATTTATAACGATCTATTGCTATTTTTACTTTACATACACATCCTAAACATAACAATGTATATTTTACTCTTCCATTTTTCAATTTACACCAAATGCATATTTGGTTTCATTATTTTTCTAATGAAAATCCATTCCTTAGAAATGTAAATTTCTAATCTTATTATTCACATTGAAAAGTGTAAATTTCTATTCCTATTTTATTTACATTGAAAAATGAAAACTTATATTTCAATATATTATTATATTGAAAAAGTAACCTTTATTTCATATTCTATTTACATTGGAAATGTAAATTCCTAATCATCAATTTTCATTGGAATTGTCTATTATATTTCAACGTCACAATTTGTTCTTTTCATCTTATATTTACATTAAAATGTAAATTATAATTCATCGTCCAATTCATTCTTTTAATCAAATATTTACATTAAAATGTCAATTATAATTCATCATTCAATTTATTCTTTTAATCTACAATGCAAAATCGTCTTTAGTTACATGATAAAAATGTAATTAACATTCTGTGTTAATTTTTATATCTTTTTAATTTACAACCATTCCTGTTACAAAAAAAAATGTTCTTTTGAATACAACGCTCAATCTTTCTTTTTAATTACAATATAAAAATGTAAATCTGTTACCACATCAAATTCTCTTTCTAATTTCATATAAAGATGTACTTTTTTTTATTTTATAATGTAAAATCTCATCCTAATTACATAAAAAGAATGTAACTTTATTTTATGGTGTAAATTCATATTTTAATCACATTAAAAATAATGTAATTTTCATTATGATGTAAATTCTCTTCCTTAATTCACATATAAAGATGTGATTTTCTATGCGGTATAACTTCATGCCTTTTAATTACATAAAAAAAATGTAATCTCAATTTACATTGTAAATCCTATTCCTAAGTTACATAATAAAGATGCAATTTTAATTTACAATGTAAATACCATTCTTAATTACATATAAGAAAAATGTACTCTTTAATTTGCATTGTTAACTTTCATTCTTAATTACATATAAAAATGACTTTTATTTTCAATGCAAATTCTCCCCTTCTAATTACATATGAAAATGTAAATTTATATTACTATGCAAATCCTACTTTTTGATTACATTATAAAAATATAATTTTTAATTACATGCTAGTTCTACTTCTAACTTACATTATAAAAATGTAATTTAATTTACATGCAAGTTCTTAACTTTAATTACATATGAAAAATGTAATTGTTACTCACATGCAAATTCTACTTCTAATTTACATTATAGAAATGAAGTTTTTAATTACATGCTAATTCTCAATTTTGTTTACATATAAAAAAATTGTAAATTTTCTTTACTGTAAATTCCTACTTCTTATTTTCATATAAATTTGTAAATTTTATTTCAAATGCAAGTTCCTACTTTTTTTTCACATATAAAAATGTAAATTTATATTTACAATGCAAATTCATATCTTAACTTACCTTATAAAAATGTAAATTTTATTTCACTATGTAAATTCTACTTTTCACCTGCATAATAGAAATGAAAATTTTCTTACTATGTAAATCCCCGTCCTTAATCCACATATAAAATGTGAATTTTCATTCTCTATGCAATTTCTCATTCTAAAAAGAAAAAAATGATTTCTTTCCGTCTTTCAAATCTCATTCATAGCTACATAGAAAAATGTAACTTTTATTTGCATTGCAAATCTCATGTCTTTAGTTGCATAGAAAAATGTACTTTTTATTTTCATTGCCAACTGCACATCATAGTTTCAAATAAAAATGTAATTTTTATTTCCATCGCCAATTACATATCATAATTTCAAATATAAAATGTAATTTTTATTTTCATCGCCAGTTGCATATCATAATTTCAAATAAAAAATGTAATTTTTATTTTCATCGCCAATAGCATATCATAATTTCAAATAAAAAAGTAATTTTTATTTTCATCGCCAATTGCATATCATAATTTCAAATAAAAAAGTAATTTTTATTTTCATTCTAATGTGGCATTTTAACCAAAATGATAATTTCTATCCTAATGTAACATTTTAACATGAAATGATAATTTCTATTCTAATGTGCCATTTTAATCAAAATGACAATTTCTAATATAATGACATTTCCATTTTAACATAACATTATTAATAAAATGCCCTTCTTATACTAAATAACCATTTTAAACAAAAGTGACATGTTTAATCAACTTTAACACCTCTTACATAAGTGACATTCTTTTATCTCATATAACATATTATAAACAAAATAATATTTTTATTATGCTAACCTCTTATACATAAAAATGGAATTTTTATAATGTATTAACATTGTGGGCTAACATAAGGATATGACACATTTTAATGATAAGAATGCATTAACATTTTTAAGTAACATATCTACATAGCATGTTATATAACTCTAAAGACAAAAATAAAAGATAATTTTGTCTACAAAACATGTTATATAATTCTAATGACAAAATAAAAGATAATTTTGATTCGTATACCATTTCAATGTATAACATGACATAAAAAATGCCTATTTTTGATTTGTTTACGAATTCTCATGTATAAACATGATATAAAAATGTTTATTCTTATTTGTATACAATCCTAAACTTCAACATGATAAATAAAAAGAAATATATTTATTTGCATACCAATTTCCATGTTTAACATAACAAATAAAAAGTGAATTTTTATTTCGACAATTATGATTAACACAAAAATGTGAATTTTTGTTTCCAACCAATTTATTTTGACAACAACAACCAATTTGTTTTCAACTAATTTATTTTGATAAAAATAACAAATTTGTTATTTTGACAAAATGACAATTCTTTTATTCAGCGACAAAAAATGATCTATATGTGTTTACAAATTTTATTATAACACCATATCATCAAATTAACAGATCTATACACACATCAATCGTAGAATCAAATCACGTCTCATAACAAACCTATTATTTTAAATCTAATAAAACATTTTCAACATTTTATTATAACAAAATTTTTTTGAATTGGCAAACTAATTCAATTCAACAGTAAAAACAAGATGGTATGTTAATAGTTTAATGTCAATAAAATAAACATGACAAAATATGATATTTTATTTGGGTTAAAGATTCTAATCTAATCCAATCCACAAACAAGATAATATCTTTAATTGGATTAAAAATTCTAGTTTAATCTGATTTACAAACCATGATGATTTTTATTGGATTCATCAGATTTGAATAATATAATAACAGATCTAACTAACACAATACAATCCAATTCATCACAACACCAATCACAATTCATCAGAGCGCAAATCTAATTAAATAATATACAAACAATTATTTAACAGCAATAAAACAATCAATTAAATGAATTAAATTGTAAAAATCAGAGATTCTCACCTCGATTTGGCTGAAAATTCAAAGTGCTTGTTTTCAAATTCGGTCATCGCCATCGCGAAGATCTCGGAAAGACGAATCCAACGCAACAAACGGTTCGCAAAAAGGACCTCGTATGAGAGAGATATTGAATTTCAAAGATCGGATAATTTAAATATATAATTAATTAAATAATTAGTTTAATCCCTTTACCCTCTAATCTCCTTCTTCCCGTCGTTACTTCAGTAAACACCGTGAACCCATCGTTCCTCCTTTTCTCTCCTCTGCGCACGCCCATCGAGGCACTTCGAAGCTGATCCGAAAACACCCCGACCACCGCCTTGGCGCCACCAACCCGCGCTCCGACCGCCGCCCCCTGCGATGGTCTCATCCTCCTCGAAACTCGTGATGAACCCGCCGACTTCAGGTTGAGAATTCGCAAAATCCGTGAACTAAAACCCGATCTTAACCGTATGGATTGAAAGGTCTTGACAATATCTTCGATTCGGTATATTGTTTGCCAATTTTCGTAGAACGGATTGAGAGAAATTAGCATTTGAAATCTGATCAATTTTGGCCATTCGCTGTATAGAACGGCGGCCATGAATTTAGGGTTTTAAATTTTATTTTAATTTTGATATTTAATCTCGGTTTTAGTGCTTTAAAGGTGGAATTTCGGACTGTCTCCAAATCAGGCCCAGTTAGTGTCAAACTTAAGGTTTTGACGCCTTCTGAACGCAATGGGATAGGTCTCGGGGCCCAATTTCGAAATATGTAGAATTTTTTATTTAAAATTACATTAAAAATTAAATAATTGAATATTTACCGTATATTTAAATACGCCGGGGCCACATACGACCTCTAAAAATTATTTTTGGCTTTGTTATGACGATACGGTCCCAACGAGACTAATTTCATCGAATTCTGAGACTGTTTGAAATATGTCTATTTTCAAGTCGATTAAAATTGACTGAAATTGACAAAACTGAAATCTTTTTGCCACGGCCACAAATTTATTCTAAAAATTATGAAAAATTAAACTTAGCCATATTTTGAAATTCCAAATCCAACAAAAGTGGTTTCATCGAAAACAGAGGTCGTTTGAAAAATGACTATTTTCAAGGCGTATATATTCAATATTAAAAGTGAAAATTAGGCACACATCCCTAAAATTAAAGTTAATTAACATGTAATCCTCCCGCTTTAAATTATACTTTTCGCATCCCTATTTTTTTTCGGGTATTCTTTTTCCACAAATACCCTTGTTCAAATTAACGCATTTTTCTTTTCATGGCGGCTTCATGGATTTGATTCATATGGCTATTATTTAGAGAGAATATTTTAGTTGATTTAATGTTGTTGTCGTCAGTGTTTTTTTTCTTTTGAGATTCAATATTCGATCTAATTGCGATTTGTTGAAGAATCTAATATTCGATTTCTTCAGCGATTGAGAGATATAATGAATGTTTCATCTTCAAGGTAATTTGCGCTTCTTCTTTTTTTCATACGTGTGTTATTATTATTTTCGATTTGTTTTGATGTATTTATTATTATTTGTAAGGCTTCTTTTGTGAGATTAAATTTCAATACATTTGTACAATTGTGCATACAAGTATGCTAATATTTTTATTATGTGCTTACAAGTATGAAACTAATTTGTATTTTGGATAACAAATGTATGCAATTGTCCTGAATATGTGTATATAAGTATGCAACTATTTTGTATATGTGCATATAAATATGCAACTTTTCTTAAATAGTGGATAAAATTGTACGCTTCTAATTTGAATATGCGCATACAGATATGCAATTGTTCCCTATATGTTCATACAGATATGCAACTATTCTGAATATATGTAATACAACTATTATTAACAGTTGCATGAAAGTATGCTGATATTCTGGATATATGTGTACATGTATGCATATAATTATAATATGCTGCAAACGTGTGTGTAGTTTTATTTGATTAATGCTGATAAGGTTTATTAATAATTCTCTTCTTTGTATAACAGTGTTCCTGCTAATGTTGGTGTATTGGTCTTGTTGAAGTTTGGGAATGATAGCTTTTCTATACGTCTTTATTTTGATAGTACTGTTGATATTGTGAGAGATGCTGTTTGTGGTAAATGGATTGATTTAAGTCCATTGTCATTTGAATTGTATCACATTAGAGATGGCTTGAGAAGGAATATTCAAAGTAATTCTGATCTTCGATCTATTCTATTGTTGGCTGCACATAATCATGAGGATTATTTGGTTTTTTTTGTTGAGGTCAATCGTAGTAGTTCGTCAGTTAACAATGCTAGGTCAGATGATGTTTCTTGTGGTAGTGATTCTTCTTTTTCTAGTACATGTGATTCAAACAATCAATTGAAACAATTGTTGAGAAGTGATTTGAATCAACCTGTTTTTTCTGGTGTTGGTCAGCAATTTCCAGGAGGTGTTACTGAATTTAGGTTGTATGTGATGATGTATAGTATGAAGACTGGATACAAGCTTAATTTGGTTAAGAATGACAAGGAAAGAGTTACAGCCGTTTGTTCTAAGCAAAATTGTACTTTTAGGATTCATGCTTCTGTTAAGTTCAATCTTCCTGGCTATTTTGTTTTAAAGAGATTTCAACCTGATCATACTTGTGGTGCTGGAATTCATGATATAAACAATCCTGTTGTATCCAGCAAATTCATTAAGTTGTTAGTTTATGATCATATTCATTCTAATCCATTAACGAAGACCAAGGATATTATTAATTTGTTTCAAACCGAGTATAATGTTATTTTGAAGTATTACTATGCTTATAGTGGGAAGAAGTTGGCATTAGAAGAGTTACATGGAAGCGATATAATGTCTTATCATCATTTGCAGTCATTTTGTGATGCTATTGTTACTACTAATACTGGGAGTAAAGTTGTGTTGGAGTGTAATGATGATACACGTCAATTTGAAAGGGTTTTTATTGGTTTCGAAGCTTGTGCACATGGATTTCAATATTGTCGTCCTTTAATTTTTGTTGATGCTACTTTTATGAAAGGAAGAGCTCAAGGTTGTTTGATGGATGCTACTGGTAAAAATGGAAATGAAGGTATGGTGTTTTGTCAGTTTATAACTGTATGTGTATGCATAAAAGTATGCAGTTATATTTATTATATGCATTCATGTATGCAACTATTCTGGATGAATGCATAGGGATATAATAATCTTCTATATGTATGCATACAATTATGCAGCTATTCTTAATACATTCATAGAAGTATGTAAATATTATGAATACATGCATTCATTTGCATGCATCTATTCTGAATAAGTGCATACTTGCATGCATCTTTTTTGAATAAGTGCATATATGCATGCATCTATTGTGAATAAGTGTAAATATTATGAATACATGCATTCATTTGCATGCATATATTCTGAATATGTGCATACTTGCATGCATCTGTTCTGAATAAGTGCATATATACATGCATTCATTTGCATGCATCTGTTCTGAATAAGTGCATACTTGTATGCATCTGTTTTGTAAATTTGCATTCAAGTATGCTATTATTTGCAATACACAATAAGGCAACTGATCTAAAAATTTGCAAAAATTATTTATAATTGTTGCTGATTTTATTTTTTGTTTGATAATATGTTTGTTTCTGTTAACAGGTTTTTTTCCTTTAGCAATTGCTATTGTGTCTGGGGAAGATGAAGACAATTGGATTTGGTATTGTGAACAACTGAAAGAGTTTCTTAAGGATGATAGTAGAAGCTTTGTTTTCATTTCTGATCGACATCCTGGTATTCTTGTTGCTATTCCAAAAGTGTTTCCAAATTCAGTTCATGGTTCTTGTTTTTATCATTTGAATAACAATTTAAAGGTTACTCTAAAATCTGAATTTTCCAAATCAAACAAGAAGTTTTTGTTAGATTTGTTTGCACGAGTTGCTTATGCTTCTAATTTGATTGATTTTAATGCTGCATTGAAGAATTTTAGAGATGTTGGAGGATCCAAAGTGGTAAATTTTTTGAGCGGAATTCCTTTTGAGAAGTTTGCAAATGTTTTTTTTCCTGGTTGTCGTTATAGTGAGATGTCTTCTAATTGTTCGGAGAGTTTTAACAAATGGATTTTGGAGGAAAGACATTTACCAATTACTTCTTGTTTGGATAAAATTAGAATGAAGTTAATGAAACTTATGTCTGACCGTCGTGAAGTTGCTTCTACTTGGAATAGTGTTTTATGTCCTGTGATTCAAACTCGATTAAGAAACCTTTATTTGGAAGGAGCTTCGTGGTTTGTTATCAAATCAAGTGAATATGTGTTTGAAGTTCATTCTCCGGTCCATCAATCCGTTGATTTACATAGTCGTGTGTGTTCTTGTAACATGTGGCAAATTAATGGTTTTCCTTGCTCTCATGCTATACGATGTATTTTAAGTTGTGAGAAGTTGGATGTATATGACTACATCGAAGATTACTTCAAAGTTTCTTATTTTCGATTAGCTTATTCTCATGCAATCAATCCTATCATAGACTTTATGGGTAAAGATGTTGCAATTGAAGATGCAATTATAGCTCCTCCAAAAGGTAGAAGAATGCCCGGTCGTCCATCGTCTTCTAAAAGGTTAAAATCTGCTGGTGAATTTACAAAGACTATTAGATGTGGGTTATGCAAAAAGTTGGGGCATAATAAAAGGACTTGTTCTTTACAAGGAAACTAATTGCAATTTGGTTTAGTATTTTAATATGTTTGTAACTAGTTTGAATTTTTCTATTTTGTTGTTTACTGTTTGTAACCAAGTTGAATATTTCTGTTATGTTTGTAACTTTGGTTTATTATTTTAATGTTTCTGTGCTGAAGTTTGGTTTTGTATTTTGAATATTATTGTCAATATAAGTGTTCTGTTTTGCATACATGTATATATGCATACTGTGAATGAATGTAAGTAGCCTGTTGTTTTCCTGTATATATGCATACATGTATGCTGCTATTTAGAATGTTTAGCATTCTAGTATGCAACTTTTCTGTATAGATGCATACATTCCGGCTATAGATTTGTATACAGTACACATACATACTGTGAATTTGTATTTAGTGTTTTGTGATGAAGTTTGGTTTATTGTTTATGTGAATCTGTGTATGAATGTAAGTAGCCAGTTTTTTTTTCCTGTATATATGCATACATGTATGCTGCTATTTGGAATATTAGCATTTTAGTATGTAACTTTGCTATATAGATGCATACATTCCGGCTACAAATTTGTATACAGTACATATATATTCAGATTTTCTTAATATGAGCATATGATTTTGCATTTACAATGATTAGATGCATACATTCGAGTAATAAATTGGTATAAAGAACATAAATTCACGTTTTCTAAATATATGCATATAAGTATGCAACTATTTTGGATATGTACATAATAGTATGCGATTTTTTAACAATTAATTGAATCAGCAACAGTAATGTAAGAAATATAAGTAAAATTGAACGAACTTAACTCAATACAAAAAATTACACATTGATTCAGCTTGAAAACTAGATAATCACTTGCCAGTAGTTCATACATTGTACTTTAGTCAGAATATTTACAATACTTTGATCAGTGTATTTTAGCCAAAATATTTACAAGAAGTGAAAAGACCATTTTCCATAAATTTAAGCAGAAGGTTTGTTTGCATCTGAGAATATAAAGTTCTGTGTCAGGTCTTCTTCTGGAGTCCAACTATGAGGTTTGCGATTGAGAAGTTCGTAAGCAAGCTTGGCCCGTTGTAGATAAATAGTCGCAGGCTTGTACATTTCATCCTGTTTATCAATTTCTTTGTACTCGCTTCTCTGTTTCATCATGTTAATAACGAACATTCCACAATCGACCCTGCAGAATTTGAAAAACATGATTAATATTATGCTAGTATTTAAGAAAGCTGCATACAAGTATGCACATATTCATACTATATCAGTAAATAATTGTAAATACAAGTATGTAAATACAAGTATGCATACAAGTGTAAAATAATTGTAAATACAAGTATGCAATTATTTTTATTTACTTACGTGGCGCCTTGTTGTGGGCAATTAGCAATTTCAAGTTGTCCATGTTTCTGAAAATTCTTGTTCTCTAGCTTTTTCAGCAATCCACTGATGTAAATTCTCTGTATATGTATAAAAAAAACACATACATATGACTATTTATGACAGTTTATATACTAGTTTGAATGTCAATTATCTTCAATTTACATACAAAATCTCTTGCAAGTCTTTGGTGATTTCCTCCTTCACGACGATTTTTGTTGGAATCGTAATGTATCCATCTTCTACTGTCTTTTATAAATTCTAACAATGAAAAATGGTTTCCTTCGTGGATAGGAATCAATATTTTTGTGCTTGTGTTGTAGAATGTTTGCACTTTTTTATCTATCAAATACTCTCTGTTTTCTGATGATTCATTCTTAATTAATGCCTGTAATTGCAATCATTTTAGTGAGCAAAATTTTTGATGTTACAAGAAAATTTTGCTAGAAAATTAATAAAAACTTACAGAAGCAATAGTTCTGATGTACATGATTTTTGGATGGTCGTTGTTGAGCTCATGTGCACACCAGTCAATTATCTGTTTAAATTAGTAGATTGTAAATGTTAAGGAAAACTTCCAACTAATAATCATCATATGATACTATATTTGAATTTGACTGCGGCTATACCTGTGAGTCAAGGAATCCTCCAGCTATTAAATCAGCCAATGAAACTCCAAAAATGTATATGTCTGCGTCGCCATTAAGGTATGCACTTCTACTGCTAATTTATGTAATATATTTAGAGAATTTCTAGAAATATATTAGCACTGATCTATGCATCTAATCTTAATAATTGCATATATATATATATACAACTTTTATTTTTAATTAAAACATTTAGAAAATTTAATTAAGTTTTTAAGTAATTTTACCCCAGGTCTGAATTTTAAAAATATGCTTCTAGTTTCTGGATTTGATCCTCTGGTAGTTGCTTAACATTGTTAAATTTCCTGACGTCCATTTTTGTTCGTACATTCGTTTCTTCTGATGTTGTTCTCATCTCATAATCCTCAACAATCACGGTTTCTGTTTGTTCCTGTTTTTTCCTGTTTTTTTGGGCTGCAGCTGAGAATAATATAAGATATTAGCAATGTATTGATGGAAACTTTCTATTTGGAACATTATTACCATTAGAAATTATTTTTATTTTTTTTACCTTTTTGATTTCTAACATTTTGAAGCTTCAGCTTCTTTTGCTTCCCGTTGTCATTATTCTTCTCCAGCTCTTTTATGTCTTTTGATTTTTCATCATCAATTTTATGATCATTATTCTTTTCCATGTTATCTATTTACATATTATTAATCTCATCAATAAGTGAATAGATGCACACAAGCAAGCAACTATTCAGAAATAGCTGCACACAAACATGCAACTATTTTTGAATAGTTGCAAACAAGCATAGAACTATTCTGAACAAATGCACCCAAGCATGCAACAATTAGTAATAGATGCACATAAGAATGCAATAATTTTGTTATACTGTATTGCTTGAAACTAAATAATGTGTTCATTATTTATTACCATCAGAATACTATAATTATTTTTTACCTTTTTCCTTTTCCACCTCCTTCTGTTCTTTCTCCACCTCCTTCTGTTCTTTGTCCACCACGTTCTTTTCTTTCTCCATCTCCTTCTCTGGCTTCTTTGGCTCCTGTTTCTTCTCCACATCTTTCTGTTTTTTCTCCGCCTCCTTCTCTGGCTCCTCTTCCTTCTGTCCAACCTCATCATTGTTCTTCTCTGTATCTACTTCCATGTTATCAATCTGATCAATATTTCTTGTATCGGCTTTTTTATCTTTATCCTGCATGCCAACATCTAATTTTTTTTGCGGTTCTTCATTTCCTTCTTCTTCTGCAGTGTTTTCTTTTTCCACATTATCTCTGTCAACATTTTCATTCTTGTCACCTTCGGCACTTTTATTCTCATCATCATCGGCATTATTATTCTCATCTTCATTTTCATCGTTCATATTAAGCTTTTCCTGCTTTTCATCCTCACTCTCGTCATTATTTTCACTTTCATTGTCATTGTTCATATTATCATTTTTCTGCTTTTCATTCTCACTCTCATCGTCATACTCAGCCTCACTTTCATTGTCACTTTCATTCTCAATCTTCTCCTCATTATCCTCTTCCTCTTCATTATCCTCACTTTCATTGTCATTATCCTCACTTTCATCATTATCCTCATTTTCAATTGCATTTGCATCTTTTATTCGAAGTTGTACTTTTCTTCCCTTTTCTTCACTCTCAGTGCTTTCGTCACTCTCAGTGCTTTCTTCACTCTCATTAATTTTCTCACTATCAGCGTTTTCGTCACTCTCCTTATTTTCCTCACTTTCATCTTCTTTAGATTCATCACTGTCAGCAAGTCCTTGTAGTCTTTTTTTTAACCTTAAATTTTCTTGTTCAAGTTGTTTATTTTCTTGTTGTAGCTTTACTATCAAGCTCGTGTAATTTTCCACCCGTTTTTGGTAAACCGCTTCGTACTCTTTGTCTTTGTAAATAGCTTGTTCTAACAGTTCTAAATCCTTTCCTTGGGACTCCTGAAAACAAAGGGAGCAAATGTTCAACTAATACTGAAAATAAATGCAGTAAAGTATGCATCTGTAGAAAATAAGTGCATACATCCATGCATTTTTTATACAGATGAATACATAGATGCTTCTGTTCAAAATATATGCACAAATATATGAAACTGAATTTGACTGTTGTGAATAGACACATAGATGCGTGCAATTGTTATGATTATAATCATACATGGACGCACCTCTTTATAATAGATGCATACAAGTATGTAACTATTCCTATATATCTGCATAGTTGTATGCAACATTTTTAATATGACACTAAAAAATTATTCAAAATTAAATATCACTTACAGTTGTGTATTTGATGTTTATTAACATGTTTGGCTTCAACAATTTTATATCCCATTTTGCAGCCAGGGGATATACATCACTGTATTCTTTCTTTGTATTTTTTAGAACATAGGTTTTTTCGCAAACCCACGACTGAAAAGAAAAAAAATTATTAGAATGAACAATAATTAAATAAGAAACACAAAAAAGTTCAAAATAGTACCAGCAATAGTGTCACACAAGCATTAATCTTGAGTGGTGTATCACAGTATTTTTCCACCTGGGTTATGAGATGGTTGTGTATGGTTTTTGGCCAAGATATTTTCATTAATTTTTGGCTGCATACACAATATGGAATCAAGGTCCATGGTAAGCTGTATTTTGTGTTTGTTAGAAGAAATGTTGCGGCCAAATAAAGAAGAATAAGCTTCACTGCATCAAATTTTGCTTCGGTTGTGTCTTCTTTTAATGTCAAAAAAATCCGTCTCTTTATATTTTTCTTGTTGACTGAGGCTTCTCCTTTAAAATGTCTTTCCATGAACGATTTATATTCTTCATCTTCCTTCTCGTTCTTTCTCAAGTGCCCTGTTGTTTTTATTATCTGTCCTTGTATTGGAGCACCTAGTAAATCTGCAACATCTTCTTGTGTAAAAGTTAGCATGATATCACCAAACTGAAAATATTTTAAGTTCTTCTTGTAGTTCTTGATGATGAGATCTAAAGTTGTAGAATTTTTAATGGTTTCTGCAGGTGAAATGAGCCCATCAAAAATCATGTTAATAAACTTGTAGAGCGGCAGTTTTTTCAAATATTTTGAATGTTGTGCTGTAAATAGTTGATCTTTGTTTATGTTTTCCACCAACTCAATGAACGCCTTAATATTATTTCTATAAACATTGTCCTTCCTGGGAAGCATTTGTTCATCTTCAATTTTCCTTCGTTTGATTATTGGTGCATGTTTTGAAAGGTTTTCTGTGAGAATTATTGCTGTTTCTTTTTGAATCTCATCATTATCTCCTTGTTCAACATTTGCTCTCTGTAATAAGGGTTAAAAAAAATTTAAATAAGTTTTGAATATATGAAGATATTTGAGCACTTTTGTGCGACTATTCTTAATAAAATTACACAATTGTGCAACTATCATAAATAATAACACACAAGTGTGCAACTATCCTGAATAATAGCACAGAAGTGTGCAACTATCCCGAATAAAAGCATATAAGAAAGAAAATATCCTGAACAATAGAATATAGGAATGCAACCATCGTGAGTAAAATCAAAGAAGCATGCAACTATCCTGAATAATAGCACACAAGCATGCAATTATCCTTAATAAAAGCACACAAGAATGCAACTATCCTGAATAATGGCACACAAGCTTACAACTATCCTGAATAAAAGCACACAAGCGTGCGACTATCTTGAATAAAGTACACAAGCGTGCGACTATCCTGAATAGAAGCATGCATGCGTGCCACTATCCTGAATAAAAGCACGCAAGCATGCGACTATTCTGAATAAAAGCACGCAAGCGTGCGACTATCCTGAATAAAAGCACGCAAGCGTGTGACTATCCTGAATAAAAGCACGCAAGCGTGCAACTATCCTGAATAAAAGCGTCAAGCGTTGGAATATCCTGAATAAAAGCATGCAAGCGTGCGACTATCCTGAATAAAAGCACGCAAGCGTGCGACTATCCTGAATAAAAGCACACAATCGTGCGACTATCCTGAATAAGAGCACACAAGAGTGCGACTATCCTGAATAAAAGCACACAAGGGTGCGACTATTCTGAATAAAAGCACATATGTGTGCGACTATCCTGAATAAAAGCACGCATGCGTGCGACTATCCTGAATAAAAGCACTCATGCATGCCACTATCCTGAATAAAAGCACACATGCATGCCACTATCCTGAATAAAAGCACGCATGCGTGCGACTATCCGGAATATAAGCACGCATGCATGCGACTATCCTGAATAAAAGCACACAAGCATGCGACTATCCTAAATAAAAGCACACAATCGTGCGACTATCCTGAATAAAAGCACACAATCGTGCGACTATCCTGAATAAAAGCACACAAGCGTGCGACTATCCTGAATAAAAGCACACAAGCGTGCGACTATCCTGAATAAAAGCACGCATGCGTGCCACTATCCTGAATAAAAGCACGCATGCGTGCGACTATCCAGAATAAAAGCACGCATGCGAGCGACTATCCTGAATAAAAGCACTCATGCGTGCGACTATCCTGAATAAAAGCACACAAGCATGCGACTATCCTGAATAAAAGCACACAATCGTGCGACTATATTGAATAAAAGCACACAAGTGTGCAACTATCCTGAATAAAAGCACACAAGCGTGCGACTATCCTGAATAAAAGCACGAATGCGTGCCACTATCCTGAATAAAAGCACGCATGCGTGCGACTATCCTGAATAAAAGCACGCATGCGTGCGACTATCCTGAATAAATGCACACAAGCATGCGACTATCCTAAATAAATGCACATAAGGGTGCGACTATCCTGAATATAAGCACACAAGCGTGCGACTATCCTGAATAAAAGCACACAAGCGTGCGACTATCCTGAATAAAAGCACGGATGCGTGCGACTATCCTGAATAAAAGCACGCATGCGTGCGACTATCCTTAATAAAAGCACGCATGCGTGCGACTATCCTGAATAAATGCACACAAGCACGCGACTATCCTAAATTAAAGCACACAAGGGTGCGACTATACTGAATAAAAGCACACAAGCGTGCGACTATCCTGAATAAAAGCACACAAGCCTGCAACTGAAACACCCCACCTCCGTTAAGGTCACTCTCAAAGGGGAATGCCCTAATTTTGGTGGAGGTTTATAAGTACAAGTCACAGATATACAAGACAGATATAATAACACATATTTTTGAACAGCGGAAAACAACAACTTTTATTTCTTCAAAATACGTGTTATACAAACCATGCCATAATACTTCCCAAAATCATAACTGTCTTGATTACATTATTTAAAGAAGCATGAAGAAAACATAAATAAACTGCAAAAGTCCCCAAATTGCTGTCCAAAGCCATAGTCCAAAACGGAAAAGATCCAAGCAATACATTCTTTCTCTTCAAGCTGGATGTGAAAACTGGTCAAGCTGCGGTATTCCCTCCCTGAGAACCTGGGGGGGGGGGGGAAACGGAAGAAAAAGAGGCGAAAGGAAAAGGGTCAGTCATAAAGACTGAGTAAGTTCTAGTGACTTTCAGTGTAAAGATGGTTAAAACAACATGTCATGTATTAACTGGAACTAAACTCAAGAATGATGTCAAGGTGGACAAGATAGACTAAGGTGATCATGATAAGTCAAGACAAGTCAAATAAAGCATCGCATGTTCAAGATTCGTTGCCTCGACTGTACTAGTATACTAAGCCCATGTCACTAGTTAATCACGAAATAAATCCCACGGCCCAATATCATGAAATGACCCTGAAACGGGGTCTGACCCAAGTACGGGGTCCTACGGAGCGATTATCTAGTCGATCGGCTCCCTACAAGTTCTAGCTCGTCAAGTGTCCGTGTCATACGGCTAATCACGAATGTAGTCACCTGTGCTGGGTCCACCTTCGGGTGTAACAGCCCTAGGGTGTCAACCCCTGACACGATTCAAGATGCACAGATAAATCTACGGATACCCAGTGTCTGCCCCGGATACGTGCACGATCGTAGTCCGCCGAACCTACACTGGCGTACCCTACTGTCGTCGTTCACCTCTTACAATCAGCCCAGTAATCGTGCCCCACCCGGCCTAGCCCCAGGGTACCTTGATACTTCTAGAGGGTTACTACTGAAAGGGGTCGTGTCTAGGGTTTCGCCTAATAGATTAGGTCATGTAATTCGTGACCTAACCCACCTAACAGATTAAGTCATGTAATTCGTGACTTAATCCTTTTCTAGTCTAGTCATGTCAAGATGGTTAAGTATGTCATTTCAGTTCGCGACTTAACCCGCCTACGTGTCATGTCAAGTTGGCTAAGTGTTGTCGTTTTCTTGTTCATGACTTAAGCCCTACAAATCGTGTTCAAGTTGGTTAAGTTGCCTTTTCATGTTCATGACTTAACCCTAATTGGCATTAATTGATTCGTTAATGCACCGAACCACTCACATTGGATCCTATTGTTCGTAGCCACTGGATTTGCCGGGCGGTTCCGAGCAGGTTTACGCTACGAACTCAACCCAACCTCGGGTTTCAAGCGCGATGTGACCAACTACCCACATTGGATCCTATTGTTTGTAGCAACTGGATTTGCCGGGCGGTTCCGGGCAGATTTACACTACAAACTCAACCCAACCTCGAGTCGGCCACTTTCTTGTTTTCTAAAGTCATGCCCATGTTCTTATCAGATTTTGCGCTATTTCCATAGCATGTTCATATGTCAATTTCGTGCCCAACTAAGGCATGTTTTAAGGTCAAGTTATGGCATGTTCAAGTCAAGTTTTCGTGCCATATTTCATGTTCTACTTATGCCAAATTTCACAGTTCATGCCTATAATTAATTCAAGTTTTGCCTATTCTACCCAATCGTATCCCCAACGTATATAAACGTACTTCGTTCACAAGCATAAACAATTCAAGAGATAAAAGGGGAATAATACTAAACATGTGATAGGCATATGTGACAATTCCAACATCACTTGCATAATAAACAGGCTATAACATATCACATAGTTTCAATACTAGCATGATGATAATTTGGCATAGTAATGATTCCAACTTAATTTAACATGATGATTTCAACTTTACATCATAGGCATAATAATAATCATTGCGGGCATAATAATAATCTTTATTACAAACATGAAACATTAAAGGCATATTAATCCTAATAGGCATAGTGGATTCCAATTTAGCATTTTCATCATAATAATTCTCATAAACATAATGATTCCAATTTATCATAATGATTCTCATCTAACATTATAAACATGATGGTTCCAACTTAGCATTTTTAACATAATGATCCTCAACTAATATTATAGACATAATGATTCCAATTTAGTGTTTTTAGCATAATGATTCTCAACTAACATTATAAACATAATGATTCCAATTTTAGCGTTTTTAACATAATGATTCTCAATTAACATTATAGACATAATGATTCCAATTTAGCATTTTTAACATATCTAACATTATAAACATAACAATTTCAACTTTTCATCATGGCCTAGCAATACCCAATTTTTCATTAATCAGGATGGGTATATTAACATCGCAGGCATAATTCCATCAATAGTCATAGCCATGGTTTAATTAGCACCATAGGCATGGTTTAATCAACATAAAGATTTCGATAAACATAGTGATTCCATGGACATGTATTAGTCCAACTTGCCGCATAATTAAGCCCAAGTGATTCATAACAACGTCAAAATCATGACAAGTTTAACTTGCAACGTTGCCATAGCAATATCCCCAAATTATAATTCAAAGATAAACAATATAAACAATGGATTAACAATAGTTCATAAATCCGGTTTCAATTCATGGCATGTCCATATTGTTTTAGCGTTTTCGCCTAAAAAGTAACATAGAACTTACAATATGAAGCAAATAATCCAAATAAAAATCCCAAATCAAATAGTCCTAAATTCGTTGTCTAAAGCGTCGTAGTTGTTGTAGCTTCTAGTTGTAGCCTTCAAGAATCGTCCTCCATCTTCTATAATTTTATTCTTTGTATTTTTAATTCAGAGTTCTAGGTTTAATGGCGGCGGCCTGAGGCTAAAATGAAATAGTATGATTTAGGCTAGGTCTTAGGTCCTTTTTATAATGTTTGTGAGTTGTTTTAGACCGTCGATGGAGCTTGATTCAATAATAGCCGTTCGTTTGAAGGAGAGGCCAATCCGGAGCTGACACCTAGCCCTAGTGACAAGGCAAGGCTCAGAAAATCGACTAAACATAGACCAGGCCAGCCAGGGTGGGCTGGGTTCGACCTGGCTCTGGGGCCAGGTCGACAGCCCAGTCGACAGCCCTGTTGACAGCCCTGTCGACCTGGCTAGCCCAGGTCGACTGCCAAGTCGACCTGGGTGCCTTAGGCGGGAATTTTCCCGCCCTGGCCAATTGGGCCCGATTTTGAATTTTAAACCTGTTTTTCTGAGCTGTTTTCGTCTGTTTGAATTTTAACCTGAATTCTGAAACTTCCGGAGGCCATATCTTCTTCATACGGACTCCGTTTTTCGAAAACTCGGACTCTATTTCGCGTATTTTTCCGAGACGAACACAATGGCGTATCCCGTTTCCCTTAATTCTTTGATTTGAAATTTATTATACTTTAATTTGTGAATTTCACTGTTATGGAATACACGGGGTGTTACATTCTCCCCCACTTAAAAGGATTTCGTCCCCGAAATCTTCAAGTTTAGGGAAAATATATATCCTAACATCCAAACATCCATCTACTCATCCATCAAACACGAGTATCCATTGTCCTTAAAAGACTTCTAATGCTTTATGATCATATGCGAAGAGTGTGTGTATATGTTCCTTAGCTAATGCTAATGATCAGGCCTGATTGATCTTCTAAATGCAAAATATGTTTAGTGAAATGAATCCAATATGTATGCAAATTTTTTCCTATTATAATTCATAGTTTCTACATGAGTGCTCGAACATTCAATCATATGCAACAACCAAATGATAGCACAACCAAGTTTCCAAAATAAACACTCATGCATATGCAACATGAAAATGTGTTTGAGCCGATCTAGTGCCTAATGTGTATTCATGCATCCACGAGCAACCACTTGCGACCACTTGCAACCATTTCGCAATCATAACATGTTTCAATTACATGTTTACATCCAAAAAGATTCTACCTATGGTTCTCAAGATAGGATCGAGGAGAGAAATAAGATAAAACAAAGCATCTAGAATAGGTTAACGATGTACCGCCAGAAGGTCCGGTCTGCTTCTCAGGGCAGTCTTTGCTGATGTGTCCAGTCTTCCCACAATGAAAACATTCACCTTGCTTTCTCTTCCTCTTTCTACAATCCTTGGCTATGTGCCCTTCCGTACCACAGTAATTGCATTTCCTTTTATCGCGTGAGTTGTTGTTCTTGCCTCCCTTCTCGGAGTCTACCTTCTTATTCTTAGAATCGTTAGGCTTGACCTCTTTCTTCCCTTGAGAGTTTTCTGCCTCTGTCTCCTTCTTGCCCTTATCTTCCTCGTTCAGCAATGCCATCTGCACCAACCTTTCGTACGTAGCTCCCATGGGTATATGGGTCATGGCCAAACTGTGTAATGGCTCATTCAACCCTTTGACAAAGCGGAGAGCCTTCTTGTGCGGGGTGTTGACTAGGTCCAGTCCGAACCTAGCCAGCTCATCGAATTGATTAACATACTCTTTGACTGTCATATTCCCTTGCTTAAGAAATAGGAATTTTTCCAACTGAAGACTCCTTTCAGCTTCTGAGAGAAATTTAGCCTCAAACCTTGCCCTAAAGTCCTCCCATGTTTCCACTGGTCTTTCTGCATTAGTGACTTCCCACCAGTAGGAAGCCTCGCCCTTTAGTAGCCACACTGCCAGTTGTACTTTCTGCCTATCTTCTACCTCAAAGATGACGAATAAGTCCTCGGTTTCCTTTAACCAATTCCTAGCTGCCACGAAGGACTCAGTTCCATGAAAGTCCTTTCCTCCCATAGCCTTAAAATCTTTACATATCTTAGCAAAAGTGTTTCCCCGCGGAGGAGGTGGAGGAAGGGGTGCTGCTGCAGCTGGATGATTTCCTGCAGCTGGGGGAGGAGGAACGGTAGGACCTGGCTGGGTGGCCCTTGCTTCTAAGAATCGTCTAAACCAACCAGGTATTGGTACACCCTCTGGCAAGTTAAGTTCTTCGGACTTACTGAAACAAAAGGATAGATTCAAAATGAAGGATAAGAGATAATACCTATGGCTTTGGGGGACTTTGCCTTTTTAAAATAAAATAATATTTTATCTTTTTAAAAATGCTTCTTTAAATTTTCTTTTGAAAATAAATTTTCAAAAATTTTTATCTTATCTGGTAAACCTATGCTCTGATACCAAGTGAAACACCCCACCTCCGTTAAGGTCACTCTCAAAGGGGAATGCCCTAATTTTGGTGGAGGTTTATAAGTACAAGTCACAGATATACAAGACAGATATAATAACACATATTTTTGAACAGCGGAAAACAACAACTTTTATTTCTTCAAAATACGGGTTATACAAACCATGCCATAATACTTCCCAAAATCATAACTGTCTTGATTACATTATTTAAAGAAGCATGAAGAAAACATAAATAAACTGCAAAAGTCCCCAAATTGCTGTCCAAAGCCATAGTCCAAAACGGAAAAGGTCCAAGCAATACATTCTTTCTCTTCAAGCTGGATGTGAAAACTGGTCAAGCTGCGGTATTCCCTCCCTGAGAACCTGGGGGGGAGGGGGGGAAACGGAAGAAAAAGAGGCGAAAGGAAAAGGGTCAGTCATAAAGACTGAGTAAGTTCTAGTGACTTTCAGTGTAAAGATGGTTAAAACAACATGTCATGTATGAACTGGAACTAAACTCAAGAATGATGTCAAGGTGGACAAGATAGACTAAGGTGATCATGATAAGTCAAGACAAGTCAAATAAAGCATCGCATGTTCAAGATTCGTTGCCTCGACTGTACTAGTATACTAAGCCCATGTCACTAGTTAATCACGAAATAAATCCCACGGCCCAATATCATGAAATGACCCTGAAACGGGGTCTGACCCAAGTACGGGGTCCTACGGAGCGATTATCTAGTCGATCGGCTCCCTACAAGTTCTAGCTCGTCAAGTGTCCGTGTCATACGGCTAATCACGAATGTAGTCACCTGTGCTGGGTCCACCTTCGGGTGTATCAACCCTAGGGTGTCAACCCCTGACACGATTCAAGATGCACAGATAAATCTACGGATACCCAGTGTCTGCCCCAGATACGTGCACGATCGTAGTCCGCCGAACCTACACTGGCGTACCCTACTGCCGTCATTCACCTCTTACAATCAGCCCAGTAATCGTGCCCCACCCGGCCTAGCCCCAGGGTACCTTGATACTTCTAGAGGGTTACTACTGAAAGGGGTCGTGTCTAGGGTTTCGCCTAATAGATTAGGTCATGTAATTCGTGACCTAACCCACCTAACAGATTAAGTCATGTAATTCGTGACTTAATCCTTTTCTAGTCTAGTCATGTCAAGATGGTTAAGTATGTCATTTCAGTTCGCGAATTAACCTGCCTACGTGTCATGTCAAGTTGGCTAAGTGTTGTCGTTTTCAAGTTCATGACTTAGCCCTACAAATCGTGTTCAAGTTGGTTAAGTTGCCTTTTCATGTTCATGACTTAACCCTAATTGGCATTAATTGATTCGTTAATGCACCGAACCACTCACATTGGATCCTATTGTTCGTAGCCACTGGATTTGCCGGGCGGTTCCGAGCAGGTTTACGCTACGAACTCAACCCAACCTCGGGTTTCAAGCGCGATGTGACCAACTACCCACATTGGATCCTATTGTTTGTAGCAACTGGATTTGCCGGGCGGTTCCGGGCAGATTTACACTACAAACTCAACCCAACCTCGAGTCGGCCACTTTCTTGTTTTCTAAAGTCATGCCCATGTTCTTATCAGATTTTGCGCTATTTCCATAGCATGTTCATATGTCAATTTCGTGCCCAACTAAGGCATGTTTTAAGGTCAAGTTATGGCATGTTCAAGTCAAGTTTTCGTGCCATATTTCATGTTCTACTTATGCCAAATTTCACAGTTCATGCCTATAATTAATTCAAGTTTTGCCTATTCTACCCAATCGTATCCCCAACGTATATAAACGTACTTCGTTCACAAGCATAAACAATTCAAGAGATAAAAGGGGAATAATACTAAACATGTGATAGGCATATGTGACAATTCCAACATCACTTGCATAATAAACAGGCTATAACATATCACATAGTTTCAATACTAGCATGATGATAATTTGGCATAGTAATGATTCCAACTTAATTTAACATGATGATTTCAACTTTACATCATAGGCATAATAATAATCATTGCGGGCATAATAATAATCTTTATTACAAACATGAAACATTAAAGGCATATTAATCCTAATAGGCATAGTGGATTCCAATTTAGCATTTTCATCATAATAATTCTCATAAACATAATGATTCCAATTTATCATAATGATTCTCATCTAACATTATAAACATGATGGTTCCAACTTAGCATTTTTAACATAATGATCCTCAACTAATATTATAGACATAATGATTCCAATTTAGTGTTTTTAGCATAATGATTCTCAACTAACATTATAAACATAATGATTCCAATTTTAGCGTTTTTAACATAATGATTCTCAATTAACATTATAGACATAATGATTCCAATTTAGCATTTTTAACATATCTAACATTATAAACATAACAATTTCAACTTTTCATCATGGCCTAGCAATACCCAATTTTTCATTAATCAGGATGGGTATATTAACATCGCAGGCATAATTCCATCAATAGTCATAGCCATGGTTTAATTAGCACCATAGGCATGGTTTAATCAACATAAAGATTTCGATAAACATAGTGATTCCATGGACATGTATTAGTCCAACTTGCCACATAATTAAGCCCAAGTGATTCATAACAACGTCAAAATCATGACAAGTTTAACTTGCAACGTTGCCATAGCAATATCCCCAAATTATAATTCAAAGATAAACAATATAAACAATGGATTAACAATAGTTCATAAATCCGGTTTCAATTCATGGCATGTCCATATTGTTTTAGCGTTTTCGCCTAAAAAGTAACATAGAACTTACAATATGAAGCAAATAATCCAAATAAAAATCCCAAATCAAATAGTCCCAAATTCGTTGTCTAAAGCGTCGTAGTTGTTGTAGCTTCTAGTTGTAGCCTTCAAGAATCGTCCTCTATCTTCTATAATTTTATTCTTTGTATTTTTAATTCAGAGTTCTAGGTTTAATGGCGGCGGCCTGAGGCTAAAATGAAATAGTATGATTTAGGCTAGGTCTTAGGTCCTTTTTATAATGTTTGTGAGTTGTTTTAGACCGTCGATGGAGCTTGATTCAATAATAGCCGTTCGTTTGAAGGAGAGGCCAATCCGGAGCTGACACCTAGCCCTAGTGACAAGGCAAGGCTCAGAAAATCGACTAAACATAGACCAGGCCAGCCAGGGTGGGCTGGGTTCGACCTGGCTCTGGGGCCAGGTCGACAGCCCAGTCGACAGCCCTGTCGACAGCCCTGTCGACCTGGCTAGCCCAGGTCGACTGCCATGTCGACCTGGGTGCCTTAGGCGGGAATTTTCCCGCCCTGGCCAATTGGGCCCGATTTTGAATTTTAAACTTGTTTTTCTGAGCTGTTTTCGTCCGTTTGAATTTTAACCTAAATTCTGAAACTTCCGGAGGCCATATCTTCTTCATACGGACTCCGTTTTTCGAAAACTCGGACTCTATTTCGCGTATTTTTCCGAGACGAACACAATGGCGTATCCCGTTTCCCTTAATTCTTTGATTTGAAATTAATTATACTTTAATTTGTGAATTTCACTGTTATGGAATACACGGGGTGTTACAACAACTATCGTGAATAAAAGCACACAAGGGTGCGACTATCCTGAATAAAAGCACACAAGCGTGCAACTATCTTGAATTAAAGCACACAAGCATGCAACTAGCCTGAATAGAAGCACACAAGCGTGCGACTATCCTGAACAAAAGCACAGAAGCTTGCAACTATCCTAAATAAAAGCACACAAGCGTGCAACTATCCTAAATAAAAGCACACAAGCGTGCAACTATGCTGAATAAAAGCACACAAGCGTGCGATTATCCTGAATAAAAGCACACAAGCGTGCGACTATCCTGAATAAAATCACTCAAGCGTGCAACTATCCTGAATAAAAGTACACAAGCGTGCAACTATCCTGAATAAAAGCAATCAAGCGTGCAACTATCCTGAATAAAAGCACACAAGCGTGCAAGTATCCTGAATAAAAGCACACATGCGTGCGACTATCCAGAATAAAAGCACACAAGCGTGCGACTATCCTGAATAAAAGCACACAAGCGTGCAACTATGCTGAATAAAAGCACACAAGCGTGCGACTATGCTGAATAAAAGCATACAAGTATGCAACTATCCGTAATAAAATCATCCAAGAATGCAACTATCGTGAATAAAATCACACATGTGTGCAACTATCCTGAATAAAAGCACACAAGCGTGCAACTATCCTGAATAAAAGCACGCATGCGTGCAACTATGAAGAATAAAAGCACACAAGCGTGCGACTATCCTGAATAAAAGCACACAAGCGTGCAACTATTCTGAATAAAAGCACACAAGTGTGCGACTATCCTAAATAAAAGCACACAAGTGTGCAACTATGCTGAATAAAAGCACACAAGCGTGCGACTATGCTGAATAAAAGCATCAAGTATGCAACTATCCATTATAAAATCATCCAAGAATGCAACTATCGTGAATAAAATCACACATGTGTGCAACTATCATGAATAATAGCACAAAAGTGTGCAACTATCCGGAATAAAATTATGTAATCAAGCAACAAACATTAATAAAACTATATTAATAATTTTATCCGGAATAAAATTATGAATAACAACAGTTACGCATGCGACTATCATTAATAAAACCACACAAACGTGCAAGAATTTACACTAACAGCATTCAAGGATGCAACAATTTTAAGTAACAGCAAATTTTGATAATAATTCGAAAAATCAGTAAATACTGAAGTTTTTTAGTAACTAAGTACAATATTTGCCACAATCACTTTCGATTACTGTTGTTTACAATCTATAATATACATTTTTCATAAACAATGAAATATGAAATAAAGAATACAAAAATATACCTTCCCTCGCACCATTGTTGATAAAACGAAAATGATTTTCCTGTTTTCAGAAGATCGAGATTAAGTGAAGATCGCGATTAGGGTTTGATTTATTTTGTTGATCGACTGATTTAGAACATTGATTTGTTGTATGTAGTCGTGGTTAGGTTTATGAGGCGACATAAGGGTAAAACCAGAAATAATAGACCCGGATTCAAAAATAGGGACCTAATTTTTAATGTTACAGCGGCTGGACTTTTTTTTAATTTTGAAAGTTAATAGGGATGTTAGCCTAACGTTCTCATATTAAAAATACATTTTTAAACAAATAATTTTTGAAACTCGAAATATATAAGTGTTTACTGTTTCTCAATGCAGAAGCGTCATTCTGAACTCGATGGAAGTGGTTTTGAGTCCAAATTCCTTCGTACGCAAAATGTAGCGTTTTTGTCCATTGTAAATTTCATAGCGACCTTTCTAAATTAAACTGGGCATAACTTTTGATTCCCGCTATGAAATTTTGATTTTTCAGATTTGTTAGAAAGATATTTTTAAATAGATTCTAATATTTTTGGTTTCACTAAAATCCATTAAATTTTGCACCCTGTACAGTCAGTCAAAGTTTAAGTTTGACTTTTCAAACTACCGCGCTATTTCTAACTCTTTTTATAATTTAAAATTAAATTATTCATTCTAACTTCGATTTTAATCAACTTTCAATCGTTATTATTTTAAATAAATTATTTTAAATATCAAAAACTCATTAAAATTACTTAAAATAAATTTTGTAAATTGGCCCCAAAATTCAGGGTTGTTACAGTCTCCCCCACTTAAAAACTTTTCGTCCTAGAAAAGGAACGAAGCTAAAGTTGTTTAGGTATCCTATCTCATCTTTCATTCTTTAATTCGTTTCTATAATTTTATTTGTTGAACTAATAATTATATTACACAACCATCAATCAATTAGTTGATTAACTTTTAAAATATATAACTTTTGTATATTCAAAAATCATATTTTCTAAAATAGATTATAATTACAAATACGTATATTATAAGCTTGTCACTCTCAACTCATTCTAGGGCATTACTAACCCCATCTCTAATGAGTTTTCTCATTCTAGGATACTACTGATCCTATCTCTAATGAGTATTCTTATTAGATATTACTAATCCAATCTCTGATGAGTCTTTTGTTCAGTTCAAATGAGTTGTACCCCAAAGATTTGAGATAACCAAAGCTCTTATACCAACTGTAAAGACCCGTAAATTCCCGCTCTTTGGATCGAACATAAACCACACAAGTCTGGCCCAAAAGGTTGGAAATCTACGAATACTTTAACTTTAGGAATATAACACATTAGAATAATAAAAACAGGCTTTTATTACATTATAGTAATGTTACATCAGAGTACAGAATATCAGAGTACATTGAATAAAATTACAGCGGAAGATAAATTACAATATTATAATACATTGCAACGGAAACAATAAAATAGATACAGCGGAAGACAACTATGCTCTGGACACAGCTTTAAGCTTCAATCCAGAATCCTGCTCGAGATAAGGACCTGTAGACAAACTACTCGACTGCCCGTGTGGAAAGAGGGAACCCGAGTTTGCAAAGGTGGAAACAAACAACGGGTTAGTCATGGGACTGGGGCGAGAATTCTTAACTAATTTAACTAATAGTAATAAGGCAAATCCAAGGACCACGCCGCTAACGCGGAACGGGTTTACTCCAATGGATTGATGGTGCATAAACTAAAGTAAATCGTTAAAACAACGCAATGCTTTTTAGAAAAATGAAACCATCATAAGACCCAAGTCCCATCACACAATGCAACACAAACCGGAGGATAGGGTTTTACCTTATAATGGTCAAAAATGCTTGATACGATAAAAACAGATTTGATATTATTATTAGTGTATATATGTTTCAAAAACATTTCAATCATAATGTATCAATCCTAGGACACATAGATACCATAATACTATGCTTCCATACTAGTAATACAATCAAAACTGGATGAGGTCGTATTGGAATTTGGGTTTCCATCATGAGTCAAGGCTAGGGAGGAGCTCCTTACCGATTCGAGGCACTCTAGCTAATGTCTCAGGATTCCCCGCAGTTAACCCTTGGATCCTGCAGGGCCAGTCCACACATACAGCTTCGTGGACTGACAATTCCTGAACACACGTTTCCCGGTCCTATAGGACCTATCATCCAAGGCGCCTCATTCCATCATCCACATAAGTAAAATGTCGGGCCGTGTTAAAACCCAAACACCACTTCTAGCTAGAAAGAAACGTGTTGCTCTCCCTGCGTTCCCTTCTCCCGTTTTAGACTCCGCCGGTGTGTGAGGCTCGCGAAGTCACGCTATACACAAAGCTATGCCTAAACAGACTATGCTTTGATCATCCCACAAGGCCTGCTTTTCAACAAAGCCTTGATCATAAGCATCTTAGCATGCCACATCGTCACTCCATATCACACTACCAATCCTTTGCCGAAATATATGAAAGGGAGTTAAGCAAGAGAATAAATTCTCCGCCACCAAACATTCATACATTCGGCAGAAAATCAATAAGTACAATATATAAAGGAGTACAATGTCAGACACACATTCCATTTATAAGCTTATGCTCTGGGTCTGAGCGAAAACAATATCCGTACAAATCAACACTACGTCCGGATAACTACCATTTTAGCCCCGTCTTGGGAGCAAATCAATCAAGGGCCTCAACACTAGTTACCTATTCGATGTGGAGATCGTCGGCCTTCAATCGCCATCTTCAATTCTTCGAACATCGTACCATTATTTGGAATGAGAGTAAACTCGGACTTTCCAAATAACTCTCGCATATATAAATTTAAAAATCATTTCATATCGTTGTTAATAATTTATAACGATCTATTGCTATTTTTACTTTACATACACATCCTAAACATAACAATGTATATTTTACTCTTCCATTTTTCAATTTACACCAAATGTATATTTGATTTCATTATTTTTCTAATGAAAATCCATTCCTTAGAAATGTAAATTTCTAATCTTATTATTTAAATTGAAAAATGTAAATTTCTATTCCTATTTTATTTACATTGAAAAATGTAAACTTATATTTCAATATATTATTATATTGAAAAAGTAACCTTTATTTCATATTCTATTTACATTGGAAATGTAAATTCCTAATCATCAATTTTCATTGGAATTGTCTATTATATTTCAATGTCACAATTCGTTCTTTTCATCTTATATTTACATTAAAATGTAAATTATAATTCATCGTCCAATTCATTATTTTAATCTATTATTTACATTAAAATGTCAATTATAATTCATCATTTAATTTATTCTTTTAATCTACAATGCAAAATCGTCTTTAGTTACATGATAAAAATGTAATTAACATTCTGTGTTAATTTTTATATCTTTTTAATTTACATCCATTCCTATTACAAAAAAAAATTTCTTTTGAAGACAACGCTCAATCTTTCTTTTTAATTACATTATAAAAATGTAAATCTATTACCCATCAAATTCTCTTTCTAATTTCATATAAAGATGTACTTTTTTATTATTTTACAATGTAAAATCTCATCCTAATTACATAAAAAGAATGTAACTTTATTTTATGGTGTAAATTCATATTTCAATCACATTAAAAATAATGTAATTTTCATTATGATGTAAATTCTCTTCCTTAATTCACATATAAAGATGTGATTTTCTATGCGGTATAACTTCATGCCTTTTAATTACATAAAAAAAATGTAATCTCAATTTACATTGTAAATCCTATTCCTAAGTTACATAATAAAGATGCAATTTTAATTTACAATGTAAATACCATTCTTAATTACATATAAGAAAAATGTACTCTTTAATTTGCATTGTAAACTTTCATTCTTAATTACATATAAAAATGACTTTTATTTTCAATGCAAATTCTCCCCTTCTAATTACATATGAAAATGTAAATTTATATTACTATGCAAATCCTACTTTTTGATTACATTATAAAAATATAATTTTTAATTACATGCTAGTTCTACTTCTAACTTACATTATAAAAATGTAATTTAATTAACATGCAAGTTCTTAACTTTAATTACATATGAAAAATGTAATTGTTACTTACATGCAAATTCTACTTCTAATTTACATTATAGAAATGAAGTTTTTAATTACATGCTAATTCTCATTTTTGTTTACATATAAGAAAAATGTAAATTTTCTTTACTGTAAAATCCTACTTCTTATTTTCATATAAATATGTAAATTTTATTTCAAATGCAAGTTCCTACTTTTTTTTCACATATAAAAATGTAAATTTATATTTACAATGCAAATTCATATCTTAACTTACCTTATAAAAATGTAAATTTTATTTCACTATGTAAATTCTACTTTTCACCTACATAATAGAAATGAAAATTTTCTTACTGTGTAAATCCTCGTCCTTAATCCACATATAAAATGTGAATTTTCATTCTCTATGCAATTTCTCATTCTAAAAAGAAAAAAAATGATTTCTTTCCGTCTTTCAAATCTCATTCATAGCTACATAGAAAAATGTAACTTTTATTTGCATTGCAAATCTCATGTCTTTAGTTGCATAGAAAAATGTACTTTTTATTTTCATTGCCAACTGCACATCATAGTTTCAAATAAAAATGTAATTTTTATTTCCATCGCCAATTGCATATCATAATTTCAAATATAAAATGTAATTTTTATTTTCATCGCCGGTTGCATATCATAATTTCAGATAAAAAATGTAATTTTTATTTTCATCGCCAATTGCATATCATAATTTCAAATAAAAAGGTAATTTTTATTTTCATCGCCAATTGCATATCATAATTTAAAATAAAAAAGTAATTTTTATTTTCATTCTAATGTGGCATTTTAACCATAATGATAATTTCTATCCTAATCTAACATTTTAACATGAAATGATAATTTCTATTCTAATGTGCCATTTTAATCAAAATGACAATTTCTAATATAATGACATTTCCATTTTAACATAACATTATTAATAAAATGCCCTTCTTATACTAAATAACCATTTTAAACAAAAGTGACATGTTTAATCAACTTTAACACCTCTTACATAAGTGACATTCTTTTATCTCATATAACATGTTATAAACAAAATAATATTTTTATTATGCTAACCTCTTATACATTAAAATGGAATTTTTATAATGTATTAACATTGTGGGCTAACATAAGGAAATGACACATTTTAATAATAAGCATTCATTAACATTTTTAAGTAACATATCTACATAGCATGTTATATAACTCTAATGACAAAAATAAAAGATAATTTTGTCTACAAAACATGTTATATAATTCTAATGACAAAATAAAAGATAATTTTGATTCGTATACCATTTCAATGTATAACATGACATAAAAAATGCCTATTTTTGATTTGTTTACGAATTCTCATGTATAAACATGATATAAAAATGTTTATTCTTATTTGTATACAATCCTAAACTTCAACATGATAAATAAAAAGGAATATATTTATTTGCATACCAATTTCCATGTTTAACATAACAAATAAAAAGTGAATTTTTATTTCGACAATTATGATTAACACAAAAATGTGAATTTTTGTTTCCAACCAATTTATTTTGACAACAACAACCAATTTGTTTTCAACTAATTTATTTTGATAAAAATAACAAATTTGTTATTTTGACAAAATGACAATTCTTTTATTCAGCGACAAAAAATGATCTATATGTGTTTACAAATTTTATTATAACACCATATCATCAAATTAACAGATCTATACACACATCAATCGTAGAATCAAATCACGTCTCATAACAAACCTATTATTTTAAATCTAATAAAACATTTTCAACATTTTATTATAACACAAAATTTTTGAATTGGCAAACTAATTCAATTCAACAGTAAAAACAAGATGGTATGTTAATAGTTTAATGTCAATAAAATAAACATGACAAAATATGATATTTTATTTGGGTTAAAGATTCTAATCTAATCTAATCCACAAACAAGATAACATCTTTAACTGGATTAAAAATTCTAGTTTAATCCGATTTACAAACCATGATGATTTTTATTGGATTCATCAGATTTGAATAATATAATAACAGATCTAACTAACACAATACAATCCAATTCATCACAACACCAATCACAATTCATCACAGCGCAAATCTAATTAAATAATATACAAACAATTATTTAACAGCAATAAAACAATCAATTAAATGAATTAAATTGTAAAAATCAGAGATTCTCACCTCGATTTGGCTGAAAATTCAAAGTGCTTGTTTTCAAATTCGGTCAGCGCCATCGCGAAGATCTCGGAAAGACGAATCCAACGCAACAAACGGTTCGCAAAACGGACCTCGTATGAGAGAGATATTGAATTTCAAAGATCGGATTATTTAAATATATAATTAATTAAATAATTAGTTTAATCCCTTTACCCTCTAATCTCCTTCTTCCCGTCGTTACTTCAGTAAACACCGTGAACCCATCGTTCCTCCTTTTCTCTCCTCTGCGCACGCCCATTGAGGCACTTCGAAGCTGATCCGAAAACACCCCGACCACCGCCTTGGCGCCACCAACCCGCGCTCCGACCGTCGCCCCCTGCGATGGTCTCATCCTCCTCGAAACTCGTGATGAACCCGCCGACTTCAGGTTGAGAATTCGCGAAATCCGTGAACTAAAACCCGATCTTAACCGTATGGATTGAAAGGTCTTGACAATCTCTTCGATTCGGTATATTGTTTGCCAATTTTCTTTGAACGGATTGAGAGAAATTAGCGTTTGAAATCTGATCAATTTTGGCCATTCGCTGTATAGAACGGCGGCCATGAATTTAGGATTTTAAATTTTATTATTATTTTAATATTTAATCTCGGTTTTCGTGCTTTAAAGGTGGAATTTCGGACTGTCTCCAAATCAGGCCCAGTTAGTGTCAAACTTAAGGTTTTGATGCCTTCTGAACGCAATGGGACAGGTCTCGGGGCCCAATTTCGAAATATGTTGAATTTTTAATTTAAAATTACATTAAAAATTAAATACTTGAATATTTACCGTATGTTTAAATACGCCGGGGCCACATACGACCTCTAAAAATTATTTTTGGCTTTGTAATGACGATACGGTCCCAACGAGACTAATTTCATCGAATTCTGAGACTGTTTGAAATATGTCTATTTTTAAGTCGATTAAAATTGACCGAAATTGACAAAACTGAAATCTTTTTGCCACGGCCACAAATTTATTCTAAAAATTATGAAAAATTAAACTTAGCCATATTTTGAAATTCCGAATCCAACAAAAGTGGTTTCGTCGAAAACAGAGGTCGTTCGAAAATTGACTATTTTCAAGGCGTATATATTCAATATTAAAAATACATTTTTAAACAAATAATTTCTGAAACTCGAAATATATAAGTGTTTACTGTTTCTCAATGCAGAAGCGTCATTCTGAACTCGATGGAAGTGGTTTCAAGTCCAAATTCCTTCGTACGCAAAATGTAGCGTTTTTGTCCATTGTAAATTTCATGGCGACCTTTCTAAATTAAACTGGGCATAACTTTTGATTCCCGCTATGAAATTTTGATTTTTCAGATTTGTTAGAAAGATATTTTTAAATAGATTCTAATATTTTTGGTTTCACTAAAATCCATTAAATTTTGCACCCTGTACAGTCAGTCAAAGTTTAAGTTTGACTTTTCAAACTACCGCGCTATTTCTAACACTTTTTATAATTTAAAATTAAATTATTCATTCTAACTTCGATTTTAATCAACTTTCAATCATTATTATTTTAAATAAATTATTTTAAATATCAAAAACTCATTAAAATTACTTAAAATAAATTTTGTAAATTGGCCCCAAAATTCAGGGTTGTTACAGTCTCCCCCACTTAAAAACTTTTCGTCCTAGAAAAGGAACGAAGCTAAAGTTGTTTAAGTATCCTATCTCATCTTTCATTCTTTAATTCGTTTCTATAATTTTATTTGTTGAACTAATAATTACACTACACAACCATCAATCAATTAGTTGATTAACTTTTAAAATATATAACTTTTGTATATTCAAAAATCATATTTTCTAAAATAGATTATAATTACAAATACGTATATTATAAGCTTGTCACTCTCAACTCATTTTAGGGCATTACTAACACCATCTCTAATGAGTTTTCTCATTCTAGGATACTGCTGATCCTATCTCTAATGAGTATTCTTATTGGATATTACTAATCCAATCTCTGATGAGTCTTTTGTTCAGTTCTAATGAGTTGTACCCCAAAGATTTGAGCTAACCAAAGCTCTGATACGAACTGTAAAGACCCATAAATTCCTGCTCTTTGGATCGACCATAAACCACACAAGTCTGGCCCAAAAGGTTGGAAATCTACGAATACTTTAACTTTAGGAATATAACACATTAGAATAATAACAACAGGCTTTTATTACATTATAGTAATGTTACATCAGAGTACAAAATATCAGAGTACATTGAATAAAATTACAGCGGAAGATAAATTACAATATTATAATACATTGCAGCGGAAACAATAAAATAGATACAGTGGAAGACAACTATGCTCTGGACACAGCTTTAAGCTTCAATCCAGAATCCTGCTCGAGATAAGGACCTGTAGACAAACTACTCGACTGCCCGTGTGGAAAGAGGGAACCCGAGTTTGCAAAGGTGGAAACAAACAACGGGTCAGTCATGGGACTGGTGCGAGAATTCTTAACTAATTTAACTAATAGTAATAAGGCAAATCCAAGGACCACGCCGCTAATGCGGAACGGGTTTACTCCAATGGATTGCTGGTGCATAAACTAAAGTAAATCGTTAAAACAACGCAATGCTTTTTAGAAAAATGAAACCATCATAAGACCCAAGTCCCATCACACAATGCAACACAAACCAGATGATAGGGTTTTACCTTATAATGGTCAAAAATGCTTGATACGGTAAAAACAGATTTGATATTATTATTAGTGTATATATGTTTCAAAAACATTTCAATCATAATGTATCAATCCTAGGACACATAGATACCATAATACTATGCTTCCACACTAGTAATACAATCAAAACCGCATGAGGTGGTATTGGAATTTGGGTTTCCATCATGAGTCAAGGCTAGGGAGGAGCTCCTTACCGATTCGAGACACTCTAGCTAATGTCTCAGGATTCCCCGCAGTTAACCCTTGGATCCTGCAGGGCCGGTCCACACATACAGCTTCGTGGATTGACAATTCCTGAACACACGATTCCCAGTCCTATAGGACCTATCATTCAAGGCGCCTCATTCCATCATCCACATAAGTAAAATGTCGGGCCGTGTTAAAACCCAAACACCACTTCTAACTAGAAAGAAACGTGCTGCTCTCCCTGCGTTCCCTTCTCCCGTTTTAGACTCCGCCGGTGTGTGAGGCTCGCGAAGTCACGCTATACACAAAGCTATGCCTAAACAGGCTATGCTTTGATCATCCCACAAGGCCTGCTTTTCAACAAAGCCTTGATCATAAGCATCTTAGCATGCCACATCGTCACTCCATATCACACTACCAATCCTTTGCCGAAATATATGAAAGGGAGTTAAGCAAGAGAATAAATTCTCCGCCACCAAACATTCATACATTCAGCAGAAAATCAATAAGTACAATATATAAAGGAGTACGATGTCAGACACACATTCCATTTATAAGCTTATGCTCTGGGTCTGAGCGAAAGCCAAATCCGTACAAATCAACACTACGTCCAAATAACTACAATTTTAGCCCCGTCTTGGGAGCAAATCAATCAAGGGCCTCAACACTAGTTACCCATTCGATGTGGAGATCGTCGGTCTTCAATCGCCGTCTTCAATTCTTCAAACATCGTACCATTATTTGGAATGAGAGTAAACTCGGACTTTCCAAATAACTCTCGCATATATAAATTTAAAAACCATTTCATATCGTTGTTAATAATTTATAACGATCTATCGCTATTTTTACTCTACATACACATCCTAAACATAACAATGTATATTTTACTCTTCCATTTTTCAATTTACACCAAATGTATATTTGATTTCATTATTTTTCTAATGAAATTCCATTCCTTAGAAATGTAAATTTCTAATCTTATTATTTACATTGAAAAATGTAAATTTCTATTCCTATTTTATTTACATTGAAAAATGTAAACTTATATTTCAATATATTATATTGAAAAAGTAACCTTTATTTCATATTCTATTTACATTGGAAATGTAAATTCCTAATCATCAATTTTCATTGGAATTGTCTATTATATTTCAACGTCACAATTCGTTCTTTTCATCTTATATTTACATTAAAATGTAAATTATAATTCATCGTCCAATTCATTATTTTAATCTATTATTTACATTAAAATGTCAATTATAATTCATCATTTAATTTATTCTTTTAATCTACAATGCAAAATCGTCTTTAGTTACATGATAAAAATGTAATTAACATTCTGTGTTAATTTTTATATCTTTTTAATTTACAACCATTCCTATTACAAAAAAAAATGTTCTTTTGAATACAACGCTCAATCTTTCTTTTTAATTACATTATAAAAATGTAAATCTATTACCACATCAAATTCTCTTTCTAATTTCGTATAAAGATGTACTTTTTTTTATTTTACAATGTAAAATCTCATCCTAATTACATAAAAAGAATGTAACTTTATTTTATGGTGTAAATTCATATTTCAATCACATTAAAAATAATGTAATTTTCATTACGATGTAAATTCTCTTCCTTAATTCACATATAAAGATGTGATTTTCTATGCGGTATAACTTCATGCCTTTTAATTACATAAAAAAAATGTAATCTCAATTTACATTGTAAATCCTATTCCTAAGTTACATAATAAAGATGCAATTTTAATTTACAATGTAAATACCATTCTTAATTACATATAAGAAAAATGTACTCTTTAATTTGCATTGTAAACTTTCATTCTTAATTACATATAAAAATGACTTTTATTTTCAATGCAAATTCTCCCCTTCTAATTACATATGAAAATGTAAATTTATATTACTATGCAAATCCTACTTTTTGATTACATTATAAAAGTATAATTTTTAATTACATGCTAGTTCTACTTCTAACTTACATTATAAAAATGTAATTTAATTTACATGCAAGTTCTTAACTTTAATTACATATGAAAATTGTAATTGTTACTTACGTGCAAATTCTACTTCTAATTTACATTATAGAAATGAAGTTTTTAATTACATGCTAATTCTCATTTTTGTTTACATATAAGAAAATTGTAAATTTTCTTTACTGTAAAATCCTATTTCTTATTTTCATATAAATATGTAAATTTTATTTCAAATGCAAGTTCTTACTTTTTCTTCACATATAAAAATGTAAATTTATATTTACAATGCAAATTCATATCTTAACTTACCTTATAAAAATGTAAATTTTATTTCACTATGTAAATTCTACTTTTCACCTACATAATAGAAATGAAAGTTTTCTTACTATGTAAATCCTCGTCCTTAATCCACATATAAAATGTGAATTTTCATTCTCTATGCAATTTCTCATTCTAAAAAGAAAAAAAATGATTTCTTTTCGTCTTTCAAATCTCATTCATAGCTACATAGAAACATGTTACTTTTATTTGCATTGCAAATCTCATGTCTTTAGTTGCATAGAAAAATGTACTTTTTATTTTCATTGCCAACTGCACATCATAGTTTCAAATAAAAATGTAATTTTTATTTCCATCGCCAATTGCATACCATAATTTCAAATAAAAAATGTAATTTTTATTTTCATCGCCAATTGCATATCATAATTTCAAATAAAAAATGTAATTTTTATTTTCATCGCCAATTGCATATCATAATTTCAAATAAAAAAGTAATTTTTATTTTCATCGCCAATTGCATATCATAATTTCAAATAAAAAAGTAATTTTTATTTTCATTCTAATGTGGCATTTTAACCAAAATGATAATTTCTATCCTAACGTAACATTTTAACATGAAATGATAATTTCTATTCTAATGTGCCATTTTAATTAAAATGACAATTTCTAATATAATGACATTTCCATTTTAACATAACATTATTAATAAAATGCCCTTCTTATACTAAATAACCATTTTAAACAAAAGTGACACGTTTAATCAATTTTAACACCTCTTACATAAGTGACATTCTTTTATGTCATATAACATGTTATAAACAAAATAATATTTTTATTATGCTAACTTCTTATACATAAAAATGGTATTTTTATAATGTATTAACATTGTGGGCTAACATAAGGAAATGACACAATTTAATAATAAGCATGTATTAACATTTTTAAGTAACATATCTACATAGCATGTTATATAACTCTAATGACAAATATAAAAGATAATTTTGTGTACAAAACATGTTATATAATTCTAATGACAAAATAAAAGATAATTTTGATTCGTATACCATTTCAATGTATAACATGACATAAAAATGTCTATTTTTGATTTGTTTACGAATTCTCATGTATAAACATGATATAAAAATGATTATTCTTATTTGTATACAATCCTAAACTTCAACATGATAAATAAAAAAATATATATTTATTTGCATACCAATTTCCATGTTTAATATAACAAATAAAAAGTGAATTTTTATTTCGACAATTATGATTAACACAAAAATGTGAATTTTTGTTTCCAACCAATTTATTTTGACAACAACAACCAATTTGTTTTCAACTAATTTATTTTGATAAAAATAACAAATTTGTTATTTTGACAAAATGACAATTCTTTTATTCAGCGACAAAAAATGATCTATATGTGTTTACAAATTTTATTATAACACCATATCATCAAATTAACAGATCTATACACACATCAATCATAGAATCAAATCACGTCTCATAACAAACCTATTATTTTAAATCTAATAAGATATTTTCAACATTTTATTATAACACAAAATTTTTGAATTGGCAAACTAATTCAATTCAACAGTAAAAACAAGATGATATGTTAACAGTTTAATGTCAATAAAATAAACATGACAAAATATGATATTTTATTTGGGTTAAAGATTCTAATCTAATCCATTCCACAAACAAGATAATATCTTTAATTGGATTAAAAATTCTAGTTTAATCCAATTTACAAACCATGATGATTTTTATTGGATTCATCAGATTTGAATAATATAATAACAGATCTAACTAACACAATACAATCCAATTCATCACAACACCAATCACAATTCATCACAGCGCAAATCTGATTAAATAATATACAAACAATTATTTAACAGCAATAAAACAATCAATTAAATGAATAAAATTGTAAAAATCAGAGATTCTCACCTCGATTTGGCTGAAAATTCAAAGTGCTTGTTTTTAGATCCGGTCAGCGCTATCGCGAAGATCTCGGAAATACGAATCCAATGCAACAAACGGTTCGAAAAACGGACCTCGTATGAGAGAGATATTGAATTTCAAAGATCGGATAATTTAAATATATAATTAATTAAATAATTAGTTTAATCCCTTTACCCTCTAATCTCCTTCTTCCCGTCATTACTTCAGTAAACACCGTGAACCCATTGTTCCTCCTTTTCTCTCCTCTGCGCATGCCCATCGAGGCACTTCGAAGCTGATCTGAAAACACCCCGACTACCGCCTTGGCGCCACCAACCCGCGCTCCGACCGCCGCCCCCTGCGATGGTCTCATCCTCCTCGAAACTCGTGATGAACCCGCTGACTTCAGGTTGAGAATTCGCGAAATCGTGCTTTAAAGGTGGAATTTCGGACTATCTCCAAATCAGGCCCAGTTAGTGTCAAACTTAAGGTTTTGATGCCTTCTGAACGCAATGGGACAGGTCTCGGGGCCCAATTTCGAAATATGTGGAATTTTTTATTTAAAATTACATTAAAAATTAAATAATTGAATATTTACCGTATATTTAAATACGCCGGGGCCACATACGACCTCTAAAAATTACATAAAAATTATTTTTGGCTTTGTTATGACGATACGGTCCCAACGAGACTAATTTCATTGAATTCTGAGACTGTTTAAAAAATGTCTATTTTCAAGTCGATTAAAATTGACCGAAATTGACAAAATTGAAATCTTTTTGCCACGGCCACAAATTAATTCTAAAAATTATGAAAAATTAAACTTAGCCATATTTTGACATTCCGAATCCAACAAAAGTGGTTTCGTCGAAAACAGAGGTCGTTTGAAAAATGACTATTTTCAAGGCGTATATATTCAATATTAAAAATACATTTTTAAACAAATAATTTCTGAAACTCGAAATATATAAGTGTTTACTATTTCCCCATGCAGAAACGTCATTCTGAACTCGTTGGAAGTGGTTTCGAGTCCAAATTCCTTCGTATGCAAAAAATAGCATTTTTGTCCTTTGTAAATTTCATAGCGTTCTAAATTTTAATCTGGGCATAACTTTTGATTCCCGCTATTAAATTTTGATTTTTCAGATTCATTAGAAAGATATTTTTAAATAGATTCTAATATTTTTGGTTTCACTAAAATCCGTAAAATTTTGCACCCTGTACAGTCAGTCAAAGTTTAAGTTTAAGTTTGACTTTTCAAACTACCGCGCTATTTCTAACTCTTTTTATAATTTAAAATTAAATTATTCATTCTAACTTCGATTTTAATCGACTTTCAATCATTATTATTTTAAATAAATTATTTTAAATATCAAAAACTCATTAAAATTACTTAAAATAAATTTATAAATTGGCCCCAAAATTCAGGGTTGTTACAATATCCCAATCTACCCACTTAGATTAATCATTACACTTAGATTTTCCAAATCCAATTCAATTTACAGAAATTATTCCTTTGGACTTTATTCCCGATTTCTAATTTCAAATCATTTGAAATACCTATCTAACTTTCTACATCAAAGTAGATTTCACTTCGGGATCTCAAATCAAATCGTTTGGAAATATGAATTCCAAAACATAACAATGCATACAGACAAGTATGCAAACAAATATCGTGCTCCCCATCGACAAGGCAAAGGGTACGCACCTCGCACCACGATATATAAATGTGCACCTACCCCACATAGGAGCAGGCTACACCAACGATGCACCTCCCACACATGGAGAGCATACACTACCCTCTCACCCATACTTTTAGTCTCAGGGTTACCCGAATCTTTAGCCACATACTAAATCATTTCATATCCCGAAGTAGGGAAAATCATTTCACAACATAATAATCACAAGTACTTTCAAACTATAGTACTTCACATCAGTAATTCACACATATGATTAGTCACTATTAATCACATAACCTTTGAGCTCGTACGTCTCAAAGAAGGGTGTTAAGCAAGAGAATAAATTCTCCGCTACCAAACAAATACATCACTAATAGCAACTAATCGAATATGTGATGAACTACAAGGTAAGACCATAATACATTTCCAAATCATTTCGAAATCATCGGGTTTTAGGCCTCGAAATCCTTTCTGTTTTATAAAACATTTTTATAAAACATTCCCTGTCCAAAATCGGGAATACATTTCTTTTCACTTAAGAAAAATATATCATTTCAAAATCATTCATAAATTTGAAATGAACACAACATCGCTAAGCACCTTATCGTCAAATCATGAAGTGATTCACAAGGCATTAGCACACAGATATTTTTACCCAACCCAATGCTAAATGTAAAGGCATATTCTGCTCATAAACTGGTCGAGCACCATCCAAACAATCAATCAACCACAATCAATATCCACAACTAAGTAATTTTGGTTTAATCACATCACGTGTTTTGGTAAATTTAATCACCATTCATTCATCCAAATCTAATTAAGGATTTGCTCAAACCCCAATTGGTTTCATCTCTAAAATCATTTCATATTGATTGTCCTTCTTTTTGGAAATTAATCCTGCTTTTACGCGGGTTAAAGAACTAATGTCATTTAAACACATTTCACGACAAAACCCAAATCCAATTTGATATTAAACACAAGGCTCTGAATAGAAAATAGCATCGGCTTATATTCAACATTAAATTCTGATACCAACAAATATCGTATTGGAAATAATGATATTAATATATCTTTCAAATTTCCACAACCATATCTGTATAATAACGAAATCCTACATCGAAATATTCTGAAGATAATTTCGATTCAAATCCATTCCAATTCATATATTGGAAATTCTGGTTATTTTTAAAACCATTTCAAAACCAATTTATTTATTTAAAAATAAATAAATTAATATTCTAGTTAATAACTAGTTCATTTCGATAGAAATCTATTTTTATCTTTTCAAATATGGGATTTTTCAGCCAATTCTTTCCAAATCATTTATTATGATTTTACACAAATTATTGATATTTTTAATAATTTTATCAAGGCCCGTACAGTCGATTTCCATCAAAAGCCATCGAACTGCACTTACAGCGACCTTTTCCAAATTTGATTTGGACATAATTCCAAATTCACTTGTTAGATTTCAAATTTCTCAAATTCGTTAGAAAGCTATTTTCGATACGAACCCAGCGGTCCCGGTTTTAGGAGAATCCGACGGTCGGATCTCCCGTAATGTCCGTTCGAAGTTAATGGTCGAAATTCGCGAACTACCGCAGCGCAGCGCGTTCTATTCAGGCCATTATATTATATATATATTATATATTTTGTCGATTTCCCTTTTAAAACGTACTTTATAAATCGTTTTAAATTCGTTTCCAAAATGATTTCAACTTCATATTCAATTTCTAATCAAAATTGAATATTCCATATACACGACAATTTTATACAGTGTATATATATGTTAAAAATTATATTTTTAACAATCCAATCATTTTCACATTTCATATATATATATATCGTTTTCACATTATATAAATATATATATATATATATATCGTTTTCACATTTCATATATATATATATATCGTTTTCACATTTCATATATATATATCGTTTTCATTTCATATATATCGTTTTCATTTCATATATATATATATCGTTTTCACATTTCATATATATATCGTTTTTATTTCATATATATCGTTTTCACATTTCATATATATATCGTTTTCACATTTCATATATATATCGTTTTCATTTCATATATATCGTTTTCACATTTCATATATATATCGTTTTCACATTTCATATATATATATATATATATATATATATATCGTTTTCATTTCATATATATTGTTTTCATTTCATATATATCGTTTTCATTTCATATATATATATATTATTTCCTCGTTTCATATATATAATATTTCACTTTTCAATATATACAATATTTTCACTTTTCAATATATACGATATTTTCACTTTCAATATATACGATATTTTCACTTTCGATATATATACGATATTTTCACTTTCGATATATATAGGATATTTTCACTTTCAATATATATATATATATTTCATTTCACATCACGATCAATTTTCACACAGAATACAATCAAACAAGTCGTCCATGGTCTGTGGACGATGGGGAGCAGTTCATATATGTAGTTACAAAATAAATTAACTGTACAGAAAATTTAAAGTGAGAGAATTCTCACATTGATCGGTTATTTTTGAATTTTTGAATTTCTATTCAGATTCGAAATTGCTTGAAATTCCAACGTGCTCTGTTTCACTTCTGGTCAATTCTGAAATATAGAGTTTCCTGGTACGAGTCCAACGCTTCTGAAATCGCGAATTTCTGACCTCGTATGAAGGAGGTATTGCGTTACAAAGATTCAATTACATAATTATATATTTAATTAAAAATTAGATTCCTCAATTACCCCTCCCTCTTCATCGTTTTCTATCTGCAAAACCCGTACCCAACTCTCAATCAAACAACTGCCTGCGCCCCACTTCCTATGTCGCCGTAGTCAGATCGAACACCGCCATTCGGAGCGGCGCGACAACCTTCAGCACCGCCTGGAAGCTCCCTAAGCTCGGTGGGCCCCCTTGTCCCCAAATCCGGTTCGAACAGCCTGCCTTTAAGGCGAAAATACGAGCAGCCACCGCGAAGATAACCCATCATCGCCGTATGGATTGAGAGCTCGCGAAAAGCACCCCGATTTCCCTTAAAGACCATCATCTAATTTGGTGTATTTTAGGAGAGATTAATAGGGAATGTTTTGAGCATTTTGGCCTTTAATCGCCTGTGACGGCGGCTCTTCATTTGGTTAGGGTTTTGAAATTTTCCAGGGGTATTTATATAATTTTTAATATTATGTTAATTCTATTTTTCTTTAAAAGTGAAATCCGCGTTCGATCTCCAAACCAAACCCAATGACTGTCGCCCCCAGCTAAATACCCCTATTCCTAACACAATGGGATATGTTTCGTAAGCCCATTCAACTGTTATAGCCAATTATTCTTCAAATTAAAGTATAAAACAGTATATTCAATTTTAAACGTACATTTCAATTTGCCGGGGCCACATACTGCTTCTAAAAATTCCTGAAAAATAAATCTAGCTATGTTTTAACGATACGGTCACAACAAAACTAGTTTCATCGAATTCTGAGACTGTTTGAAAAATGGCCCTTTTCTGGTCGATCCAATTTAATAGAAATCGACCAAACACATTTTCCTTTGCCATGCTCACATACTAGCTTCAAAAATTATGAAATTTGAAACCTAGCAATAATTTGACATCCTGGATCCAACAAAAGTAGTTTTGTCGAATTCTGAGGTCGTTTGCAAAATGGCCATTTTCACGGGCTATATAAACTCTATAGCGACCTTTCTGAAAATTCATTTGGCCATAACTTTTGCTTCCCGCTACGAAACTTCGATTCTTCATATTCATTAGAAAGATATTCACTAACAGATTTAAATATTTTTGGTTTCACTAAAATCCGTTTTATTTTGCACCCGGTATAGTCAGTCAAAGTTTGAATTCAAATTTTGAAACTACCGCACCATTTCAGGCCTTATTTATAATTTAAAATAATTATATTTATTTTCAAACATCAATTCAAACATTCTGTTCATCGTTATTATTTAAAATAATTTATTTTAAATATTTAAAATCCATTAAAGTAGCCAAATTAAAAATTTTAAATTGGCTCAGAATTTCCGGGTTGTTACAATCTCTCCCACTTAAAACTTTTCGTCCCTGAAAAGGAACGAAGCTAAAAGTTGTTTAACTAATCAACTCAAATTTCATTATTTTCATTACGGCTTAAGTTCTTCAACTTTTCAGTTTCTATGAACTTTTCAAAATTTTCAAAAATTTGCCTAACTCCCTAAATTTCCAAAAAATTTCACCATAACCTCCCCTGCACCGGGGACTTCGGGATATTTCATATAGCCTCCCATGGTCTTCTTCAATCCAAAAGGAAAAGATAAAGCCAAGCGGCTAGCCAATCGGCTCATAGAATCATCATCACCCAAAGAAATACAATAAACATGTACCTATTTGTTGGGCAAACAATTTTATTCCTCTGCTCTAGCCTCTTTACTATGACCTGTTCAATGGATACACATGTATATGCATGTATATCCATGTATATGCATGCAATTGTAACCAAATTTCAATTCAATTCAACATTTGATTCAAATTGGCTAATTGGTTCAAAATCCTAATTAATTAACCAAAAATCAAACAACAACCAATAATCAATTTATTGATTAACTTTTCAAATATATAACTTTATATATAGTCAAAAATCCTATTTTTAAAACCTGATTATATATATATAATCACAAATACGTTATTTATAAACTTATCACTCTCAACTCGTTCTAGGGTATTTCTAACCCCATCTTTAGCGAGTTACTCATTCTAGAATGCTACTGATTCTATCTCTAATGAGAATTCTTTCATAGGATATTACTAATCCAATCTCTGATGAGCCTTTTATTTTGTTCTAACGAGTTGTACCCCAAAGATTTGAGTTAACCGAAGCTCTGATACCAGCTGTAACGACACAGATTTCGCCCGGACCTAATCGATCGATAAACCGACAAAGACCGTTCGAATCCCGCATACGCTAACTCTGGGCATACAACACATCAGAACAAATAACAGAAGACTTTTATAAACATCATGATAATGTTACATCAGTGTACAAAATATCAGAGTATATCAAAAACAATACACAGCGGAAGATAAATTTACAAAAATGTAATACAATGCACAGCGGAAATGAATAAATAACACAGCGAAAGACTAACGATGCTCTGGATGCAGCTTTAAGCTTCAATCCAGAATCCTACTCATATATCTGAAACATAAACTACTTGACTGTCCGTGTGGAAAATTGGGGCACCCGAGTTTGCAAGGGTAAAGCAAACTACAGGTCAGTCATGGGACTGGTGTGAGAAACTCTAAATAGTTATAACCTTATATAAATCATATGGCATATCACGGGACCACGCCGCTAACTCGGAACGGATTTACCCCCATGAATGCCAGTGTAAAAACAACAATCAATATGGATATATGGATCTACTATGCATCAATCAACATGCAATATCCCAATCTACCCACTTAGATTAATCACTACACTTAGATTTTCCAAATCTAATTCAATTTACAAAAACTATTCCTTTGGATTTTATTCTTGATTTCTTATTTCAAATCATTTAAAATACCTATCTAACTTTCTATATCAAAGTAGATTTCACTTGGGGATCTCAAATCAAATCGTTTGGAAATATGAATTCCAAAACATAATAATGCATACAAAAAAGTATGCAACCAAATATCGTGCTCCCCATCGACAAGGCAAAGGGTACGCACCTCGCAACTCGATATATAAATGTGCACCTACCCCACATAGGAGCAGGCTACACCGACGATGCACCTCCAACACATGGAGAGCATACACCGCCCTCTCACCTATACTTTTAGTCTCAGGGTTACCCGAATCTTTAACCACATACTAAATCATTTCATATCCCGAAGTAGGGAAAATCATTTCACAACATAATAATCACAAGTACTTTCAAAATATAGTACTTCACATCAGTAATTCACACATATGATTAGTCACTATTAATCACATAACCTTTGAGCTCGTACGTCTCAAAGAAGGGTGTTAAGCAAGAGAATAAATTCTCCGCTACCAAACAGATACATTATTAATAGCAACTAATCGAATATGTGATGAACTACAATGTAAAACCATAATACATTTCCAAATCATTTGGAAATCATCGGAGTTTAGGCCTCGAAATCTTTTCTGTTTTATAAAACATTTTTATAAAACATTCCCTGTCCAAAATCGGGAATACATTTCTTTTCACTTAAGAAAAATATATCATTTCAAAATCATTCATAAATTTGAAATGAACACAACATCGCTAAACACCTTATCGTCAAATCGTGAAGTGATTCACAAGGCATTAGCACACAGATATTTTTACCTAACCCAATGCTAAATGTAAAGGCATATTCTGCTCATAAACTGGTCGAGCACCATCCAAAAAATCAATCAACCACAATCAATATCCACAACTAAGTAAATTTGGTTTAATCACATCACGTGTTTTGGTAAATTTAATCACCATTCATTCATCCAAATCTAATTAAGGATTTGCTCAAACCCCAATTGGTTTCATCTCTAAAATCATTTCATATTGATTGTCCTACTTTTTGGAAATTAATCCTGCTTTTACGCGGGTTAAAGAACTAATGTCATTTAAACACAGTTCACGACAAACCCCAAATCCAATTTGATATTAAACACAAGGCTCTGAATAGAAAATAGCATCGGCTTATATTCAACATTAAATTCTGAAACCAACAAATATCGTATTGGAAATAATGATATTAATATATCTTTCAAATTTCCACAACCATATCTGTATAATAACGAAATCCTACATCGAAATGTTCCGAAGATAATTTCGATTCAAATCCATTCCAATTCATATATTGGAAATTCTGGTTATTTTTAAAACCATTTCAAATCCAATTTATTTATTTAAAAATAAATAAATTAATATTCTAGTTAATAACTAGTTCATTTCGATAAAAATCTATTTTTATCTTTTCAAATATGGGATTTTTCAGCCCAATTCTTTCCAAATCATTTATTATGATTTTACACAAATTATTGATGTTTTTAATAATTTTATCAAGGCCCGTACAGTCGATTTCCATCAAAGGCCATCGAACTGCACTTACACCGACCTTTTCCAAATTTGATTTGGACATAATTCCAAATCCAACCGTTAGATTTCAAATTTCTCATATTAGTTAGAAATATCTTTTCGATATAAACCCAGTGGTCCCAGTTTTAGAAGAATCCGACGGTTGGATCTCACGTAATGTCCGTTCGAAGTTAATGGTCGAAATTCGCGAACTACCGCAGCGCGGCGCGTTCTATTCAGGCCATTATATTATATATATAAATAATATAATATATATTTCGTCGATTTCCCTTTTAAAACGTACTTTATAAATCGTTTTAAATTCGTTTTCAAAATGATTTCAACTTCATATTCAATTTCTAATCAAAATTGAATATTCCATATACACGACAATTTTATACAATGTATATATATGTTAAAAATTATATTTTTAACAATCCAATCATTTTCACATTTCATATATATATATATATATCGTTTTCACATTTCATATATATATATATATATATCGTTTTCGTTTCACATATATTGTTTTCACATTTCATATATATATCGTTTTCACATTTCATATATATATCGTTTTCATTTCATATATATCGTTTTCACATTTCATATATATATCGTTTTCACATTTCATATATATCGTTTTCACATTTCATATATATATCGTTTTCATTTCATATATATCGTTTTCACATTTCATATATATATCGTTTTCACATTTCATTTATATATCATTTTCATTTCATATATATCATTTTCACATTTCATATATATATATATCATTTTCACATTTCATATATATATCGTTTTCATTTCATATATATTGTTTTCATTTCATATATATCGTTTTCATTTCATATATATATATATATATTATTTCCACCTTTCATATATATAATATTTTCACTTTTCAATATATACGATATTTTCACTTTTCAATATATACGATATTTTCACTTTCAATATATATACGATATTTTCACTTTCAATATATATACGATATTTTGACTTTCAATATATATATATATATATATATTTCATTTCACATCACGATCAATTTTCGCACAAAATACAATCAAACAAGTCGTCCATGGTCTGTGGACGACGGGGAGCAGTTCATATATGCAGTTACAAAATAAATAACTGTACAGAAAATTTAAAGTGAGAGAATTCTCACATTGATAAGTTATTTTTGAATTTTTGAATTTCTATTCAGATTCGAAATTGCTTGAAATTTCAACGTGCTCTGTTTCACTTCTGGTCAATTCTTAAATATAGAGTTTTATGATACGAGTCCAACGCTTCTGAAATCGCGAATTTCTGGCCTCGTATGAAGGAGATATTGCATTACAAAGATTCAATTACATAATTATATATTTAATTAAAAATTAGATTCCTCAATTACCCCTCCCTCTTCATCGTCCTCTATCTGCAAAATCCGTACACAAATCTCAATCAAACAACCGCCTGCGCCCCGCTTCCTGTGACGCCGTAGTCAGATCGAACTACGCCACTCGGAGCGGCACAACAACCTTCACCACCGCCTGGAAGCTCCTTGAGCTCGGTGGGCCCCCTTGTCCCCAAATCTGGTTCGAACAGCCTACCTTTGAGGCGAAAATAGGAGCAGTCACCGCGAAGATAACCCATCATCGCCATATGGATTGAGAGCTCGTGAAAAGCACCCCGATTTTCCCTTAAAGACCATCATCTAATTTGGTGTATTTTAGGAGAATTAATAGGGAAAGTTTTGAGCGTTTTTGCCTTTAATCGCCTGTGACGGCGGCTCTTTATTTGATTAGGGTTTTGAAATTTTCCAGGGGTATTTATATAATTTTTTAATATTATGTTAATTCTATTTTTCTTTAAAAGTGAAATCCGCGTTCGATCTCCAAACCAAACCCAATGACTGTCGCCCCTAGCTAAATACCCCTATTCCGAACACAATGGGATATGTTTCGTAAGCCCATTCGACAGTTACAGCCAGTTATTCTTCAAATTAAAGTATAAAACAATATATTCAATTTTAAACGTACATTTCAATTTGCCGGGGCCATATACTGCTTCTAAAAATTCCCGAAAAATAAATCTAGCTATGTTTTGACGATACGGTCCCAACAAAACTAGTTTCGTCGAATTCTGAGACCGTTTGAAAAATGGCCCTTTTCTGGTCGATCCAGTTTAATAGAAATCGACCAAACACATTTTCCTTTGCCATGCTCATATACTAGCTTCAAAAATTATGAAATTTGAAACCTAGTAATAATTTGACATCCTGGATCCAACAAAAGTGGTTTCGTCGAATTCTGAGGTCGTTTGCAAAATGGCCATTTTCACGGGCTATATAAACTCTATAGCGACCTTTCTGAAAATTCATTTGGCCATAACTTTTGTTTCCCGCTACGAAACTTTGATTCTTCAGATTCTTTAGAAAGATATTCACTAACAGATTTAAATATTTTTGGTTTCACTAAAATCCGTTTTATTTTGCACCTGGTATAGTCAGTCAAAGTTTGAATTCAAATTTTGAAACTACCGCGCCATTTCAGGCCTTGTTTATTATTTAAAATAATTATATTTATTTTCAAACATCGATTCAAACATTCTGTTTGTCGTTATTATTTAAAATAATTTATTTTAAATATTTAAAATCCATTAAAATAGCCAAATTGAAAATTTTAAATTGGCTCAGAATTTCCGGGTTGTTACAATAGGGGATAGTCTAATTTGGAGCATCAATTAGCATTCTTTTTTTAACGACCCGTATTTTTACGGTATTATAAATAATTTATTTAATTATTTAAATAATGGTTTGTTAATTTAAAGTGACCAAAATTAAATAATATTGAATATTGTATTAATATAATAATTTAATAATATATTTAAATTCCAGAATAGTCGGAAATAGTAAAATTCACAATATTGTGTGAACTGGATCATTTATAATATATAATTCAGTTTGGAGTTGGATTATATTAACCAATATATTATATAAATGACAGTTGAACATATAATTGTATTATAATTATATTCGAGCTCGAAATGGCGCGGCATTTCGCAATTTGGCGATTCAAACTTTAAACGAATATACAGAATCCGTTTTAAGCCGGATTTCTGTGAAATAAGAAACGTTCAAAGCTGGTGAAGTATATTTTTCTAATGGAAGAGAAAAATTGGGATTTCGTCATATAGAATGAGAGTTGTGTCCAAATCAAATTTTCGGAAAGTCGCTATGGAATTCCTTTATAATTTATAGCGATTTATTTATATATTAAATGGATTTTTCAATATAAATTGAAAACTAATTTTATCTAAATTCGAAATGTCGAGTTAGAAATTTAGATAGGAATATTTTGGAGCTGTATTATGTTCTATGTGAATATATACAATAATATTAAATTATTATTTTTTAAAATAATTTTTTTAAATATATTTAATATTTAAATGGATTTATCTAGAGCTTTAAAAATAGCCAGTTTTGCAAACAAACTCCGTTTTCGACGAAACTATTTTTGTTGGATCCGGAATTTTAAATTATTGTTAGATTTCAATTTCCGTGATTTTTGGAGTCAGTATGTGGCCGTACTGATTTTTAATGTGTAAAACAATTGATATTTTGACGGTTAAAATTATGCTGTGTGAGCAAACGGAGTCAGAATTTGATGAAACCAGTTTCGTTGGGTCCGTGATGTTGAACTGTAACTGCATGTCCATTTTCATTAGATTTGGGTATCGTATGTGATCATACGGATTTTTGGAAGACAAATACAAACAGCGGTTGATTAAAATTGAATATTAAATCAAATAAAATAATATAAAAATATCTCTATAAATATAACCCTAAATTTCCTAACCTAAGTCAAGATAATTTTCCTCGGTCAAAGTTTTTTTGAGTCGTCACTTACTCTAAATACTCAATTATTGGAAAAAATCTTAAACAAATCAAAACAAATACTATAAATTGTAACACTTATATATTTGGGTTGTTAAGATGTTTATCTACACATGTATATGGGTTTCTGAGGGTTCGAACACTTTCCGTTCACTGGTTTTTGTAGCAGCAGCTGTAGGGTTTGATATTGGGAGAAATCGAAGCTTTTATTCATGAATCCGAGGTTGTTGTTGAGTCTATGGTATAATTGGTGTGGGTTCTGAAGATTTGGGTGATAATGGTGCAGTTGGAGTTCGGTAGTACTGTGCAAAGTTTGAGTTCAGGTCAATGTCGGAATCCGTACTAGGGGTGTGAGTTCTATGTTTTTAACTGGAGAGGAAGGAGAGCTGGAATGTTTTTGTGTGGATTTCTATGACAAAACGAGGGAGAATGGGAGCTCCAAAATTGGCATATATAGTCTGTATGGTGAGGAACGATGCAATCTTTTCGTGGAGTTCGAATTGCAAGTGAGTGGTCTGAGGCGGAAGAGGAATCGAAGAAAGAAGTATTGGTTATTTTAGTTTGATGTTTTAAGCGGAAAAAGAGGGGTGATTGGAGCATCAAAGTTCGGCTATGGCCATCGTTTTACTGTATGGGTTTATTTCGTGACAAAGAAGAAGGCGTGAGCGGTTAGGAGGGGGATGAGCCGGTATAAGAAATGTGAGGCCCAGATTTAATAGTAATTCATGTTTAATTTATATTAAATAGTATAGAAACTTTTATAAATCATTTCTATCTCATACATTATTAGAAATTGACAAAACAAGATCCGTTAGGATCGTATGGACGAGGGCTACAACATGGAACATACTGGTAGTGGATTGGAGACCGTTACAATTTATGGCGAAATTAAATGCCTGATCAGATATATTGAACGGTTATCGTTATTTAATGACAAACCACCAAAGTGAGTAAATCTCACTAACTATGATCAATTTTTTTAATATAATCTAATATTGATAAATGATGATTGTTTGCTGTGTGTTGATTGTTTGGTTGAATTGCTTATTTATTGGTTGAAATTGTGGATAACGTTATATATATATATCGTTAATCAAATATTGATTCTGTTTATCATAATATTTCATATTGAAATGAAATCAATGTTAATTATATTGTTTAACATCCGTGGATGCAGGGAAATAGGCCGGAGGAATCCAACTGGATTCCTCAACATTTATTTTACTGTTTTCCATATATGGTGATATATGATGTGATATATAATCTGTTGTTGATGGTATGTGTTAGAATGATATTGATCATTGTTATTTGGTATTTTAAATACCATAAGAAATACTGGAATAGATAAAGGGAATTTTCAATGTCATATTGAAATATAAATATAAATATAAATATATATATATATATAAAAAATCAAAGGATTTTATAAAAAGAGATATTTATAAAATCAAAGGATTTTATAAAAAGAAATATTTTTAAAATGAATATGTAGTAACCCGTAACTTCCCTGGTAAGGAAAGCGCGGATTGCTTTGAGGACAAGACGAATCGGAACGCAAACAGAAGAACATTTCATTGTATATTACAACAATCCCATCAGAATCCAAGAATACACAGAGTATGAATGAATATAATACATTCGATAAATATCAGAGATTACAATAAATTACATAGCAGCGGAAAAACAATAAAAACCACAACTGAAAGTAATACACGGATACAGAGCTTTCCGAGCATTGTTCCAGCTGTAAATCAGGATCCTGTGAATATAAATCTGCAAAACCAAAACTACTATCTGCTCGTGTCGAAAATAAGGGCACCCAGAGTATAGGTTAAAACAATAAACTCCAGGTCAGTCACGTGACCGGTGTGAGAACTAAAACAGTTATTTAAAACTTTACTTTAAAAATAAGGTAAATCAAGGGACCATGCCGTATAACACGGAACGGGTTTCCTCCCGAGAATACCAGTGCTTAGAATAAACAACGCGATGCTTTTTCGAAAAATGAAGCTATTATAAGACCCAAGTCCCATCACACAATGCAACGCAAGCCGGAGGATAGGATTTTCTCTTATAATAGCCAAACATGTTTGGTACCTTTAAAACAAATCATTTGACACTATTATAAGTGCATAGTGTCAAAACAATTTAAATCATAAATATCAATCATAGACGGCATGGGTACCATATATCATGTCGCCATACTAGGCTCTACAAATAATATCGAAATATCTCGTATTGGAAACTGGATTTCCGTCATGAGTCGAGGCAAGGGGCAAGCCCCTCTTCGCTTCGAGACACTCTAGCAAATGTCTCAGGACTACACACTCTGGGTAACCCTTGGATGCTTCAGGGTTGGTCCATACTTACACTAGTGGGTTAGTATTCCTGAACACACGTTTCCCGGTCCTAACAGACCTAAAATTGAGGCGCCTCGCATTCCAACAACCACATAGGTAAAAATAATATAAATGTCAGCCAGTTTAAGCACTGACACTACCTCTAGCTAGAAAGAAACGCGTGTTCTCCCTGCAGTCACTATCCCATTTTTGACTCATACCGAGGTGTGAGGCTCGCAAATTAACGCTATACACAAAGCTGTGCCACCCAGGCCGTCCTTTGATCATCAACCACAAGACTTTGCTTTTCAACAGAAGCCTTGATCATCTGCCACTTAGGCATGCCACACAGGCAATTCACTCTATGCGACTGATGTCCATCGATATACAACCTCTGAACTCGTACGTCTCAGAGAAGAGCGTTAAGCAGGAGAATAAATTCTCCACCGCAAAACAGATGTATATTTAAATGAGATCAATCAACACAGAATAAAATCCAATGTCAGACACACAGTCCATTTACAAGTTCGTTCTGGGTCTGAACGAAACCGGTGGCACTTTCCTCGCATATCCATCGATCTCCAAGCACGTCTGGACGATCACCAACTGAATCCCTCATCTTGGGTGTACAGCCCAATCAAGATCATCAGTAATCACCCAAACGATGTGAAGACTTCCGGTCATCAACCACTGTCTTCATCTTCGACTTATCATCGAATTGGTTATTCAGAATGGGTATAAACCCGGTCTTTCCGAATAACCCGCGTATATAATAAACAAATGTTACAAAAACACAACATACGCCTCATTCCAATTCAGGATATTCTTTTATTCTGATATTCACATTCTTAGGGAAAGGTTCCCATTAATTTTATCAAAGATAAATTCTTCAAAATTTATTCTTTAATCTTCCTTTGGATATCATTTCAAACCGTATTATGGTTTTCCAAACTAGTCGGGATTAGCGAACCACACCGAAGTAATTATTTATTTTATTTCCCAATCCCAACCTATTCATCCCATGGAGAAAAACTGGTAATGCCCCGTATCTAACACCATGGTGTTATCGATAAATATTAATTACCATTTTACGTTCAAATCTAATTAAAGATTTAACTATCGCTTTGGAGCCAAACTGGTGATACCCCATTCTCGATCACTTTTCAATCTAATTAAAGATTCATTAGAACTCCACTTAGTTTTAATCTTCTCAAAAATCTATATCCTGTATTTAACTGGGTTAAAGAACCAACGTCATCTAAAACACGGTTCACGATAAACCCAAAATCACTTTCCGTTGTTAATCGGGTTAGAGAACAGGTGTTATTCAAAACACCGCTCACGATAAACCCCAAAAACCAGTTCAAATTCAATTCCGACTGAATACTAATTAATTGGACAATTCACTAAATCTTAATTAAAAGATTTATTCTTTATCTAAACTGGGTTCAAGAATAGTGTTATTTAAGACACCATTCACAACGAACCCAAAATCCCATTTGATATTAAATACAAGGCTCTGAATAGAAAATATACCGACTTATATTCAATATCAAATTCTAAAACCAACCAATATCGTATCGGAAATAATGATATAAAATATATCTTTCAAATTTCCATAACCATATCTATATAATCATGAAATCCAACATCGAAATATTCCGAAGATTATTTCGATTCAAATCCATTCCAATTCACGCATTGGAAATTCTGATTATTTTTAAAACCAGTTCAAATCCAATTTTATTCATTTAAAAATAATTAGATTTTTTATTCTAGTTCAAAACTAATTCATTTCGATAAAAATACATTTTTATCCTTTCAAATTTGGAAATTTTCATCCTAATTCTTTCCAATTCATTTATTATGATTTTACACAAATTATTGATATTTTTAATAATTTTATCAAAGCCCGTGCAGTCGATTTCCATCAACGGCCATCGAACTACACTTACAATGACCTTTTCCAAATTTGATTTGGACATAATTCCAAATCCATCCGTTAGATATTAAATCTCTAATATTCGTTAGAAAGCTCTTTTCGATACGAACCCAACGGTTCCGATTTTAGGAGAATCCGACGGTCGGATCTCCCGTAATGTCTGTTCAATTCAATTTCAGTTCGTTTTCAATTCGATTTGAATTCATTTCAATTCGAATTCATTTTATATTCAATTCAATTCGAATTCATTTTATATTTTATTCAATTCGAATTCATTTTATATTCTATTCAATTCGAATTCATTTTACATTCTATTCAATTCGAATTCATTTTGTTTTCTATTCAATTCGAATTCATTTTATATTCAATTCAATTCGAAATCATTTTGTTTTCTATTCAATTAGAATTCATTTTGTTTTCTATTCAATTTGAATTCATTTTGTTTTCTTTGTTAATCTCTTTTCAATATTCCATTATAAAAACAAATATAATCGATATAAATATCGTTCGCGTCAAAATAGCGCATCTCTAATCAACACGGCTTTATATTTTTCAATAACTTTGTTATCCCATTCAACAAATGAATATTTATTCTATTCAACACATGAATCTATATTTCTTTCAACAGGTGACTAATCTCAACAAATGAGTACTGTCAACACGTGACTATTTTCGTTATTTAATATATCTTATAAAATTATGATTTCTATCGTTAAATTTTTAATCAAACTCTAACCGTAAATTAGCAAGAGAGCAATTTCCTAACTATTAACCCCGAAGGCCGAAACCAACATCAGATCAATAACCAGGAGACCACTCATCTTATCTATTTTCCAGTTAGTTTCAAAGTTTATATATGATAAAGATGTAAATTTTATTGTTAAAATATTTCGTTCAACACATAACTAATCTCAACGAATGAGTACTGTCAACACATGAACCTTTATTTTATAATATTCTTTATTTTCCCAATTGGAATGAGGCCAAATCAATTACCATATAATGTTAATTACATGGATTCCATACAACACATGTATATAATAGCAACGATAAATAATCAACCATCATCCAAAGCGCCACACAACTGCATAAGCATCAAATATAAATAATTAACGCTTACACAGTCTGTCGACCAATCGATCGACATACAATTAAATAATTGGGATTAGTGTACGCCAAATATCATCCCAACACCCGTGTGGGATTTCAAATCAACAATCACTGAATATTATTTGTACAGTTGGGCGATGTGTAAAATTTATCGTCCCAATCCATGTCCTTCAAATAGGTGTACATAAACAAACCGTCCGGTTTGTAAATGAATATTTATTTATTCAGATTCACGTTAAAAATTATATTTTTAACGATAAAATATTTTTAACTATATAAATATTTTATTTCATTTCACACCACAAAATCAATTCAAACAAATTTATCAACTAAACAAATAATTCAATCACCAAATAATCAACTAAACAAACAAGCCGTTTATGGTCTGTGGACGACGGGTGTCGGGTGCTACTAAACACCGTCTGCATCCTAGTATATATTTCAAACTAGAAATAAATTAAAGGTGAGGAGTTCTCACCGAGGGATCCACTCCGCCATTTCATTTCTGAATTTTTGAGTTCCCTTTTAATTTCTATCCATTCCATCTCACTTCTTTTCACGTTGTTCATAGTAAAAATCAGATTTTTACTTCATTATTTCAACTATATAAATATTCAAACTTTTCTAATATAAAACTTCGAACTTCTCTAATCAAAAATCCAATCTTTTATGTTATAAAAATCTTTTCTTTCATATATGATAAAAATCTAATTTTTATCTTCACTTCATATAGAGAAAAATCAAATTTTCATCCTGCTATTCAAATAGAAATTATATTTTTATATCGCTACTATATAGATAAAAATTCTATTTTTAATTCGATACTCATATAAAAATCATATTTTTATTATCATACATATATAAAAATCATATTTTTAGTCCCTGCATTATATAAAAATTATATTTTTATATCGCTACTCAAATAATAAAATCACAATTTTATTTTGTCTACTTCATAGCAAAGATCACATTTTTATTCGTTTACTTTCAATAAAAAATTAAGTTTTTCTAAATATAAAAATCCAATCTTTGTATATATAAAAATCGAATCTTTCTCAATATAAAAAAAATCTAATATTTACTTTGCGATCCTATTCATAAAAATCAATTTTTTATATGTTTAAAACTTGTAATATGGTAAAAATAAAAAGGAATTACCATTTGTTGTTGTGTTAAGGGGATTACCCCCTTATTCTCTTCGTCCCGGTATTCGAACCCGACCTTCGAAGCTAGGGTTGGCAAAAACAGAGAGCGGAGGCGGTGTTTCCCGCTACTGACGTCAGGTGGAGCCCCTTGGCGACGCTGGCGAGAGCAAAGGGCGGTGACGGGGTCGGAAGTTGTGACGATCCCAAAACCCCGTGACACGGTGTTAAGGATAATCATTGGAATATAACATATTAATCATCATTACCAGATCACAGATAATAGCATAAACAGAAAATAGAATAATTTACACACATATGACAGCGGAATCATATAGATATCATCACATCAGAGAAGCACAGTACAGGATACAACTTAGTGCATAATGATACATAGTCAGTCACCATCGCCTGAGGCGGAATCATACATAAAGAGTACTCAAAATAAATATCAGTCTACATCGCCAATGGCGGAATCATAATATAGATACAATAATGGCGGAGAAAATCCAAGTCAGCACGGTGTAGTCAAGCCTCGCCATGAGCCAAAAGGTCCGTCAGAAACCTATAACTAGGTTGCCCGTGTGAAAATGAGGGCACCCGAGTTTGCAAGGTGAAACAAACTACGAGTCAGTCATGGGACTGGTATGAGAAATCTACTTAACTTATTAACACCAATAATACGGCAAATCAATGGACCACGCCACTTTCGCGGAACGGGTTTACTCCAATGAGTGATAGTGCATGAAATAAAGTAAATGATTAAATCATCGCAATGCCTTTTATAAAATGAAGCCATTATAAGACTCAGGTCCCATCACACAATGCAACGCAAGCCGGAGGATAGAGTTTTTACCTTATAATGGCCAAAAATGCTTCATACGAATAAAACAAAAGTGCTTGATATTATTACTAGTGTATATATGTTTCAAAAGCAAATTCAATCATAAATATCAATCCTAGGCGGCATAGCTACCATCTACTATGTCGCCATACTAGTAATACAATGACGTCCGCATATTTCGTATGGGAAATTGGATTCCTTCATGAGTCGAGGCAAGGGGCAAGCTCCTCTCCGATTCGAGACACTCTAGCAAATGTCCCAGGACCCCACTATGATCCTTGGATCTTCAGGGTCGGTCCTCTCTTACTTTTGAGGATTAATTATTCCTGAACACACGTTTCCCGGTCCTTACAGACCTATATCGAGGCGCCTCGCATTCCAACAACCACACAGGTGAAAAGTATATATAATGTCAGGGCTGGTAGGTCACTGACACCACCTTAGCTAGAAAGAAACGTCGTGCTCTCCCTGCAGTCACTCTCCCGTTTTTGACTCATACCGAGGTGTGAGGCTCGCGAATTCACGTTATACACAAAGCTACGTCACACAGACCATGCTTTGATCATCAACCCCAAGACTTTGCTTTGCAACAGAAGCCTTGATCTTATGCCACTTAGGCGTGCCACACAGGCAATCCACTCCATGCGACTGATTTCTATCAATATATAACCTCTGAGCTCGTACGTCTCAGAGAAGGGCGTTAAGCAAGAGAATAAATTCTCCGCCGCCAAACATATATATATTTAACAGAGATCAATCATCACAGAACAAAATCCAATGTCAGACACACAGTCCATTTACAAGTCCGTTCTGGGTCTGAACGAAACCAGAGGCACCAATTCCTCGCATATCCGTACAATCAACAGTATGTTTGGACGGCTACTACTTCAGTTCCTTCATGGTAGCTACTCCAATCACGAGCATCAGTAGCGCCCATCCATCCAATGTGGAGATCGTCGGTCTTCAGCCGTCTTCGACTCTTCGACTTCTCAACGTCGATCGATTATTTGAAATGAGATAAACTCGGCCTTTTCAAATAACCCACGTATATTTAGATTTTCAAATCAATTAATCACATGGTTGGACTATTCAACATTCACATTTCAGTTATTTAGTTATAATTTTCATGTCAAATACATTCAACCATCACATATCAAGCAAACACAACAAAATTGGTCTATTTTCACTCTATATCGTCTATAGTATTTTATAACGATATATCGCCATTTTTATTTAATTTAAAACGACCATATTTAATTAAACGACGTTTCAGGTCGTGTCGATGCACTGGCACTGCTTTTCACTAATTTTGTTTTACACATATATGAAAATCTAACCGTTGGATCTTCACAAATTTGGTATCATTGGGAAGGTCATTTCAAAACGAATCCAACGGTTTCAGTTTTGGGAAAATCCGACGGTCGGATCTTCCACACTAGCCATTTGAAGTTACGATTTCAATTTACGAACGGCAGCGTCGCTATTCGATTTAATTTTAATTATATTTATATATATATATATATAATCGTTTCTGGCGCTGTTTTTCTTCAGATTTGAATTAAACATTCCAGACAATCCAACCGTCGGATCTTCACAAATTTGGTGCCGTTGGAAAGATATTTCCAAGGCGAACCCAACGGTTGCGGTTTCGGGAAAATCCAATGGTCGGATTTCCCGCACTTGTCGTTTGAAATCACGGTTTCAAAACACGAACTGCACGGCCACGTTTCGTTTTAATTTTATTTATATTTATATATTTGTATAAATATAGTTCATTCAAAAGTTCCTATATCGTTTTCACTTCAATTATTTCACTAACGCCCTTAAATTTCGGAAAATTTCGCCATAACCTCCTTTGTACGGGAGGGTCTAGGAAAATTCCCAAATAGCCACACGGGCGTCTCATGTCAAAAAGAAAAAGAAAAAGCCAAGCGGCTAGCCAACAGGCTCATAAAATCATCACCCAAACAAAGCAGTAAATGTGTACCTATTTGTTGGGCGCAAAATTTTATTCCTTTTCTCTAGCCCCTTTGTTATAACCTGTTCAATAGATATGCATGTACATATATACAATTTCTATCACTTATCATTTTCCATTCAACTTCATATTTGATTTACTTTGGTTTAAAAACACCATTCATTCTAATGTTGCATGCATAGGCTAAAATCATACCATTAGCTAATTAATGTAAATTCCAACTCATGCACATTTATTTGAACAAGTGGCTATTTTTAACACTTCACATTTCAAAGATGATAATTTTGGCGAACTAAATAGATTTCAACACATGACTACTTTATTTAGTTCCTATGCATTTTAAAAATAATATTTCTTTCACAAATATTTATTTCAACGTCCGCATATCTCTAGCATATCACATACATGATAAAAATGATATTTTTACCATTTAAAAAATTTATTCGACAAATGGATGTTTTCAACACTTCATAGTTTCAATAAAAATGTAATTTTTATTGTTCGATCTTTTTATTCAACACATGAACTTTTCCACTACACTCACTTCTCAACCCGTGAGCGTTTCCACACATGGGTATTTTATTTATGTTGTTCATATAAGAAAGATAGAATTTTTATTGTTGAAACTATTTATATATAAGGCGAATATTTTTCAAACTTCATATATATATAAAAATGTGATTTTTATTGTTTAGACACTTGATTCATTCACAAATGAATTTAACTTTCACACATCACTTTTCAACACACAAACATTTCCACACATGGATATAGTTTCAACATATGGCTTTAATTTCAACGCATGAAGATAATTTCAACATATGAAAATAATTCTAACACACAAAGATTATTCAAAATTTCGGCAGCATAACGGCAGGGTAGTTAAAACCGGCACCGTCCCTAGTACGGCTCCTCGCTCTACCTTAAAACCTCGCGGTTTTTGACAATGGGGATTCATGCATCTAATTCGCACGCAGGCGGCATGTTTATTTTTATTTCCACAAATATTTCCAATTCATTTCAATCACCAATGGGTATTTTTCAACCACAACCAAACAATATCAACCACAAACAATTATTCAACCATTCGTATTTTTCATCCAATATTTCACACCAATTCACAACAATAAATATCGTCCATGGTTTGTGGACGAGGGGGGTAGATATATATATATATATATAATTGGTATATTTCACTTGCATTTCAACACATATATCAATTATTCTATGCATGTAAAATTCATACTTCGCTTATATAGCATACACTACGCATGTACATGAGGTATACGACACGTATGTAATTTATATTTCGCTAATATAAATTATACACGACATTTTTCCATTCAAATTCATGTTAATTTAGATTTCTCACATTGTTTTTCGGAGTGCTAAAAATCGATACGATGTCAGAAAAATCCACGGCTTCTTCTATTGGGTAGAGAGCTTCCTTACGGTCCCGATGTTTCCTGTTTCATCGAATTTCGTCAACACACTAAAAAGATATGATTTTTCAAAGTGTAAACATAAAAAAAAACTCACCTTTCACGAAGGTTCAAAACTAGGTTTACGGTTTTCGCGAGAATCGGGGCACGAGGGGATGATCGGTGAGTTGGACGTGGAAGAGGAAGAGAGGGCTTCCTGTCGGTGGTGGTTTGGTGGCGTTCGGTGGTCAGGATCGGCGGTGGCGGCGGTTTAAAGGTCGGAACTTTGGACGCTCGATTCAGGCGGCACAGGCGACGAGGGGTGGAGGAAGTTGGTCGGATTTGAAGAGGGGACGGAGGCGCTTCGAATGGTGGCGGTGGCGGAGGCTGTAGGTGGCGGTACCGGCGGCGATCGGTCGGGGAAGTTTCGAGCACGGGTCGCCATTCGTTCGAGGTTTTTTTTTTAAATTATGAATGGCTAATTCTGATTGGCCGAGGACTCTATTAACTTTTAAAATAGTGTTTTCTCAAACGAACTCCTTTTCAAACCCAACGACTATCGCCCCTAGCTAAATACCCCCATTCCGGACACAATGGGATATGTTTCGTAGGCCAATTCGACTGTTACATTCAGTTATTTTTCAAATTAAAGTATAAAACATTTAATTTTTAACTCTGAACGTACATTTCAATTTGCCAGGGCCACAAACTGATTCGAAAAATTCCAGAAAAATAAATCTAGCTATGTTTTGATGCTACGGTCCCAACAAAACTAGTTTCGTCGAATTCTGAGGTCGTTTGAAAAATGGCCATTTTCGGGTCGATCCAATTTAACAGAAATTGACCAAACACATTTTCTTTTGCCACACGCTTCAAAAATTATGAAATTTGAAACCTAGCAATAGTTTGACATCCCGGACCCAACAAAAGTGGTTTCGTCGAATTCCGAGGTCGTATGCAAAATATCGATTTTCCAGGGCTATATGTTCTATATGGCGACCATTCTGAAAATTCATTCGGCCATAACTTTTGAATCCCGTTATGAAACTTCGATTTTTCAGATTCGTTAGAAAGGTATTGACTAACAGATTTAAATATTTTTGGTTTCACTAAAATCCGTTATATTTTCCACCCTGCACAGTTAGTCAAAGTTTGAATCCAAATTTTCAAATTGACTCACTATTTCTAATTCACTATTTTATTGAAATATTCTATTTCAATTGCTCAAATTCCTATGAAATCACCAATCTAAAATTTTTAAATTGGCTTGTATTTTCCGGGTTATTACAATCTCCCCCACTTAAAACTTTTCGTCCTCGAAAAGGAAACAACAGTAAAGTAGGAAATAAAATGTAAATGCAAAGTATTGTAAAGGTACCTTGCACCGGAGTTAGTAAGAGATATCCACTCTGCATTTGGAGTAAGCTTGCTTAATGCTTTCCTCAGTTTCCCAAGTACAGTCTCTAGGATCACTGCTCCACTGCACTTTAACTAAATAAACCTTTTTGCTTCTGAGCTCTCTAGTTTCTTTGCCAACAATCTTTAATGGCTCTCTTCTGAGTGATAATTCTGGAGTTATGTCCACATCCTGTTGCGCTGCTTCTTCTACAACAAGATCCGGATCATGCACATGTCTTCTAAGTTGAGATACGTGAAATACATCGTGCACTCCAGGCAACCAATCTGGTAATTGAACCCTATAAGCAAGAGTTCCAATTCGTTCAAGTATAGGAAAGGGACCAATAAATCTCGGTGCCAACTTCCCAGTTTTGCCAAATCTGTTTACCTCTCTCATCGGAGAAACCTTCAAATAAACATGATCACCAACAGCAAATGTCAAATCTCTCCTCCTAGAATCTGCATAACTTTTCTGTCGGCTTTGGGCGGTTCTCAAACGCTTTTTGATGAAGTCAACTTTATCAGATGCTTCTCTAATCACATCGGGTCCTAACACAAGTCTGTTGCCAGGTTCTACCCAACATGCTGGAGATCTGCAGGGTCTGCCATATAATGCTTCAAATGGCGACATTCCCAAACTTGCTTGATAGCTATTGTTATATGAGAATTCTGCCAAATGCAAGTGATCTTCCCATGACCCACCAAAATCAATTATACAAGCCCGCAATAAATCTTCTAGAATTCTATTCACCCGCTCAGTTTGGCCATCTGTTTGAGGGTGATAAGCGGTGCTCATATTTAGTTTCATTCCCAATTCTGTCTGGAAAGCCTCCCAGAATTTGCTAGCAAATATCGGGTCTCTATCACTGACTATGCTGATGGGAATTCCATGCAGCTTAACAATTTCTTTGAAATATATCTGTGCTAGACTTTGAGCGGTTCTATTGGATCTGACAGGTATAAAATGGGCAGTCTTCGTGAAGCGATCTACGATTACCCAAATGCTATCATTACCTTTCCTGGTTCACGGCAAGCCATCTATGAAATCCATGGAAATCTGTTCCCATTTCCAACCTGGGACTTCCAACGGTTGCAACAATCCAGCTAGTTTCTGTTGGTCGCTCTTGACCAATTGACAAGTAGGGCATCTGCTTACATACAAAGAAATATCTCTTTTCATTGCCTTCCACCAGAAAGTGCGTTTGATATCGCTGTACATTTTACTCACCCCAGGATGGATGCAAAATTTGGATTTATGGCATTCGTCTAACACTTCTCTTCGAAGGCCTGGAATATTTGGAATGCAAATCCTATTATTTAACCTGAGAACCCCCTTATTGTCAATACGAAAACTCGTGGTTTCACCATCCTTGATCCTTTGACTGATTCTCTGGATGAGTTCATCGTCTTTTTGAAGGGCTGAAATCCTGATTGCCATCAATAATAGTTAACACTGGAGCAGTGGTCAGTTTCGATTTCAATTCCTGGAAAGCTTCTTCACAGTCGGAAGTCCACTTAAACTTCTCATGTTTCTTTGTGAGCTTCGTTAACGGACCGGATATCTTCGAAAAATCCTTAACGAACTTCCGATAATAACTAGCCAACCCCATAAAACTTCTAACTTCTGTGGGAATAGTGGGTTGTTTCCAGTCTTGAATCGCTGTTATTTTGCTTGGGTCAATAGAAATTCCTTTCTCTGACACGACATGGCCAAGAAATTTGACTTCTTCTTGCCAGATGACACATTTAGAGAATTTGGCTTTGAAGACGTTCCTCCTTAGAATCTCCAATACTTGTTCTAAGTGTTTTTCATGCTCAGGTTTTGATTTGGAGCAGATTAAAATATCATCGATGAAGACGAGGACAAATTTATTCAGAACTCCCCTGAACACTCTATTCATTAGATCGACAAAGTATGCTGGAGCGTTACACAGGCCAAACGGCATTACTAACCATTCATAAAATATGTCTGGACCTCTGAAAGCCGTCAAAGGAACACACTCTTCTGCTATTCTTTATTGGCGAAACCCTGTAGCTAGGTCCATTCGGGAAAATACATTCGCCCCATTCAATTGGTCTAGCAAATCATCAATGCGGGGTAATGGATATTTATTTTTAAGCGTCTGTTTGTTGAGGTCTCGGTAATCAACGCATAATCGAAGAGTACCGTCTGACTTTGGGACAAACACAACAGTTGCACCCCAATTAGAAAAACTAGGTCTGATTAGACCCTTCCACAACAGTTGGCGAGTTTGATCGCCTAATTCTTCTTTTTCTTTCGGAGTCATTCTGCGAATTGGATGCACCACTGGTCTGGCATTGGGAATTAGATCGATTCGGAATTCTATTTCTATTTGCGGAGGTAAGTTTTCAACTTCTTCAAACACATCCTCATAGTTTCTAACAATCGGAATCTTTTCTATGGAAGTGGGGATAAGTTCTAATGCTGACCAAAATTTTTCTCTATTCGGATTCGAACCGTGACATGGTACCATAATATATCCAAGCTTCGTTCGAATTTTTACGATTCTTTCCGCACACTTTACCTCAGCTTCGTATTTCGTTAACCATTCTAACCCAAGGATAACGTCGAATTCGGGAAAATCCATAACGATTAAATTAACGGGAAATTTGTAGGAAGAATAAGAGATTGGCACTCTACAACATGAACCGAGAGTAATAGGACCCCCTATCGGGTTATGTACTTCCGCTGATTCCTTGAGCTTTCGCTGTTTTAACTTTAATTTGTGCACTGTGTTTTTAGCAATAAAACTACGCGACGCACCCGTGTCAAACAATACAGAAACAGGAATATTTTTAATTGTAAGGGTACCTCCCAAAACATCAGGTTTACCTGCTCCTTCGGAAGCAGCTGGCGGGCTCGACCCGTCATAGACGTGAGCTACTGTAGCTTTCTTCAGCAAAGGACAATCTTTGACCAGATGATCGGTCTTGCGACAGTTGAAGCACGAGCGAGAGTTCTGGGAGCCTTGAGAATTTGTTTTCTGCCTCTTCGGAGCTGTGCAGACGTTGAGTAGTGCCCCGGCTTACCACAGTTAAAGCAATTTCCTCTTGGCGGCTTGTCCGTCTGAGGTTTTGAAGATGCTGCTTGGCTTGACTCGCCTTGATTTACAGCAGGCTTGCGCTTGTTTCCGGCTTGGCTTCTAGCGCGATCCTGATCCAGATGCCTTTGATCAAGGTCTTCGTAGTTGCATGTCATTTCCACCAGTTCGTTGAATTCCAGCTTGACATGGGCCATGGCTCTATCATGATATTGTCGTCTTAGCCCAAGGATAAACCTCTTATTTTTGGATTTCGCAGTGGCGACGAGCTCCGGAGCATAGGGCGATAACAGTGTAAATTTATTCAGATAATCTTGCACGGAAAGATCCCCCTGCTGGAGATTGGCGAAGTCATCGTGCATTCTTTCTAGAGCTTTTTCTGGGACATATTTCTCCTTGAAGAGTTCTTTAAATCCATCCCATGTTCTTCCAGCTTCCCTATTCCCGGCGGTGAGAGATTCCCACCATAGTTCAGCTTGTTCCTGCATAAGCCAGGCTCCCATAATAGCTTTGTCTTCGTCTCCAAGCCTTAGGCCTTCAAGAATTTCTCGCATGTTTTGAGCCATGCAAGGGCCTCTATTACGGTGCCAGTTCCCGAGAAGGTCTTGCCTCCTAAGTTCTTATATCTCTTAGCTACACGGTCTAGCTCGAAGTATTGAGCTGCCGGAGGTTGTATCAAAGGTCCTTCTTGAGCTGGGACTTCTCCCCTTCCTCGGCCTCGGCCGGCACGGCCTCCTCTAGCGGCGGCTGCTCTGGTAGCCATTTGTCAAATTCTGTATAAGCAAGAAAAAATCAGCTAACAGAAATGATAGTCTATTGCATAGTTAAGCAGAAAATTTTACGGAAAGATAACGATGGACTGATCAATTGTTTTTGCTATTCTGCTCGGCTCATTCTAGGACTTTACTAGTCCTATCTCTAATGAGCGACTCGCCTTAGAATACTACTGATTCTATTTTGACGAAGTGTTTAATGTGTTAGACTCCAGAACTAAGATTAACCAAAGCTCTGATACCAGCTGTGACGATCCCAAAACCCCGTGACATGGTGTTAAGGATAATCATTGGAATATAACACATTAATCATCATTAGCAGATCACAGATAATAGCATAAACAGAAAATAGAATAATTTACACACATATGACAGCGGAATCATATAGATATCATCACATCAGAGAAGCACAGTACAGGATACAACTTAGTGCATAATGATACATAGTCAGTCACCATCACCTGAGGCAGAATCATACATAAAGAGTACTCAAAATAAATATCAGTCTACATCGCCAATGGCGGAATCATAATATAGATACAATAATGGCGGAGAAAATCCAAGTCAGCACGGTGTAGCCAAGCCTCGCCATGAGCCAAAAGGTGCGTCAGAAACCTGTAACTAGGCTGCCCATGTGAAAATGAGGGCACCCGAGTTTGCAAGGTGAAACAAACTACGAGTCAGTCATGGGACTGGTATGAGAAATCTACTTAACTTATTAACACCAATAATACGGCAAATCAAAGGACCACGCCACTTTCGCGAAACGGGTTTACTCCAATGAGTGCTAGTGCATGAAATAAAGTAAATGATTAAATCATCGCAATGCCTTTTATAAAATGAAGCCATTATAAGACTCAGGTCCCATCACACAATGCAACGCAAGCCGGAGGATAGAGTTTTTACCTTATAATGGCCAAAAATGCTTCATACGAATAAAACAAAAGTGCTTGATATTATTACTAGTGTATATATGTTTCAAAAGCAAATTCAATCATAAATATCAATCCTAGGCGGCATAGCTACCATCTACTATGTCGCCATACTAGTAATACAATCACGTCCGCATATTTCGTATTGGAAATTGGATTCCTTCATGAGTCGAGGCAAGGGGCAAGCTCCTCTCCGATTCGAGACACTCTAGCAAATGTCCCAGGACCCCACTATGATCCTTGGATCTTCAGGGCCGGTCCTCTCTTACTTTTGAGGATTAATTATTCCTGAACACACGTTTCCCGGTCCTTACAGACCTATATCGAGGCGCCTCGCATTCCAACAACCACACAGGTGAAAAGTATATATAATGTCAGGGCTGGTAGGTCACTGACACCACCTTAGCTAGAAAGAAACGTCGTGCTCTCCCTGCAGTCACTCTCCCGTTTTTGACTCATACCGAGGTGTGAGGCTCGCGAATTCACGTTATACACAAAGCTACGTCACACAGACCATGCTTTGATCATCAACCCCAAGACTTTGCTTTGCAACAGAAGCCTTGATCTTATGCCACTTAGGCGTGCCACACAGGCAATCCACTCCATGCGACTGATTTCTATCAATATATAACCTCTGAGCTCGTACGTCTCAGAGAAGGGCATTAAGCAAGAGAATAAATTCTCCGCCGCCAAACAGATATATATTTAACAGAGATCAATCAACACAGAACAAAATCCAATGTCAGACACACAGTCCATTTACAAGTCCGTTCTGGGTCTGAACGAAACCGGAGGCACCAATTCCTCGCATATCCGTACAATCAACAGTATGTTTGGACGGCTACTACTTCAGTTCCTTCATGGTAGCTACTCCAATCACGAGCATCAGTAGCGCCCATCCATCCAATGTGGAGATCGTCGGTCTTCAGCCGTCTTCGACTCTTCGACTTCTCAACGTCGATCGATTATTTGAAATGAGATAAACTCGGCCTTTTCAAATAACCCACGTATATTTAGATTTTCAAATCAATTAATCACATGGTTGGACTATTTAACATTCACATTTCAGTTATTTAGTTATAATTTTCATGTCAAATACATTCAACCATCACATATCAAGCAAACACAACAAAATTGGTTTATTTTCACTCTATATCGTCTATAGTATTTTATAACGATATATCGCCATTTTTATTTAATTTAAAACGACCATATTTAATTAAACGACGTTTCAGGTCGTGTCGATGCACTAGCGCTGCTTTTCACTAATTTTGTTTTACACATATCTGAAAATCTAACCGTTGGATCTTCACAAATTTGGTATCATTGGGAAGGTCATTTCAAAACGAATCCAACGGTTTCAGTTTTGGGAAAATCCGACGGTCGGATCTTCCAAACTAGCCATTTGAAGTTACGATTTCAATTTACGAACGGCAGCGTCGCTATTCGATTTAATTTTAATTATATTTATATATATATATATAAATATAATCGTTTCTGGCGCTGTTTTTCTTCAGATTTGAATTAAACATTCCAGACAATCCAACCATCGGATCTTCACAAATTTGGTGCCGTTGGAAAGATATTTCCAAGGCGAACCCAACGGTTGCGGTTTCGGGAAAATCCAATGGTCGGATTTCCCGCACTTGTCGTTTGAAATCACGGATTCAAAACACGAACTGCACGGCCACGTTTCGTTTTAATTTTATTTATATTTATATATTTATATAAATATAGTTCATTCAAAAGTTCCTATATCGTTTTCACTTCAATTATTTCACTAACGCCCTTAAATTTCGGAAAATTTCGCCATAACCTCCTTTGTACGGGAGGGTCTGGGAAAATTCCCAAATAGCCACACGAGCGTCTCATGTCAAAAAGAAAAAGAAAAAGCCAAGCGGCTAGCCAACAGGCTCATAAAATCATCACCCAAACAAAGCAGTAAATGTGTACCTATTTGTTGGGCGCAAAATTTTATTCCTCTTCTCTAGCCCCTTTGCTATAACCTGTTCAATAGATATGCATGTACATATATACAATTTCTATCACTTATCATTTTACATTCAACTTCATATTTGATTTACTTCGGTTTAAAAACACCATTCATTCTAATGTTGCATGCATAGGCTAAAATCATACCATTAGCTAATTAATGTATATTCCAACTCATGCACATTTATTTGAACAAGTGGCTATTTTTAACACTTCACATTTCAAAAATGATAATTTTGGCGAACTAAATAGATTTCAACACATGACTACTTTATTTAGTTCCTATGCATGTTAAAAATAATATTTCTTTCACAAATATTTATTTCAACGTCCGCATATCTCTAGCATATAACATATATGATAAAAATGATATTTTTACCATTTAAAATATTTATTCGACAAATGGATGTTTTCAACACTTCATAGTTTCAATAAAAATGTAATTTTTATTGTTCGATCTTTTTATTCAACACATGAACTTTTCCACTACACTCACTTCTTAACCCGTGAGCGTTTCCACACATGGGTATTTTATTTATGTTGTTCATATAAGAAAGATAGAATTTTTATTGTTGAAACTATTTATATATAAGGCGAATATTTTTCAAACTTCATATATATATAAAAATGTGATTTTTATTGTTTAGACACTTGATTCATTCACAAATGAATTTAACTTTCACACATCACTTTTCAACACACAAACATTTCCACACATGGATATAGTTTCAACATATGGCTTTAATTTCAACGCATGAAGATAATTTCAACATATGAAAATAATTCTAACACACAAAGATTATTCAAAATTTCGGCGGCATAACGGCAGGGTAGTTAAAACCGGCACCGTTCCTAGTACGGCTCCTCGCTCTACCTTAAAACCTCGCGGTTTTTGACAATGGGGATTCATGCATCTAATTCGCATGCAGGCGGCATGTTTATTTTTATTTCCACAAATATTTCCAATTCATTTCAATCACCAATGGGTATTTTTCAACCACAACCAAACAATATCAACCACAAACAATTATTCAATCATTCGTATTTTTCATCCAATATTTCACACCAATTCACAACAATAAATATCGTCCATGGTTTGTGGACGAGGGGAGTAGATATATATATATATATATATATATATATATATATATATATAATTGGTATATTTCACTTGCATTTCAACACATATAACAATTTTTCTATGCATGTAAAATTCATACTTCGCTTATATAGCTTACACTACGCATGTACATGAGGTATACGACACGCATGTAATTTATATTTCGCTAATATAAATTATACACGACATTTTTCCATTCAAATTCATGTTAATTTAGATTTCTCACATTGGTTTTCGGAGTGCTAAAAATCGATACGATGTCAGAAAAATCCGCGGCTTCTTCTATTGGGTAGAGAGCTTCCTTACGGTCCCGATGTTTCCTGTTTCCTCGAATTTCGTCAACACACTAAAAAGATATGATTTTTCAAAGTGTAAACATAAAAAAAAACTCACCTTTCACGAAGGTTCAAAACTAGGTTTACGGTTTTCGCGAGAATCGGGGCATGAGGGGATGATCGGCGAGTTGGACGTGGAAGAGGGAAGAGAGGGCTTCCTGTAGGTGGTGGATTGGTGGCGTTCGGTGGTCAGGATCGGCGGCGGCGGCGGTTTAAAGGTCGGAACTTTGGACGCTCGATTCAGGCGGCACAGGCGACGAGGGGTGGAGGAAGTTGGTCGGATTTGAAGAGGGGACGGAGGCGCTTCGAATGGTGGCGGTGGCGGAGGCTGTAGGTGGAGGCGGCGATCGGTTGGGGAAGTTTCGAGCACGGGTCGCCGTTCGTTCGAGGTTTTTTTTTTAAATTATGAATGGCTAATTCTGATTGGCCGAGGACTTTATTAACTTTTTAAATAGTGTTTTCTCAAACGAACTCCTTTTCAGACCCAACGACTATCGCCCCTAGCTAAATACCCCCATTCCGGACACAATGGGATATGTTTCGTAGGCCAATTCGACTGTTACATTCAGTTATTTTTCAAATTAAAGTATAAAACATTTAATTTTTAACTCTGAACGTACATTTCAATTTGCCAGGGCCACAAACTGATTCGAAAAATTCCAGAAAAATAAATCTAGCTATGTTTTGACGCTACGGTCCCAACAAAACTAGTTTCGTCGAATTCTGAGGTCGTTTGAAAAATGGCCATTTTCGGGTCGATCCAATTTAACAAAAATTGACCAAACACATTTTCTTTTGCCACGCTCACATACTAGCTTCAAAAATTATGAAATTTGAAACCTAGCAATAGTTTGACATCTCGGACCCAACAAAAGTGGTTTCGTCGAATTCCGAGGTCGTATGCAAAATATCGATTTTCCAGGGCTATATGTTCTATATGGCGACCATTCTGAAAATTCATTCGGCCATAACTTTTGATTCCCGTTATGAAACTTCGATTTTTCAGATTCGTTAGAAAGGTATTGACTAACAGATTTAAATATTTTTGGTTTCACTAAAATCCGTTATATTTTCCACCCTGCACAGTTAGTCAAAGTTTGAACCCAAATTTTCAAATTGACTCACTATTTCTAATTCACTATTTTATTGAAATTTTCTATTTCAATTGCTCAAATTCCTATGAAATCACCAATCTAAAAATTTTAAATTGGCTCGTATTTTCCGGGTTATTACAGAAGTGGTGTATCATGGCGGCGGCGGCGGTTTTTATTAGGTGAGGTAGCGGGGTCTGGGGGGTGCGGTTTCTCAATCGGGAGAGGAGGAGAGAGGCTCGACGGGGGGAGGGGGGAAGAAGATGGAGGCGGCGCGCGAGGGTGGGGGCTGACCTGAGGGCGGCGGCGGATGAACGATGGAGGCGGGTTTTTTTTATTTCTGTAAATCGATTTGAAAAGTAAAGGGGGGCTGAGAGTATAAGTAAGGGTTTTTATATATTAATTTATATTATTTAATTTCAAAAAGTTGACTTTTTCATTCGACCGCTAAACGAGGCCCACCTCCTGTCATCCATAGCTAATTACCCCTATTTCGAACACAATGGGATATGTATCGTAAGCTGATTCGATCGTTTCGATCAGTTTTCATCAAAATCAAAATAAACTCTATATATTGAATTTGAACGCGCATTTCAATTTACTGGGGCCACACAGTAACTCGAAAAATTTCAAAAAAATTATTTCTAGCTTCGTATTGACGATACGGTCGTAACTAAACTAGTTTCGTCGAATTCCAAGACCGTTTGAAAAATGGCCATTTTCCAGTCGATTAAAATCAACTAAAACTAGTCAAACACGTTTTCCTTTGCCACGCTCACATATTGATTCAAAAAATTATGAATTTTGGAATCTAGCAATAACTTGACATCACAGATCCAACAAAAGTGGTTTCATTGAAAACCGAGGTCATTTGCAAAATTCCCATTTTTAAGGGCCCAGAATTCCATAGCGACTATTCTGAAATTTCATCTGGGCATAACTTTTTATCCCCACTTTGAAATTTCAATTTTCCGGATTCGTTGGAAATATATACTCAATTAGATTCTAGTATTTTCAGTTTCGCTAAAATCCTGTTTATTTTGCATCCTGTACATTCATTTGAAATTTGAAATCGAATTATCGAACTACCGCGCCATTTTCAATTCCTTTTATAATTATAAATAATTATTTAAAATCTAATGAAGATCTATATAAATATATACATTCTAATTCTATTCAAAATAAATTTCTCGTCGATATTATTTAAAATAATTCATTTTAAATATTCAAAATTCATCAAAATTGCCAAAATAAAATTTTTAAATTGGCTCAGATTTCCTTGTTGTTACAATCTCCCCCACTTAAAACTTTTCGTCCCCGAAAAGGAACGAAGCCGAAAGTTGTTTCACAAATCACTCAACTTTCATTATTTTCGTTACGGTTTAAGTCCTTCAACTTTTCAGTTTTTAAGAACTTTTCAAATTTTTCAAAAATTTGGCTAACACCCTAAATTTCCGAAAAATTTCGCCATAACCTCCCCTGCACCGGGGACTTCGGGATATTTCATATAGCCTCCCATGGCCATCTTCAATCCAAAAGAAAAAGAAAAAGCCAAAGCCAATCGGCTCATAAAATCATCATCACCCAAACAAAAAAGTAAATTATGGTAAACATGTACCTATTTGTCGGGCAAACAATTTTATTTTTCTGCTCTAGCCTCCTTGCTATGACCTGTTAAATGTAAGTACATGTATATGCATGCAATTTTAATCATTTTTCAATACAGTTCAATATTCGGTTCAATTAGGCTAAATGGTTCAAAATTTCATTAGTCAAACAATAATCATACAACCATCAATCAATTAGCGGATTAACGTTTCAAATTCATAACTTTGATACATATACAGAAAATCATGTTTTTGATGCCAAATCACAACAATAAACCTATCTAGTTTTTGTTCTCACACCAGTCTAATGGAAATATATAGATATCACACCTTCGAAACCCGAACATAAATATTGGTGATGGAGCTCCATCATCAAAATCATCTCCGAGCGACTAGAGTGTGATCCTATATCTATCCATTATATTAAAACTTCGAATATACGTTCATGACGCGTATATGCAAAACCTTTATATACTCGATTGTCCAAATTCAATACAAATAAAATATTCAAATACGTTGAACAAGGATTAAATCTTCAAAACAATTTGGTTTTATTTTAAAAATATACTCTTCACACTCGTTCTAGGATATTACTGATCCTATCTCTAACGAGTCATTCTAATTGGATATCACTAATCCAATATCTGATGAATTCTTTCGTATGGTTCTAATGTTTCTTGTTCTCGAGCTCTATAAACCAAAGCTCTGATACCAAATGTAGTAATCCTTAACTTCCCAGGTAAGGAAAGCGTGGATTGCTTTGAGGACAAGACGAATCGGAACGCAAACAGAAGAACATTTCATTGTATATTACAACAATCCCATCAGAATACAAGAATACACAGAGTATGAATGAATATAATACATTCGATAAATATCAGAGATTACAATAAATTACATAGCCGCGGAAAAACAATAAAAACCACAACTGAAAGTAATACATGGATACAGAGCTTTCCGAGCATTGTTCCAGCTGTAAATCAGGATCCTGTGAATATAAATCTGCAAAACTAAAACTACTATCTGCCCGTGTCGAAAATAAGGGCACCCAGAGTATAGGTTAAAACAATAAACTCCAGGTCAGTCACGTGACTGGTGTGAGAACTAAAACAGTTATTTAAAATTTTACTTTAAAATAAGGTAAATCAAGGGACCATGCCGTATAACACGGAATGGGTTTCCTCCCGAGAATACCAGTGCTTAGAATAAACAACGCAATGCTTTTTCGAAAAATGAAGCTATTATAAGACCCAAGTCCCATCAGACAATGCAACGCAAGCCGGAGGATAGGGTTTTCCCTTATAATAGCCAAACATGTTTGGTACGTTTAAAACAAATCATTTGACACTATTATAAGTGCATAGTGTCAAAACAATTTAAATCATAAATATCAATCATAGACGGCTTGGGTACCATATATCATGTCGCCATACTAGGCTCTACAAATAATATCGAAATATCTCGTATTGGAAATTGGATTTCCGTCATGAGTCGAGGCAAGGGGCAAGCCCCTCTCCGCTTCGAGACACTCTAGCAAATGTCTTAGGACTACACACTCTGGGTAACCCTTGGATGCTTCAGGGTTGGTCCACACTTACACTAGTGGATTAGTATTCCTGAACACACGTTTCCCGGTCCTAACAGACCTAAAATTGAGGCGCCTCGCATTCCAACAACCACATAGGTAAAAATAATATAAATGTCAGCCAGTTTAAGCACTGACACTACCTCTAGCTAGAAAGAAACGCGTGTTCTCCCTGCAGTCATTATCCCATTTTTGACTCGTACCGAGGTGTGAGGCTCGCGAATTAACGCTATACACAAAGCTGTGCCACCCAGGCCGTCCTTTGATCATCAACCACAAGACTTTGCTTTTCAACAGAAGCCTTGATCATCTGCCACTTAGGCATGCCACACAGGCAATTCACTCTATGCGACTGATGTCCATCGATATACAACCTCTGAGCTCGTACGTCTTAGAGAAGGTCGTTAAGAAAGAGAATAAATTGTCTGCCGCCAAACAGATGTATATTTAATAGAGATCAATCAACACAGAATAAAATCCAATGTCTGACACACAGTCCATTTACAAGTTCGTTTTGGGTCTGAACGAAACCGGATGCACTTTCCTTGCATATCCATCGATCTCCAAGTACGTCTGGACGATCTCCAACTGATTCCCTTATCTTGGGTGTACAGCCCAATCAAGATCATCAGTAATCACCCAAACGATGGGAAGACTTCCGGTCTTCAATCATTGTCTTCATCTTCGACTTATCGTCGAGTCGGTTATTCAGAATGGGTATAAACCCGGCCTTTCCGAAAAACCAGTGTATATAATAAACAAATGTTACACAAACACAACATACGCCTCATTCCAATTCAGGATATTCTTTTATTCTGATATTCACATTCTTAGGGAAAGGTTCCCATTAATTTTATCAAAGATAAATTCTTCAAAATTTGTTCTTTAATCTTCCTTTGGATATCATTTCAAACCGTATTATGGTTTTCCAAACTAGTCGGGATTAGCGAACCACACCGAAGTAATTATTTATTTTATTTCCCAATCCCAACCTATTCATCCCATGGAGAAAAACTGGTAATGCCCCGTATCTAACACAACGGTGTTATCGGTAAATATTAATTACCATTTCACGTTCAAATCTAATTAAAGATTTAACTATCGCTTTGGAGCCAAACTGGTGATACTCCATTCTCGATCACTTTTCAATCTAATTAAAGATTCATTAAAACTCCACTTAGTTTTAATCTTCTCAAAAATCATTATCCTGTCTTTAACTGGGTTAAAGAACCAACGTCATCTAAAACACGGTTCACGATAAACCCAAAATCACTTTCCGTTGTTAATCGGGTTAAAGAACAGGTGTTATTCAAAACACCGCTCACGATAAACCCCAAAAACCAGTTCAAATTCAATTCCAACTAAATACTAATTAATTGGACAATTTCACTAAATCTTAATTAAAAGATTCATTCTTTATCTAAACTAGGTTCAAGAATAGTGTTATTTAAGACACCATTCACAACGAACCCAAAATCCCATTTGATATTAAATACAAGGCTCTGAATAGAAAATATACCGACTTATATTCAATATCAAATTCTAAAACCAACCAATATCGTATCGGAAATAACGATATAAAATATATCTTTCAAATTTCCACAACCATATCTGTATAATCACGAAATCCAACATCGAAATATTCCGAAGATAATTTTGATTCAAATCCATTCCAATTCATGCATTGGAAATTCTGATTATTTTTAAAACCAGTTCAAATCCAATTTTATTCATTTAAAAATAATTAGATTTTTATTCTAGTTCAAAACTAATTCATTTCGATAAAAATACATTTTTATCCTTTCAAATTTGGAAATTTTCATCCTAATTCTTTCCAATTCATTTATTATGATTTTACACAATTATTGATATTTTTAATAATTTTATCAAGGCCCGTGCAGTCGATTTCCATCAACGGCCATCGAACTGCACTTACAGCGACGTTTTCCAAATTTGATTTGGACATAATTCCAAATCCATCCGTTAGATATTAAATCTCTAATATTCGTTAGAAAGCTCTTTTCGATACGAACCCAATGGTTTCGGTTTTAGGAGAACCCGACGGTCGGATCTCCCGTAATGTCCGTTCGAAGTTAATGGTCGAAATTCACGAACTACGCGGCGCGGCGCGTTCTATTCAGGCCATTATATATATAATATATATATATATATATTATATTATATATTTCATCAATTTCCTTTTTAAAATGAATTTTATAAATCGTTTCAAAAACAATTTCAACCTTCATTTCAAGTTCAAATCAAAAATGAATTTTCCACTAGAAATTCTTTTTACTTTCATTTCTATTTGATTTCAATTCAAATCGATTTCAATTCAATTTCAGTTCACTTTCAATTCGTTTTGAATTCATTTCAATTCGAATTCATTTTATATTCAATTCAATTCGAATTCATTTTATATTTTATTCAATTCGAATTCATTTTATATTCTATTCAATTCGAATTCATTTTACATTCTATTCAATTCGAATTCATTTTGTTTTCTATTCAATTCGAATTCATTTTATATTCAATTCAATTCGAAATCATTTTGTTTTCTATTCAATTAGAATTCATTTTGTTTTCTATTCAATTTGAATTCATTTTGTTTTCTTTGTTAATCTCTTTTCAATATTCCATTATAAAAACAAATATAATCGATATAAATATCGTTCGCGTCAAAATAGCGCATCTCTAATCAACACGGCTTTATATTTTTCAATAACTTTGTTATCCCATTCAACAAATGAATATTTATTCTATTCAACACATGAATCTATATTTCTTTCAACAGGTGACTAATCTCAACAAATGAGTACTGTCAACACGTGACTATTTTCGTTATTTAATATATCTTATAAAATTATGATTTCTATCGTTAAATTTTTAATCAAACTCTAACCGTAAATTAGCAAGAGAGCAATTTCCTAACTATTAACCCCAAAGGCCGAAACCAACATCAGATTAATATCCAGGAGACCACTCATCTTATCTATTTTCCAGTTAGTTACAAATTTTATATATGATAAAGATGTAAATTTTATTGTTAAAATATTTCGTTCAACACATGACTAATCTCAACGAATGAGTACCGTCAACACATGAACCTTTATTTTATAATATTCTTTATTTTCCCAATTGGAATGAGGTCCAATCAATTACCATATAATGTTAAGTATATGGATTCCATACAACACATATATATAATAGCAACAATAAATAACCAACCATCATCCAAAGTGCACCACACAACTGCATAAGGATCAAATATAAATAATTAACGCTTAAACAGTCTGTCGACCAATCGACAATTAATAATTGGGAATAGTGTACGCCAAATATCATCCCAACACCCGTGTGGGATTTCAAATCAACAAAAACTGAATATTATTTGTGTAGTTTGGCGATGTGTAAAATTTATCGTCCCAATCCATGTCCTTCAAATAGGTGTACATGAACAAACCGTCCGATTTGTAAATGAATATTTATTTATTCAGATTCACGTTAAAAATTATATTTTTAACGATAAAATATTTTTAACTATATAAATATTTTATTTCATTTCACAACACACAATCAATTCAAATAAATTTATCAAATAAACAAATAAATCAATCACCAAACAATCAACTAAACAAACAAGCCGTCCATGGTCTATGGACGACGGGTGTCGGGTGCTACTAAACACCGTCTGCATCCTAGTATATATTTCAAACTAGAAATAAATTAAAGGTGAGGAGTTCTCACCGAGGGATCCACTCCGCCATTTCATTTCTGAGTTCCCTTTTGATTTCTATCCGTTCCATCTCACTTCTTTTCACGCTGTTCATAGTAAAAATTCTATTTTTACTTCATTATTTCAACTATCTAAAGATTCAAACTTTTCTAATATAAAACTTCGAACTTCTCTAATCAAAAATCCAATCTTTTATGTTATAAAAATCTTTTCTTTCATATATGATAAAAATCTAATTTTTATCTTCACTTCATATAGAGAAAAATCGAATTTTCATCCTGCTATTCAAATAGAAATTATATGTTTATATCGCTACTATATAGATAAAAATTCTATTTTTAATTCGCCACTCATAAAAAAAATCATATTTTTATTATCATACCTATATAAAAATCATATTTTTAGTCCCTGCATTATATACAAATTATATTTTTATATCGCTACTCAAATAATAAAAATCACAATTTTATTTTGTCTACTTCATAGCAAAGATCACATTTTATTTGTTTACTTTCAATATAAAAATCAAGTTATTCTAAATATAAAAATCCAATCTTTGTATATATAAAAATCGAATCTTTCTCAATAGAAAAAAAATCTAATCTTTACTTTGCAATCCTATTCATAAAAAAAAAATCTATGTTTAAAACTAGTAATATGGGAAAAATAAAAAGGAATTACCGTTTGTTGTTGTGTTAAGGGGTTTACCCCTTCTTCTCTTCATCCCGGTATTCGAACCCGACCTTCGAAGCTAGGGTTGGCCAAAACGGAGAGCGGAGGCGGTGTTTCCCGCTACTAACGTCAGGTGGAGCCCGTTGGCGACGCTGGCGAGAGCAAAGGGCGGTGCCGAGGTTGGAGGTGGTGTATCATGGCGGCGGCGGCGGTTTTTATCAGGTGAGGTAGCGGGATCTGGGGAGGTGTGGTTTCTCAATCGGGAGAGGAGGAGAGAGGCTCGACGGGGGGATGGGGAAGAAGATGGAGGTGGTGCGCGAGGTTGGGGGCTGACCTCAGGGCGGCGGCGAATGAACGATGGAGGCGGGTTTTTTTTATTTCTGTAAATCGATTTGAAAAGTAAAGGGGGGCTGAGAGTATAAGTAAGGGTTTTTATATATTAATTTATATTATTTAATTTCAAAAGTTGACTTTTTCATTCGACCTCTAAACGAGGCCCACCGTCTGTCGTCCATAGCTAATTACCCCCATTCCGAACACAATGGGATATGTATCGTAAGCTAATTCGATCATTTCGACCAGTTTTCGTCAAAATCAAAATATACTCTATATGTTGAATTTGAACGCGCATTTCAATTTACTAGGGCTACATACTAACTCGAAAAATTCCAGAAAAATTATTTCTAGCTTCGTATTGACGATACGGTCCTAACAAAACTAGTTTCGTCGAATTCCGAGACCGTTTGAAAAATGGCCATTTTCCACTCGATTAAAATCAACTGAAACTGGTCAAACGCGTTTTCCTTTGCCACGCTCACATATTGATTCGAAAAATTATGAATTTTGGAATCTAGCAATAACTTGACATCACGGGTCCAACAAAAGTGGTTTCGTCAAAAACCGAGGTCGTTTGCAAAATTCCCATTTTTAAGGGCCCAGAATTCCATAGCGACTATTCTGAAATTTCAACTGGGCATAACTTTTTATCCCCGCTATGAAATTTCAATTTTCCAGATTCGTTGGAAAGATATACTCAATTAGATTCTAATATTTTCAGTTTCGCTAAAATCCGGTATATTTTGCATCCTGTACATTCATTTGAAGTTTGAAATTTGAAATCGAATTATCGAACTACTGTGCCATTTTCAATTCCTTTTATAATTACAAATAATTATTTAATATCTAACGATGATCTATATAAATATATACGTTCTAATTCTATTCAAAATAAATTTCTCATCGATATTAATTAAAATAATTCATTTTAAATATTCAAAATTCATCAAAATTGCCAAAATAAATTTTTTTAATTGGCTCAGATTACCGAGTTGTTACAGAATAGAATTTTATAAAAGGAATTATTTATATAATAAATAAGATTTTATAAAAGGAAATATTTGGGAAATAAATTTAGAATTATAAAAAGGGGATTTCGAATTATAAAAGAAATTTTGGGATGATTTATTTAAATTAGATATTAAATAAAAAAATATGTTTGTAACAGATGAATTGAGAAGAATAATTTATAAATAATATTTTTAAATTACGGAAAATATTTATCATTGGATAAATAAAGATATATAAGTCTGAACTTATATAAAGAATTAAAACAGATAAAGGGAGCAGATTAATTTATAAATAATATTTTATAAATTAAGTTAATTATTTATTAGTGGATAAATGGAATATATAAGTCAGAACTTATATAAAGAAGTAAGAATCGATTTTAATATCGATATTTGAGACTGAATATGAACGCAGTGTTAACGAGAATTTTAGATGGAATTATTAAAGTGTTGAATATAAAATAAGATTTTATATGAATTTTTTATAAATAGAAGTATAAATAGAATATTTAAAATAAGATATTATTTCAAATACAAAACCAAATTGTTTTAATTATATAAAGAATATGTTATTCATGTTGAATATGAATAATGGGTTGAGGCAAGCATTTTGCAAAGAAGAAGATTATAAAAGAAATGTTATTCATATTTTATATGAATAATAGATTAAATAAATGTTTTGAAAATGAAAACATTTATAAATAAGATCGGATTTGAGTAGAAATTCAAAGGGGAATTTGAATGAGACAGAAATAGAGTTAAATCAAATATTGTTATTCGAAATAGAGTTAATCGAATAAAGTTAGTCGAATTAGAGTTAATCGAATAATAGTTATTCGAAAAAGAGTTAATCGAAATGAGTTAATCAAATAGAGTTATCGAATATAAGTTATTTGAAGAGAGATGATCGAATATAAGTTATTCGAAGCGAGATAATCGAATATAAGTTATTCAGTGAGATAATCGAATATAGTTATTCGAAGAGAGATAATCGAATATTAGTTATTCGAAGGAGAGTAAATCGAATAGAGATTTCTCGTAGGAGAGTTATACGTCGAATTCGATTATATCAAATTGGGGAAAGTTTTATTTACTTTCCAGTTTTTAAATCAAGATTGACTTATTTATAAATTAGTTGTTTTATTTATTTATACAAATCAAGGAATAAAAGTTATATTGTTAAGTTAGATATTTCAAAAGTACGAATTATAACGTTATCGTTATAATAAATGTTTTTTAGAAAAGAAATGGAATTGTAAACTGAATCCGAGAATTTGCATAAGCAATGGTTGTTAAAAATTGAGTGTTGAGCTTTATTTGTTGCGAGGTTAAGGACGTTGTTCGGTTAAGGTCTGAGAGGTAATTATACCCCAACTTGATTGACTTCGGAATTAACTAAGGAATAGTTGAAGTTCGATAGTGAAGATTGATTAGAAATACAGTGAAGTGATAAACGATAAATGGATTAAGCAGTCGTAACGATAATTACATAACGTTTGTTTGAAATACATATAAATGAGTTTTGGAAACATTTTCCAAATATAATCAGAGATATTTTCTAAGCATAGAAAATGAAATGTTGATGATAAAGAATACTGGAATGACAGTGATACATGAAAAAGAGATGAAAATGTTTTCTAATGATTAATAACATATATTTTCTAAATTTAGAAAATAAGGAATGTTGAATATATGGAAACACGAAATGAAAAATGAATAAATTAAGGAACTACAGAGATAAATGTTAAATGATGATTGATCGAAAGAATTTCCGTCTTAAAATAATATCGTTGTTTGCACATGTGTTTTTCTTTGATAGTTAACTCACCGACTATCAAAGTTTTTGAACATTTTTCCATCGTCAATAGGAGAGACTGGGATCAGATTCATTATCTAGAAACCCCTCTGTATGGGCGTTAGCGTTGCGAATCAAATATGATGAAGATAATTGAAGATAGAGTTATGAAAGGGCTGTCCTGTTTACAGAATAGTGCCTTCGGTTTGTCCAATCACAGGACAACCTATATGGAAGAATGTCCGACAGAGTATAATGAATAGATCGCGTAAGTTGATCCCGTCAAACACATTTATGTTTGGTGGTGGAGGAATTCGTTTCTCTTAGCTGTTTACCCGTGGTATGTTTGGGGGGAATCAATTTGTGATTTGGCGGGTATGACGATGTGACATTCAATGGGAATGAAGATATGGGTTGTCAACGAATACGTATGGCCTCTAGCCTCACAATCGAGAATGGCGCAAAATCGGGTAGGTCGCATGGCTAAGTGGTTGGCTGCCAATTAGGGTGTATTGTCACCTGATCTAGAGAAATTCCATTTACTTCTTTAATCTATTTTGATGTTATCCCTTTCGGGAAATGGTTGCTGATCCCAACCGTTGGTGATAATACATTTGGTACACTCAAGCGAAATGAGTGACCGGTCATGTTTTGCCTGGGTTGCAAGATGTTCTTGTTGAAAAAGGTGTATTCCTCTTTAGAGATACACTGTCGGAAGTTGGTCCCATATCTTGCCAGTTGGAATCCATTACCCAATAAGCGCCCACAGTTTTTGATTATATATTATATATATGGAACGTGAGATGAAAGCGTTTTGCTAGATGATTATTAGTTGTGATTGATAAACACTACTATAATGTCAATGAGTTTTGATATAAAGATTATCATTTCTTTCAAAAGGATTTTGAAAGTCAAATTAAGTGTTTTGGATTCTCATAAGGAAAAAACCCGTTCTGTTGTACGGTGTGGTCTTATGAGATATCGTTTATTTTCTCAAACTGTTTTTAAATTGTTTACTCATACCAGTCCCCTAACTGACCCAGAGTTTATTTTGTTTTGTTTTACCTTAAACTCTTGGGTTCTCAAATTGGTACAGGCAGTCAAGTAGTAAGCTTTTACAGATATACTTGGAGAGCTTGGAGCAGAAGGCATCAGGATTATGTAGCTATTGTCATTTCCGCTGTGTTGTAAGTGTTGTACTCTGATAATGTTTCTGTATACATATACTTTTTATTTCAAAGTTATGTATCTATTATATATGGTTCGTTCCGCTATGAGATTTGTGTTTCCTCTGATGTTGTATATTCTTCTTCTTCTATTCTAAGTTTCTGTCTTATCTTTTCTCACCCTCTAATTTCCTTCATGGACTACCTGGTGTTTCCGATGCTTGGATAGTCGACATTGAGTTTATGTCGATTACTCAGGATCGCGAAAAACCCGGGTCGTTACACTTTTCCATTAAATCTAATAATCCTCTCAATTCTATATTATTTGTTGTATATGAACATATTTTTATTTAAGAAATTAGGTTTGAGGAAGGAGGAAAATGACAGAGCTTTGCTACTGCCTACAGATTTGTGTGGAAAAGAATGTGGCCTTGCCCCTTTATTTATAGGAGTGGAATTGGCCATGAACTATTAGATTTATTTTAATTAACATCCGTCATTCGTTTAATATTGTATTATAAACTAACCTCTTAACCCTAGCCGTCACTGGGCGTTCTGGCGCCCAGCAGTCTACCGCTTGGGTTGTCAGTAGCCCAGTACGGCTAGTTAAATAAGGTATATAACATTTAATTATTCTGATTTATTTATTTTTCGTCCATTTTCGTATTTCGTCCGTAACTTTTTCATACGGACTCCGTTCATGAAACTCCAAACATGAAAGTTGACCAGAATTCTGAGACGAACGCATCTGTTAAAGTTTCATGGTCAAACTCTAACATTTGTGGAAATTCCTTTTATTAAATTCTGATAAGTAATTTGTATTGCTAAAATTTCGGGTTTTTACACTAATAGAATTAAGTATCATATTTGTGAAAAGTTTGGGCATATTGCTAATGAATGCTACATCAGATTTCATCAAAATTCCACTGTTAATCAGCAGAACAATAATCAAAGACAAAATCACCCTAATGTAGCCCTGGTTATACCAGCCTAGACACAAGGAGTCAGTCAGATATCTCAAGAGGCCATACTGACTCAGAAAACCATGCAGGAACCTATGACATCCAAACTAAGGATTGATTTTCAAACTCTGGAGCAACCAACCATATCACCAACAACCTTAATAATCTGAATCTGGGCAACAGGGAGTATAAAGTTATGCAATCTATTTACATGGATGATGGCACCGCAACTAAAATAACATACACTAGCACTACTATAATTAAGAGTAAGAAAGATCTATATTCAAAGTACTATTAAGGGTACTCGAAATCAAGAAAAACTTAATGAGTTGTCTCAATTTGCAAAAGGCGATCAAGTATATTTTGAATTCTTTTCAGATCACTATCTGGTTACAGACTTACATTGTAAGTAGCTTTGTTACTCGAGCAATATGGCCTATATGTGTTAATCTTATGAAGAACAACTTGAAACCTGCAAGAAGATATTTGTAACGACCCAGGTGATCTGCGACCTTGGTTATCGACATAAACTCAATGTCGACTATCCAAGCATCAGAATTACCCGATAGTTAATAAAAAGAAGTTAGAGGGTGAGAATAGATAAGATAGAAAATTAGAATACAAGAAGAAGATCACATTAACAGAATCAGAGTAACACGAATCTCACAGTGGAACGGATAAAATATAACATAACTTTGAAATAAAACTAGTATATGTATACAATAACATTTATCAGAGTACAACACTTACAACACAGCGGAAATAAATAATTGCTATAAAATCCTGAAGCCTCCTGCCAAAGCTCTCAGTATATCTGTAAATCCCGACTACTTGACTACCCGTATAAAATTGGGCACCCAAGAGTTTAGGGAGAACAAAACAAAATAAACTCTAGGTCAGTCATGGGACTGGTGTGAGCAAAAATTTAAAGCAGTTTGAGAAATTAAACGATATCTCATAATACCACGCTGTAACGACCCAGGAATTTTGCAATCATGGATATCGGCATACAACACTATGTCGACAATTCAAGCATCGGAAATACCGGATAGTCCATGAAAGAAACTAGAGGTTGAGAATAGATAAGATAGAAACTTAGAATAGAAGAAGAAGAACATTCAACATCAGAGTAATCACGAATCTCATAGCGGAACAAACAATATATAATAGATACATAACTTTGAAATAAAATCAGTATATGTATACAGTAACATTATAACACTTACAACACAACAGAATAAACAATAGTTATATAATCCTAAAGCCTCCTGCTCCAAGCTTTCCAAGCATATCTGAAAAATCCTTACTACTTAACTGCCCGTACAAATTTGGGCACCCAAGATTTTAGGGAAAACAAAACAAACTCTGGGTCAGTCATGGGACCGGTATGAATAAACACTTTAAAACAGTTTTGGATAATAACGATATCTCATAAGACCACGTCGTATAACGGAACGGGTTTTTCCCTTATGAGAATCCAAATCAATTTGATTTAACTTTCAAATCATTTTGAAAGAAACAATGATCTTTTATATCAAAACTCTTTTGCTATTATAATAGTGTCTATCAACCACAATATAATAATCATCTCGCAGAATGCTTTCATCTCACGTTCCACATATATATTATACAATCAAAACCGCGAGCACTTATTGGGTAATGGATTTCCAACTATGACAAGGTATGGAACCACCTTCTGGTAGTGTACCTCTAGAGAGGAATACACAGGGTTCAACAAGAACATCTTGCAACCCGGCCACACATGACCGACCACTCATTTCGCTTGAGTGTATCAAATGTATATCTCCAACAGTTGGGATCAACAACCATTTCCCGAATGGGACAACATCGAATAGATTAAAGAATGAAATGAATATCTCTAGATAGGTGGTAATACACCCAAATTGGCAGCCAACCACTTAGCCATGCTGCCTGCCCGATTTTGGTCATTTCCCGGTTGTGAGGCTAGAGGCCATGCTTATCTCTAACAGATCACACAATTATTCACTTTGAATGTCACATTGTCATACCTACCAAATCACAAATTTATTTCCCCAAAAATACAATGGGTATACATCTAAGAGAAATGAATTCCTCTGCCACCAAACGTATATACGTTTAAAGAGATCAACTTACGCGATATATTAAATATACTCTGTCAGACATTCTTCCATACAGGTCATCCTAGGACTGGACAAACCGAAGGCACTATTCTTTAAATCCATCTTAGGCAATTTCTACCTAGGATCGCCAGAACAGACCTTGCATAACTCCATCTTCAATTATCTCCGCCATATTTGATTCGCAACGCTAATGCCTGTTGGCTAGTTTTTGGACCAAGCCACCAAGATTCAAACACAAGTCCAAGATGAAACCTCACTCATGAAGGCAGTTACCACGACTCGTGATCCGACCCGTCCATGTCTTCTCGATCCGATCTAACCCCAGAAGCTAAGATGAAGATCACGACCAAGTCATTCACGATCTAAAAATGAAGGATCTTACGACACCAGTCCATAACTACCATTTTGACCAATTATTCATCAAGCCACGAACCAGTCCACGATCCTCAGGATTTGTGCCATGTATGACCGCGATCCGTCAGCAAATATCAGCTATAAATAGCCCCAGACTGGGCATTTTTCAGGACCTCTTTTGGTAGTTTTGAGTATTGATTCCACCATTACCGCTCCTACATTATTTCTTATTAGTATTGTTTCGAATTTACTGAGGGAAATACCACTGTTAAATTGAAATTGAGTGATATCTTTGATTGTACTCGCAATTGACATATAATCGGAGACATATAAAGTGGACGTAGGCTCGTTAATGCCGAACCACTATAAAACCTTGTGTGTTTTCTGCTTTTTCTTCATTTTTTAACTATAATTCTCAATGAATCTGAACAATTTGGGTGTTAGAGCCATTTTTGGATCTAACATTTTGGTGCTTTCACTGAGAACGAAGTCTCAGCATATTGGATTGTAGTTCTACTATTTGGATAGCCAAGTCAGAAGAAAACAGTCCAAAACTCGACTGTTTCGATTTTTGAAGATTTCAGTAAAGCTCAGATATCATGGCTGGAAAGAAGTCTAAAGAAGTACAGGTTTCGCAAGAAAATGAAGCTGCAAACGAAGTCGTGGGAGAGAGCGCTCAGGAGCAGGTCGAAGTTCTGTCCCCGGATCATGGAGAGGAGGGGGACGATCCGATCCAATTATGACGTGGCGACCCGAGCAGCTGAGGGTGTCACGACTAGATCCCAAGATAACGTCGCCATCCCGCTACTAACCCTTCCGCGATCTGATCCCAGGGAACTACCACGAACCGACGCTAGGAGGGTACCACGAGGCATCGGCCTAGGGTGACGACGATCCGAAAGGACAATCAGACCACTACTCATCCTGGGAAGGAGATTATGGCTCGTTCCACTCGTGCTGGTACTTCTGCTCGACCTAGCACAGGTTCTCTGCGTATAAGAGAAGATGTTGATGACCAATTCAACCCTTCCACCCTTGCTACTGAAGGAGACCTTTCTCGCATTATTGAAATGTAGGATAAACTATATGACGAATTAGCCGCTCAGAGACAAGAGAGTTCAGTGTTGCGACATAATCTGACTGCGATGGATAGGCGGCTCGATGATCTTATAAGGCAGAGGGTCTCTCGTCCAACTCAATCTCCTACCCTAGAATACTCATCTTCGTCCGAGGAGCCGCGAAGAAACCGGAGATGGCCCTCATTAGAAAGGGATGAGAACATAAAGCAACTTCGATTTGGGTCACTTCCCTCTCGAGAAGAAGAGGCGCTTAATCAGGGGACTAATAACTGTAACTTAAATGAGCCCGCTGTACCCCCGAGGAATGGAAACGTCATCGACCCTGCTCAGAATCAACCCATTCCTCCCACTCGTCGCATGATTAACCGCGGCAATACGGGGCAAGGGAGTTCTGCTCGGGTCCCAGACTTTGCAGCAGCACGTCAAAGAAATTCTGGAGGAGGCCGTCGGGCAAGAAGTGCTGATACCGAATCTACCCTGACCCATGCAGAGGTTGAAGCAATGATTAGGTAAGTCATGGTAGATAGCCGTAGACAGAGGAATGAAGATTGGGGCATAGATCGCAGTCATACGCCTTTTACTGACGACATACTGGATGTCACATTCCCGAGGCGCTTCAATATGCCAACCATGAATCGCTATATGGGCAGAACTGACCCAATCCAACATCTAATGCGATACTCCTGGTCAATGAATGCCGCTGCAGCTACAGATGCGGTAAAATGTAAAGAATTTCCTATATTCCTGGAAGATGTGGCGTTATTGTGGTTTATCCGCTTGCCAGCACGGTCAATATCCAGCTCCAGGGAATTTAGTGAGAAATTCGTGAACCAATTCCGTCTTCATGCCCAGAGGTCTAAGAATGTATTGAGCTATCCCTGATTAAACAACGAACGGACGAAAGCCTGAGGTCGTATTTGGATCGTTTCAACTTGGCTGCCACAGAAGTCAGAGATCCGCATGAGCAAACTTTGTTGATGGCCCTGATCGATGGCGTCGACAAAGATACCGAGTTTGGGAGATATCTGGCCGGCAAGCTACCCCTGACTAGAGAAATATTTTATGAGAAAGCTAATGTTCGCTTGCGTCAAGAGGAGATATACGCTAATCGGAAAAGGAAGGCTACTGATAAGGAAGATAACCAAAGCAATGTGGCCATCAAGAAAACGGGAGATAGCTCAGGAAAGGTCGAAGTTAATGTTGGGAACAAGAACTAAGGAAACGGTTGTCAATCGGGGAAAAATAATAACAATAATTGAAAGAGCAACAGAGGGAATGACTCTCAGAGAAGATCTCGTCCCAGACCATTTGAGAGCTTCACACCCTTAAATGATACGTTGGAGAACATTTTCCTGGATACATATAATGTCCTCCAATACAAAAGGCCTCCTCCTAGAGATTATACAGAAAAGGAGCGTGAAACTGGGAAATTCTGTCTTTTCCACCAGATCCATGGTCATTCCACAAACGAATGTCGTCATTTGAGAGACGTGATTGAAAGGCTGCTCCGAGATGGGAAGCTTGATGAGTATAAGGTGGCTCCCAGGGACAGGGGGCAGGCTGTACAGGCCCCAAACCAAAACCAAAACCAACCCGTTGTCATACCAAAGGCTCAACAAAAAGGAAAGAACCTCGTCATTAACACCATAGTCGGAGGGCTCCACCTGGCAGGGCACAGTTTCAGAGCTATGGATCATTACGTAAATGCAGCTAAACAACACCTCGAAGTAGGAGAATGTAGCAACCCCAAGGATAATGCTCCGGTTAAGCAACAAAAGACGATGTCCGATGACGTCGTATTTCGCGAGCGAGAGAGTATTGGAGTACACTCCCCAACTGAAGACCCATTGGTAATTACCGTCAGCATCGGCTGTAATAACCCACAAATTCTGAACTAATTTAAAATTTTTATTTTAGAAAATTTTAATGAATTTTGAGGTTATAATATAATTTATTATAAATAATAATGGCTAGAATTCATTTTATCGAAGTTAGAACGAATAAATTTAATTTAAATATAAATGGAGTTAGAAATGGCGCGGTAGATTTAAAATTTGATTTTGAACTTTAACTAAATGTACAAGATTCAAAATAAATCAGAATTGAGTGAAACTAGAAATATTTAAATCTGTTTAATCATATCTTTCTAACGAATCTGAAAATTTGAAATTTCATAGCGGAAATCAAAAGTTATGGCCAATTAAATTTTTAGAAAGGTCGCTGTATAATTTATACATATAATATATATGGTCCAAAAGGCTACTTTTCACATATGAAGGAATTTCGACTCGAAATCACTTCCATTGAGTTCGGAATGACGTTTCTGCATTGAAAAACAGTAAACATTTATATATTTTGAGTTTCGGAATTTATTTGTTTAAAAATGTATTTTTAATATTAAATATATTGGCCTTAAAAATAGTCATTTTTCAAACGACCTCCGTTTTCGATGAAACCACTTTTGTTGGAAGCGGAATGTCAAATTATTGCTAGGTTTCAATTTTCAGAAATATTTGAATTAATATGGGAGCGTGGCGAGAGAAAATGTATTTTGACTATTTATAGTTAAATTTAAACGCCTTAAAAATAGCCATTTTTCAAACAGTCTCTGAATTCGACGAAAATAATTTTGTTGGATTCGTATCGTCATAAGAATGCTAAAAGTATTTTTTTAGAATTTTCTAAGGTCATATGTGGCCCCGGCATATTTTAATGTATGGTCAATATTTAATTAAGTGAAAATTAAGCTCACATCCCTATTTTCAAACTTAATTAAAGCCACATCCCCCCCAACTTTCCATACGTTTTCGCCCCCTGTTTTTAGCTGCCGCCCACTTTTTTGTGTCCATTTTCGGACCTGCCATGAAATGTTACGTGTTTTCCAATTTTTGAAGAAAAAAAAGTGCGCTAGTGAGTAAAAAAAAATTTCTAAAAATAGGAAATATTCTCAGGAGCATTCGCCAAAAAAAAAGTTGCGTACTTCTGTGCAACAATATCGGAAAAGTAGCATACATGTATGCATATATTCATATAGTGTATTTCTGTTGAAAATCTGGACCAATATACGCATACATGTATGCAACTATTAGCAAATAACTGCATACATTTATGCATACAAAGTTGAATTGAGATTCACGTGTAACGAAAAGTTGCATACATGAATGCAACTATTCTGTATATATGCATGCATGTGTGCAACAATTTTAAAAGGGACGACGGCTAGCGAATATATGCATGTATACATGCACTTATTCTGTACAAGAGCATAAATGTGTGCAACAATGTCTGAAAACGGCGAATGCTTGAAAAAACAGGTCAAATTTGAATATATGCATAAAAGGATGCATGTAATGCAGTTTACCTGCATACATGTATGCATTTATACTGCAGTTTGGGCGCAACACTGAAATATTAGCATGAATGTGTGCAACTATTTACAAATATGTGCATCTTTTGATGCAAAAACCTGCTGTTTCGCTGATTTTGTGTTATTTTGGGTTTTGACGTGGTTTTTGATTGTTTTTCCACCTGATTTTTTTGGCGTGAACGTGTTTTATTTAGTGAAAATAAGGCTCAGGTCCCTAAAAGCAAACTTAATTAGGCTCACATCCAGTGATAAACTTATTATAGATTAGGTCCCTATTTTTCAAAAGTTGCGAAAAAGGTGGAAAAAAAAAGTAAAAAAAATCCGAATATTATTTTTTAAATAAATAATTCATTCGACCATAAATTCACTAAAAAAAATTCAAAAACATGCAAAAAATAAAATTAAACTGAAAAAAAGAACGATAAATGCAGTTAATTGCATTTTTTCATGCAATAATTTCAATTTCCTCCGTATAAATGTGCAATTATTCCAGTGTTTGTATCCGTTGTTGAATTAGTTCTTTTTTGTTTGCATTCAAGTGTGCAATTAAATATGAAATATGCACATTTGCGTGCAACATATATGCAGGCAAAACTATAACATAATTTCCTTTGTGCAATAATTGCATACATGTATGCAAGTATAGGCAATACTTGCATACATATATGTAAGTTTTTTTTTTTGGCGTGGACTTCTGGGATTATTTCCAGATTTTACAATTTTTTTTTTTTTGGACATGGCCGCACTATTTTTTTTGGAAAAATACGTAGGAGCGAAACAAAAAATGGACCTGAGCGTGACATGACAGGTGGAAGCGGATGCACTAATGTAGGAGGCGCACATTCAAAAACAGGGACCGGAATTGTATTGGAAAGTATGCGCGGGTTTTTTTTTTATTTTGAAAGTTAATAGGGACCTGTAAAAAACGCACCCTTTTATTTAATAATGAATTTTAGTGATTTTTTTATATATTTTTATATTTTTTTTATATGTTTTTGAAAAATAGGGACCTAATTTACAATAAGTTTAGGACCGGATGTGAGCCTAATTTTGAAACTTAATAGGGACCTGTGACAAACAGACCCTTTAATTAATTAATTTTTAATGCAATTTTAAATAAACTTTCTACAGATTTCGGAATTGGGCCACGGGACCTATCCCATTACGTTCAGAAGGTGTCAAAACCTTAAGAACGACAGTAAGCAAGCCCAATTCGGAGACAGCCCGCATTTTCACCTTTATAACACATTTTTAATAATAAAATAATAAAAAAATCCGAAAAAAATAAAACCCTAACCCTAATTTCAATGGCCAGCCGCCAGGTCTGTTCCAGGGCCAGAATTGTCCGATTTTCAAACCTCAATAACTTTTGATCCGCTCAACGAAAATCAACAAACTATATACCGAATCAAAGAGAATTTCAAGACCTTTCAATCCATACGGTTAAGATCGAGTTTTGGTTCATGGATTTCGCGAATTTTAGGCCTGAAGTGGCTGCGGTTTTTGGTGTATGGCGGGTCCTAGGGGGGTGCGAGTTGACCATGGCTCGGGGGGTGGTCGGCGCTGCGAAGGGCAAAGGCGTGTTGGTCTCTGATCGGAGGTGGGTGGCTCGTGTGGTGGTGCGGCGTGGTGAGGAGCGGGCGACGATGGGTTCGGCTGTGAACGACGTAGGGAAGAAGGATTAGGGGTAATCTTCAATTAGTTAATTATTTAATTTAAATTTTAATCTATTCAAACTTTAAGCATTCGTATCTCTCTCATACGAGGTCCGTTTCACAAACCGTAAAAAGCGCTAGAATCAAAAAATTAAGATCTTCGCGATGGCGCAGACCAAAGCTGATTCCGAGACAGTCAAATTTTCAGCAAAAATCAATGTGAAAATTCAAATTTTTATTATTTAATTAATTATTAATTTATTTTCTTGCTTTAAAATAATTGTGTAATGATGTTAATTCAGATCTGGATTGTTATGTATTGTATGAATCGTTGATTGTGGCTTGTAATATGTTTGTTATTCATGTTGTACTAGATTCGCATTAAAATTTCATATTTTATTGAATTTTATTTGCATTTAGAGGATTTAATCTAAATTCAGTTTTAAATCATATTTATTTCAGATCCAGTTATAAGAATTTATTTTATGTTATTAAAACATAATTTCTGTTTTTCTGAAATGAACAATAGAATTGAAACGACAAATAAAAACTCATTTTTATTTGTTGATATTACCATAAGAATTTGAACGACGAATAAAAGCTTATTTTATTTGTTGATATTACAATAGAATTTGATCGACAAATAAAAACTCATTTTTATTTGTTAATATTACTATAAGATTTGAACAACAAGTAAATACTTATTTTTATTTGTTGATTTTACAATAAAAATTAAACAACAAATAAAAACTCCTTTTTATTTGTTGACATTACAATGCAAACTGGACGACGAATAAAATCTCATATTTTTTTTATTTGTTTATATTACAACATAGATTGTTTAACAAATAAAATCTTAATTTTATTTGTTTACATAACAACAGAATTTGGTCAACGAATAAAACATATTTTTATTTTGTTTACTTCACATTAGAATGTAAACAACGAATAAAACTTTATTTTTATTTATTTGCTTTGCAATAGAAATTGAACGACAAATAAAACATTATTTTTATTTTTTATATTACAACAGAAATGGGTTAACAAATAAAATCTTATTTTTATTTGTTTACCTTTCAACAGAATTTGGACGACAAATAAAATATTAATTTTATTTGTCTATTTACAATAGAATTTGAACAACGAATAAAATATATTTTTATTTGTTTACATTAAAAAGAATGGATTAAGAAGATTATATTTTTAACGTGCACTGTTTAAATTTAAAAGAGTGGATTAAAAAGCATATATTTTAATAAGAAATTGTTTCATAATTAAAATTACATTTTTCTATGTAATGAAAGGGTGAATTGTTACCGTATGATCAAAATTACATTTTTCTATGTAATTAAAAAGGGAATTTGTACCGTATGATTAAAATTGCATTTTTCTTTGTAATTAAGACATGGATTTACATCGCATAATAGAAATTACATTTTTCTATGTAATTTATATAGGAATTTACATCGCATAATAGAAATGACATTTTTATATGAAATTAAAGCATGAATGTGCATTGTAGAATAAAAATTACATTTTTTACATGTAATTTAGATATTAGAATAAAAATTACATTTTTAATGTAATTAAAATGTGAATTTACACTGTATGATAAAAATTACATTTTTATATGTAATTTAGAGGTGAATTTACATCGTATGATAGAATTTACATTTGTCTATGTAAATAAAATATGAATTTACATGATAAATTAAAAATATACATTTTTGTTAATTAAAAACGATTAAACCAAAAACATACATTTTTGGTTATTCAAAAGAGTTAAAATGTAACACCACGAGTATTCTATAACAGTGAAATTCACAAATTAAAGTATAATTAGTTTCAAATCAAAGTATTATGGGAAACGGGATACGCCATTGCGTTCGTCTCAGAAAAATACGCGAAATAGAGTCCGAGTTTTCGAAAAACGGAGCCCGTATTACCAAATTATGGCCCGATGAAGTTTCTGAAAATTCAAATTTCGAAAACAGATTTGAATTTCAGCCTAATCAGAGTAGGCGGGAAAAGTTCCCGCCCAACCCACCAGGTCGACCTGGGGGTCGACCCTAGGGTCGACCTGCCAGGCCAGGTCGACCTAGGAGTCGACCTGGGGGTCGACTGGGGGGTCGACCTGGCCCCTGAGCCAGGTCGAACCCAGCCCCTACTGGCTGGCCTGGTCTGTGTTTGGCTGAATTTCTTAGCCTTGCCTTGTCACTAGGGCTAGGTGTCAGCTTCTGATTGGTCTCTCCTTCAAACGAACGACTATTATTAAACCAAGCTCCATCGATGGTCCTAATCAATTCACAAACTCTATAAAATGACCTAAAACTCACCCTAATTCATACAAACAAAAATGAAGATGAGACCGTCATGCTGCTGAGGAAAGATTAGGAATAGCCGCCGAAATTGAGAGACAATCAGGTGACAATTCAAAAGCTTAAAGCAACGTCAATTAAATCAAAACAACGCCTACAACAAAGGATAGCATCTCCAAATTCAGAATTCAGATTCCTGAATTGAAGATTCGTCATACGTTGTAAGTAGAGTGCTATTCCGATGTGAATAAATAATTGTGTTTTGATTTGTGTAAAATGAGAAATAGAATTGTATTCGATTTGTGGTGATAATAATCTATATTTGTATGTTGCTTTGATTCTAAACGATTTGTAAATGTTGTGGTATAACGATTGGATATTTGCAAGTATATGATTCATGTTAACGACCATATGTTGTGGTAGTTTATTTGAGATTCATGCAAGTATATGATTCACTATTATGCCAATATGATGTACATACATTTATGATCACTTTTAGTGTGTAATTGGATTCAACTAAGTATTATGGTTTATATGAATTTATGTTGGAATTGGCATCGTGATTCAAGTGTAAAACCATACTTTTGTATTAGAGACAAAAGTAAGCATCTTTATGAACATGACTAAACTATGTTTGGTGCTATGCCTAGTTGAAAACATGTTTTAGGCCTATGTTGTTATCAAAATCATATAACGATATATATGACACATAATTAAGTTAGATTTACATTCCAATTGCAAGTTTACATGAATAGATTAAAAACTATGGTTCATGTTTAGGTATGTTTATGCCATGATTATATGAATAGAATGATTCATGTTTAGGTATGTTTATGCCATGATTATATGAATAGAATGGTTCATGTTTAGGTATGTTTATGCCATGATTATATGCTATTACAATGCAAGTTCACATGTGCCTAATTCATGTTAATTAGATCGTTATGTTACAAGTTCATGCGTTCACACTCCCCTTTTTATGTTACTTAGAATATATATACACCATGTTCTAAGCCTCCCCTTTTTCATGTGGCTAAGTTGGGTTTAAATGTTAAACCCAACATATGCTATATTGTTGCGAATGTATAAAACGGGGGTAATGACGATGGGGTTAAAATATAAAACAAATGTGTTGGCATGTTTGACGCATGCCAACAACCTTGAAAAAAAAATAAGTGATATAAATTAATTTTACCCAATAAAGATGAATTTGAATAATGGGCCACAAATATTTACATATAAAAAGAAAAGAGACAAAATATGTAAATTTAGAAAATACGATGTGTTTAACCCGAGGTTGGATTGAGTTGTGATGTAAACCTGCCCGGAACCGCCCGGCTGTCCAGTAGTCACAACAATACCTATCCAATGTGGGTGGTTAAACACGGAGCCCAATAAGGACCCGAGGTTAGACTGAGTTGTGGTGTAAGACTGCCCGGACCCAACCGGCAACAGGCAGCGACAACAATACCTGTCTAATGTGAGAGGTCGAGGCTTTAATAAGACAATTAAGGCTGAGACAGGATGGATAGGATTAAGTAAATTGAATTAATACTTAATCAAAATGGAACATGCTAAACTATACAGACTGATTGGGGGTTAGGTTTACAAAACACTTAACCAACTTAGCATGTTGGCTAGAGATAGAAAACCTAGTAGCGGGGGACCCTTTTCAGCAGTAACCCTATAAGGTGTATCAGGATACCCTGAACTAGGCAGGGTGGGGCACGATTACTTGGCTGACTGTAAGAGGTCAAATCGACGGCGGTGGTGCAGCAGTGTAGGTTCTAATGGGGTGCGGGCGTGCACACACTCCGGCGCAGAAAAATAAGGCACTGGGCACCAGTAGTATACCTGTGCATTCTAGAATTGTGTCGGGCTGCCACCATGGGACTTGATACACCCCATGGTGGGACCAGCATAGGTAACTACAACATTGGGGGCCGTAAGACACATGTAACTATGCGAGTAGGAGCCGATCATTAGAAACGGATCACTTCACCCTGATCATGGGGTGCCTGTTGGGGACTAGTTTATATGGATGCAGAGATTAATATGGGGTACGATAAGTATATTCGACTCTAGACAACTTAAATTAGTTTATGGTGCTTTCCCATTTCCAGTTTATACTTATCATGTCCAGTTCTTTATTCATAGACTGAATAGTCCTAGAATTACTCAGGCTTTATGTCTGACTCTACTTTTCTTTCGTCTTCTTTTCTTTCGTTCCCCCCCAGGTCCACAGGGAGGGATTACCGCAGCTTGACCAGTTTTCACATCCAGCTTGAAGAGAAAGAATGTATTGCTTGTATCTTTTTCATTTTGGACTATGGCTTTGGACAACAATTATGGGACTTATGTAGTTTACTTATGTTTTTATGCTTCTTTAAATAATGTAATCAAGACAGTTATGAAGATGTTATGTTTTCGGAAGTATTGTAAGACAAATTATGGCATGGTTTGTGTAACACGTATTTTAATGAAATAAAAGTTGCTGTTGTTTTCCGCTTAAAAAATATGTGTTTTTATATCTATCTTGTGTATCTGTGACTTATACTTATAAAACCTCCACCAAAATTAGGGCATTCCCTTTGAGAGTGACCCTAACGGAGGTGGGGTGTTTCACTTAGTATCAGAGCATAGGTTTACCAGATAAGATAAAAAGTTTTGAAAATTTATTTTCAAAAGAAAATTTAAAGAAGCATTTTTAAAGATAAAATGTTATTTTATTTTAAAAAGGCAAAGTCCCCCAAAGCCATAGGTATTATCTTTTATCCTTCGTTTTGAATCTATCCTTTTTGTTTCAGCATGTCCGAAGAACTTAACTTGCCAGAGGGTGTACCAATACCTGGTTGGTTTAGACGATTCTTAGATGCAAGGGCCACTCAGCCAGGTCCTACTGTTCCTCCTCCCCCAGCTGCAGGAAATCATCCAGCTGCAGCAGCACCTCTTCCTCCACCTCCTCCGCGGGGTAATACTTTTGCTAAGATATGTAAAGATTTTAAAGCTATGGGAGGAAAGGACTTTCATGGAACCGAGTCCTTCGTGGCAGCCAGGAATTGGCTGAAGGAAACCGAGGACTTATTCGTCATCTTTGAGGTAGAAGATAGGCAGAAGGTACAACTGGCAGTATGGCTACTTAAAGGCGAGGCTTCCTACTGGTGGGAAGTCACCAATGCAGAAAGGCCAGTGGAAACATGGGAGGACTTTAGGGCAAGGTTTGAAGCTAAATTTCTCTCAGAAGCTGAAAGGAATCTTCAGTTGGAAAAATTCTTATTTCTTAAGCAAGGGAATATGACAGTCAAAGAGTATGTTAATCAGTTTGATCAGCTGGCTAGGTTCGGACTGGACCTAGTCAACACTCCGCACAAGAAGGCTCTCCGCTTTGTCAAAGGATTGAATGAGCCATTACACAGTTTGGCCATGACCCATATACCCATGGGGGCTACATATGAAAGGTTGGTGCAGATGGCATTGCTGAACGAAGAGGATAAGGGCAAGAAGAAGACAAAGGCAGAAAGCTCTCAAGGGAAGAAAGAGGGTTTACAGCCTAAGAAGACAGACTTTCAGAAGGGCGGGAAAGACAACAAAGAGAAGAGGAAGTGTAATTTCTGTGGCAAAGTGGGGCACTTGGTGAAAGATTGCCGGAAAAAGAAGGCCAAGATGAATGGTGGGTGCTTTTCTTGCGGTGAAACAGGCCATATGGCTAAGGATTGCCCAAAGAAACGAGGGCAGGGGCAGAGGGCTGGATCCACCTCAGGGGCACAGGTTCATGTGCTAGAAGCGCCACCTCTGCAACAACGAGGTATAAATACTTCTGTAGAAAGTGTAGTTTATCTTTATGATCACCCAGTTCGCACTTTATTTGATTCTGGCGCATCACACTCCTTTATCTCGTCTGCTTTAGTAGAATCTCTGCACCTAGAAACTAGTATGGTAGAGGACCCCTTAATTGTTTCAAACCCAGTTGGGGGCCCAGCTCATTTGTCTATGATCTGTGTGGGATTGAAAATTTCTATTCTAAGTGTAGAATTTAGATGTAGTGCCTTTGTTTTGGGCTTCTCGGGATATGGTTTGATTTTGGGCATGGATTGGCTATCCAGTAATGGTGCCATTCTGGATTGTGAGAAAAGGGTGTTTAGGCTTCTGACCCAACTCGGAAACACTCTGGAAATTACTTGTAATCCCTCGTATGCGGTTATGCTTAGTTATCTTGAATCGCTAGATGCTTCTGTTGAAAGTTTGCAATCGGTTAGAGTGGTCCGGGAATATCCGGATGTCTTCGAAGAGGTGAAGGGCTTACCTCCGAAGCGGGAGATAGACTTCCGCATATATCTTGTAGATAATGCAAAGCCCGTTGCATTGCCCATTAGACACATGGCTCCACGGGAAAGAAAGGAGCTCAGTAAACAGATTAAAGAGCTTCTAGAAAAGGGGTTCATTAGAAGGAGCATTTCAGAATGGGGCGCTCCAGTGGTGTTCTCTACAAAGGCGGATGGTTCACTCCGTCTATGTGTTGACTATAGGGAGCTCAACAAGCTAACGAAAAAGAATAGGCACCCTCTTCCCAGAATTGACGATCTGTTTGATCAGCTTGTAGGAGCGTCTGTTTTCTCCCAACTCGATTTGGCGACCGGTTTTCATCAGCTAAGGGTGGCTGAAGATAGTATCGATAAGACATCATTCAGAACCACAGACGTCTTCTTTGAATGGCTTGTCATGCCTTTTGGCTTGACAAACGCACCCGCTTACTTCGTGGACCTAATGAGTAGGGTGTTCAAAGATTTCCTCAATAAGTTCGTAGTGGTCTTCGTAGAAGATATCTTGATCTTCTCAAAGAGTGAAGAAGAGCATGCTCAGCACTTAAGGGCAATCATGGAAACTCTGCGAGTCCATCAACTAAAAGCCAAATTCTCCAAATGCCACTTTTGGAGAGAAGAAGTGAGGTTCCTTGGGCACATAGTATCCAAATAAGGGATAGCTGTGGACCCTGCTAAGGTAGTAGCGGTACAGGATTGGAAGACACCAAGGAATGCAACTGAGGTCCGAAGTTTTCTAGGACTAGCAGGTTTCTACCGAAAATTCATAAGGGATTTTGCGAAAATCTCAGCTCCGCTCACAAGGCTGACCAAGAAGAATCTAGTGTTCAATTGGGACTTGGATTGCGAGTTTGCTTTCCAACGACTAAAAAGGGCTCTTACAACAGCCCCAGTTTTGACGTTGCCAGATGGAAGCAAGATGTTCACAGTTTATACAGATGCATGTGGGACAGGACTAGGCGCTGTCTTAATGCAAGAAGGAAGGGTAGTAGCTTATGGCGGAAGACAGTTGAAAGTGCACGAAAAGAACTACCCAACCCACGATCTTGAGTTAGCTGCCATCGTCTTTGCACTCAAGTCTTGGCGACATTATCTCCTAGGTGAGATGTTCGAACTTTACACTGACCATAAATCGTTGAAATATCTTTTCTCGCAGAAGGACCTTAACTTGAGGCAACAGAGATGGATGGAGTTTCTAGCCTTGTACGATTTCGAGATCTCCTACACTCCGGGCAAAGGCAACGTAGTGGCAGATGCGTTGAGCCGAAAGAAACTAATCCTAAGCCCGCTGTTTGTTGAAAGACAAAGCCTAGAGTTTATAGCCAGCTTTGACTTTAGGCCCTCCTCCGATTTTATACCGGGCTTGCTAGCATCTCTCGAAGTACGCCCGACTTTAGTGGACTCAATAGGGACAGCACAACGCGAAGACCCTCAGCTTGTGGAAACGATTGATAGGCTAATTAGGGGTGAGACTTCAAGTCACCTCAACAGATACTCCATCGACTATAAGGGTTGGCTAAGGCGAGACGGAAGACTATGCGTCCCACAGACAAGGGATTTAGTAAAGAAGGTTCTCGAGGAAGCACATCACTCCAAGATGACGATACATCCAGGCGGGGATAAAATGTACAAGGACATAAAGAGAACTTTCTTTTAGAACGACATGAAGAAGGACGTGGCAGATTTCATTTCTATGTGTATGGTGTGCCAACAGGTTAAGACGGAACAGAAAAAGCCTGGCGGTTTGCTCCATCCTCTAGAGGTCCCGCAGTGGAAGTGGGATAGCATCTCAATGGACTTCATTGATGGGCTACCTAGGTCTAGAAGAGGCAACACTAGCATTTGGGTAATAGTGGATAGGCTTACTAAAAGCGCCCACTTCCTACCTGTCAAGAGTAAAAGAACTGCCTCATCCCTAACATCTCTTTATCTCAAGGAAATTGTTCGACTCCATGGAATACCATCCAGCATTGTTAGTACCGAGACCCTATCTTCACAAGTGAGTTTTGGCGGAGTCTGCAAGAAGCGGTAGGCACACGGTTATGCTTGAGCACAGCCTATCATCCACAGACCGACGGCCAGACAGAAAGAGTGAACAGAGTTTTGGAGGACCTTTTAAGACTGTGCGTCCTTGACTTCGGAGGAACGTGGGAAGACCATCTTCCTTTGGTGGAATTTGCCTACAACAACAGCTACCAAGCCACCATCGGAATTGCGCCCTTCGAAGCTTTATATGGAAGACCGTGCCAATCGCCCACTTGTTGGTGGGAGTCTGCTGATAAACTCATACTTGGGCCAGATATGATCCGAGAGACTTCAGAGAAAGTAGACTTGATACGAAGAAGGATGAAGACAGCCCAAGACAGACAGAAATCCTACGCCGACAAGAGGAGGACCGACCTTGAATTTGAGGTTGGGGACAGAGTTTTTCTTAAGGTATCTCCGCTAAGGAACGTTGTTCATTTTGGAACCACAGGAAAGCTAGCACCAAGGTGCGTAGGGCCATTTCCTATCATCGAGAAAATTGGGAAAATGGCCTATATATTAGAGCTACCCGAAAAGCTGGCCGGAGTTCACAACGTTTTCCATGTTTCGCACCTCCGAAAATGACTACATGAATCTGCTGAAGTGGTAGAGCCAAATATCCTAGAAGAAGCTGAAGTGGAACGCGAAGCAACCGTGAGGAAAGTTCCAACCCGCATATTAGGAACGGAAGTGAAGAAGCTACGCAACCGCGAAGTCAAGCTCATCAAAGTTCAGTGGAGCGACGCCGAGGGAGACGCAACTTGGGAAACTGAAGCTAGAATACGCGCAGCCTACCCTTTTCTTTTTGAGGGTACATTTTTGATCTTTCTTAAGTTGCGCTTTTATCTATCTTTTTAGGTATATCTCCTCGACCTTATCTTTTAGGTAGAAACTCTTTGGATGAAAACATGTAATTGAAACATGTTATGGATGATGGTTGCAAGTGGTTGCAAGTGATTGCTAGTGGTTGCTCGTGGTTGCATATACACACACAATCTAGGTATTAGATCGGCTCACTCACTTCATATTGCATATGCATATATGTATTTATATTTGTATATGGTTTAAGTTTAATGTGTTGCCATATGGATGTTGCATTTATATATGAATGATTGTGCACTCATGTCAAATCATGAATAGGAAAATTTGCATACATAATGGATTCATGATACTTACATAATTTGCATTAAGGAGGTCAACTGAATCAGTAGACCGACTGATTTTGCATTAGATAAGTACATGTACACACACTTCGCATATGATCATGAAGCGTTAGAAGTCTTTTAAGGACAATGGATGCTCGTGTTTGATGGATGAGTAGATGGATGTTTGGATGTTAGGATATACATTCTTCCTAAACTTGAAGATTTCGGGGACGAAATCCTTTTAAGTGGGGGAGAATGTAACACCCCGAGTATTCTATAACAGTGAAATTCACAAATTAAAGTATAATTAGTTTCAAATCAAAGTATTAAGGGAAACGGGATACGCCATTGCGTTCGTCTCGGAAAAATACGTGAAATAGAGTCCGAGTTTTCGAAAAACGGAGCCCGTATGACCAAATTATGGCCCGATGAAGTTTCGGAAAATTCAAATTTCGAAAACAGATTTGAATTTCAGCCCAATCAGAGTAGGCGGGAAAAGTTCCCGCCCAACCCACCAGGTCGACCTTGGGGTCGACCCTAGGGTCGACCTGCCAGGCCAGGTCGACCTGGGAGTCGACCTGGGGGTCGACCTGCCCCAGGTAGGTCGACTCTAGAGTCGACCTGGGGGTCGACTTGGGGGTCGACCTGGCCCCTGAGCCAGGTCGAACCCAGCCCCTCCTGGCTGGCCGGGTCTGTGTTTGGCCGAATTTCTGAGTCTTGCCTTGTCACTAGGGCTAGGTGTCAGCTCCTGATTGGTCTCTCCTTCAAACGAACGGCTATTATTAAACCAAGCTCCATCGATGGTCCTAATCAATTCACAAACTCTATAAAAAGGACCTAAGACTCACCCTAATTCATACAAACAAAAATGAAGATGAGACCGTCATGCTGCTGAGGAAAGATTAGGAATAGCCGTCGAAATTGAGAGACAATCAGGAGACAATTCGAAAGCTTAAAGCAACGTCAATTAAATCAAAACAACGCCTACAACAAAGGATAGCAACTCCAAATCAGAATTCAGAATTCAGATTCCTGAATTGAAGATTCGTCATACGTTGTAAGTAGAGTGCTATTCCGATGTGAATAAATAATTGTGTTTTGATTTGTGTAAAATGAGAAATAGAATTGTATTCGATTTGTGGTGATAATAATCTATATTTGTATGTTGCTTTGATTCTAAACGATTTGTAAATGTTGTGGTATAACGATTGGATATTTGCAAGTATATGATTCATGTTAACGACCATATGTTGTGGTAGTTTATTTGAGATTCATGCAAGTATATGATTCACTATTATGCCAATATGATGTACATACATTTATGATCACTTTTAGTGTGTAATTGGATTCAACTAAGTATTATGGTTTATATGAATTTATGTTGGAATTGGCATCGTGATTCAAGTGTAAAACCATACTTTTGTATTAGAGACAAAAGTAAGCATCTTTATGAACATGACTAAACTATGTTTGGTGCTATGCCTAGTTGAAAACATGTTTTAGGCCTATGTTGTTATCAAAATCATATGATGATATATATGACACATAATTAAGTTAGATTTACATTCCAATTGCAAGTTTACATGAATAGATTAAAAACTATGGTTCATGTTTAGGTATGTTTATGCCATGATTTTATGAATAGAATGATTCATGTTTAGGTATGTTTATGCCATGATTATATGAATAAAATGGTTCATGTTTAGGTATGTTTATGCCATGATTATATGCTATTACAATGCAAGTTCACATGTGCCTAATTCATGTTAATTAGATCGTTATGTTGCAAGTTCATGCGTTCACACTCCCCTTTTTATGTTACTTAGAATATATATACACCATGTTCTAAGCCTCCCCTTTTTCATGTGGCTAAGTTGGGTTCAAATGTTAAACCCAACATATGTTATATTGTAGCGAATGTATAAAACGGGGGTAATGACGATGGGGTTAAAATATAAAACAAATGTGTTGGCATGTTTGACGCATGCCAACAACCTTGAAAAACAATTAAGTGATATAAATTAATTTTACCCAATAAAGATGAATTTGAATAATGGGCCGCAAATATTTACATATAAAAAGAAAAGAGACAAAATATGTAAATTTAGAAAATACGATGTGTTTAACCCGAGGTTGGATTGAGTTGTGATGTAAACCTGCCCGGAACCGACCGGCTGTCCAGTAGTCACAACAATACCTATCCAATGTGGGTGGTTAAACACGGAGCCCAATAAGGACCCGAGGTTAGACTGAGTTGTGGCGTAAGACTGCCCGGACCCAACCGGCAATAGGCAGCCATAACAATACCTGTCTAATGTGAGAGGTCGAGGCTTTAATAAGACAATTAAGGCTGAGTCAGGATGGATAGCATTAAGTAAATTGAATTAATACTTAATCAAAATGGAACATGCTAAACTATACAGACTGATTGGGGGTTAGGTTTACAAAACACTTAACCAACTTAGCACGTTGGCTAGAAATAGAAAACCTAGTAGCGGGGGACCCTTTTCAGCAGTAACCCTACAAGGTGTATCAGGATACCCTGAACTAGGCAGGGTGGGGCACGATTACTGGGCTGACTGTAAGAGGTCAAATCGACGGCGGTGGTGCAGCAGTGTAGGTTCTAACGGGGTGCGGGCGTGCACACACTCCGGCGCAGAAAATAAGGCACTGGGCACCAGTAGTATACCTGTGCATTCTAGAATTGTGTCGGGCTGCCACCATGGACTTGATACACCCCATGGTGGGACCAGCATAGGTAACTACAACATCGGGGGCCGTAAGACACATGTAACTATGCGAGTAGGAGCCGATCATTAGAAACGGATAACTTCACCCTGATTATGGGGTGCCTGTTGGGGACTAGTTTATATGGATGCAGAGATTAATATGGGGTACGATAAGTATATTCGACTCTAGACAACTTAAATTAGTTTATGGTGCTTTCCCATTTCCAGTTTATACTTATCATGCCCAGATCTTTATTCATAGACTGAATAGTCCTAGACTTACTCAGGCTTTATGTCTGACTCTACTTTTCTTTCGTCTTCTTTTCTTTCATTTCCCCCCAGGTCCACAGGGAGGGAATACCGCAGCTTGACCAGTTTTCACATCCAGCTTGAAGAGAAAGAATGTATTGCTTGGATCTTTTTCATTTTGGACTATGGCTTTGGACAGCAATTATGGGACTTATGCAGTTTACTTATGTTTTTATGCTTCTTTAAATAATGTAATCAAGACAGTTATGAAGATGTTATGTTTTCGGAAGTATTGTAAGACAAATTATGGCATGGTTTGTGTAACACGTATTTTAATGAAATAAAAGTTGCTATTGTTTTCCGCTGTTCAAAAATAAGTGTTTTTATATCTGTCTTGTGTATCTGTGACTTATACTTTAAAAACCTCCACCAAAATTAGGGCATTCCCTTTGAGAGTGACCCTAACGGAGGTGGGGTGTTTCATAAACAAAATAAACATTGTCGGTCATTAAAAAGGAGTTACATCAACATATACATTTTTGGGCATTGAGTAGGATTACATTTTATTGTAACATTGTTTATAATAAAACGGTCTTTTATTTGTGTTCTTAAACACAAATAAAACATAAAAAAATAAAGGTACATTTTTATTTGTGTTCCCCAACGCAAATATAATACGATTTTTAAGTGGCGCATTTTTATTTGCATTTTTCAATGCAAATATAACATGAAAACAAAAGTTCACATTTTGTTTACATTCCACAATGCAAACAATACATGAAAAAAAAATTGTTTGCATGCTACAATGCAAACGAAACGTAGAAAATAGAAATACATTTTTTTATTTGCATTCTATCAAGCAAATAAAACAAGAAGATAAAAAATTACATTTTTGGTTTGCAAATTTAGATGCTAACAAATTTATTTAACGACAAAGGTTACATCTTTGTTGCATGTTTTAAATGCGAACAAAGCATTAAAATCAATGTTACATTTTTATTTATTTATTTACTTCACTTGATGTAAGTAAACATAAAATAAGGAGTTGTTCTTTTATTTACATTTTTTGATGTAAATAAAACTAGAAATTAAATATTACATTTTTATTTGCATTACTCAACGCAAATAAACAGGGAATAAAAGATACGGTTTCATTTGCAATCTTTAATGCAAATAAATTATGAAATGAATTGAAATAAAAGATTTTATTTTATCGTCGCTTTTATTTCCATAAATGGACATAACATAAAGATTTCATTTGTTCATTGTTTTCAAATAAAAAGATTGTACATTTAAAATTTACATTTTTTTAATGTAATTTATATTTCAATAAATAGAAATAAAGAGTTCATTTTTATTGACATTTTACATGCGATAAAAAGAATAGAAATAAAAGAAGCATTTTTATCGTCGTGTGATATATTGTGTATTACACTGCCATGGACAAGTTACCTGACTTGTTTATGTGATTGGGTCGATCATTTTCACACATCGCCCAAGTGCACAAAGGAATTTATTATTTGTTTGTTGGCTGAAACCCCACACGGGTGTTGGGATGAAAATGAACATACACTAATCCCAATATTTAGTTGTATGTTGATCGTTAGATCGACAGGCTGTGAGACGACCCCAAACCCCGTACTGACGGCGGCAAGGGTAATCCGTGGAATATAACACAGAAACAGACAATAGCAGAACAGAAATAAATAAATACACCAGATAATGAACAATAGAATATACTGGATAAAAGTAATCATCAGAGTTACACAGCATACAGGATCATACTTAGTAAAAATACAGTTCAGCTATACATAAATGTCTACTGCGGAAAATAAACATAATATGTACAATAGGAGCTGAACAGCATAAAAAGAGATAAATGATAAAATCCATCTTCCGCTCCAGCTATCCAGAAAGAACCAGCTAAACCTGAATACAAGGCTGCCCGTGTAGAAAAAGGGGGCACCCGAGTTTGAAAGTGAAACAAACTACGAGTCAGTCATGGGACTGGTATGAGAAATCTATTCAACACATATATAATATAGCTAATCACAGGACCACGCCACTTTCATGGAACGGGTTTACTCCATTGGATTGTCAGTGCTTTAAAACAGATCTTTCTTTTAAACATCGCTATGCTTTTTTATAAAAATGAAGCCGTTATAAGACTCAGTTCCCATCACACAATGCAGCGCAAACCGGAGGATAGAGTTTTTACCTTATAACGGCTAAGATATGCTTGATACGAATAAAACAAAGGCATTTGATATTATTGCTAGTGTTTATATGTTTTGAAAACAATTTCAAATCATAACTATCAATCGTAGACAGCATTAATGCCCCATACCACTATGTCGCCATATATAGGGATACAATTAAAACCGCACGATGTCGTATTTGGAAATTGGGTTTCCATCATGAACCAAGGCAAAAGATAGTCCTTACCGAATTCGAGACTGCCTAGCCCGAGTCTCAGGATCAGAGCTCGAGTGACCCTTGGATCGTCAGGGCCGGTCCACCGATGTGGATTAAAATTCCTGGACACTGCGTTTCCCCGCCCTTTGGGGCGTAAACGAGCCAACGAATGACTCCATCGGACCCGGATCGTCCGATCAAACTAAGGCGCCTCGCAACAGCAACAACCACACAGGTGAAAAGTATATAAATGTCAGGGCTGGTAGGTCACTGACACCACCCTAGCTAGGAAGAAACGCAGGCCCTCCCTGATGTCCTCTCCCGTTTCTGGTTCATACCGGGGTGTGAGGCTCGCGATTTTACGTTATACACAAAGCTACGCCACACCGGCGGTGCTTTGATCATCACCACAAGACTTTGCTTTTCAACAGAAGCCCTGATCACTGCATCTTAGCATGCCACACAGGCAATTCATGTCATGCGACTGATGTCCATCGATATACAACCTCTGAGCTCGTGCGTTTCAGAGAAGGGCGTTAAGCAAAAGAAGAAATTCTCCGCCGCCAAACAGATGTATATTTAATAGAGATCTATCAACACAGAATAAAATCCAATGTCAAACACACAGTCCATTTACAAGTCCGTTCTGGGTCTGAACGAAACCGGAGGCACTATATACCTCTCAAACCCATCGATCACCACGTACGTCTGGACGATCACCACTCATTATCCATATTTCGGGATGCCTCCCAATCAGGACCTCGGTTACCATCCAAACGAGGTGAAGTTCTCCGGTCTTCGACCACCGTCTTCATCTTCGAATTTCAATCGTCGTTCAATTATTTGAAATGAGAATTAACTCGGCTTTTTCAAATAATTCACGTATATTTAGAATTTCAAATCAATTTATTTCAATGGTTAAATCATTCGACAACGCCAATTTTGTTCTTTAATGTAATTTTCACACCAAACACATCCAACCATCAAATACCACAAAAATCGAGCAAATTCAGTCTATTTCCATTCCATATCGCTTATAATATTTTATAACGATTTATCGCTATTTTTATTTATTTTAAAATAGCCAGTTTATTCAAAACGACGCTTCGGGCCATAACGCGGCCGTGGCGCTGTTTTTCTTAAGATTTGATTTACACATATCTGAAAATCTAACCGTTGGATCTTCACAAAATTTACATCATTAGAAAGGTCTTTTCAAAACGAATCCAACTCTTCCAGTTTCGGGAAAATCCGACGGTCGGATCTCCCGGTACAATCATTTGAAGTTTCGATTTCAAAATACGAACTGCAGCGTCGTTATTCGATTAAATATAATTATATTTATATATATATAAATATAACTATAATCGTTTCTGGCGCTGTTTTTCTTCAGATTTGAATTAAATATTCCAGACAATCCAACCGTTGGATTTTTACAAAGTTGGTGCCGTTGGAAAGATATTTCCAAGGCAAACCCAACGGTTGCGGTTTCGGGAAAATCCAATGGTCGGATTTCCTGCACTAGATGTTTGAAATCACGGTTTCAAAACACGAACTGCACGACCACGTTTCGTTTTAATTTTTATTTATATTTATATATTTGTATAAATATAGTTCATTCAACAATTTCAATATCGTTTTCACTTCAAATATTTCACAAACGCCTTTAAATTTTGGAAAATTTCGCCATAACCTCCTTTGTACGGGAGGGGCTGGGAAAATTCCCAAATAGCCACACGGGCGTCTCATGTCAAAAAGAAAAAGAAAAAGCCAAGCGGCTAGCCAACAGGCTCATAAGATCATCACCCAATCAAAACAGTAAATGTGTACCTATTTGTCGGGCACAAAATTTTATTCCTCTTCTCTAGCCCCTTTGCTATAACATGTTCAATAAATATGCATGTACATATATACAGTTCTTATCACTTATCATTTTCCATTCAACTTCATATTTGATTCCATTTGGTTTAAAAGCACCATTCATTCTAATGTTACATGTATACGTAAAAATCACGTCATTAGCTAATTAATGAATATTTCAACTCATGCATATTTATTTGAACGAGTTGCTATTTTTAACACTTCACATTTCAACAATTCATGTGTATAATAAAAATGTGATTTTTATTTTAAAACAATTCATTTCAAAACACTATTATTTTATATAGTTTATATAGGTGATAAAAATGGGATTTTTATTATAAAACAATTTCTTTTAAAACGAGATTATTTTACATAGTCCATATAGTTGATAAAAGGTGATTTTTATTATAAAACAATTTATTTCAAAATATGAATACCATTCAACACATGAATTTCAATTCAACGAATGAATATCGATTCAACACATGAAGGTTTTCTATAGTTTCTACATATAGATAAAAAAGTGATTTTTATATTTAAAACACGAATACCATTCAACACATGAATTTCTAATCAACGAATGAATATCGATTCAACACATGAAGGTTTTCTATTCAATGAATAAATATGGTTTTAGCAAATGAAAATAATTCAAACACATGAATATTATTCAAAATTTCGGCAGCATAACGGCAGGGTAGTTAAAACCGGGACCGTCCCTAGTACGGCTCCTCGCTCTACCTTAAAACCTCGTGGTTTTTGACAATGGGAATCATGCATCTTGTTCGCACGCAGGCGGTATGTATATATTTATTTCATTTCCACAAACTAATCCTATGTGGTTTCAACCAAATATTTCTCAACCACAAACGAGTATTTTTCAACCACAATCAATCAATATCAACCACAAACAATCCCAAACAACCATTCACTATCAGTCAATTTTCACACCAATCACAACCAATAAATATCGTCCATGGTTTGTGGACGAGGGGCGTATATATATATAGCAATTCACTTCTGTTTCAACACATATATAATTTTTACAACGCATATATAACTTATATATCGAACATACAACTTATACAAGAGGTGTACAACGCTTATATAACTCATACATCGACTATATAATTTATACATCGTCGTTTTCCATATTGTTTATAAATTAGAAATCTCACTTTGGGTTCCACTCCACCAAAAATAGCAGAAGGCTCAGAAAAATATGCGGTCTCTTCTAAAATGTAGAAGACGTCCACACGGTCACGATGTTTCCTGTTTCATCGAATTTCGTTAACGAATGAAAAAGATATAATTTTTCAAAGGTTTGCAACACTTTAAAGGTGTTAAAATCAAATTAAATAAAATCAGCCGATACCTGCTTGTAATCTTCGAAACTAGGTTTCGATCTTTCTTCGGATTCGTAGCACGAGAGAGCGATCGGCTTCCACCACGTTGTAGAGCTTGGAGCCACGCTCCTGTCGATGGCGGTGGGACCCAGTGCGATGGAGGATCGGAGGAGGAATCGGGCTTGAGGCGGCGCAACTTCGAGGGGCTCGTTCTTCGCGATGGTTGAACGAGGGGAGGCGAGGGTTGTCTTGATTTGAAGAGGGGAGGCGGCGCTTCAGAAAACTCCAAAGGGCGGTGGTGCAATTCGCCGGGGTTTCGCCGGAATCGGCTTGGGAAGGAGTGGACGCGTTTTCGCCGCCGATCAGGGGGGGGGGGGTCTGAGGATTTTTCTTTTTTTTTCCTAAATTCTGATTGGTCGGTGGGTCTTTAAAGGGGTTTTCTGACACGACCACCAATTGAAACCCAACGACTGTCGTCCCTAGCGTTTTACCCCCATTCCGAACACAATGGGATATGTTTCGAAGGCCCATTCGAATGTTTCAGTCAGTTTTCCTTCAAATTAAAATATAAAACATTCAATATTTAATTTGAACGTACATTTCAATTTGCCAGGGCTACAAACTAATTCGAAAAATTCCAGAAAAATAAATCTAGCTATGTTTTGACGATACGGTCCCAACAAAACTAGTTTCGTCGAATTCTGAGACCGTTTGCAAAAAGGCCCATTTCTGGTCGATCCAATTTAACTATAATTGATCAAAACACGTTTTCTTTTGCCACGCTCACATACTAGCTTCAAAAATTATGAAATTTGAAACCTAGCAATAACTTCACATCCCGGATCCAACAAAAGTGATTTCGTCGAATTCCGAGGTCGTATGCAAAATGGCCAATTTCACAGGCTATATAAATTCCATAGCGACCTTTCTGAAAATTCATTCGGCCATAACTTTTGCTTTCCGCTATGAAAATTTGACTTTTCAGATTCGTTAGAAAGGTATTCACTAACAGATTTAAATATTTTTGGATTCACTAAAATCCGTTTTGTTTTGCACCCGGTACAGGCCGACAAAGTTTGAATTCAAATTTTGAAACTACAGCGCCTGTCCAAGCCTTGTTTATAATTAGAATTAATTATATTCGTTTTCAATTGTCGATTCAAACTCACTTTTCATTGCCATTATTTAAAATATTTATTTTAAATATTTAAAATCCATTATTTTAGCCAATTTAAAAATTTTAAATTGGTTCAGATTTTCTGGGTCGTTACAATCTCCCCCACTTAAAACTTTTCGTCCCCGAAAAGGAACAAAGTCGAAAGTGGTTTGATAAATCTACAATCACACAACACAACAACCAATCCAATTGTTTTTAACTTTTCAAAACCATACAAATTAATTCCTATTCTCTTTTAAAATCATTCAGACTATCGAATTTAAAGCTCACATCCATGGAAGAGTAGAGAATTAAATGGTAATGCAAAGTAGGGTAAATATACCTTGCACCGGAGTCAATCAGAGATATCTACTCGGCATCTGGGATAGGCTTTCTGAATGCTCTCCTCAGTTTCCCAAGTACAATCTCGCGGATCTCCACTCCATTGCACTTTGACTAAGTGAACCTTCTTGTTCCTCAGCTCTTTGGTTTCTTTGCCGATAATCTTCAGCGGTTCTCTTCTCACAGCTAATTCTGGGGTAATTTCAATGTCCTGTTGAGCTGCTTCTTCCACGATCAAGTCTGGATCATGAACGTGTTTTCGAAGTTGAGATATATGAAATACATCATGAACTCCAGGCAACCAGTCAGGCAATTTAACCCTATAAGCGAGAGTCCCGATCCGTTCCAGAGTAGGAAACAGACCATTGAATTTGGGCGCCAACTTTCCAGTTTTACCGAACCGGATAACTCCTCTCATCGGCGATACTTTCAAATATACATAGTCGCCAACAGCAAAGGATATATCTCTTATCCTCCTATCGGCATAGCTCTTTTGTCGGCTTTGAGCGGCGAGTAATCGCTTCTTGATAAAATCGACTTTGTCGGCAGCTTCTCGAATCATATCAGGACCCAACACAAGTCTATTTCCGGGTTCGACCCAACAAGCAGGAGATCGGCACGGTCTACCGTACAATGCTTCGAATGGCGACATTGTCAGACTCGCTTGGTAGCTGTTGTTATAAGAGAATTCAGCCAAATGCAGATGGTCTTTCCATGATCCACTGAAATCTATAACACAAGCCTGCAATAGATCTTCTAAAATACGATTCACCCTCTCAGTCTGACCGTCTGTCTGAGGATGATAAGCGGTGCTCAAGTTCATCTTCGTTCCCAGTTCGACTTGAAATGCTTCCCAGAATTTGCTAGTGAATATTGTATCTCTATCACTGACTATACTGAGCGGCACTCCATGTAGTCTAACTATTTCCCTGAAGTAAATCTGCGCCAGACTCTGAGCAGTTCTGTTTGATCTGACAGGTATGAAATGGGCGGTCTTCGTGAAGCAATCTACGATCACCCAAATACTGTCATTTCCTTTTCTGGTTCTGGGCAGACCATCGATGAAGTCCATTGAAATATGTTCCCACTTCCAGCCAGGAACTTCTAGCGGTTGTAATAATCCAGCCAATTTCTGCTGGTCGCTTTTGACTAGCTGGCAAGTAGGGCATCGGCTAACATATATTGAAACATCTCTTTTCATAGCCTTCCACCAGAATGTTCGCTTGAGATCGTTATACATTTTGGCCACACCAGGATGGATACTCAGCTTGGACTTGTGACACTCGTCTAACACTTCCCTTTTTAACTCTGGGATATCAGGAATACAAATCCTTCCTTTCAACCTCAAGGTCTCGTCGTTATCTATTTGAAAACACGAGGGTTCGCCTTTCTGAATCCTTTTGATCATATCCTTAATAAAGTTATCCTCCTTCTGAAGAATAGATATTTTGTCAATCAAGGAAGTCGTGATAATAAAGCTGGCGATCATTACATTCTTTCGGCTCAGCGCATCGGCCACGACATTGGCTTTCCCGGGAGTATATATAATTTCAAAGTCATATGCTGCTAGAAACTCCAACCAACGTTGCTGCCTTAAATTCAGGTCTTTCTGAGTGAACAGATACTTTAACGACTGGTGATCTGTAAACAGTTCAAATCTCTCACCCAGAAGATAGTGTCTCCAGATTTTCAAGGCGAATACTATCGCCAATAACTCAAGATCATAAGTGACGTAGTTTTTCTCATGTGGCTTCAGCTGACGGCTAGCATAAGCAATCACTTGACCCCTTTGCATTAACACTGCGCCAAGGCCCTCTCTAGAAGCATCAGTCCAGACTTTTAAATCTTGGTTGCCATCGATGATGGTTAACACTGGAGCTGTCGTTAATCTTAACTTTAGCTCTTCGAAAGCCTCCTCACTTTCTGGAGTCCATTTGAACTTAGAGTGCTTCTTCGTAAGCTTCGTTAAATGACCAGATATCTTCGAAAAGTTTTTAACGAACTTCTGGTAATAGCTAGCCAACCCGAGAAAACTGTGGACTTCAGTGGGGGTACTGGGCTGTTTCCAATTTTGAATAGCTGTGATTTTGCTTGGATCCACAGCAATTCCTTCTTTCGATACGACGTGGCCTAGAAATTTTACTTCATCTTGCCAGAAGATACATTTCGAAAATTTTGCTTTCAATACATTCCTTCTGAGGATTTCTAACACCTGTTCCAAATGCTTTTCATGTTCGGCCTTTGATTTAGAGAAGATTAGAATATCGTCAATGAAAACCAGAACAAATTTATTCAAAACCCCTCTGAACACTCTATTCATCAGATCGACGAAGTAAGCTGGAGCGTTACATAAGCCGAACGGCATTACTAACCACTCGTAGAATAAATCTGGACCTCTGAATGCTGTCATTGGAACACACTCTTCGGCAATTCGAAGTTGATGGAAACCTGTAGCTAGGTTCATTCGTTAAAATGCTTGTGCGCCATTTAATCGATCTAACAAATCATCAATCCGCGTCAATGGATATTTGTTCTTTATTATATGTTTGTTCAGATCTCGATAATCCACACATAGACGTAGAGTACCGTCAGATTTTGGGACAAACACCACTGCTGCACCCCAATAAGAGAAACTGGGCCTGACAAGACCTTTCCATACTAGCTGTCGTGTTTGATTGTCTAATTCCTCTTTCTCTTTCAAGGACATTCTTCGAATAGCGTGAACTACCGGCCTTGCATTCGGAATTAAAGCAATTTTGAAATCTATTTCTCTCTGCGGAGGTAAGCGAAAAACTTCTTCGAACACATCCGCATAGTTCTTGACGACAGGGATATCTTTGATGAGATCTAGAATATTCTCTGTAACTTCAGGGATATTTTCTATTTGGGCTGGAGAAACATTCAAAGCTGCCCAGAAGTCTTTTCTATTAGCATTCTGTCCTTCGCAGGGAATGGTTATATAACCACCCGATTTTATCTTTGCCCTAACAACTGTCTCAGCGCATCTAACCTCTGCCTCATATTTGGTTAGCCAATCCATTCCCAGCATAAGATCGAATTCATTAAAATTCATGACCATAGAGATAGTAGGGAATTTATAGCAGGAAAAAGAGACAGGTACTGCACAAGCCCAACTGAGACCGATGGAACCCCCAACCGGATTTTGGACAGTCATCGGTTCTTTGAGCTTCTTCACCTTTAAATTCAACTTCTTAACTGCATTCTTGGCAATGAAGCTTCGTGACGCGCCTGTATCAAACAACACTTTAACTGGAATGTTCTTGACATTAAGCGTGCCTTCTAAAACATCAGACCTTTGCTGAGCAGACGAAGATGCAGGTACTTCTACCACTTCATTTAGATGTACTGCTTCAGGCTTTCTGAATAGCGGGCAGGCCTTTGAAAGATGACCGGTCTGATGGCATTGACTGCACTTTCTATTCTCTTGGAACTTCTTACCGGATTTAGTTTTGTCTTTCCTTAACTTCTTAGAGGGTTTACAATTCCTGGTCAAATGCCCCTGTTTCTGGCAGTTACTGCATATAGCTGTCGTCACTGATTCCTTTTCGGATCTGGCCCTTTTTCGATTTACTTTGGGCTCCTTACCGACTTCAGACATTGTACTGGCCTCAGGACGATCAGTTTCAGACTTAATTTTATTACTAGAGCTGACTTCTTCTTCATACTGTAGCATACCTTTCTTGTCTAGATCTTCGTACTGATAAGCCATGTATATCATTTCAGAAAAGGGGAGCTTCACGTTCCTCATTACACTGTTCTGATATTTCCTTTGCAGGCCATGAATAAATCTCAGATTTTTCCTCTTTGGATCTTGAATCAGATGAGGAGCAAAGTGAGCAAGTTCGTTGAATTTCTTATGATATTCTGGGATGGTCATATCACCTTGTATTAGATAAGAAAATTCATCACATAATTGCTCCGTCGCTTCAGGAGGAGTAAATCTTTCTAGGAAAATCACTTTGAATCTATCCTAGGTGATATCCCCTTCTGGATTATCTTTGATGATTGTTTCCCACCAGATTAAAGCTTCTTCTTTGAGCGCCCAAGATGCTACTAACCGTTTCTGGTCATCCCTCAGCTGGATACGCTCAAAGATTCTTTCGACAGAACTCATCCAAGCTTGAGTCTGAATTATAGATTCATTGCCCGAGAACTGTGCTCCGTTCAGATTTCGATATCTCTTTAATAGAGCCTCTAGATCGGATTCTGCATTTCTCCTGTTTCTGACACTCATTTTTCTAGTACTTCTGCAAATGGCAGATCAAGTGTCAGGTCACAAAAAAGATAATTTTATAACATAGAAACATATACTTCCAATGTAGATGTGTCTATCGAGGTGTAATTTCATTCTTCTTTACTCATACTAGGATATTACTGATCCTATCTGTATAGAGTTACCCGTCCTAAAAAACTACTGGTTCTAATTCTTACGAGTTCGTTCAAATGTTATATTCCAGAACTAAGCTTAACCAAAGCTCTGATACCAAATGAGACGACCCCAAACCCCGTACTGACGGCGGCAAGGGTAATCCGTGGAATATAACACAGAAACAGATAATAGCAGAACAGAAATAAATAAATACACCAGATAATGAACAATAGAATATATTGGATAAAAGTAATCATCAGAGTTACACAGCATACAGGATCATACTTAGTAAAAATACTGTTCAGCTATAAATAAATGTCTACAGCGGAAAATAAACATAATATGTACAATAGGAGCTGAACAGCATAAAAAGAGATAAATGATAGAATCCATCTTCAGCTCCAGCTATCCAGAAAGAACCAGCTGAACCTGAATACAAGGCTGCCCGTGTAGAAAAAGGGGGCACCCGAGTTTGAAAGTGAAACAAACTACGAGTCAGTCATGGGACTGGTATGAGAAATCTATTCAACACATATATAATATGGCTAATCACAGGACCACGCCACTTTCGTGGAACGGGTTTACTCCATTGGATTGCCAGTGCTTTAAAATAGATCTTTCTTTTAAACATCGCTATGCTTTTTATAAAAATGAAGTCGTTATAAGACTCAGTTCCCATCACACAATGCAACGCAAACCGGAGGATAGAGTTTTTACCATATAACGGCTAAGATATGCTTGATACAAATAAAACAAAGGCATTTGATATTATTGCTAGTGTTTATATGTTTTGAAAACAATTTCAAATCATAACTATTAATCATAAACGGCATTAATGCCCCATACCACTATGTCGCCATATATAGGGATACAATTAAAACCGCACGATGTCGTATTTGGAAATTGGGTTTCCATCATGAACCAAGGCAAAAGATAGTCCTTACTGAATTCGAGACTGCCTAGCCCGAGTCTCAGGATCACAGCTCGAGTGACCCTTGGATCGTCAGGGCCGGTCCACCGATGTGGATTAAAATTCCTGGACACTGCATTTCCCCGCCTTTTGGGGCGTAAACGAGCCAACGAATGACTCCATCGGACCCGGATCGTCCGATCAAACCGAGGCGCCTCGCAACAGCAACAACCACACAGGTGAAAAGTATATAAATGTCAGGGCTGGTAGGTCACTGACACCACCCTAGCTAGGAAGAAACGCAGGCCCTCCCTGATGTCCTCTCCCGTTTCTGGTTCATACCGGGGTGTGAGGCTCGCGATTTTACGTTATACACAAAGCTACGCCACACCGGCGGTGCTTTGATCATCACCACAAGACTTTGCTTCTCAACAGAAGCCCTGATCACTGCATCTTAGCATGCCACACAGGCAATTCATGCCATGCGACTGATGTCCATCGATATACAACCTCTGAGCTCGTGCGTTTCAGAGAAGGGCGTTAAGCAAAAGAAGAAATTCTCCGCCGCCAAACAGATGTATATTTAATAGAGATCTATCAACACAGAATAAAATCCAATGTCAAACACACAGTCCATTTACAAGTCCGTTCTGGGTCTGAATGAAACCGGAGGCACTAAATACCTCTCAAACCCATCGATCACCACGTACGTCTGGACGATCACCACTCATTATCCATATTTCGGGATGCCTCCCAATCAGGACCTCGGTTACCATCCAAACGAGGTGAAGATCTCCGGTCTTCGACCACCGTCTTCATCTTCGACTTTCAATCGTCGTTCAATTATTTGAAATGAGAATTAACTCGGCTTTTTCAAATAATTCACGTATATTTAGAATTTCAAATCAATTTATTTCAATGGTTAAATCATTCGACAACGCCAATTTTTTTCTTTAATGTAATTTTCACACCAAACACATCCAACCATCAAATACCACAAAAATCGAGCAAATTCAGTCTATTTCCATTCCATATCGCTTATAATATTTTATAACGATTTATCGCTATTTTTATTTATTTTAAAATAGCCAGTTTATTCAAAACGACGCTTAGGGCCATAACGCGACCGTGGCGCTGTTTTTCTTAAGATTTGATTTACACATATCTGAAAATCTAACCGTTGGATCTTCACAAAATTTACATCATTAGAAAGGTCTTTTCAAAACGAATCCAACGGTTCCAGTTCCGGGAAAATCCGACGGTCGGATCTCCCGGTACAATCGTTTGAAGTTTCGATTTCAAAATACGAACTACAGCGTCATTATTCGATTAAATATAATTATATTTATAAATGTATATATATATATATAAATATAATCGTTTCTGGCGATGTTTTTCTTCAGATTTGAATTAAACATTCCAGACAATCCAACCGTTGGATTTTTACAAAGTTGGTGCCATTGGAAAGATATTTCCAAGGCGAACCCAACGGTTGCAGTTTCGGGAAAATCCAATGGTCGGATTTCCCGCACTAGTTGTTTGAAATCACGGTTTCAAAACACGAACTGCACGGCCACGTTTCGTTATAATTTTTATTTTTATTTATATATTTATATAAATATAGTTCATTCAACAATTTCAATATCGTTTTCACTTCAAATATTTCACTAACGCCTTTAAATTTTGGAAAATTTCGCCATAACCTCCTTTGTACGGGAGGGGCTGGGAAAATTCCCAAATAGCCAAACGGGCGTCTCATGTCAAAAAGAAAAAGAAAAAGCCAAGCGGCTAGCCAACAGGCTCATAAGATCATCACCCAATCAAAACAGTAAATGTGTACCTATTTGTCGGGCACAAAATTTTATTCCTCTTCTCTAGCCCCTTTGCTATAACCTATTCAATAAATATGCATGTACATATATACAGTTCTTATCACTTATCATTTTCCATTCAACTTCATATTTGATTCCATTTGGTTTAAAAGCACCATTCATTCTAATGTTACATGCATACGTAAAAATCACGTCATTAGCTAATTAATGAATATTTCAACTCATGCATATTTATTTGAACGAGTTGCTATTTTTAACACTTCACATTTCAACAATTCATGTGTATAATAAAAATGTGATTTTTATTTTAAAACAATTCATTTCAAAACACTATTATTTTATATAGTTTATATAGGTGATAAAAATGGGATTTTTATTTTAAAACAATTTCTTTTAAAACGAGATTATTTTACATAGTCCATATAGTTGATAAAAGGTGATTTTTATTATAAAACAATTTATTTCAAAATATGAATACCATTCAACACATGAATTTCAATTCAACGAATGAATATCGATTCAACACATGAAGGTTTTCTATAGTTTCTATATATAGATAAAAATGTGATTTTTATATTTAAAACACGAATACCATTCAACACATGAATTTCTAATCAACGAATGAATATCGATTCAACACATGAAGGTTTTCTATTCAATGAATAAATATGGTTTTAACAAATGAAAATAATTCAAACACATGAATATTATTCAAAATTTCGGCAGCATAACGGCAGGGTACTTAAAACCGGGACCGTCCCTAGTACGGCTCCTCGCTCTACCTTAAAACCTCGCGGTTTTTGACAATGGGAATCATGCATCTAGTTCGCACGCAGGCGGCATGTATATATTTATTTCATTTCCACAAACTAATCCTATGTGGTTTCAACCAAATATTTCTCAACCACAAACGGGTATTTTTCAACCACAATCAATCAATATCAACCACAAACAATCCCAAACAACCATTCGCTATCAGTCAATCTTCACACCAATCACAACCAATAAATATTGTCCATGGTTTGTGGACGAGGGGTGTATATATATATATAGCAATTCACTTCTGTTTCAACACATATATAATTTTTACAACGCATATATAACTTGTACATCGAACATACAACTTATACAACGCTTATACAAGAGGTGTACAACGCTTATATAACTCATATATCGACTATATAATTTATACATCGTCGTTTTCCATATTGTTTATAAATTAGAAATCTCAGTTTGGGTTTCACTCCACCAAAAATAGCAGAAGGCTGAGAAAAATATGCGGTCTCTTCTAAAATGTAGAAGACGTCCACACGGTCACGATGTTTCCTGTTTCATCGAATTTCGTTAACGAATGAAAAAGATATAATTTTTCAAAGGTTTGCAACACTTTAAAGGTGTTAAAATCAAATTAAATAAAATCAGCCGATACCTGCTTGTAATCTTCGAAACTAGGTTTCGATCTTTCTTCGGATTCGTAGCACGGGAGAGCGATCGGCTTCCACCACGTTGTAGAGCTTGGAGCCACGCTCCTGTCGATGGCGGTGGGACCCAGTGCGATGGAGGATCGGAGGAGGAATCGGGCTTGAGGTGGCGCAACTTCGAGGGGCTCGTTCTTCGCGATGGTTGAACGAGGGGAGGCGAGGGTTGTCTTGATTTGAAGAGGGGAGGCGGCGCTTCAGAAAACTCCAAAGGGCGGTGGTGCAATTCGTCGTGGTTTCGCCGGAATCGTCCTGGGAAGGAGTGGACGCGTTTTCGCCGTCGATCGGGGGGGGGGTCTGAGGATTTTTCTTTCTTTTTTTTTCCTAAATTCTGATTGGTCGGTGGGTCTTTAAAGGGGTTTTCTGACACGACCACCAATTGAAACCCAACGACTGTCGTCCCTAGTGTTTTAACCCCATTCCGAACACAATGGGATATGTTTCGAAGGCCCATTCGAATGTTTCAGTCAGTTTTCCTTCAAATTAAAATATAAAACATTCAATATTTAATTTGAACGTACATTTCAATTTGCCAGGGCCACAAACTAATTCGAAAAATAAATCTAGCTATGTTTTGACGATACGGTCCCAACAAAACTAGTTTCGTCGAATTCTGAGACCGTTTGCAAAAAGGCCCATTTCTGGTCGATCCAATTTAACTGTAATTGATCAAAACACGTTTTCTTTTGCCACGCTCACATACTAGCTTCAAAAATTATGAAATTTGAAACCTAGCAATAACTTCACATCCCGGATCCAACAAAAGTGGTTTCGTCAAATTCCGAGGTCGTATGCAAAATGGCCAATTTCACGGGCTATATAAATTCCATAGCGACCTTTCTGAAAATTCATTCGGCCCTAACTTTTGCTTTCCGCTATGAAAATTCGATTTTTCAGATTCGTTAGAAAGGTATTCACTAACAGATTTAAATATTTTTGGTTTCACTAAAATCCGTTTTGTTTTGCACCCGGTACAGGCCGACAAAGTTTGAATTCAAATTTTGAAACTGCAGCGCCTTTCCAAGCCTTGTTTATAATTAGAATTAATTATATTCGTTTTCAATTGTCGATTCAAACTCACTTTTCATTGCCATTATTTAAAATATTTATTTTAAATATTTAAAATCCATTATTTTAGCCAATTTAAAATTTTTAAATTGGTTCAGATTTTCTGGGTCGTTACAGGCTGCTATGAGCGTTATTATTTAATTTTAACGCTTAAACAGTAGAAATTACACTTTGGATGAAAATGGATGAATTGATGATTATCTATTTTATTGTCATATGTATGATGTGTGTGAAATCCATATAATCCAAAATTATATGGTAAATGATTGAGTCGCTTTTCGATTCTGGTGTTCTTTTAAATAATAATATTCTTACATTAGAAATTCTTTTTATATAAAGAATATATTTTAATATAAAAATATATTTTTAATCAAGTATTTGTAAAAACAAAGAATATTTGTAAAAGATAAAGATTTGTAATATAAAGAATACTTCTCATTTAGAGTCTTTGTATAAAGAATATTTTTATGATTATATTAAAATATGTTTTTAAAAGATTACTAGCGTTTGCAATTATATTTTGTGATATGAAATAAATTGAGATGTGAAGTGGATTTATCGTGGACGATGTTTTAAACGACATTTGTCCTTTAATCCAATTTACATTGAAATGATTATTTGGAAATTATGAATCTATTTTATAGATTTAAAAAGGGCATTTTCTAAAAATCAAGTTTTCAATGTAATATATTAAATAGGAATTAAGTGGAAATTCGATTGGTAATAATCGAAATGGGCTTCTGTAAAAGAAGACCAATATTATATGTGGAATTTAAGAGGCTTTGCCGTTATTCCATTTTTATTATTAGTCCGATACAGAAATCTATATCGATTATGTATTGATTTGATTTCTGTGAAATTCCTTATTTTAGAAATTGATTTGTGGGTTTGTCATGAACTGTGTTTTAAAGAACACTAGTTCTTTAACCCGTTTTAAGACCACATTTATTCCATAAAATAAATGATCTTGTAATAATGATTTTTGATATTAAATCAAAATTAGAGTTTTAATAAATCTTTTAAGGAATATTTAAGATTTTATTTTCAAAGATTTTCTTGGATAAAATTAATGAGAATCCTTTAATATGAATATTCTTATTAAAAGAATATTCAGAGTTAAAATGTGGCGTAATGTGTGATTTTCCAATATTTGATTTTTAATCACAAAATACACGAGTTATTCAGAAAGACCGGGTTTAACCCATTCTGAGTAATCCTCACGACGATCAAGAGTCGAAGATGAAGACGGTGGTTGAAGACCGAAGGTTTTCACATCGTTGGGATGTTGATGACTGGTATCTTGAATTGGGACTGTACATCCCAAGGCAAGGTATTTGGTAATGATCGTCCAAATGTATTTGGAGATCGACGGACACGTTGTTTCGCTCAGACCCAGAGCGGACTTGTAAATGGATTGCGTGTCTGACATTGTATTCCTTTCTACTGTATTTGTTGAACGCTACCGATTATATATTTTTGTTTGGTGGTGAAGAATTTATTCTTTACTTATCACCCTTCCCTAAGACGTATGAGCTTAGAGGTTATATATATATTGGTAGATGGCCAATAATATGGTAGGGTCTGACAATGTGGCATGCTAAGATGCAAATGATCAAGGCTTTGTTGAAAAGCAGGCCTTGTGGTTGGTGATCAAAGCATAGCCTGTTTAGGCATAGCTTTGTGTATAGCGTGACTTCGCGAGCCTCACACCCCGGTATGAGTCAAAAACGGGATATGGACCGTAGGGGGTGCACACGTTTCTTTCTAGCTAGTAGTGGTGTTTGGGCTTTGACACGGCCCGACATTTTACTTATATGGATTTTGGATTGAGGCACCTCGGGTTTTTATAGGCCGGAAGTGGTCATATTATAGGTCCAAAGGGACCGGGAAACGTGTGTTCAGGCATAACTAATCCACTACCATTAGGTACGGACCGGCCCTACCGCATCCAAGGGTTCACTGCGGGGAACCCTGAGGCATTTGCTAGAGTGTCTCGAATCAGAAGAGGACGATCCCTAGCCTCGATCTCATGATGGAAACCCAAGTCCCAATACGACACCACGGTTTTGATTGTAAACTTATATATGGCGACATAGTAGGATGGGGTACTATGCCGTCTAAGATTAATACATTTATATTGAAATGTTTTAAATATATATATATACACACTAATAATAATATCGTTTTTACGTATCAAGCATCTTTTGACTATTATAAGGTAAAACCCTATCCTCTGGTGTGCGTTGCATTGTGTGATGGGACCTGGGTCTTATAATGGTTTCGTTTTTTCTAAAAAGCATTACGTTATTTGACGATTTACTTTAATTATGCACTGGCAATCCAATGAAGTAAACCCGTTCCGCGTTAGCGGCGTGGTCCTATGATTAGCCTACTATTTAGATAAGTTAAGTATAGAATTCTCACACCAGTCCCACGACTGACCTGTAGTTTGTTTCACTTTGCAAACTCGGGTGCCCTCTTTCCACACGGGCAGTCGAGTAGTTTTTTGCAGATATAGTTAAGCAGGATCCTGGATTGAAGTCTGAAGCTGGGTCCAGAATATTGATGACCTTCCGCTGAGATTAGTTCCGCTGCAATGTATTTAATTTATTGTAAACGTATCTTCCACTGTATTGTTTATTGATGTACTCTGATATATTTTGTACTCTGATGTAACATTTATTATTGATGTTATAAAAGTCTGTGTTGTTGTTCTGATGTGTTGTATGCCCAAAGTTAACGTACGCGGGTTTTGAACGATCTTGATCGATCTTGCGATCGATTGGGGACGGGCGAAATCCTGGTCGTTACAGCTTGTATCAGAGCTAGGTTAGCTCAAATCTTTGGGGTACAACTCGTTAGAACTAAACAGAAGACTCATCAGAGGTTGGATTAGTAATATCCAATAAGAATACTCATTAGAGATAGGATCAGCAGTATCCTAAAATGAGAATACTCATTAGAGATGGGGTTAGCAACGCCCTAGAATGAGTCAGAGTGAAGAAGAATTCATAATTAACATACTTGTTATTATATTTATAATTCGATTTTAGAAAATTTGATTTTCGAATATATAAAAGTTATATATTTTTGAAAATTTAATCAACTAATTGATTGATGTTTGGGTTGTGTGAATATGAATTCAACTAATAAAATGATTAAATAATTAAAGAATGAAAATTAAATTAGTTAAATAAACAACTTTAGCTTCATTTCCTTTTCGAGGACGAAAAGATTTTAAGTGGGGGAGATTGTAACAACCCGCAAATTCTGAACCAATTTAAAAATTTTATTTTAGAAAATTTTAATGAATTTTGAGGTTATAATATAATTTATTATAAATAATAATGGTTAGAATTCATTTTATCGAAGTTAGAACGAATAAATTTAATTTAAATATAAATGGAGTTAGAAATGGCGCGGTAGTTTTAAATTTTGATTTTGAACTTTAACTGAATGTACAAGATTCAAAATAAATCAAAATCGAGTGAAACTAGAAATATTTAAATCTGTTTAATCATACCCTTCTAACGAATCTGAAAAATTGAAATTTCATAGCGGAAATCAAAAGTTATGGCCAATTCAATTTTTAGGAAGGTCGTTGTAGAATTTATATATATAATATATATGGCCCAAAAGGCTACTTTTCACATATGAAGGAATTTCGACTCGAAATCACTTCCATTGAGTTCGGAATGACATTTCTGCATTGAAAAACAGTAAACACTTATATATTTTGAGTTTCAGAATTTATTTGTTTAAAAATGTATTTTTAATATTAAATATATTGGCCTTAAAAATAGTCATTTTTCAAACGACCTCCGTTTTCGACGAAACCACTTTTGTTGGAACCGGAATGTCAAATTATTGCTAGGTTTCTATTTTCAGAATTTTTCGAATTAATATGGGAGCGTGGCGAGAGAAAATGTATTTTGACTATTAAAGTTAAATTTAAACGCCTTAAAAATAGCCATTTTTCAAATAGTCTCAGAATTTGACGAAAATAATTTGTTCGATTCGTATCGTCATAAGAAAGCTAAAAATATTTTTTTTAGAATTTTCTGAGGTCATATGTGGCCCCGACATATTTTAATGTACTATCAATATTTAATTAATTAATTTTTAGTGCAATTTTAAATAAACTTTCTACAGATTTCGGATTTGGGCCACGGGACCTATCCCATTGCGTTCAGAAGGTGTCAAAACCTTAAGAACGACAGTAAGCAAGCCCAATTCGGAGACAGCCCGCATTTTCACCTTTATAACACATTTTTAATAATAAAATAATAAAAAAATCCAAAAAAAATAAAACCCTAACCCTAATTTCAATGGCCAGCCGCCAGGTCTGTTCAAGGGCCAGAATTGTCCGATTTTCAAACCTCAATAACTTTTGATCCGCTCAACGAAAATCAACAAACTATATACCGAATCAAAGAGAATTTCAAGACCTTTCAATCCATACGGTTAAGATCGAGTTTTGGTTCACGGATTTCACGAATTTTAGGCCTGAAGTGGCTGCGGTTTTTAGTGTATGGCGGGTCCTAGGGGGTGCGAGTTGACCATGGCTCGGGGGGGTGGTCGGCGCTGCGAAGGGCAACGGCGTGGTGGTCTCTTATCGGAGGTGGGTGGCTCGTGTGGTGGTGCGGCGTGGTGAGGAGCGGGCGACGACGGGTTCGGCTGTGAACGACGTGGGGAAGAAGGATTAGGGGTAATCTTTAATTAGTTAATTATTTAATTATTTAATTTAAATTTTAATTTATTCAAACTTTAAGGATTCGTATCTCTCTCATACGAGGTCCGTTTCACAAACCGTAAAAAGCGCTGGAATCAGAAAATTAAGATCTTCGCGATGGCACGGACTAGAGATGATTCCGAGACAATAAATTTTCAGCAAAAATCTATGTGAGAATTCAAATTTTTATTATTTAATTAATTATTAATTTATTTTCTTGCTTTAAAATAATTGTGTGATGATGTTAATTCAGATCTGGATTGTTATGTATTGTATGAATCGTTGATTGTGGCTTGTAATATGTTTGTTGTTCATGTTGTACTAGATTCGCATTAAAATTTCATATTTTATTGAATTTTATTTGCGTTTAGAGGATCTAATCTAAATTCAGTTTTAAATCATATTTATTTCAGATCCAGTTGTAAGAATTTATTTTATGTTATTAAAACATAATTTCTGTTTTTCTGAAATGAACAATAGAATTGAAACGAAAAATAAAAACTCATTTTTATTTATTGATATTACCATAAGAATTTGAACGACGAATAAAAGCTTATTTTATTTGTTGATATTACAATAGAATTTGATCGACAGATAAAAACTCATTTTTAATTGTTAATATTACTATAAGACTTGAACAACAAATGAATACTTATTTTTATTTGTTGATTTTACAATAAAAATTAAACGACAAATAAAAACTCTTTTTTTATTTGTTGACATTACAATGCAAACTGGACGACGAATAAAATCTCATTTTTTTTATTTGTTTATATTACAACATAGATTGTTTAACAAATAAAATCTTAATTTTATTTGTTTACGTAACAACAGAATTTGGTCAACGAATAAAACATATTTTTATTTTGTTTACTTTACATTAGAATGTAAACAACGAATAAAACTTTATTTTTATTTATTTGCTTTGCAATAGAAATTGAACGACAAATAAAACATTATTTTTATTTGTTTATATTACAACAGAAATGGGTTAACAAATAAAATCTTTTTTTATTTGTTTACCTTTCAACAAAATTTGGACGACAAATAAAATAATATTTTTATTTGTCTATTTACAATAGAATTTGAACAACGAATAAAATATTTTTTTATTTGTTTACATTAAAAAGATTGGATTAAGAAGATTATATTTTTAACGTGCACTGTTTACATTTAAAAGAGTGGATTAAAAAGCATATATTTTAATAAGAAATTGTTTCATAATTAAAATTACATTTTTCTATATAATGAAAGGGTGAATTGTTACCATATGATCAAAATTACATTTTTCTATGTAATTAAAACGGGAATTTGTACCGTATGATTAAAATTGCATTTTTCTTTGTAATTAAGACATGGATTTACATCGCATAATAGAAATTACATTTTTCTATGTAATTTATATAGGAATTTACATCGCATAATAGAAATGACATTTTTATATGAAATTAAAGCATGAATGTGCATTGTAGGATAAAAATTACATTTTTTACATGTAATTTAGATATTAGAATAAAAATTACATTTTTAATGTAATTAAAATGTGAATTTACACTGTATGATAAAAATTACATTTTTATATGTAATTTAGAGGTGAATTTACATCGTATGATAGAATTTACATTTGTCTATGTAAATAAAATATGAATTTACATGATAAATTAAAAATATACATTTTTGTTAATTAAAAACGATTAAACCAAAAACATACATTTTTGGTTATTCAAAAGAGTTAAACAAAATAAACATTGTCGGTCGTTAAAAAGGAGTTACATCAACATATACATTTTTGGGCATTGAGTAGGATTACATTTTATTGTAACATTGTTTATAATGAAACGGTCTTTTATTTGTGTTCTTAAACACAAATAAAACATAAAGAAATAAAGGTACATTTTTATTTGTGTTTCCCAACGCAAATATAATACGATTTTTAAGTGGCGCATTTTTATTTGCATTTTTCAATGCAAATATAACATGAAAACAAAATTTCACATTTTGTTTACATTCCACAATGCAAACAATACATGAAAAAAATAATGTTTGCATGCTACAATGCAAACGAAACGTAGAAAATAGAAATACATTTTTTTTATTTGCATTCTATCAAGCAAATAAAACAAGAAGATAAAAAATTACATTTTTGGTTTGCAAATATAGATGCAAACAAATTTATTTAACGACAAAGGTTACATCTTTGTTGCATGTTTTAAATGCGAACAAAGCATTAAAATCAATGTTACATTTTTATTTATTTATTTACTTCACTTGATGTAAGTAAATATAAAATAAGGAGTTGTTCTTTTATTTACATTTCTTGATGTAAATAAAACTAGAAATTCAGTATTACATTTTTATTTGCATTACTCAACGCAAATAAACAGGGAATAAAAGATACAGTTTCATTTGCAATCCTTAATGCAAATAAATTATGAAATGAATTGAAATAAAAGATTTTATTTTATCGTCGCTTTTATTTCCATAAATGGACATAACATAAAGATTTCATTTGTTCATTGTTTTCAAATAAAAAGATTGTACATTTAAAATTTACATTTTTTTAATGTAATTTATATTTCAATAAATAGAAATAAAGAGTTCATTTTTATTGACATTTTACATGCGATAAAAAGAATAGAAATAAAAGAGGCATTTTTATCGTCGTGTGATATATTGTGTATTACACTGCCATGGACAAGTTACCTGACTTGTTTATGTGATTGGGTCGATCATTTTCACACATCGCCCAAGTGCACAATGGAATTTATTATTTGTTTGTTGGCTGAAACCCCACACGGGTGTTGGGATGAAAATGAACATACACTAATCCCAATATTTAGTTGTATGTTGATCGTTAGATCGACAGGCTGCGATGAGCATTATTATTTAATTTTAACGCTTACACAGTAGAAATTACACTTTGGATGAAAATGGATGAATTGATGATTATCTATTTTATTGTCATATGTATGATGTGTGTGAAATCCATATAATCCAAAATTATATGGTAAATGATTGAGTCGCTTTTCGATTCCGATGTTCTTTTAAATAATAATATTCTTACATTAGAAATTCTTTTTATATAAAGAATATATTTTAATATAAAAATATATTTTTAATCAAGTATATGTTAAAACAAAGAATATTTGTAAAAGATAAAGATTTGTAATATAAAGAATACTTCTCATTTAGAGTCTTTATATAAAGAATATTTTTATGATTATTTTAAAATATGTTTTAAAAAGATTACTAGCATTTGCAATTATATTTTGTGATATGAAATAAATTGAGATGTGAAGTGGATTTATCATGGACGATGTTTTAAACGACATTTGTCCTTTAATCCAATTTACATTGAAATGATTATTTGGAAATTATGAATCTATTTTATAGATTTAAAAAGGGCATTTTCTAAAAATCAAGTTTTCAATGTAATATATTAAATAGGAATTAAGTGGAAATTCGATTGGTAATAATTGAAATGGGCTTATGTAAAAGAAGACCGATATTATATATGGAATTTAAGAGGCTTTGCCGTTTTTCCATTTATATTATTAGTCCGATACAGAAATCTATATCGATTATGTATTGATTTGATTTCTGTGAAATTCCTTATTTTAGAAATTGATTTGTGGGTTTGTCGTGAACTGTGTTTTAAAGAACACTAGTTCTTTAACCCATTTTAAGACAAGATTTATTCCATAAAATAAATGATCTTGTAATAATGATTTTTGATATTAAATCAAAATTAGAGTTTTAATAAATCTTTTAAAGAAGATTTAAGATTTTATTTTCAAAGATTATCTTGGATAAAATTAATGAGAATCCTTTAATATGAATATTCTTATTAAAAGAATATTCAGAGTTGAAATGTGGCGTAATGTGTGATTTTCCAATATTTGATTTTTAATCACAAAATACGCGAGTTATTCAGAAAGACCGGGTTTAACCCATTCTGAATAATCCTCACGACGATCAAGAGTCGAAGATGAAGATGGTGGTTGAAGACTGAAACACCCCACCTCCATTAAGGTCACTCACAAAGGGAATGCCTTAACTTTGGTGGAGGTTTATAAGTAAAAGCCACAGATGAACTCAAGACAGATATAATTACACATATTTTAAACAGCGGAAACCAAACAAACTTTTATTTCATCAATACGTGTATCAAACAAAGATTTCCATAATTGTCTCAAAATACTTTCAACATTACAACCTCATAACTGCCTTGATTATTAAAGAAGCATGAAAACATAAACAAAGTGACAAAAATCCCCAAAGTGATATCCAAAGCCATAGTCCGAGCAAAAGAGACCCAAATCATACATCTACGTTCTTGGAGCTTGTACAGAGCCTGACTGAGTTGAGATGTTTCCTCCCTGTGGACCTGGGAGGGGGGGAACGAAAGAAAAGAAGACGAAAAGAAAATAGGGTCAGACATAAAGCCTGAGTAAATATAGTAACTCTTCAGTATGTGAATATGAAAAGGATATGATGGATATAAACTAAAAATAGGAAAGTGTCACAGGCTAAGGAAGTGTCGAATGTACTATCACACCCATAGTATATCTCTGCACCTACTCGAGTTTATTCTAACTGGCACCCCATGGTGAGGGTGAAGTGATCCCCATTCTTATTAAAGATCGGCTCCTACTCGCGTTAACATGTGTCATACGGGCCCCAAGAATTGTAGATACCTATGCTGGTCCCACCATGTGGTGTATCAAGACCCATGGTGGCGGCCCCGACACAAAACTAGAAAACATAGGTTATACTACTGGTGTCCCCAGTGCCCTGGTTGTCTGCTCCGTAGTGTGTGCACGCCCGCACCCCGTTAGACCTGCACTGTGCACCCACCGCCGTCGTTTGACCGCTTACAATCAGCCCAGTAATCGTGCCCCACCCTACCTAGTTTCAGGGTACCGTTGATACCTAACTTTGGGTTACTGCTGAAACGGGTCCCTCGTTACCAGGATTTTCTAGTCAAACATGTTAAGTGGTTAAGTGCCTGTCTTTACCTAACCCCACCCATCAATTCTTGTTAACATGTTGAATTTGGTTAAGTGTTATAGTTGACTTAACCCTACCATCTGTCCTTAGCCTCTTAGGAGCACCAGACCACTCACATTAGACAGGTATTGCTACGTTTACTGGATATGCCGGTCGGTTCCGGGCAGGTTTACAACGTAGCTCAGTCTAACCTCGGGTCCTTATTGGGCTCAATGCTTAACCACCCACATTGGATAGGTATTGTTGTGACTACTGGACAGCCGGGCGGTTCCAGGAAGGTTTACATCACAACTCAATCCAACCTCAGGTTAAGCATGTCGTGTTTTCTAAATTTACATATTTTATTATTTCTCAAATATATATGTAAATGTCATATCTTTTATTATTGGGTATATTAATTCATACCGCTTTAAATGTCATTGTCATTGGCATGTGCCAAACATGCCAACATATATTTTCATGTTTTACACCCAACGCTATTACCCCCGTTTATACGTTCGCAATGTTATAACAAGTGTTGGGCTCGACACAATTCAGCCCAACCTTATAAGCGTAAGAAAAGGGGAAATCAAGAACATGTAATATTTTTCAACATATAAGGGTGTGCGGCGCATGAACTTGCAATTTAGCGATACTAACATAAATATGGGTCATATGAACTTGCATTCAAATCAAAATATAACTAAGTCGGTGACATATGAGATGGCATAGTTTAGGCTAATACAAACTTTCATTTTAAACATGTTTAAGTTGGCATAATGTCAAACACAAGACTAGGATGATGTATGTTCACCAAAATGTACAATTTTAACATCTAATCATATAGCCTATGAACTTGAATAGTTTATGAAACATAGATCCAATTATACCTGCAAATAGACAAAATCTTGCATAGTTTATGAAACATAGATCCAATTATACTTGCAAATAAACAAAATCTTGCATAGTTTATGAAACATAGATCTAATTATACTTGATGAAACATAGGTCTAGTTATACTTGCAAATGAACTTGCATAGTTTATGAAACATAGATCTAATTATACTTGCAAATAAACATAAGAACAATATCATAGGTTTTGGATCATGTAGGCATAAAAGGTCTATAACATGTTTACATAAATTCCAACTTAGACATAGTCCATGCCATCGCCATATACATAAAATGACCAAATTCTAATTTTCGCCACAAACTTGCAAGTACAATCGTTCAATAGGCTTGCATCAATAAATTTTATGCCACAAACATCAATACATAAGTCATGATAGAACCATCACAATACATAGAATAATAACACAATTCTATTTTCATATGCATCAAATCACATCATAGTTTTTATTCATATTCTGAAAGGTTACTATACTTACAACGTGTGATGAATTCTTGTTTTTTGATTTCTGTTATTCTGATTTGTAGATGCTCTCCTTTGGGTAGCAAAGTTGCGTCGAATGATTTGATTAAGCTTTGATCTTCTTTTAATTTGATTTGTCTCTTAGGCTTGTTGGCTTGTCTCTAGGATTTCTAATCGGCGGCCATTCCTAGTTCCTTTCCAGCAACATGACGGCTATTGTATTCTATTATTTGTGCGAGTTTAGGGTTAGGTTTGAGTTGTATTTATAGAATTTTAAATTGTTTTAAGCCGTCGGATGAAGATAGGAGGAATCTAGACCATACAAAGTTCAAAGAGCCACTCAAAAGGTGACACGTAAGCCCTAGTGACTCAGCCAAGCATCAGAATTCGACCAGACCCTGATCAGGCCAGCCAAGACCTGACCAGCAGGTCAAACTGACCTGGGCGCACTTGGAAGGTGTGCTAGGCTAAAAATGTACTGGCGCACTTCCCAAGTGCGCCAGTTCATTTCTGTTCCGGCGCACTTCCCAAGTGCGCCAGTGCATTCTGACCCGTTTTCTGGTTTTTCGCCCAACTTCGTTCGTCCATATCTTCTTCATACGATATCCGTTTTATCCAAACTTGGACTCTATCTCAAGCAGAATTTCGAGACGAACGCAATGGCGAAACCCATTTCCCTTGATTTCATCATTTATAATTAATTATACTTTAATTCGTGAAGCTTAACGTTATAGAATTCATGGGGTGTAACATTCTCCCCCACATAAAAGGATTTCGTCCCCAAAATCTTCAAGTTAGGAAGAATGTATATCCTACCATCCAACAGTCCATCTACTCAACCAACAAACACAGGCATCCATTGTCCTTAAAAGACTTCTAATGTTTCATGATCATATGCATAGTGTGTGTACATGTCCTTATCTAATGCAGAAATCAGGCGGTCTACTGATTCAGCTGACCTCCTTAATGCGAATCATGTAAGTGTCATGAATCCATTATGTATGCAAATTTTTCCTACTCATAATTCTACATGAGTGCACAACTATTCATACAAATGCAACGACCATATGATAGCATATCAAGTTTACAACCATATACAAATAAGAATACATATATGCATATGCAGTATGAAGTGATTGAGCCGATCTAAGACCTACATTGTGTGTGTATATGCATCCACAAGCAACCACTAGCAACCACTTGCAACCACTTGCAGCCATCAACCATAACATGTTTCAAATACATGTTTACATCCAAAGGGGTTTCTACCTAAGGATAAAGGATAATATCGAGGAGATATACCTAAAAAGATAGATACAAGCACAACTTAAGAAAAAGAGAGGTCAAAGATGTACCCTAAAAAAGAAAAGGTTATGCCGCACGTATTCTATCCTCAGTTTCCCAAGTCGCGTCTTCCTCGGCGTCGCTCCACTGAACTTTAACGAGTTTGACTTCGCGGTTGCGTAGCTTTTTCACTTCAGTTCCTATGATGCGGGTTGGAACTCTCCTCATAGTTGCTTAGCGTTCCACTTCGGCTTCTTCTAGAATGCTTGGCTCCACCACTTCCGCTGATTCATGTAGACATTTCCGGAGATGAGAAACGTGAAAGACGTTGTGAATTCCAGCCAATCTTTCAGGCAGATTTACTCTATAAGCCATTTTCCCAATCTTCTCGATGATAGGGAACGGTCCTACAAATCTTGGTGCTAGCTTTCCTGCGGATCCAAAGCGAACGACGTTCCTTAAAGGGGATACCTTAAGGAAAACCTTGTCCCCAACCTCAAACTCAAGGTCGGTCCTTCTTTTGTCGGCGTAGGATTTCTGTCTGTCTTGGGCTGTCTTCATTCTCCTACGTATCAGGTCCACTTTCTCTGAAGTTTCTCGAATCATGTCTGGCCCAAGTATAAGCTTATCTGTAGACTCCCACCAACAAGTTGGTGATTTGCACGGTCTTCCATACAAGGCTTCGAAGGGTGCCATGCCGATGGTAGCTTGGTAGCTATTGTTGTAGGCAAATTCCACTAAAGGAAGGAGATCCTCCCACGTCCCTCCAAAGTCAAGAACGCAATGTCTTAAAAGATCCTCTAAAACTCTATTCACCCTTTCCGTCTGGCCATCTGTTTGGGGGTGATAGGCCGTACTCAAACATAGCTGTGTGCCTACAGCTTCTTGCAGACTCCGCCAAAACTCACTCGTGAATATAGGGTCTCGGTCACTAACAATGCTGGAGGGTATCCCATGGAGTCGAACTATTTCCTTGAGATAAAGAGATGCTAGAGATGCGGCAGTCCTCCTACTCTTGATAGGTATAAAGTGGGCGCTTTTAGTAAGCCTATCCACTATTACCCAAATGCTAGTGTTGCCTCTCCTCGACCTAGACAGTCCATCAATGAAGTCCATTGAAATGCTATCCCACTTCCACTGTGTGACCTCTAGAGGGTGAAGTAGTCCTCCAGGCTTCTTTTGTTCCGCCTTGACCCGTTGGCAGGTCATGCACTTAGAAAAGAAATTTGCCACGTCTTGCTTCATGCCGTTCCAAAAGAAAGTCCTTTTTATATCCTTGTACATCTTATCACCGCCAGGGTGTATAGTCTTCTTGGAATGATGCGCTTCATCGAGAACCTTCTTTGTTAACTCCCTTGCTTGTGGGACGCATAATCTTCCATCTCGTCTTAGCCAACCTTTATCATCGATGGAGTACCTACTGAGGTGACTAGAAGTCTCTCCCCTAACAAGTTTATCAATCACATCAACAAGCTCGGGGTCTTCACGTTGTGCTGCCCCTATTGAGTCATTGAGTCTAAGAGAGTAGGGCGTACTTCGAGAGATGCAAACAAACCCAGTACAAAATCCGAGGAGGGCCTAAAGTTAAAACTGGCTATATACTCCAAGTTTTGCCTTTCCACAAAGAGAGGGCTCAGGGTCAGTTTCTTTCGGCTCAACGCATCCGCTACCACGTTGCCTTTTCCGGGAGTATAGGAAATTTCAAAATCATATGAGGCAAGAAACTCCATCCACCTTTGCTGCCTCAAGTTAAGATCCTTCTGGGAGAAGAGATATTTCCACGATTTATGGTCAGTGTATAATTCAAACTTCTCACCTAGGAGATAATGGCGCCAAGACTTAAGTGCAAAGACGATGGCGGCCAACTCAAGATCGTGGGTTGGGTAGTTCTTTTCATGAACTTTCAATTGTCTTCCGTCATAAGCTACTACCCTTCCTTCTTGCATTAGGACAGCGCCTAGTCCTGTTCCACATGCATCCGTGTATACTGTGAACATTTTGCTTCCGTCAGGTAGAGTTAGAACCTGGGCTGTTGTGAGAGCCCTTTTTAATCGTTGGAAAGCAAACTCGCAGTCCAAATCCCAAGTGAACGCCAGATTCTTCTTTGTTAGCCTTGTGAGTGGGGCTGAGATTTTCGCGAAATCCCTAATAAACTTTCGATAAAAACTGGCTAGCCCAAGAAAGCTTCGAACTTCGGTTGCATTTCTTGGTGTCTTCCAATCTTGTACTGCCACCACTTTCGCGGGGTCCACAGCCAACCCTTCTTTGGACACTATATGTCCAAGAAACCTTACTTCTTTTCTCCAGAAGTGACACTTGGAGAATTTGGCTTTTAGTTGATGTGCACGGAGGGTATCCATGATTTCTTTCAGATGCTGAGCATGTTCTTCCTCACTCTTTGAGAAGATTAAGATATCATCTATGAAGACAACCACAGATTTGTTGAGGAATTCTCTGAACACCCTGCTCATTAGGTCTACGAAATAAGCGGGTGCATTTGTCAAGCCGAAAGGCATGACAAGCCACTCGAAGAAACCGTCTGGGGTTCTGAAAGCTGTTTTATCAATGCTGTCTTCAGCTACTCTTAGCTGATGGAACCCAGTTTCCAGATCAAGTTGGGAGAAGACCGTCGCACCTACAAGCTGATCAAACAAATCGTCGATTCGGGGAAGAGGGTGCCTATTTTTCTTGGTCAATTTGTTTAACTCCCTATAGTCGACGCAAAGGCGAAGCGAACCGTCTGCTTTGGTTGCGAACACCACTGGAGCACCCCATTCTGAAATGCTCCGTCTAATGAACCCCTTTTCGAGAAGTTCTTTAACCTGCTTACTGAGCTCCTTTCTCTCCCTTGGAGCCATGTGTCTGACAGGTAAAGCTACAGGCTTTGCGTTATCCACAAGATATATGCAGAAGTCTATTTCCCGCCTCGGAGGTAAGCCTTTCACTTCCTCAAAGACATCCGGATATTCCTGGACTAATCTGACTGATTGCAAATTCTCATCCGAAGCATCAAGCGACTCTATATAACTATGCATAACAACACTCAAGGGATTATAAGAAATTTCTAGAGTGTTACCAAGCCGAGTCAAGAGTCTAACTACTCTTTTCTCACAGTCAAGAATGGCACTATTACTGGATAACCAGTCCATGCCTAAGATCAAACCATATCCCGAGAAGCCCAAAACAAAAGCATTACAACTAAACTCAATGCTGAGAATAGAGATTTTCAAACCCAAACAAACCATTGACAAGTAAGCGGAGCCCCCAATTGGATTTGAAACTACTAAGGGATCTTCTATCATACTAGTGTCTAGGTGCAGAGATTCTACTAAGGCAGATGAAATAAAAGAGTGTGATGCGCCAGAGTCAAAAAGTGTATGAACTGGATGATCATAAATATAGACTACACTTTCTACAGAAATATTACTACCTCGTTCCTGCTGAGGTGCCACTAGCGCATGAACCTGACCCCCTGAAGTGGATCCGGCTTTCTGTCCCTACCCTTTCTTCTTTGGGCAGTCCTTAGCTTGGCGTCCAGTTTCTCTACAATGGAAGCGGCCACCCATCTTCGCCTTCCTTTTCCGGCAGTCTTTTGATATATGGCCCACAATGCCACAGAAATTGCACCTTCTCTTCTCACGGGGCTTATTATTCTTCCCTCCTTTCTTGAAGTCGGTTTTCTTTGCTTGTAGACCCTCTTTCTTCTCTTCCCCCTTAGTTTCTTTCTTTTCGTGATCTTCCTCGTGTAGCAATGCCATGTCCACCAAGCTTTTGTAAGTCGCTCCCGTGGATACATGGGTCATGGCAAGGCTGTGTAGAGGCTCATTCAAACCCTTGACGAAGCGAAGTGCCTTCTTGTGTTGGGTGTTTACTAAGTCTAGCCCAAATCTGGCCAGCTGATTAAACTGATTAACGTATTCCCTGATCGTCATGCTTCCCTGTTTCAGAGTTAGAAACTTTTCCATTTGCAGGCTTATTTCGGCTTGGGAGAGGAATTTCATCTCAAACCTTGTCCTGAAGTCTTCCCATGTTTCCACCGCCCTCTGAGCATTAGTAACTTCCCACCAATAGGAAGCTTCATCCTTAAGTAACCACACCGCATGTTGTATCTTTTGCCTGTCATCCACTCCAAAGATGATAAACAAATCCTCAGTCTCCTTTAACCAGTTTCTTGCTCCAACAAAAGATTCTGTCCCATAAAAGTCTTTTCCACCCATAGCCTTGAAGTCTCTACATGTTTTTGCGAAGGCATTTCCAAGAGGAGGCGGAGGAGGAACCGCGGCCACTGGAGAAGGGATGTTTGCTGGGCCCGCGCCATTGGCCCTTGCTTCTAAGTAACTCCTAAACCAGCCGGGAATCGGCACTCCTTCCCGAAGATTAAGGTCTCCAGACATGCTGAAACAGAAAGGAAAGATTCAAAACGAAGGATAGAGAAGGATAGATAGGGCACATGGATTTGGGGGATTTTGTCTTTTTATTAATATGACACTTTTTTTTTTCTAAAAAAATGCTCCTTCAAACTTTCTTTTTGAAAAATTTCAAAAACTTTTATCTTGTCTGGTAAACCTATGCTCTGATACCAAGTGAAACACCCCACCTCCATTAAGGTCACTCACAAAGGGAATGCCTTAACTTTGGTGGAGGTTTATAAGTAAAAGCCACAGATGAACTCAAGACAGATATAATTACACATATTTTTAACAGCGGAAACCAAACAAACTTTTATTTCATCAATACGTGTATCAAACAAAGATTTCCATAATTGTCTCAAAATACTTTCAACATTACAACCTCATAACTGCCTTGATTATTAAAGAAGCATGAAAACATAAATAAAGTGACAAAAATCCCCAAAGTGATATCCAAAGCCATAGTCCGAGCAAAAGAGACCCAAATCATACATCTACATTCTTGGAGCTTGTACAGAGCCTGACTGAGTTGAGCTGTTTCCTCCCTATGGACCTGGGAGGGGGGGAACGAAAGAAAAGAAGACGAAAAGAAAATAGGGTCAGACATAAAGCCTGAGTAAATATAGTAACTCTTCAGTATGTGAATATGAAAAGGATATGATGGATATAAACTAAAAATAGGAAAGTGTCACAGGCTAAGGAAGTGTCGAATGTACTATCACACCCATAGTATATCTCTGCACCTACTCGAGTTTATTCTAACTGGCACCCCATGGTGAGGGTGAAGTGATCCCCATTCTTATTAAAGATCGGCTCCTACTCGCGTTAACATGTGTCATACGGGCCCCAAGAATTGTAGATACCTATGCTGGTCCCACCATGTGGTGTATCAAGACCCATGGTGGCGGCCCCGACACAAAACTAGAAGACATGGGTTATACTACTGGTGTCCCCAGTGCCCTGGTTGTCTGCTCCGGAGTGTGTGCACGCCCGCACCCCATTAGACCTGCACTGTGCACCCACCGCCGTCGTTTGACCGCTTACAATCAGCCCAGTAATCGTGCCCCACCCTGCCTAGTTTCAGGGTACCGTTGATACCTAACTTTGGGTTACTGCTGAAACGGGTCCCTCGTTACCAGGATTTTCTAGTCAAACATGTTAAGTGGTTAAGTGTCTGTATTTACCTAACCCCACCCATCAATTCTTGTTAACATGTTGAATTTGGTTAAGTGTTATAGTTGACTTAACCCTACCATCTGTACTTAGCCTCTTAGGAGCACCATACCACTCACATTAGACAGGTATTGCTACGGTTACTGGATATGCCGGTCGGTTCCGGGTAGGTTTACACCGTAGCTCAGTCTAACCTCGGGTCCTTATTGGGCTCAATGCTTAACCACCCACATTGGATAGGTATTGTTGTGACTACTGGACAGCCGGGCAGTTCCGGGCAGGTTTACATCATAACTCAATCCAACCTCGGGTTAAGCATGTCGTGTTTTCTAAATTTACATATTTTATTATTTCTCAAATATATATGTAAATGTCATATCTTTTATTATTGGGTATATTAATTCATATCGCTTTAAATGTCATTGTCATTGGCATGTGCCAAACATGCCAACATATATTTTCATGTTTTACACCCAACGCTATTACCCCCGTTTATACGTTCGCAATGTTATAACAAGTGTTGGGCTCGACACAATTCAGCCCAACCTTATAAGCGTAAGAAAAGGGGAAATCAAGAACATGTAATATTTTTCAACATATAAGGGTGTGTGGCGCATGAACTTGCAATTTAGCGATACTAACATAAATGATGGGTCATATGAACTTGCATTCAAATCAAAATATAACTAAGTAGGTGACATATGAGATGGCATAGTTTAGGCTAATACAAACTTGTGTTTTAAACATGTTTAATTTGGCATAATGTCAAACACAAGAATAGCATGATGTATGTTCACCAAAATGTACAATTTTAACATCTAATCATATAGCCTATGAACTTGAATAGTTTATGAAACATATATCCAATTATACTTGCAAATAGACAAAATCTTGCATAGTTTATGAAACATAGATCCAATTATACTTGCAAATAAACAAAATCTTGCATAGTTTATGAAACATAGATCTAATTATACTTGATGAAACATAGGTCCAGTTATACTTGCAAATGAACTTGCATAGTTTATGAAACATAGATCTAATTATACTTGCAAATAAACATAAGAACAATATCATAGGTTTGGATCATGTAGGCATAAAAGGTCTATAACATGTTTACATAAATTCCAACTTAGACATAGTCCATGCCATCGCCATATACATAAAATGACCAAATTCTAATTTTCGCCACAAACTTGCAAGTACAATCGTTCAATAGGCTTGCATCAATAAATTTTATGCCACAAACATCAATACATAAGTCATGATAGAACCATCACAATACATAGAATAATAACACAATTCTATTTTCATATACATCGAATCACATCACAGTTTTTATTCATATTCTGAAAGGTTACTATACATACAACATGTGATGAATTCTTGTTTTCTGATTTCTGTTATTCTGATTTGGAGATGTTCTCCTTTGGGTAGAAAAGTTGCGTTGAATGATTTGATTAAGGTTTGATCTTCTTTTAATTTGATTCGTCTCTTAGGCTTGTTGGCTTGTCTCTAGGCTTTCTAATCGGCGACCATTCCTAGTTCCTTTCCAGCAGCATGACGGCTATTGTATTCTATTATTTGTGTGAGTTTAGGGTTAGGTTTGAGTTGTATTTATAGAATTTTAAATTGTTTTGAGCCATCGGATGAAGATAGGAGGAATCTAGACCATACAAAGTTCAAAGAGCCACTCAAAAGGTGACACGTAAGCCCTAGTGACTCAGCCAAGCATTAGAATTCGACCAGACCCTGATCAGGCCAGCCAGGACCTGACCAGCAGGTCAATCTAAACTGGACGCACTTGGCAGGTGCGCCAGGCTAAAAATGTATTGGCGCACTTCCCAAGTGCGCTAGTTCATTTCTGTTCTGGCGCACTTCCCAAGTGCGCCAGTGCATTCTGACCCGTTTTCTGGTTTTTCGCCCAACTTCGTTCGTCCATATCTTCTTCATACGATATCCGTTTTACGCAAACTTGGTCTATATCTCAAGCAGAATTTTGAGACGAACGCAATGGCGTAACCCATTTACCTTGATTTCATCATTAATAATTAATTATACTTTAATTCGTGAAGCTTAATGTTATAGAATTCACGGGGTGTTACAAAGACCGAAGGTTTTCACATCGTTGGGATGTTAATGACTGGTATCTTGAATTGGGACTGTACATCCCAAGGCAAGGTATTTGGTAATGATCGTCCAAACGTATTTGGAGATCGACGGACACGTTGTTTCGCTCAAACCCAGAGCGGACTTGTAAATGGATTGCGTGTCTGACATTGTATTCCTTTCTACTGTATTTGTTAAACACTACCGATTATATATTTCTGTTTGGTGGTGAAGAATTTATTCTTTACTTATCACCCTTCTCTAAGACGTATGAGCTTAGAGGTTATATATATATATTGGTAGATGATCAATAATATGGTAGGGTCTGACAATGTGGCATGCTAAGATGCAAATGATCAAGGCTTTGTTGAAAACCAGGCCTTGTGGTTGATGATCAAAGCATAGCCTGTTTAGGCATAGCTTTGTGTATAGCGTGACTTCGCGAGCCTCACACCCCGGTATGAGTCAAAAACGGGATATGGACCGTAAGGAGTGCACACGTTTATTTCTAGCTAGGAGTGGTGTTTGGGCTTTGACACGGCCCGACATTTTACTTATGTGGATTTTGGATTGAGGTACCTCGGGTTTTTATAGGCCGGAAGTGGTCATATTATAGGTCCAAAGGGACCGGGAAACGTGTGTTCAGGCATAACTAATCCACTACCGTTAGGTAGGGACCGGCCCTACCGCATCGAAGGGTTCACTGCGGGGGATCTTGAGGCATTTGCTATATTGTCTCGAATCGGAAGAGGACGATCCCTAGCCTCAATCTCATGATGGAAACCCAATTCCCAATACGACACCACGGTTTGATTGTAAACTTATATATGGCGACATAGTAGGATGGGGTACTATGCCGTCTAAGATTAATACATTTATATTGAAATGTTTTAAATATATATATATATACACACTAATAATAATATCGTTTTTACGTATCAAGCATATTTTGACCATTATAAGGTAAAACCCTATCCTCTGGTGTGCGTTGCATTGTGTGATGGGACCTGGGTCTTATAATGGTTTCATTTTTTCTAAAAAGCATTACGTTATTTGACGATTTACTTTAATTATGCACTGGCAATCCAATGGAGTAAACTCGTTCCGCATTAGCGGCGTGGTCTTGTGATTAGCCTACTATTTAGATAAGTTAAATATAGAATTCTCACACCAGTCCCACGACTGACCTGTAGTTTGTTTCACTTTGCAAACTCGGGTGCCCTCTTTCCACATGGGAAGTCGAGTAGCTTTTTGCAGATATAGTTAAGCAGGATCCTGGATTGAAGTCTGAAGCTGGGTCCAGAATATTGATGGCCTTCCGATGAGATTAGTTCCGCTGCAATGTATTTAATTTATTGTAAATGTATCTTCCGCTGTATTGTTTATTGATGTACTCTGATATATTCTGTACTCTGATGTAACATTTATTATTGATGTTATTAAAGTCTGTGTTGTTGTTCTGATGTGTTGTATGCCCAAAGTTTACGTACGCGGGTTTTGAATGATCTTGATCGATCTTGCGATCGATTGGGGACGGGCGAAATCCGGGTCATTACATCGGCCCTGCTATAGTTCATAAAGTCTTGGTAGATAATGGTAGTTCAGTCAACATTCTGTTCAAGAAAACATTCGACCAAATGAAACTCGAGCCGAAGGACTTGAAACCATGCGAGGGTTGGATACCTGGATTTAATGGAGCTTCGACCGCTCCAATGGGATATGTGGAACTATCAGTAACCCTTGGAGAAGGAGAATGCCAAAGAGTGAGGATCCTCCCCTTTGTGGTCTTGGACATTGAGTCGCCGTACAATGCTTTCTTAGGCCGGCTAGCCCTAGCCGAATTCAGGGCCTGCATTGCACCCTGGTGCCTGTTGTTGAAGTTCCCAACGGATGTTGGCATAGGCATAATCAGAGGAGATCAAGTTGTTGCACGAGCCTGCTACATTGCAGAGTTAAAGTTTCTCCGCAAAGGGAAAGATGTAGAAGCAAAAGGTGGTTCTTCCCCTCCGAGGGAGGAATCATCGTAGCAACTAAAGAAAACACCTCCAGGAGGGCTGCCCAGAGAGTTGCCGGAGGACATAGATCCTAGAGAGGATGACGAGCCTGGGGGCAGAATGGCGACTCCCAATGAAGCGACTACGGATGGACCAATCGATGATAGTGACCCAGAGAAGGTCCCGAAGATTGGATCCCAGTTGGATCCTGTTCGAGCCAAAGAATTAACAAATTTCCTGAAAGCTAACTTGGATGTATTCGCCTGGACCCATGCAGACATGTGTGTGTTATCTCCCTCGATTTTGAGTCATTCGTTAAGCATTAACCCGAAACATGCTCCTGTCAAGAAGAAAAGGCGAATGCTTGGTCCAGAAAGGTCTTCCGCCTTGAAAGAAGAAGTCAAAAAACTAAGAAGTAACGGATTCATTAAAGATTCAACATACCCTGACTGGATTTCAAAACCGGTTTTGGTAAAGAAGGCCATGGAAAGTGGCGTACGTGCATCGACATCTCAGATCTAAACAAGGCATGTCCAAAGGGTAGCTTCCTATTGCCTAGAATCGATCAGTTAGTAGATTCAACCGTAGGTCATGAACTTCTTTCTTTTATGGATGCATACTCGGGGTACAATCAGATCCCCATGTATGTCCCAGACCAAGAGCATACCAGTTTCATTACATATTTGGGATTATACTGCTATGTGGTGATGCCTTTCGGTTTGAAAAATGTCGGTGCTACATATCAGCGATTGGTGAATAGGATTTTCAACAACCAAATCGGGAAAACGATGGAGGTATACGTCGACGATATGTTGGTAAAATCCAGACAGTCATCCGACCATACTGCAAATTTAGCAGAAATGTTTGAGATTCTCAGGAAATACGGGATGAAGTTAAATCCTTTGAAGTGCTCGTTTGGAGTAGCATCCAGAAAATTTATAGTGTTCACTGTCAGCTTGCGCGGAATTGAGATCTATCCAAATCAAATTACAACAATCCGAAATATTCAAGAACCAAAACAGATTAAAGATATGCAAAGCCTTGCTGGAAAAGTGGCGGTGCTCAGTAGATTTATCTTAAAAGCTACAGATAAATGCATCCCGTTTTTCGAGCTGATAAAGCGAAGCAAGCGCAACTTTAAATGGACTCCTGATTGTATAGAATCATTCCAGAATATGTTGAATCATCTGAAAAGACCCCCGATACTATCTAAGCTTGTGGATCACGAGGATTTATTTATGTACTTGGCAGTGTCATCCCACGCAATCAGTTCGGCTTTATAAGAGAGGAGGATAAGGTGCAAAGACCGGTGTACTATGTGAGTAAGAAATTGGCAGTCGCAGAACGGAATTACCCAAAAATTGAAAAGCTAGCGTACTGTTTGCTGATTACATCTAGGAAGCTTCGTCACTACTACCAGGCTCACCCCATTACTGTTTACACTGATCACCCACTTAAACAAGTCCTACAAAGGCCAGAAGCATCAGGAAGGTTGCTTAAATGGAACATTGAGCTGAGTCAATTTGACCTGAACTTCCAACCCCGAAGGTCAGTTAGAGGGCAGGCACTTGCAGACTTTATAGCCGAGTTTACCATCCCAGAAGATGATGTGGTAACTGAAGAAGACGATTCACCAAAGATACCCCTTGACCCTAATGCCTGGAAACTATATACTGATGGAGCTAAAAATAACAGACGATCTGGTGCCGGAGTGGTTCTTGAAACTCTAGAGAAACGACTAATATATTACGCTCTTAGATTAGAGTTCCACACAACTAATAATGATTCCAAGTATGAAGCTCTAATTGCTGGGTTGAAGCTTGCAAAGGAATTGGGGATAACAAAGATAGACATCTTTTGTGATTTCAATTTAGTTGTGAACCAAGTTAATGAAAAGTTTCAGGCTAAGAGTCCAAGGTTGATATCATATTTGGAAAAAAGCGAAGAAGTTGCTGGATGGTTTTGATCACCACAGCATATCTCACATTCCTCGAGTGGAGAATCAAAGAGCAAACAAGTTAGCGAAGATGGCTAGTTCCGATAATCCAGAACATACGGAGCAAGTCCCGATTGAAGTACTACAATTCCCTAGCGTGGATTAGATGGAAGTTGATCCGGTACTAGAGATTGAACCTAAAAGGGAGTCATGGATGACCCCACTAAAGAATTTTTTGATGAATGGAATGCTCCCAACAAATAAAAGTGAGAGGCGTGCAGTTATCCGGAAGGCTTCTCGATATGTGTTGCAAGGCGAAGTCCTGTACAGACAAGGTTTCTTGATGCCTCTCCTCCGGTGCATCGCCCATGACAACATCAAGCGTGTACTGAAGGAAGTCCACGAAGGTGAGTGTGGCGACCACACTGGAGGGAAAACATCGGCAAAGAAGATATTGCGATACGTCTATTTCTGGCCCACCATAAACAAGGATGCAGCCAAGTATGCACGACGTTGTGACGCTTGCCAGAAATTCTCCAAGATTCCTAGGGCGCCACCTAGCCAATTGAAGACAATGAAAAGCCCGTGGCCTTTTGCTATGTGGGGAATTGACATTATTGGGAGCCTTCCCATTGCAAAGGGTGGAGCAAAGTTCGCTATTGTGGCCGTGGATTATTTTACTAAATGGGTAAAAGCAGAGCCTTTGACCACGATCACAACCAAGCGAGTGATCACCTTTGTCGTTAAGAACATTATATGTCGATTTGGGATTCCAAAAGTCATCGTAACCGATAATGGGACCCAATTTAACAGCACCGAGTTTCAAGATTTCTGTTGGAAGTATCACATCGAGAAAAGATACACCTCTGTGGCACATCCGCAGTCGAACGGACAGGTTGAAGCGGCAAACAAGGTGATCAAATCCATTCTAAAGAAAAGATTGAAGAGGGCCAAAGCCATGTGGGTTGATGAATTACCCCTGGCACTATGGGCCTATAGAATAACGTACAAGTCGGCGACGGGTCACACCCCATTTTTCCTTGCTTTTGGAGCTGAAGCAGTCATTCCGGTCGAGTTGGAAGTACCATCTCAACGAACCATATATTGCGATCCGATGACCAACAATCAGCTGCTTCTTGAATCCCTGGACATGGTTGAGGAGAAAAGGGACGAAGCCGACTTACGTGCCCTGAGGCATAAACAACAAATAGCTCGGTATTACAACAAAAGAGTCCGAGCTCGAACATTTGAACTCGGAGACTTGGTTTTGAAGTGTGTCTTTCTGTTCCCAGTACATATGGGCCCGAAATGGGAAGGACCGTACACCATTTTACGAAGGCTTGATAATGGAACCTTCAAGCTAGCAACTGTAGATGGAGATGAAATCCCCAGAGTGTGGAATGCCCAGCATTTGCGGCCTTATCTGACATAAAATTGTCAGTTTTACTCTTCTGTTTTTACGACCATGTAAAAAGGCTCGACTTGCCTAGAACAGTCTGGTTATTTGAACAAAAGATTATAAAGTGGAAGTAGGTCATGATTCGACCGAACCACTATAAAAATATCGCGTGTCATTTACCTTTACTGCACCCTTTCTTATCTATGCTTTTATTTTGATCAATATAAACCGTTACCATTTTGAATTTTGTTTTAAATTATGCAGTAATCTCAATACAACTAATTCAAAATGCCGTCTATCAGAATGGTAGGCTAACGGTAACTAAAGCTACAAAAGGTGCAGCGAGGTAAATCGCACTACTGTTTGCACTCTAACTCCCGAGATCAGGAAGAGAGTATAAAGGACGCGAAGATAACGTCCCCAAGGCATGAAGGTGCACCATGATAGAACCGCCTTGATTACACTCTAACCCGCTGAAGGATCAGGAGAGTATAAAGGCGCTAGAGACTTAGCGCCCCCAGAACTTCTGCCCCGCTAGAGGATCGGTGAGCATACCAAGAATCGAGATCGAACTCTAACCCGTTGAAGGATCGGGATAGTATAAAGGCGCTAGAGACTTAGCGCCACAAGAACTCTAACCCGCTAAAGGATCAGGAGAGTATAAAGGCACTAGAGACTCAGCGCCACAAGAATCGTTACCCCGCCAAAAGATCGGGATAGTACAAATATAATCCTAATCGATTACCAATAAGCCCTGGCTAGGCACTATAACGACGATTGATTGGGGGAATATGCGTGCACCACTACACATTTACTTAGCACATGTATTTCTCGATGACTATTTCGGTTATGATTAATAATTGTTATTTATGACTTTAATATTTAACTATGAATATTTTGGTTATGACCATTTAAACCCTGCTAACATGATGAATTTGCAAGAATGCAATGGCGCAAAAGAAATAGATCTTCATTTACTGAAAGCAAATTTACAAGAACGAGAAGCTAAACAAAAGTGAGGGCCACTCACATGACTACATCTTTTGGCCAAAGGAAATCCTAAAACTAAAATATGAGCTAATAAGTGCAATCTATTTACGCTTGGGAGATGACTTTGATTTCTTTTCCTTCTTCTGTTTCTCCAATTCCTCTTTATCAGTACCAGAGCGGTCACTTTTCTTCCTCTTCCTCTTATCAACAAGAGGATCCGGGGGAGGACTGGAAGGTTGGGAGCCAAGTTGTGAAGTTATTGATTTAGAAGAAAATCTTATAACCATCCCAGTCTTGGAGTCGATTACAGAAATAGGGGGCACGAATACAGGATCCTGTTCCCCCTTCCTAAGAACCAACTGCTTCTCTTTCCTAGCCTGTATGTCAGCCAAGGTTTCACTATCATCATCCTTGGCCTCATCTATGATTTCAACCTCCTCTTCCTCATTTCCATGACCACCGTCTGTGTCATGCAAAGCAATAATAATCTCAGCGTCTGCAGGAGCGCCGGTGCCGGATTCCATGGGTGCTACCATAACTTTCTCACTTGTTGTGCCCACGGTTGGCTTTGGAATCTCGGAAACTTCAATACCAGAACCCGGGGGGACATTAACTTTCTCTGCCACTGCCTTCTCCTCTACACCTTTTTCGACCACTTTGGTACTTACACCATGAGAAGCAAAGGTTAGTGAATCAGGAGGGGATGTGGCCATGTCAGTTGTCTGTCCCGTGAGACGACGACAAGTTACGATTGCTTTGATGAATTGTGGAGAGAATATGGAGATACCTTCAGCCGACTCATCTCCCAGATTTGTACTGATGGTCCCGACGATTGGAGGGGTTGGAGCCATGGGGATCAACGGATCATCAGGGTTATATTCCACAACTTCAGAGGTTTTGGGCTCCACCACCGAGCTCGAGCTTTCGCCAACTTTATCCTTGCACTTGAGCTACTCTTCTCCCTCCCGATCTCCTCATGGATTAGACGTCTACCTTTCTCCAAAGCCTCAGGTTCTTCACCTCTGAGAAAGGTCTACATCAGCTGGTTTTCCTTGATCTCGTCGACCATCAATCGCCGCTTCTCGCCTTCGACAATTGCATCCCATACATTGGCCAAAGTAACGTGATAGTCCGGAATCCAAGAGATGTCTCGAGTCTTGATGACTTGACCAAATTAGTCGAGCAACAGTTCCTCAAAACCAACTATGTCTTTCTCTTTTTCAGCGAGCTTATCGGCAGCAGCGGTGGCTGATTCAAAAACATTATTGGCATTGCTTTCAGCGAGAGCCGCACGCTCCTCAGCCTGGGCAAGTTGATCATTTAAAACCTCCTTTTCCTTTTTGGCGAGAGCGAGGTCATCTTTTAAGCTCGCCCTCTCTTTCTCCCAGGCATCTTTCTCAGCAGCAAAGCGTTCCTATGCTGTCTTCAGTTCGGTATTAATTGTCCTGAGATCTTCCACTTCCTTCCTCAGGGCCACCTGTTCCTGGCTGTTTAAATCAAGCTCACTGCGAAAACGCTCCCTAGCACTCTCCAGCTCGGACCTGTAATTCTCTGCGTCTCGCCGAGCTAAAGCCAGTTGGGCCTGTGCATCCTCTAGTTCTTTTTCCATTTTGCTCCTAGCCCTAGCATCATTATCAATCTTTACTCTGGCTCTGGTGCTTCCATCTCCATCTGGCGGATGATAGTAGAAAGTGTAGCAGCATGCTTCTTCATTACCCCGTATTGTTTAGCCATATGGAACACATACCCTATCACCTCTATGTCCCAATCCTCTGGGACCGGTTCAAGATCTGGGACAAACATCATTCTCTCAAAGAAAATATCAGGGAATTGCTTTGGTAAGCGCTCCAACCTGGCCATAATCTCATAATTGGGGGCAACATCCTTTGCGATAGTAGTATCCAAACCGTGCTCACTAAAGGAAATAAGAGTTGTCTTCCCCTTCTCCATAATCTTTCCCTCATCTTTGTTTTTGTCCTCTAGCTCGGGGTGTTTTTTAGAAGACTGGGCATGAGAAGGCGTACTTGTCGGAGGAGTCAAATCTCAAGGAAGTTGCTTACCCCCAACTGGTGGCAACGGACGACTGTGTGACTTTCCATAACCTTGCTTCAATGGAGATCGAGATCGTTTAGAATAAGGTTGATGAGAATCCCGGAGCCGACGACTATCCCTTCCCCGACTATCACTACGACGATGCTCGGGATCTGGAAGGAGGCTTGGTGTGCCCTCGCGAAGGGAACGATAAGAATAAGACCGTTTGCGAGACATTTTCCCTGCAAAAGAAACAAGTGCATGTTAAAACTAAGAACCACAGTAGCAAAAGAGTGTTATGGTAAATGGTGCATGTGATTTGTGCATCTCGTGAAATCCCCTTTTTAACGGATCAGGGCCCGGAGTTAGGCTTGTTTGGATGACTTCTTTTTCTCCAACTGGGGCACTCGTCTCTTCAGAGATAGGAAAAATTGGTTCCCCTCTGAAATCTTCCTGAGTATAAATATCGTCTGGTAAAGGAATCTTATTTAATTCCCGAGTATCTGTTCCTCCGTTAATTCATCCTGAGAGACAGACTTGACCGATGATGAAGTTCTTAAGGGAGACTGTCCCTCAGAGGTCGGGACCTCATTTGATTCGTCGACTCTCCCCTCGTCTCCTTTGTATATGTTTAAATCCTCGTCATCCTGATTAATCATTGGCGAAGGACTCTTGCGAAGGGTAGTTGTCTTTACAGCTTGAGAAGTTCCTTCTCCTTCAGTCGGAGGTATATACTTGTAGGGTTTGCCGCCCGCTAAAAGTCCGAATCTTATGTCTAAAAGACGGTGTTTGTGAAGGTTCTCGTTGGTGATACATTTCTTAATCCTTAAGAAATCTGAGTTACTCTGAAGAAAGCGGGACATTCGGTCTTCGTATATCGATCCTTCCGTTCTCTCAAAGTTGTGATCTGTGTGGAACAAAATGATTCGTTAGCACTGAAATTATGCATTCGAATTAAACGTGGGAAAGTTGAAAACATACTTGCTTGTAGCCACTTCCTCGCGCATCCGGCTTGATGTTTTATATAGAACCAGTCTGATTTGACATCCCCTATATTACTATAACCATCTGTCACAACTTTTCTATTGGCTACTGATTCGAAGAAACAGAAATTGGGAGACCCTTCGGAACGATGTTTGAAGTGGTGATAGAACTTCAAATCTTTAAGGGTAAGTTCAGCCTGCAGAATCTCCATATAAGCCACGTACAGAGTATACAAAGCTGCATAGGCATTCGGGTGGAGTTGCATGGGGCAATGTGTAACTATCTAAAGAGATCAACAAGTGGAGGAAAAGGAGATATAGCCCCTATCCAGCACATGAGTCGACTAACCGTCACGTACCCCTCTGGGGCAGAATGAGGTCTATCTTCTCTTTCTGGAGCTTTCACATCGTTCCAGGGAATTCCGTGTCTTAAACATATCTTCTTAAGTTTTATATCGTCTAACTTAGAGGGCAAAGAACATGTGAACTTCTCTATTTCCTTAACACCCGGAATTTCATGGATCCGAGCAATTAAACCCATTTCTCCATCGTCTTCTTCCTCATTCCTCCTGGCGTACTCTCCCTCTTCTTCTTCCTCATTCCTCCTCTCCATTCATGGATCCGAGCAATTAAACCCATTTCTCCATCGTCACCCTCAAGTTCACGAATTCCACAAAACTTCGTCGTCCTTGCCTTTCGAATCAGTAAAAACCCGAGAGAAACGAGAATGAAGTTGCTTAAAAACGTTATTAGCATAATTACATTTTTTAAATTAGGAATGGATGGGTTTTCTGAAATTCGTGGTTAGGGTTTTTAAGAAGAAGAGGCTGGCGGCTAGAACAAGAACATAAAGAATGAAGGAAGGAGTGGAGAACGGGTTATATAGTCGAGCCAAACGTCCCATCATCTTCCCTTTTTTGTCGCGACTCGAACCATGGAGGACCACGGGCCACGAGCACTTGTGGAGGCCCATTGGAACTTGGAAGGAGGCCTCCTCGAATGACTGCCCGTGGTATGTATTACGATCGCGAGCCACATGGAGTTGCGACGATCTAAACTCATAAACGACCATTGAACCAGAGGTATGTAAAATGCTTGTGAAATTCGAACAAATTACCTGACAAGTCAATCACAATGCACTACGGAGTTTGAAAGACGAGAATTACCTGATGAACAAAGAAATGACCGGAGATTCAACTGGATATTTATACTAATCAAGGGACACGACTTCCTGAAGCTACGCGTCGTTTCAAACAAGCACGGCCTTTTGTTCACATCGCTTTATGAAAAGATGGCTCAGTTATCTTGAAGCATGTTCCATCCTTGATAAATCATACTTCGAGGGGGCAAAATGTTGGCTAGTTTTTGGACCAAGCCACCAAGATTCAAACACAAGTCCAAGACGAAACCTCACTCATGAAGGCAGTTACCACGACTTGCGATCACCCCCATAGCCACGATCCGACCCATCCACGTCTTCTCGATCCGATCCAACCCCAGAAGCTAAGATGAAGATCACGACCAAGTCATTCACGATCCGAAAATGAAGGATCTTACGACACCTATCCATAACTTCCATTTTGACCAATTCTTCATCAAGCCACGAACCAGTCCGAGATCCTCAGGATTTTTGCCACGTATGACCACGATCTGTTTACAAATATCAGCTATAAATAGCCCCAGACTGGGAATTTTTCAGGATCTCTTTTGGTAGTTTTGAGTATTGATTCCACCATTACCGCTCCTCCATTATTTCTTATTAGTATTGTTTCGAATTTACTGAGGGAAACACAATTGTAAAAGTGAAATTGGGTGATATCTTTGATTTACTCGCAATTAACATGTAATCGGAGACGTATAAAATGGATGTAGGCTCGTTAACACCGAACCACTATAAAACCTTGTGTGTTTTCTGCTTTTTCTTCATTTATTAACTATAATTCTCAACGAATCTGAACACTTCGGGTGTTAGAGCCATTTTTAGATCTAACATGCCCATATAGAGTGGTTTTCAGATAATGAATCTGATCCCGGTCTCTCCGTATTGACAACGGAAATGGTCAAAATCTTCGATAGTCGATGATTTAACTATCAAAGGAAAACATACAAAAAACGGTCGTATTTCCGAATGGAAATCTTACCGAGCAAATCATCAATCAACACTGATCCACTTTAATTTAATTTGTCATTCAATTACCCATTTCCCTATTCTTATTTCCATATATTCAACATTTCTTTTTTTCTAAATTTAGAAAATATAAGTTATTAACATTGGAAAACATTTCCATTTCTTATTTTCTATGTTAGAAAACATTTCTGATTTTTATTTGGAAAACATTTCCAAAACTCCTATATTGGATTTAAACAGATGTTTAAATCAAATATCGCTATGCCCACACTAACCATTACACTCATTAACTAAATTCACTTAACCAAACATTACTATAAAACCTTAACCATTCCTTAGTTAAAAATAGAGTCAATCAAGTTGAGGTATAACTACCTCTCAGACCTTAACTGAACAACATTTCTAACCTCAAAATAGACAAAGTTCACCGTTAAATCTTTAACAAACTTCCTTACGTAACTCTCAGATTGTATTTACGAATCCACTCCATTTACAGAAATCATTTTGATTATAACAATAGAGTTATAATCCCATGCTTCCGAATTATAATAAATTAAATATAGCTTTTATTTATTAATTGGGATAAATAAACAAATAACTAATTTATTAAAAATAAATAAATCTTGATTAAAAATGGAAAGTGAATAGTACTTTCTCGAATTCGATATAATCGAATTTCAACGTATAATTCTCATTTGAATAGTTTCTATTCGATAACTCCTTTTCGAATAAACCATATTAGATTAACTCCTTTTGAATAAAATATATTCGATTAATTCCCTTTGAATAACTATATTCGATAACTCAATTCTTCGAATAAAATATATTCGATAATCGTTCTTCGAATAACTATATTCGATAATCTTTCTTCGAATAACTAATTCGATTAACTCTTTTCGAATAGCTAATACTCGATTAAATCCTATTCAATTAACTAATATTTGATTAACTCTATTCAATTAACTGATTTTCGATTAACTCCATTTCGAATAAATATATTCGATTAACTCTATTCGAATAACTGGTATTCGATTAACTCCATTTCGAATAAACTATATTCGATAATCTTTTCTTTGAATAAACTATATTCGATTATCTCTTTCTCAATTAGCTCTAACTCTAATCAACTAACTCTAACTCTAATCGATTAACTCTAACTCTAACCGATTAACTCTAATTCGATTAACTCTAACTCTAATCGATTAACTCTAAATCTAATCGAATAACTCTAACTCTTTTTTATTAACACATTTTGATTAACACCTTTTGATTAACTCCTTTGATTAACTCCTTTGATTAACTCTACGTCCATATTCAGTTTCAAATATCGATGTTGAAATCGATTCTTACTTCTCTATATAAGTCCTGACTTATATAATCTATTTATCCAATGATAAACATTTCATTTCGTTTATAAAATATTATTTATAAATTATTCTTCCCAATCTATCGGTTAGAACAGTTTCTATTCAAAATCTTTGCTTTAAATCCATATCATGTTATACCCGTGCGCGAAGCACGGGTCTAAACTTTCCAGATGTAAAATTCTATTCATTTGCCAAATATTTCCTTACATGACATTCTTTTCATTTTCCAATAAATTCCTTTTATAACTCTATTTATTTACTAAATAAATATTTCCTTTTTATAACTCTATTTATTTTCTAAATAAATATTTACCTTTATAATCTATTTATTTTCTCAATAATTCTTTTTCTATAATTCTTATCATTTTATAAATATTTCCTTTTCAATTCTATTTGTAGATGTTATACAAATATTTCTTTTTCAATTCTATTTGTAAATGTTATGCAAATATTTCCTTTTTATAAAATCCTTTGATTTTATATATATTTCTTTTTCAATATAACATTGAAAATTCCCTTTTTATATTCCAGTATTTCTTATGGTATTTAAAGTACCAAATAACAATTCAATATCATTCTAACAAACATCATCAACAACAGATTATATATCACATCATATATCACCATATATGAAAAACAGTAAGATTAATGTTGAGGAATCCAGTTGGATTCCTCTGACCTGTTTCCCTGCATCCATAGATGTTAAACAATATAATTAACATTAACTTTTATTTCAATATGATATATTCTGATCAACAAAGTCCATATTTGATTAACGATATATATATCATTATCTATAATTTCAACCAATACACAAGCAGTTCAACCAAATAGTCAACATACAGAATCAACCATCGTCTATCAGTTCTAAAAATACATTATAAAATATAACTGGTAGAGTTGGTGAGTTTTACTCACATTGGACAGTTATCATTAAATAACGATTAACCATCTTTTGATTCAGACGGACAATTTATTTTGCAATAAATTGTAATGGGCTCCAATTCAGTCCCAGTCAGTTCCATTGTGTAGGTGGCGTCCATACGATCCTAACGGATCTTGTTTCACTCAAATTTGAAAACGTATGACAAAGTTACTCAATTTTGCAGTTTATAAACATTTAAATTAAATTTAAACCCTAAACAAATTAAATCGGACCTCACACCTTTAATAAATCCGGCCCATATCCCTTCAAGCCCAAACCCGCCAGTACCCTTCTTCCCGAATTAGAAAGAACCCGCGTCCTCTATTGCCCACACCATTGCCACCACTTTCAACCACAAACCTCCCCTTCATCGTTCCACAAAAATAACTGAGACCATTTCCAAACTTCATCTCTCTGAAAGCCGCTCCTCCTCATACCTTAGAGTTCGAACCCGCACGCAAGTACCAACATCCGACTTCAGCTCCCAACCGTGATACTCAATACAGGTATCGACGTTTTCTGGTACAGAATCATCCAAAAACTGCGTACAGACTTCATTCTTCACTACGAGTTTAAATATAACAACGAAAACTCAAATCAATGCTTAAATCGTTCGATATCTCGAACCCTAGGATCACTGTACAAAATTCGAACCACCGAACAATGCGTCGAGTTCAAAGAAAATGATATGATCATGAACCTCTTTATCCAGCGATCGCAATATATAAATCCCATGATTTATAGATTTTTATTTAAATTTCTATGAATTTTTAAAGATCACGAAATGTGTAACGACCCGCATTCTACGTATCGAAGGATCGTAGAATATTTCTTTCTTTCGCATACGAAGTCGTATGGTCATGAAACTTTGGGAGACGACTATTGGGGTCATTTCCCATGTTCATGATTTTTATCGATTTTTAAATGACCGTTTTGCCCCTAGCCGATACTGTTTTGGCCATAACTTTTGACTAGAAAGAAATTTTGACATGAAACCATTCCATTGGCTCCGGATGATGGTTTACAATTTCGTAGAGTGGTCGCATTAGCCAAATGGACTTATCGTTTGGGAGGTATGGCTGAAACAAGTTTCAAATGGTGAAAAATAGCTTAATTGGGCTTAAACGGGTGATTAACAGCTAGGCCCAATAGGGAATTTTGGGATTAGGGTTATGAGGAGGCTGAAATCAGTTAAAGAACGATCTTATTTTCATTTTTCAGCCGCCACTTTCATTCTTGAAACCCTAACAATGGCCTCTAATACCCAATCAACTTCTAATCAAGTTTTGGTTTAATCAACATCAAATCAAAGAAGATCTTCACCAAATCAGTATTAGAGCTGCTGTTAGACATCAGTATTCGCCCAAATCAGTGAGATTTCAGTTATGAAAATTTTATTTGTGGCCTAGGTGAGTGATTTGCATAGTTTTGCACTAATTACGGTTGATTAATGGTAATTAGTGAAGATTAATGAAACTAAGAATGATAAAATTCTGGAAAAATAATTATAAATTCAAAAATAATGTTTTAGACCTCTGTTAGAAATTTGGTTTGATTTGGTTAAGTTTTGCTAATCCAACCATTAGTTTTTCCTAAACATGCATAAGGGAAAATATGGGATTTTGGCTATGTTTGATCCATTTACATGCTATGATTCATTGTTTTGGTGTTTATGATTGATTGTACATGGTTCTGTGACTGTATGGCATGATTTGTGATTGTCTAGAAGTGTTAGATTGGTCAAAAATGCCGTCGAATGGCGTAAACAGCTTGCTGGACAAAGTGCAGGAAAAGTACCCAACCGATCGGATCGGATAGAAGCACGCACCGAACCGCTCACACCAGAAGCTTCCAACCTGATCCTCCAGGGGTGACCAAGACCGATCCGCTCGCATCTGAGGATCCACGATCTGACCTGAGCATGGTGGCACGACCCGAAGGCACCCGATCCGAACCGATGCACCATGGATGGACTTGAGAGACTCGACCCGATCCGGAGTGTTTGGGAAGGAGGACCGAACCGCCAGGAGATGTGGACCCCGACCCGATCCGATAGAGGTAGCTCGACCGATCCGAACCGCGATGCTTAGACTTGAGGCATGAATCACGATCCAAATTTGAAGTATAAACTGAAGTGAAGAACCGATCCGGAGAAGACCAATAACCCGAGATGCAATGGTAGTCCAAATGGGAAGTTTGCACTCAGGATCCAGTTGGGAACCAACGTGTTAACTTCATGATTGGACTTTGTTGTGGGACGCGTGCTAAGGGGTTGTCGATGTCCGTAACTTTGGATCACTATGTGTAGGGAGTACGTGAAAGGATTCAGGGCCACAGTGACCTAGGTATGACTAAAGAGCTATAGACCAATGAAGTGGGATCATTTGTAAAGGTTTGGTCATGACTCCATGTGGTAAGCTTGGTACTAGCAGTAGTTGTACAAGTCAAACTCCGTCACTACTTCGATGGGTCTAGTGATTTACAGTGGTGGACATCGTATACTTTACGCACTGAGTGAGAGATGTGAGGATGGTTGCTGTAACACCCCACCTCCTCTAGGGTCACTCACAAAGGGAATGCACTAGGTTTGGTGAAGCATTATCGAGGTAAACATGCACATAAATATTACAAGACAGAACATATACATAAAACAGCGGAAGCAAAACAAATTTCATTACCTTATAAAATAAGGTCTAAAGCCTTTTACATCAGAATACATCAAAACCTGTCTTGCAATAGTAAAGAAGCATAAAACCTTTTCATAAATTATTCCCCAAATAAAACAGTAAGGTAGCCATAGCCAATAGAAGTCCAAGCCATGCATGATGACCTTCAAGCAGAAGAAGTCCGAACTAAATAACAGTGTTTCCTCCCCGAAAACCTGGGGGGGGGGGGGAAACGGAAGACAAAGAGGCGAAAGAAAATGGGGTCAGTCATAAAGACTGGTAAGTCCTATCTACTTCCAGTATAAAAACAGGTAAAGGTAACATGACATGCATAAACTGAAAGTAAACATAAGGATGCCGACAAGATAGATAAGCTAAACCAAGATAACTGGATGAACTAGTACAGCAAGATAAACTAAGGTATCATGATAAACTACGGTGTCAAGATAAATCAAGGTATCACGGCGCCAGGTTTCTATCAAGTATACTATCCCAAGGTATCTATCATGTATAACATCCCCCGGTATTTATCATGTATAACATCCCAAGGTATTTATCATGTATATTTGCTCTGCACCTCTCGTACTAGTATTCCAACCCGCGTCATGTGTTAACTATGAATGTCCCTTGCCCAATGTCATGTAATGGTCCATGTCAACCTAATATATAACATATGTAGGTTTTCCCAACTTGTGTGTTTCTTTCCATGTATAAGCTCAGTCCTTTGCCGTAGGCCGTACGGGCTTTCCCATGTAGTACCATCGTATCCTTGAAGTTGTTTTGGACTGTTGCCCTTGACCTGGTTATGTTTTCTTACCATGAACTATCGCGTGTTCACTTAGGATTTACGCCACCTAGGACCACTAGGGATTGTGCTACCTAATGAACATTTCCGTGTCTCGGTTTGGGTTTTGGCCACCTAGGACCACTAGGGATTATGCCACCCGTCAACCGCGCCCTTTATCCCGCGTATGTATCGTGAATTGTTTTCCATGTCTAGACGCACATGTTCCTCAATGTGCCATCCGATTTCCGTGCCAGGGCAAATCAAGAGATATGGAACTCAGTCGGGAGCTTTAAGTCGTCTACTGATGCAGATATCAAGGTCTGTTTTTGTACCCGTGGCTATGGTCCCACGTGACCCCTCCCTCAACTACTGAAAGGCAATCCAAGAAAAATCATGTATGAGAACCACATCCCGGCCCCACTATAGCCCCACTTTCCTATGGGCCAACCTCACCCATGACTCGATAGTAAGCACATGGTCTGTTGGGGGTTCCCTGCCTTTCCGTTCGTACATGATTGACTAAATATGGTAGGTAGTCGACTACGTACTATCCAGGGCAATAATCAAGTATCGTCGACTCCACGCTAATCCATCCCAGTCTTTAGGTCGCTCGCATAGCAACCAAGGCATACTCTTGGCTCTTCTATCATAGACCTTAACCCCTGTGAGGCCGGGTTTCATGGACCATCTGCCACCTCACAGAGGGATAACAAGAGTACCCTCACGTCCCCCGAAGCTACCGCTTCGTCACCCAGTTCGTTGGAGCCTTTATCTAAGTCAGATAATTTGCTCCTCCTCCTGTTTTGAGCGATGACCTACCGTACCGGGTTACTCATCTATTCATGAACTAGTCCCATGTCCTTGGCTAAGAATTATTACTTAGTTATACTTAACTAAGGTTCACCACTTAGCTTCATTTCCCCGTTACCCTTGATTAACTACGATTTTCTACCTAGTTCCTCTACTAGGGTTTTTGCCTATTGGGTTAAGTGTTGTTATTCAAGTTCATGGCTTAGCCCGCCTATGAATCATGTCAAGATTGGCTAAGTATTCAAGTCCAAGACCTAGCCCTATAAGTTGGTTAAGTATATCAAGAAGCTCATGCCTTAACCCTATTCAATCATCAAGTCAATTTGGTTAAGTACTTGTTTATCTTAACCCTATCAGGTTATCGTGTTAGATTGGTTAAGCACATATTATCTTAACCTCATCGGATTATCGAGTCGGATTGGTTAAGTATAGGTTAACTTAACCCCATCCACTAATCGTATTATAACGGTTGAGTATATTTAAAAGGTCCTATGACTTAACCCTATCAGGTCCGCATATTAGATTGGTTAAGTATAGGTTACTTAACCTCATCAAATCATCATGTATAATTGGTTAAGTATAAGTTACTTAACCTCATTAAATTATCTTGTTAAGTTGGTTAAGTATTGGCTACTTAACCCCATTGAATTACCAAGTTTAGATCGGTTAAATGTTTAATTTAACCCCATCGAAGTACCGTGTTTAGATTAGTTAAGTGTAGGTTACTTAACCCCATCTAATTACCGTGTTTAGATTAGTTAAGTCTAAATTACTTAACCCCATCTAATTACCATGTCAGATTAGTTAAGTGTAAATTACTTAACCCCATCCCCTAATCATCTTGTATGGTTAAGTGTCGTTAAGAAATCAAGCCCGGTCCCACTTAACCTACCCATTCGTGTCATATCGGTTAAGTGTCATTAGTCAAATTTACTTAACCTTATCATGTGGCATTAATTTAATTAATGCACTCTCAACCTCTCACATTAGACCTTGTTGTGGTTACTAGTTAAGCCGGGCGGGTCCGGGTAGTTTTACACCACAACCTAGTCTAACCTCGGGTCTTAAGCGCGACATGGCCAACTTCTCACATTGGATCCTATTGTTTGTAGCCACTAGTTAAGCCGGGCGGGTCCGGGTAGTTTTATGCTACAAACTCAACCCAACCTCGAGTTGGCCACTTTCATGTTTGGTCTAGTGTCATATTACACTTACAACCCATACGTGTCTAGCCCCAAGTTCCATGTTTTCGTACGTGTCATGTTCATGTTTAAGTGTTTCCAAGAGTGTCACATTTTCATGCAACCCCATGTCAAGTTTTCGTGCCACTTTCAAGTCAAGTTTTCGCGTCACGTTCACGTTTGTCTAACTACCCCAAAATCGTGTTTTCACTTGAGTAAAAGCGATTCAACATAGTAGGTATACTATGGCTACATGTAGACCCCAAAACATGAACGATGCCACAAAAGGGATTGGCTCCAAACATGCATGGTATCATAAGGGGGTTTGGCCTTAAAACATGAACGATAGTGTCATATAGGGATTGGCCATAAGCATGCATAACATGAAAGGGGATTGGCCACAAGCATGCATAATGTCATAAAGGATTTGGCCACAAACTTGCATATTATCATAAGAAATTTGGCCACAAATTTGCATATTATCATAACGGGATTTGACCTTACATAAACATGATATCATAAGGGGGTTGGTTTCATTTACATGCATAAGCCCCAAAGTCCAATTTATGCAACTATTTCACAAGTCAAAGTGGCTCTAAGTGTTCATGCTATCATACTACCAGTAAAGGTCCAATCTTGCATGGCAAACTAAGTCCAATGCAACATGAATAGCATGGTTTAGTCGCTAAAACATAACCCAAAGTCATATGTTCATGATAAAGGGGCAAACTAGGTTTACATAGGTTAACATACTCATGTTTCATCGCATTTTATCTTATGTCATCATTAAACTACCGTTAACATCTCGAAGTAGCTAGAACTTACATAGCGTGGCTTAGCGAATTAGCATGAATCGTCTCGACGAAGAAAGGTGGCTCCTTTGAAGAAGAACCGTCATGAAACCGTCGTAGCAACGTTGATTTGGCCTCTATTTGGTGTAGCAAGCTCGCACCTTTTGATTCGGATCTAGTTTGAATGCTTAGGCTCTAGGAATAGGAGATGGAGGCCATGATCACTTGGCATTTGGGCAGCACTTCGTGGCATGATTGATTTGTGAGGGTTTAGGGTAGGCTTAGGGGTCTTTTTATAGAGATTAGGAGTAGTTTAGGCCGTTAGATTAACCCTAGGATAGATCCAAGCCCTCAAAAATCGTCATAAGCCTCCAAAACCGAGCCAACATGACAAGCAGGTGCACCAGGTCGGAGTTCTTCAGGGGGGGGGGGGTCGTCCCAGGGGTCGACACCCATGTCGACCCCCTGGAGGGGGGGTCGACCCTGGGGTTGACACCCATGTCGACCCCCTGGAGGGGGGTCGACCCAGGGGTCGACACCCTGTGGGTCTGGCGGGAATTTTCCCGCCTTCTCTTTCTGGACTGAATTTCAAATCTGTTTTCGGATTTGAATTTTTGTGAAACTTCGTTGGGCCTTAACTGGGTCATACGAACTCCGATTTACGAAATTTCGGACTCTATTCCGCTTATTTTTCCGAGACGAACGCAATGGCACAGCCCGTTTCTCCTGATTCAGATTTTATATTTTAATTCTGCCTTGATTCTTGATTTAACACGTTGTTAAATTTCGGGTTGTTACATTCTCCCCTCCTTTAAGGATTTCATCCCCGAAATCTCCAAGTTAGGAAGAACGCATCCTACCATCTATCATCCATCTACTCAAAACATCAACCACAGGCAAACATTGTCCTTAGACGATTTCTAATGTCATATGAACATATGCAAAACGTGTGTGTATATGCTCCTTAGCTAATGCTAATGATCAGGCCTGAATGATCTTTCTAATGCAAAATATGTTTAGTGCCATGAGTCCAACATGTATGCAAATAGTCCTAGTCATATAAGTACTATATGCGTGCACAAACATCCATCCACATGCAACATCCACATGATAACATATTCAATTTCATCCATAAACAAGTATAAATACTCGTGCATATGCAACGTGAAATGTGCCTGAGTCGATCTAGTATCAAGTGTGTATTCGCGCATCCATGAGCAACCACTTGCAACCATTTGCAACCATAACATGTTTCAAATACATGTTTACATCCATAGGGCTCTACCTAAGGTTCACAAGACAGGTTCGAGAAGATAAACAAGACAAACTCCTTACGGGGTTTGCAACAAAAACAGGACCGAGAGGATATGCACCAAAAGATAACATGCGAGCAAGCTCTACAGGAAAAACCAGGGATCAAGGATACACTCTTTAAAAAGAGGTACGATGCGCGTGTCTAGCCTTACATCTTCTAAGTCGCGTTTCCTTGAGCTTAATTCCTCGGCGCCTTGACCATCTTTTTAACTCCATGATTTCGTAGCTCCTTGATTCCTATTTCCAAGATATGAGTTAGAACTCATTTCGTTGTCGCCTCTTATTCCACTTTCACTTATCATTTCCCTAGTATACTTGGCTCAAATGTATCCACTTACTCATGCAAGCTCTCCAAAATTCACTAGGGAATTCTGGATCTCGTTTGCCGATGCCAATCCATGTTGCCAAGAGTACTTACTAGGGTGATTCCCATAACTCATGCATAAGCGAAACGAACCATCCGCCTTAGCGGCGAATTCTATTCGAACGGATTACCAACAACTGCATCCCGAGATTCTAGGTAACTAACCATGACAGAAAGTTACCCGAGACTTCGAGGGGTATCACCAAGGTGAGTCGAGAGTCTAACTACCCACTTTCCAAAACCGAGAATGGCACCCCTCATTGGATGACCACTTTATCCCTAGAATCCATCCGTAGCCGAGACATGTCATTCTCAAATCCAAACAAGTCATGAAGAAATGGACCAACTCTCCAACCAAATTTTTGGGACAAAAACTGGGATCCTCTACCATGCTAGTACTAAGGTGCAGAGACTCAACTATCCAAGCAGACTTAAATGATACGATGATCAAGACAAAGTCTGGACGGGATGATAGAAAAGAACGACTAAACCTTTACCAGAAACGGTACCATCTCTTTTAGGTACCCTAGAAATGGGAGCGTACAATTGCCCTCTCCGATGATCTTGTCCTTGTCCTCCTTGATGGACCAAGCCATACCAACAAGTTGCTTATCCTTAAGCTCGCGTTCTTTATCCTTACTCTTATTATCCTTCCTTGTACCACGGCAACAGGTCTCTCGAGAACCACCTCCATCGTACGGAAAACACCTACGTGGCTAGACAAAGATTAGTCACAGTTAGAACTACTGTGACTACAGATGGAGGAAATAAAGGAAAAGAGATTCGATCAAGGAAACAAAGGACATTGCTAATGGCTTTTGGGGAATAGCCTTTAAAAACTTTTCTTGAAAAAAATGCTTCTTTGTAAACGGTTTTTTTTTTCAAATAGTTTTCAGAAGGTTTTAAAAACTTTTGCCCAGTCTGGTAACCTTCTGCTCTGATACCAAATGTAACACCCCACCTCCGCTAGGGTCACTCACAAAGGGAATGCACTAGGTTTGGTGAAGCATTATCGAGGTAAACATGCACAGAAATATTACAAGACAGAACATATACATAAAACAACGGAAGTAAAACAAATTTCATTACCTTATAGAATAAGGTCTAAAGCCTTTTACATTAGAATACATCAAAACCTATCTTGCAATAGTAAAGAAGCATAAAACCTTTTCATAAATTATTCCCCAAATAAAACAGTAAGGTAGCCATAGCCAAGAGAAGTCCAAGCCATGCATGATGACCTTCAAGCAGAAGAAGTCCGAACTAAATAATAGTGTTTCCTCCCTGAAAACCTGGGGGGGGGGGAAACGGAAGACAAAGAGGCGAAAGAAAACGGGGTCAGTCATAAAGACTGGTAAGTCCTATCTACTTCCAGTATAAAAACAGGTAAAGGTAACATGACATGCATAAACTGAAAGTAAACATAAGGATGCCGACAAGATAGATAAGCTAAACCAAGATAACTAGATGAACTACTACAGCAAGATAAACTAAGGTATCATGATAAACTACGGTGTCAAGATAAATCAAGGTATCACGGCGCCAGGTTTCTATCAAGTATACTATCCCAAGGTATCTATCATGTATAACATCCCCCGGTATTTATCATGTATAACATCCCAAGGTATTTATCATGTATATTTGCTCTGCACCTCTCGTACTAGTATTCCAACCCGCGTCATGTGTTAACTATGAATGTCCCTTGCCCAATGTCATGTAATGGTCCATGTCAACCTAATATATAACATATGTAGGTTTTCCCAACTTGTGTGTTTCTTTCCATGTATAAGCTCAGTCCTTTGCCGTAGGCCGTACGGGCTTTCCCATGTAGTACCATCGTATCCTTGAAGTTGTTTTGGACTGTTGCCCTTGACCTGGTTATGTTTTCTTACCATGAACTATCGCGTGTTCACTTAGGATTTACGCCACCTAGGACCACTAGGGATTGTGCTACCTAATGAACATTTCCGTGTCTCGGTTTGGGTTTTGGCCACCTAGGACCACTAGGGATTATGCCACCCGTCAACCGAGCCCTTTATCCCGCGTATGTATCGTGAATCGTTTTCCATGTCTAGACGCACATGTTCCTCAATGTGCCATCCGAGTTCCGTGCCAGGGCAAATCAAGAGATATGGAACTCAGTCGGGAGCTTTAAGTCGTCTGCTGATGCAGATATCAAGGTCTGTTTTTGTACCCGTGGCTATGGTCCCACGTGACCCCTCCCTCAACTACTGAAAGGCAATCCAATAAAAATCATGTATGAGAACCACATCCCAGCCCCACTATAGCCCCACTTTCCTATGGGCCAACCTCACCCATGACTCGATAGTAAGCACATGGTCTATTGGCGGTTCCCTGCCTTTCCGTTCGTACACGATTGACTAAAGATGGTAGGTAGTCGACGACGTACTATCCAGGGCAATAATCAAGTATCGTCGACTCCACGCTAATCCATCCCAGTCTTTAGGTCGCACGCATAGCAACCAAGGCATACTCTTGGCTCTTCTATCGCAGACCTTAACCCCTGTGAGGCCGGGTTTCATGGACCATCTGCCACCTCACAGAGGGATAACAAGAGTACCCTCACGTCCCCCGAAGCTACCGCTTCGTCACCCAGTTCGTTGGAGCCTTTATCTAAGTCAGATAATTTGCTCCTTCTCGTGTTTTAAGCGATGACCTACCGTACCGGGTTACTCATCTATTCATGAACTAGTCCCATGTCCTTGGCTAAGTATTATTACTTAGTTATACTTAACTAAGGTTCACCACTTAGCTTCATTTCCCCGTTACCCTTGATTAACTACGATTTTCTGCCTAGTTCCTCTACTAGGGTTTTTGCCTATTGGGTTAAGTGTTGTTATTCAAGTTCATGGCTTAGCCCGCCTATGAATCATGTCAAGATTGGCTAAGTATTCAAGTCCAAGTCCTAGCCCTATAAGTTGGTTAAGTATACCAAGAAGCTCATGCCTTAACCCTATTCAATCATCAAGTCAATTTGGTTAAGTACTTGTTTATCTTAACCCTATCAGGTTATCGTGTTAGATTGGTTAAGCACAGATTATCTTAACCTCATCGGATTATCGAGTCGGATTGGTTAAGTATAGATTAACTTAACCCCATCCACTAATCGTATTATAACGGTTGAGTATATTTAAAAGGTCCTATGACTAACCCTATCAGGTCCGCATATTAGATTGGTTAAGTATAGGTTACTTAACCTCATCAAATCATCATGTATAACTGGTTAAATATAAGTTACTTAACCTCATTAAATTATCTTGTTAAGTTGGTTAAGTATTGGCTACTTAACCCCATTGAATTACCAAGTTTAGATCGGTTAAATGTTTAATTTAACCCCATCGAAGTACCGTGTTTAGATTAGTTAAGTGTAGGTTACTTAACCCCATCTAATTACCGTGTTTAGATTAGTTAAGTCTAAATTACTTAACCCCATCTAATTACCAAGTCAGATTAGTTAAGTGTAAATTACTTAACCCCATCCCCTAATCATCTTGTATGGTTAAGTGTCATTAAGAAATCAAGCCCGGTCCCACTTAACCTACCCATTCGTGTCATATCGGTTAAGTGTCATTAGTCAAATTTACTTAACCTTATCATGTGGCATTAATTTAATTAATGCACTCTCAACCTCTCACATTAGACCTTGTTGTGGTTACTAGTTAAGCCGGGCGGGTCCGGGTAGTTTTACACCACAACCTAGTCTAACCTCGGGTCTTAAGCGCGACATGGCCAACTTCTCACATTGGATCCTATTGTTTGTAGCCACTAGTTAAGCCCGGCGGGTCCGGGTAGTTTTATGCTACAAACTCAACCCAACCTCGAGTTGGCCACTTTCATGTTTGGTCTAGTGTCATATTACACTTACAACCCATACGTGTCTAGCCCCAAGTTCCATGTTTTCGTACGTGTCATGTTCATGTTTAAGTGTTTCCAAGAGTGTCACATTTTCATGCAACCCCATGTCAAGTTTTCGTGCCACTTTCAAGTCAAGTTTTCGCGTCACGTTCACGTTTGTCTAACTACCCCAAAATCGTGTTTTCACTTGAGTAAAAGCGAGTCAACATAGTAGGTATACTATGGCTACATGTAGACCCCAAAACATGAACGATGCCACAAAAGGGATTGGCTCCAAACATGCATGGTATCATAAGGGGGTTTGGCCTTAAAACATGAACGATAGTGTCATATAGGGATTGGCCATAAGCATGCATAACATGAAAGGGGATTGGCCACAAGCATGCATAATGTCATAAAGGATTTGGCCACAAACTTGCATATTATCATAAGAAATTTGGCCACAAATTTGCATATTATCATAACGGGATTTGACCTTACATAAACATGATATCATAAGGGGGTTGGTTTCATTTACATGCATAAGCCCCAAAGTCCAATTTATGCAACTATTTCACAAGTCAAAGTGGCTCTAAGTGTTCATGCTATCATACTACCAGTAAAGGTCCAATCTTGCATGGCAAACTAAGTCCAATGCAACATGAATAGCATGGTTTAGTCGCTAAAACATAACCCAAAGTCATATGTTCATGATAAAGGGGCAAACTAGGTTTACATAGGTTAACATACTCATGTTTCATCGCATTTTATCCCATGTCATCATTAAACTACCGTTAACATCTCGAAGTAGCTAGAACTTACATAGCGTGGCTTAGCGAATTAGCATGAATCGTCTCGACGAAGAAAGGTGGCTCCTTTGAAGAAGAACCGTCATGAAACCGTCGTAGCAACGTTGATTTGGCCTCTATTTGGTGTAGCAAGCTCGCACCTTTTGATTCGGATCTAGTTTGAATGCTTAGGCTATAGGAATAGGAGATGGAGGCCATGATCACTTGGCATTTGGGCAGCACTTCGTGGCATGATTGATTTGTGAGGGTTTAGGGTAGGCTTAGGGGTCTTTTTATAGAGATTAGGAGTAGTTTAGGCCGTTAGATTAACCCTAGGATAGATCCAAGCCCTCAAAAATCGTCACAAGCCTCCAAAACCGAGCCAACATGTCAAGCAGGTGCACCAGGTCGGAGTTCTACAGGGGGGGGGGGGTCGTCCCAGGGGTCGACACCCATGTCGACCCCCTGGAGGGGGGGTCGACCCTGGGGTTGACACCCATGTCGACCCCCTGGAGGGGGGTCGACCCAGGGGTCGACACCCTGTGGGTCTGGCGGGAATTTTCCCGCCTTCTCTTTCTGGACTGAATTTCAAATCTGTTTTCGGATTTGAATTTTTGTGAAACTTCGTTGGGCCTTAACTGGGTCATATGGACTCCGATTTACGAAATTTCGGACTCTATTCTGCGTATTTTTCCGAGACGAACGCAATGGCACAGCCCGTTTCTCCTGATTCAAAATTTATATTTTAATTCTGCCTTGATTCTTGATTTAACACGTTGTTAAATTTCGGGTTGTTACATTCTCCCCTCCTTTAAGGATTTCATCCCCGAAATCTCCAAGTTAGGAAGAACGCATCCTACCATCTATCATCCATCTACTCAAAACATCATCCACAGGCAAACATTGTCCTTAGACGATTTCTAATGTCATATGAACATATGCAAAACGTGTGTGTATATGCTCCTTAGCTAATGCTAATGATCAGGCCTGAATGATCTTTCTAATGCAAAATATGTTTAGTGCCATGAGTCCAACATGTATGCAAATAGTCCTAGTCATATAAGTACTATATGCGTGCACAAACATCCATCCACATGCAACATCCACATGATAACATATTCAATTTCATCCATAAACAAGTATAAATACTCGTGCATATGCAACGTGAAATGTGCCTGAGTCGATCTAGTATCAAGTGTGTATTCGCGCATCCATGAGCAACCACTTGCAACCATTTGCAACCATAACATGTTTCAAATACATGTTTACATCCATAGGGCTCTACCTAAGGTTCACAAGACAGGATCGAGAAGATAAACAAGACAAACTCCTTACGGGGTTTGCAACAAAAACAGGACCGAGAGGATATGCACCAAAAGATAACATGCGAGCAAGCTCTACAGGAAAAACCAGGGATCAAGGATACACTCTTTAAAAAGAGGTACGATGCGCGTGTCTAGCCTTACATCTTCTAAGTCGCGTTTCCTTGAGCTTAATTCCTCGGCGCCTTGACCATCTTTTTAACTCCATGATTTCGTAGCTCCTTGATTCCTATTTCCAAGATATGAGTTAGAACTCATTTCGTTGTCGCCTCTTATTCCACTTTCACTTATCCTTTCCCTAGTATACTTGGCTCAAACGTATCCACTTACTCATGCAAGCTCTCCAAAATTCACTAGGGAATTCTGGATCTCGTTTGCCAATGCCAATCCATGTTGCCAAAAGTACTTACTAGGGTGATTCCCATAACTCATGCATAAGCGAAACGAACCATCCGCCTTAGCGGCGAATTCTATTCGAACGGATTACCAACAACTGCATCCCGAGATTCTAGGTAACTAACCATGACAGAAGGTTACCCGAGACTTCGAGGGTATCACCAAGGTGAGTCGAGAGTCAAACTACCCTCTTTCCAAAACCGAGAATGGCACCCCTCATTGGGTGACCACTTTATCCCTAGAATCCATCCGTAGCCGAGACATGTCATTCTCAAATCCAAACAAGTCATGAAGAAACGGACCAACTCTCCAACCAGATTTTTGGGACAAAAACTGGGATCCTCTACCATGCTAGTACTAAGGTGCAGAGACTCAACTATCCAAGCAGACTTAAATGATACGATGATCAAGACAAAGTCTGGACGGGATGATAGAAAAGAACGACTAAACCTTTACCAGAAACGGTACCATCTCTTTTAGGTACCCTAGAAATGGGAGCGTACAATTGCCCTCTCCGATGATCTTGTCCTTGTCCTCCTTGATGGACCAAGCCATACCAACAAGTTGCTTATCCTTAAGCTCGCGTTCTTTATCCTTACTCTTATTATCCTTCCTTGTACCACGGCAACAGGTCTCTCAAGAACCACCTCCATCGTACGGAAAACACCTACGTGGCTAGACAAAGATTAGTCACAGTTAGAACTACTGTGACTACAGATGGAGGAAATAAAGGAAAAGAGATTCGATCAAGGAAACAAAGGACAGTGCTAATGGCTTTTGGGGAATAGCCTTTAAAAACTTTTCTTGAAAAAATGCTTCTTTGTAAACGGTTTTTTTTTTCAAATAGTTTTCAGAAGGTTTTAAAAACTTTTGCCCAGTCTGGTAACCTTCTACTCTGATACCAAATGTAACACCCCACCTCCGCTAGGGTCACTCACAAAGGGAATGCACTAGGTTTGGTGAAGCATTATCGAGGTAAACATGCACAGAAATATTACAAGACAAAACATATACATAAAACAGCGGAAGTAAAACAAATTTCATTACCTTATAGAATAAGGTCTAAAGCCTTTTACATTAGAATACATCAAAACCTGTCTTGCAATAGTAAAGAAGCATAAAACCTTTTCATAAATTATTCCCCAAATAAAACAGTAAGGTAGCCATAGCCAAGAGAAGTCCAAGCCATGCATGATGACCTTCAAGCAGAAGAAGTCCGAACTAAATAACATTGTTTCCTCCCTGAAAACCTGGGGGGGGGGGGAAACGGAAGACAAAGAGGCGAAAGAAAACGGGGTCAGTCATAAAGACTGGTAAGTCCTATCTACTTCCAGTATAAAAACAGGTAAAGGTAACATGACATGCATAAACTGAAAGTAAACATAAGGATGCCGACAAGATAGATAAGCTAAACCAAGATAACTAGATGAACTACTACAGCAAGATAAACTAAGGTATCATGATAAACTACGGTGTCCAAATAAATCAAGGTATCACGGCGCCAGGTTTCTATCAAGTATACTATCCCAAGGTATCTATCATGTATATCATCCCCCGGTATTTATCATGTATAACATCCCAAGGTATTTATCATGTATATTTGCTCTGCACCTCTCGTACTAGTATTCCAACCCGCGTCATGTGTTAACTATGAATGTCCCTTGCCCAATGTCATGTAATGGTCCATGTCAACCTAATATATAACATATGTAGGTTTTCCCAACTTGTGTGTTTCTTTCCATGTATAAGCTCAGTCCTTTGCTGTAGGCCGTACGGGCTTTCCCATGTAGTACCATCGTATCCTTGAAGTTGTTTTGGACTGTTGCCCTTGACCTGGTTATGTTTTCTTACCATGAACTATCGTGTGTTCACTTAGGATTTACGCCACCTAGGACCACTAGGGATTGTGCTACCTAATGAACATTTCCGTGTCTCGGTTTGGGTTTTGGCCACCTAGGACCACTAGGGATTATGCCACCCGTCAACCGCGCCCTTTATCCCGCGTATGTATCGTGAATCGTTTTCCATGTCTAGACGCACATGTTCCTCAATGTGCCATCCGAGTTCCGTGCCAGGGCAAATCAAGAGATATGGAACTCAGTCGGGAGCTTTAAGTCGTCTGCTGATGCAGATATCAAGGTCTGTTTTTGTACCCGTGGCTATGGTCCCACGTGACCCCTCCCTCAACTACTGAAAGGCAATCCAAGAAAAATCATGTATGAGAACCACATCCCGGCCCCACTATAGCCCCACTTTCCTATGGGCCAACCTCACTGTAATGACCCGCATTTTTAGAGATATATAATTAATTTATTTAATTATATAATTGGTGATTTAGAGAAGTTAATGATCGTTCAATTAAATAATATCGAATATTTAATAAATAATCATAATATAATAATATATTATAATGTCAAAATATTCAGAAATAGTGAAATTCACAATATCGTGTGAATTGAATAGCATACGAGATTTGGTGGAGTTTCGATTCGAAATATAATAACGAATATATTCAAATCGACAACAGTTCGAACGTATAATTATATTATAATTAAAATCGAGCTTGAAATGGCGCGGCAGTTCGTAAATTGGCGATTCGAACTTCAACTGAATGTACAGGATTCATTTTTAGCCGGATTTCTATGAAACAAGAAACGTGTGGAGCTGGTGGAGTATATCTTTCTAGTGGAAGAGAAATATCGGGATTTCGTCGTGTAGATTTTGAGTTATGTCCAAATCAAATTCTCAGAAATGCAGCGCCCTGACCCTAACGATTATTTGAGAATATTTAAATATCAGATTTGAATTTAGACGAGGTTCTTTTGAGACGTAGTGATAGTTTAATTTTTAGAATTTTACTGTAATTTTTATTTAATTTAATAAGCAACTTTTTATTTGGGGTATTTCGCACCCTGAAATCAACATTTTGAAGTTTCAAAATATAAGTCAATCTACCGGTATTATTACATTTTCGGGATCGCGGCACCTCACTGAACACGACTGTATTTTTATTTCAGTCTCAACGCATATATAAACTTAAGAGAGTAAAGAAAAGGTGTCTTTGAGAATGTATACACCATCCTTTCCCTGTACAAAATGAAAACACGTCCTCAAAAAACGTGCCTTTCTTTGAAACCACATCTTTACTTCATGGGTAATAGTATTCCACGTCCTCAAATTAAACGGCATATAAAATACCCTCCCAAATTAAACCTAAATATTTTCATTTTCATTTGTCTTTCCGCCGTCAGTATATTTCTTCCAAAACCGAGCTTTATAAATTTCCAGAAATCGAAATAAAAATCTAAAAATCCTGAATCAAGTTGGATTCAGTTCCTGTTACAACGAGCTTCGATTTGATGTTCGTATTAGTGGGTGCGGTTCGTTTCCGTCGATGCTCGGTCTATGAGCAGCGTTCTAGGGTTAGGGAAATTGGCGAATGGAAGCATCACTTTGTGTTCTAGGGATTATGGTTGAACTCGTGAAGCGATTTAGAGCATAGCATGAACTTTTGGTTCGATTTGAGGTTAAAAACATTCGGTGTTTTACCGTAACCGTGATGAAGTTCAGGGGTCTCGACGGAAGGGTAGGAAGGCTGTTCGAGTATGATTGTGTGGTGATGGGTTGATGCGGATTTCCAAGTGATGGTTAATGGTGTATTGACTTTGATTTGTAAGTAAGAGGAGGAAGAGGAAAAATGGAGCAAGGATTTCGGTGATGGTCTGTAACAGGAGGGAGCAGGTTCGGTCTTCATTGTGGAAGAAGTAATAGTGCGGGCCTGGTATGTGATGAAGGGGTTTGGACTGAGATTGAAGGAGTAAGGCCCATTTAATTTAATAAATCCATGTTTTATTTATTCAAAAATGTACCTTAACTTCGTAAAGCAATAACTTGGCCATACGATATCAGATTGACGAACCGAAAGTTGCGTTGGGACCGTATGGACGAGAGCTTCACAAAGAAGCTGTCTGGAAGTGGATCCGAGCTCGTTACAATTTATGGAGAAATAAATTGTCCGTCGAAATCAAAGAACGCAAACCGATTATATAACGGTTAACGCGTCAATGTGAGTAAATCTCACTAACTTTGTTCAGTTTATATTTGTATAAACTGTACTTTATTTTTAATGATTGATTGCTGTCTATTGATTGTTAAATTGGACTGTTAAATAGATTTGATTGAAAACGTAGATATAGTTATATATAGAAAACCGTCAATCAAATATGGATTCTGATTATCGGTATATTTCATGTTGGGATGAAATTGATGTATATTATACTGTGTAACATCTGTGGATGCAGGGAAACAGGTTGGAGGAATCCGACTGGATTCCTCAACAGTTATTTTTATTGTTTTTCATATATTTTTATATGATGTGATATAAAATCTGTGGGCGATTATATGTGCTTGGACGATATTGAACATCGTGATTTGATATGATTGAAAACCATAACATATCGAAATGTTGATAAGGAGATTTTTCAAAGTGATATTGAAAATAGAATATTTATAAAATGGGATATTTATAAATAAGAGATATTTATAAAGTGGAATATTTATAAATAGGAAATGTTTATAAATTGGGATATTTATAAATAGGAGATATTCAAAAAGGAAATAATTTCAAAACATTTTCTTTTTGAATGGAAAGGCCTGTGTGGTGGGTTTGGGGATTTTCCCGATGCTCCCGATACAAAGGAGGTTATGGCGAATTTTCCCGGGAATTTAAGGAGTTAGAATATTTCAAGAATAAATTTGAAAAGGAAATATTTGTAAACCATTTACAAATAGAATTGGAAAGGGAACATTATAAAAAGGACATTTGTAAAGTGTAGAACCGTTATTTAAAAGTAAATCTTTTCAAATGAATAAAACGTTGTTAAAAAGAAAATCTTTATAAAGTGAATAAAGTAAATCGAATATAGACATTCGAAAGGAGTTAATCGAATATGGTATTCGAAGTTAGTTAATCGAATATGGTATTCGAAGTTAGTTAATCGAATATGGTATTCGAAGTTAGTTAATCGAATATGGTATTCGAAGTTGGTTAATCGAATATGGTATTCGAAGTTAGTTAATCGAATATGGTATTCGAAGTTAGTTAATCGAATATAGACATTCGAAAGGAGTTAATCGAATATGGTATTCGAAGTTAGTTAATCGAATATGGTATTCGAAGTTAGTTAATCGAAAATAGACATTCGAATGGAGTTAATCAAATATGGTATTCGAAGTTAGTTAATCGAATATGGTATTCGAAAGTTAGTTAATCGAATATGTTATTCGAAAGGGGTTAGTCAAGTCGAGTTAGTCAAATAGAGTTAATCAGTTAGAGTTAACCAGTTAGAGTTAATCAAATCGAGTTAACCAGTTGGAGTTAATTAGTTAAAGTTAATCGATTAGAGTTAAAACGAACTAGAGTTAATCAAATATAGTTATTTGAGACAGAGTTAGTCAAACAGAGTTATTCAGGATAAGTTGCCGTCTCGTACGACTGCTAGCGTAATTCGCAGGGCTGTAAATAGCCTACGGCGGTCGGATGTTTCCTGAGGGAATCAGGCGTAACCATTGTGATCGCTGCGATCTAGAGTCAAGCGAATGGAGTTTAAATCGAATATTAGTGATTCGATAGGAGCTAATCGAGTTGATCGAGATGAGAAATAAGTTAAGTAAGTCGAGTTAAGTTAGTCAAGTTAGTCGAGCCTAGTTAATCGAATCGAATTGGTCGAACCAAGTAAGTCGAGTTAATCGAGCCAAGTTAAGTTAGTCGAGTTAAGTTCGTCGAGTTAAATAAATCGATGTTAGTTTCATCGAAAGGAGTTATCGATGTTAGTTTCATCGAAAGGAGTTATCGATGTTAGTTTCATTGAAAGGAGTTATCGATGTTAGTTTCATCGAAGGGAGTTATCGATTATAGTTTAATCGAAGTGAGATTTTCAAATAGGAGATATTTGAAAAGGAAGAGTTATCGAATATTAGTTATTCGAAGAAAGATTATCGAATATCGTTTATTCGAGAAGAAGTTAATCGAATATAGGTTATTCGAAGAAGAGTTAATCAAATAGGGATTTCTCGAAGAGAGTTAATCGGCTAATTCGATTATATCGAATTCGGGAAAGTACTTATACTTTCCAGTGTTTAAATAGAGATTTATTTATTTATAAATAAATAAGTGTTAGGTTAATTATTCACTAATAAGAATAGAAGTTATAATTAAAGTTGGATAATTCGAAAGTAAGGATTATAACGTTATCGTTATAACCAATGTTTTAAATATAGAAGTGGATTAGTAAAATTGGATCCGAGAAAGGCGTAAAGAAGTTGTTAAAGATTAAAAGATAAACTTTGACCATTTCGAAGTTATAACGTTGTTCAGTTAAGGTCTGAGAGGTAATTATACCCCAACTTGAGTGACTTCCTTCTTAACTAAGAAATGGTAAGGTTTGATCGTAAAGGAGTGTTGGAAATGTTTTCCAAACGAGAATCAGAAATGTTTTCTGATAAAAGAAAATAAGAATTTAGAATATAGGGAAACAGGAGATAAGTAAATAAATGAACTGAAGAGATTATGTTAAATGATGTTTGTTTGATATAATTTCCATTTAGAAATAATATCGTTGGTTGCACACTTGTTTTTCTTTGATAGTTAACTCACCGACTATCGAAGTTTTGACCATTTTAACGTTGTTAATATGGAGAGACCGGTTGGATTATTATCCATAGAACCACTCTGTATTGGCATAAGCGTCGCGAATCATATATGCAAAAAAATAATTGAAGACGGAGTAAAATGCAAGGGCTATCCTGTTTACAGAATAGTGCCTTCGGTTTGTCCAGTCCCAGGACAACTTGTATGGACGAAGGTCTGACAGAGTATATCCAATGGATCGCGTAAGTTGATCTGTTCAAACGTATTCACGTTTGGTGGCGGAGGAATTCGTTTCTCTTAGCTGTATACCCGTGTTATTTTTGGATAAGTCAATTTGTGATTTGGCGGGTATGACGATGTGACATTTCTAAGTGAATGAAGATGGATGTCTGACATAGTATTTCCATACGGTCACGTACATTGATTTCTTCAACCGTACCAAGAGTGGAAGCGGAGAAGGAAACTTCTTTTAGCTGACACGTAATGTATGGTTGTAGACGTCAATTAGTGATTTTCGATGGATCTGACAATGTGGCATTCGAAGTGAATCTGATGTGATGATAAAGCGTAGCTTCTAGCCTCATCAACCGGTAAATGACAGAAATCGGGCAGGCAGCATGGCTAAGTCGGTCGCACCGAAGTTGGGTGTATAATCACCTATCTAGAGAATATTCATTTGTTTTTAAATCTATCAATGCTGTCCCATATATATACGGGAACGGTTGCTGATCCCAACCGTTGGTGATGTACATTCGATACACTCAAGCGAAATGAGTGGTCGGTCATGTGTGGCTGAGTTGCAAGATGTTCTTGTTGAACTCCAGTGTATCGTTCCTAGAGTACACTGATCGGAAGGTGATTCCATACCTTGTCATAGTTGGAAATCCATTATCCAATACGTGCTTGCGATTTTGATTGTATACTATATATGTAGAACGTGAGATGAAAGCGTTTCTGCTAGTTGATATCTATGTGTACATAGACATTATTATAATATCAAACAGTTTTTGATATAAAGATATTTTGGATTCTCATAAGGGAAAAACCCGTTCCGTTCTGCGGCGTGGTCTTATGAGATATCGTTTACTTGTTTATATACTTGTTTAAATTGTTTTACTCATACCAGTCCCATGACTGACCCGGAGTTTACTTTGTTATTTTCCCTAAACTCTTGGGTGCCTAAATTTGTACGGGCAGTCAAGTAGTCGGGTTTTACAGATATACTGGAAGAGCTTGGAGCAGGAGGCTTCAAAATCATATAGCTATAGTTATTTCCGCTGTGTTGTAAGTGCTGTACTCTGATAAGTGCTATTGTATACATAACTGTTATATTTCAAAGTTATGTTATCTATTATATGTTATTCGTTCCGCTGAGAGGTTCGTGTTACTCTGATGTTATGTTCTTCTTCTTCTTCTCTTCTAAGTTTCTATCTTATCTATTCTCACCTTCTAATTTCTTTCATTAACTATTCGGTTATTTTCGATCCTTGGATGTTCGATATGTGTTGTATATCGGATAACCAAGATCGCATTTTTCCGGGTCGTTACAGTTGGTATCAGAGCTTATGTTTTAGTGATCGGACATAACTCTGTGGCGTAACTCAGTAGAGATGGGATTAGTAATATCCTAGATTGAGTTGAGTGTATATATATACAAGAGAGCGTATATGTTATTGAATATAAAATGGTTTTATATTGTGGAGATTTATTGATTGAGTGGCTTATGAATTCTGGACGATCAGTTTGATCCACTGTATCGGTAGGAGTTTTATAAACACTTGAATACGATGAACCGACATGATATGTTTTGAAATTAATATAGTATATTAGTTGTGTTGGTTGTTAGTATAATCGAATGAGATTATAAAAAGATGAAATGGTTATAAATAACTAATCAGAATTCATATCAGTAAAGTATATGAAGTAAGACGAATTGAATCTGAAGTTAAATCAGAATTGGAATTAAAATAAGTAAATTTTAAGTTCCTGGGAGATTTTGAACTGTTTTCAAAATAGAAGTGTTTAGAAATGATTTTTGAAAGTGAAATAGTATTGAACTCACTTCGATTACTGGAAAATAGATTCTGATGAGTGTGGCCACATCATCAGTGTTCAATTTCGAGTTCCAAAGTGACGGATTACTACCAAAGGTTTTGTTTTTGAATTGTTTTGAGAAAACAAGTGTTTAGAAATTCAAATGTTTTGAATTGGTATTATGATTTCAAATTGATTTGAAATGAACTCAGGAATTTAAGTTCTGGAATTAAAATTTAACTAATGAAGTTAAATGGATTATAATGGAAAAAGTGAATAAATAAATTTGAATTTAACTTGAATCAAGTTAAATGAAATTGGATTGGATTATAGAATAATCTGAAATGGGATTAAGTCGATAACTTATGAGTTGAAATTTGATATTAGAGTTTGAATGGAATTCGACTTAAGTATAAGCGAATGATTTGGTTGAGAACCAACTGACAGGAGTTTGATTGGAATGACATTTATATATGTTGAGTTGAGTAATAGATGAAAAGGGATATAATGATATGCCCGACAAAAAGGTACAAGTTTATTTTATATATGAGTTTGGATTTTATGAGCCGATTTGGCAAGCCGCTTGGCTGTTTGATTTTCTTTGGGATTGGAGAGGGCCTGTGTGGCAAGGTTTGAATTTTTCCGGTAACCCCGTACAAAGGAAACCCTGGCGAAATTTTCCGAAAATTTAAAGTGTTAGAAAATTTTCAGAATTTTTGAAAATTTTAGTTAGTCGGAATAAATTAATGTTTTAGTCAATATTAATTGGTTCAGTTGAAATCAGAAATAAGGGGTAAACAAATCTTAGGAATTCCAATAGATAGGGTCGTCCTCTAACTTAGCAATTTCGAGGACGAATTTTTTTTTAAGTGGGGAAGAATGTAATGACCCGCATTTTTAGAGATATATAATTAATTTATTTAATTATATAATTGGTGATTTAGAGAAGTTAATGATCGTTCAATTAAATAATATTGAATATTTAATAAATAATCATAATATAATAATATATTATAATGTCGAAATAGTCAGAAATAGTGAAATTCACAATATCGTGTGAATTGAATAGCATACGAGATTTGGTGGAGTTTCGATTCGAAATATAATAACGAATATATTCAAATCGATGACGGTTTGAACGTATAATTATATTATAATTAAAATCGAGCTTGAAATGGCGCGGCAGTTCGTAAATTGGCGATTCGAACTTCAACTGAATGTACAGGATTCATTTTTAGCCGGATTTCTATGAAACAAGAAACGTGTGGAGCTGGTGGAGTATATCTTTCTAGTGGAAGAGAAATATCGGGATTTCGTCGTGTAGATTTTGAGTTATGTCCAAATCAAATTCTCAGAAATGCAGCGCCCTGACCCTAACGATTATTTGAGAATATTTAAATATCAAATTTGAATTTAGACGAGGTTCTTTTGAGACGTAGTGATAATTTAATTTTTAGAATTTTACTGTAATTTTTATTTAATTTAATAAGCAACTTTTTATTTGGGGTATTTCGCACCCTGAAATCAATATTTTGAAGTTTCAAAATATAAGTCAATCTACCGGTATTATTACATTTTCGGGATCGCGGCACCTCACTGAACACGACTGTATTTTTATTTCAGTCTCAACGCATATATAAACTTAAGAGAGTAAAGAAAAGGTGTCTTTGAGAATGTATACACCATCCTTTCCCTGTACAAAATGAAAACACGTCCTCAAAAAACGTGCCTTTCTTTGAAACCACATCTTTACTTCATGGGTAATAGTATTCCACGTCCTCAAATTAAACGGCATATAAAATACCCTCCCAAATTAAACCTAAATATTTTCATTTTCATTTGTCTTTCCGCCGTCAGTATATTTCTTCCAAAACCGAGCTTTATAAATTTCCAGAAATCGAAATAAAAATCTAAAAATCCTGAATCAAGTTGGATTCAGTTCCTGTTACAACGAGCTTCGATTTGATGTTCGTATTAGTGGGTGCGGTTCGTTTCCGTCGATGCTCGGTCTATGAGCAGCGTTCTAGGGTTAGGGAAATTGGCGAATGGAAGCATCACTTTGTGTTCTAGGGATTTTGGTTGAACTCGTGAAGCGATTTAGAGCGTAGCATGAACTTTTGGTTCGATTTGAGGTTAAAAACATTCGGTGTTTTACTGTAACCGTGATGAAGTTCAGGGGTCTCGACGGAGGGGTAGAAAGGCTGTTCGAGTATGATTGTGTGGTGATGGGTTGATGCGGATTTCCAAGTGAAGGTTAATGGTGTATTGACTTTGATTTGTAAGTAAGAGGAGGAAGAGGAAAAATGGAGCAAGGATTTCGGTGATGGTCTGTAACAGGAGGGAGCAGGTTCGGTCTTCATTGTGGAAGAAGTAATAGTGCGGGCCTGGTATGTGATGAAGGGGTTTGGGCTGAGATTGAAGGAGTAAGGCCCATTTAATTTAATAAATCCATGTTTTATTTATTCAAAAATGTACCTTAACTTCGTAAAGCAATAACTTGGCCATACGATATCAGATTGACGAACCGAAAGTTGCGTTGGGACCGTATGGACGAGAGCTTCACAAAGAAGCTGACTGGAAGTGGATCCGAGCTCGTTACAATTTATGGAGAAATAAATTGTCCGTCGAAATCAAAGAACGCAAACCGATTATATAACGGTTAACGCGTCAATGTGAGTAAATCTCACTAACTTTGTTCAGTTTATATTTGTATAAACTGTACTTTATTTTTAATGATTGATTGCTGTGTATTGATTGTTAAATTGGACTGTTAAATTGGACTGTTAAATAGATTTGATTGAAAACGTAGATATAGTTATATATAGAAAACCGTCAATCAAATATGGATTCTGATTATCAGTATATTTCATGTTGGGATGAAATTGATGTATATTATACTGTGTAACATCTGTGGATGCAGGGAAACAGGTTGGAGGAATCCGACTGGATTCCTCAACAGTTATTTTTATTGTTTTTCATATATTTTTATATGATGTGATATAAAATCTGTGGGCGATTATATGTGCTTGGACGATATTGAACATCGTGATTTGATATGATTGAAAACCATAACATATCGAAATGTTGATAAGGAGATTTTTCAAAGTGATATTGAAAATAGAATATTTATAAAATGGGATATTTATAAATAAGAGATATTTATAAAGTGGAATATTTATAAATAGGAAATGTTTATAAATTGGGATATTTATAAATAGGAGATATTCAAAAAGGAAATAATTTCAAAACATTTTCTTTTTGAATGGAAAGGCCTGTGTGGCGGGTTTGGGGATTTTCCCGATGCTCCCGATACAAAGGAGGTTATGGCGAATTTTCCCGGGAATTTAAGGAGTTAGAATATTTCAAGAATAAATTTGAAAAGGAAATATTTGTAAACCATTTACAAATAGAATTGGAAAGGGAACATTATAAAAAGGACATTTGTAAAGTGTAGAACCGTTATTTAAAAGTAAATCTTTTCAAATGAATAAAACGTTGTTAAAAAGAAAATCTTTATAAAGTGAATAAAGTAAATCGAATATAGACATTCGAAAGGAGTTAATCGAATATGGTATTCGAAGTTAGTTAATCGAATATGGTATTCGAAGTTAGTTAATCGAATATGGTATTCGAAGTTAGTTAATCGAATATGGTATTCGAAGTTGGTTAATCGAATATGGTATTCGAAGTTAGTTAATCGAATATGGTATTCGAAGTTAGTTAATCGAATATAGACATTCGAAAGGAGTTAATCGAATATGGTATTCGAAGTTAGTTAATCGAATATGGTATTCGAAGTTAGTTAATCGAAAATAGACATTCGAAAGGAGTTAATCAAATATGGTATTCGAAGTTAGTTAATCGAATATGGTATTCGAAAGTTAGTTAATCGAATATGTTATTCGAAAGGGGTTAGTCAAGTCGAGTTAGTCAAATAGAGTTAATCAGTTAGAGTTAACCAGTTAGAGTTAATCAAATCGAGTTAACCAGTTGGAGTTAATTAGTTAGAGTTAATCGATTAGAGTTAAAACGAACTAGAGTTAATCAAATATAGTTATTTGAGACAGAGTTAGTCAAACAGAGTTATTCAGGATAAGTTGCCGTCTCGTACGACTGCTAGCGTAATTCGCAGGGCTGTAAATAGCCTACGGCGGTCGGATGTTTCCTGAGGGAATCAGGCGTAACCATTGTGATCGCTGCGATCTAGAGTCAAGCGAATGGAGTTTAAATCGAATATTAGTTATTCGATAGGAGATAATCGAGTTGATCGAGATGAGAAATAAGTTAAGTAAGTCGAGTTAAGTTAGTCAAGTTAGTCGAGCCTAGTTAATCGAATCGAATTGGTCGAACCAAGTAAGTCGAGTTAGTCGAGCCAAGTTAAGTTAGTCGAGTTAAGTTCGTCGAGTTAAATAAATCGATGTTAGTTTCATCGAAACGAGTTATCGATGTTAGTTTCATCGAAAGGAGTTATCGATGTTAGTTTCATTGAAAGGAGTTATCGATGTTAGTTTCATCGAAGGGAGTTATCGATTATAGTTTAATCGAAGTGAGATTTTCAAATAGGAGATATTTGAAAAGGAAGAGTTATCGAATATTAGTTATTCGAAGAAAGATTATCGAATATCGTTTATTCGAGAAGAAGTTAATCGAATATAGGTTATTCGAAGAAGAGTTAATCAAATAGGGATTTCTCGAAGAGAGTTAATCGGCTAATTCGATTATATCGAATTCGGGAAAGTACTTATACTTTCCAGTGTTTAAATAGAGATTTATTTATTTATAAATAAATAAGTGTTAGGTTAATTATTCACTAATAAGAATAGAAGTTATAATTAAAGTTGGATAATTCGAAAGTAAGGATTATAACGTTATCGTTATAACCAATGTTTTAAATATAGAAGTGGATTAGTAAAATTGGATCCGAGAAAGGCGTAAAGAAGTTGTTAAAGATTAAAAGATAAACTTTGACCATTTCGAAGTTATAACGTTGTTCAGTTAAGGTCTGAGAGGTAATTATACCCCAACTTGAGTGACTTCCTTCTTAACTAAGAAATGGTAAGGTTTGATCGTAAAGGAGTGTTGGAAATGTTTTCCAAACGAGAATCAGAAATGTTTTCTGATAAAAGAAAATAAGAATTTAGAATATAGGGAAACAGGAGATAAGTAAATAAATGAACTGAAGAGATTATGTTAAATGATGTTTGTTTGATATAATTTCCATTTAGAAATAATATCGTTGGTTGCACACTTGTTTTTCTTTGATAGTTAACTCACCGACTATCGAAGTTTTGACCATTTTAACGTTGTTAATATGGAGAGACCGGTTGGATTATTATCCATAGAACCACTCTGTATTGGCATAAGCGTCGCGAATCATATATGCAAAAAAATAATTGAAGACGGAGTAAAATGCAAGGGCTATCCTGTTTACAGAATAGTGCCTTCGGTTTGTCCAGTCCCATGACAACTTGTATGGATGAAGGTCTGACAGAGTATATCCAATGGATCGCGTAAGTTGATCTGTTCAAACGTATTCACGTTTGGTGGCGGAGGAATTCGTTTCTCTTAGCTGTATACCCGTGTTATTTTTGGATAAGTCAATTTGTGATTTGGCGGGTATGACGATGTGACATTTCTAAGTGAATGAAGATGGATGTCTGACATAGTATTTCCAGACGGTCACGTACATTGATTTCTTCAACCGTACCAAGGGTGGAAGCGGAGAAGGAAACTTCTTTTAGCTGACACGTAATGTATGGTTGTAGACGTCAATTAGTGATTTTCGATGGATCTGACAATGTGGCATTCGAAGTGAATCTGATGTGATGATAAAGCGTAGCTTCTAGCCTCATCAACCGGTAAATGACAGAAATCGGGCAGGCAGCATGGCTAAGTCGGTCGCACCGAAGTAGGGTGTATAATCACCTATCTAGAGAATATTCATTTGTTTCTTAAATCTATCAATGTTGTCCCATATATATACGGGAACGGTTGCTGATCCCAACCGTTGGTGATGTACATTCGATACACTCAAGCGAAATGAGTGGTCGGTCATGTGTGGCTGAGTTGCAAGATGTTCTTGTTGAACTCCAGTGTATCGTTCCTAGAGTACACTGATCGGAAGGTGATTCCATACCTTGTCATAGTTGGAAATCCATTATCCAATACGTGCTTGCGATTTTGATTGTATACTATATATGTAGAACGTGAGATGAAAGCGTTTCTGCTAGTTGATATCTATGTGTACATAGACATTATTATAATATCAAAAAGTTTTTGATATAAAGATATTTTGGATTCTCATAAGGGAAAAACCCGTTCCGTTCTGCGGCGTGGTCTTATGAGATATCGTTTACTTGTTTATATACTTGTTTAAATTGTTTTACTCATACCAGTCCCATGACTGACCCGGAGTTTACTTTGTTATTTTCCCTAAACTCTTGGGTGCCTAAATTTGTACGGGCAGTCAAGTAGTCGGGTTTTACAGATATACTGGAAGAGCTTGGAGCAGGAGGCTTCAAAATCATATAGCTATAGTTATTTCCGCTGTGTTGTAAGTGCTGTACTCTGATAAGTGCTATTGTATACATAACTGTTATATTTCAAAGTTATGTTATCTATTATATGTTATTCGTTCCACTGGGAGGTTCGTGTTACTCTGGTGTTATGTTCTTCTTCTTCTTCTTCTTCTTTTCTATGTTTCTGTCTTATCTATTCTCACCTTCAAATTTCTTTCATTAACTATTCGGTTATTTTCGATCCTTGGAAGTTCGATATGTGTTGTATATCGGATAACCAAGATCGCATTTTTCCGGGTCGTTACACTCACCCATGACTCGATAGTAAGCACATGGTCTGTTAGGGGTTCCCTGCCTTTCCGTTCGTACACGACTGACTAAAGATGGTAGGTAGTCGACGACGTACTATCCAGGGAAATAATCAAGTATCGTCGACTCCACGCTAATCCATCCCAGTCTTTAGGTCGCTCGCATAGCAACCAAGGCATACTCTTGGCTCTTCTATCGTAGACCTTAACCCCTGTGAGGCCGGGTTTCATGGACCATCTGCCACCTCACAGAGGGATAACAAGAGTACCCTCACGTCCCCCGAAGCTACCGCTTCGTCACCCAGTTCGTTGGAGCCTTTATCTAAGTCAGATAATTTGCTCCTTCTCGTGTTTTAAGCGATGACCTACCGTACCGGGTTACTCATCTATTCATGAACTAGTCCCATGTCCTTGGCTAAGTATTATTACTTAGTTATACTTAACTAAGGTTCACCACTTAGCTTCATTTCCCCGTTACCCTTGATTAACTACGATTTTCTGCCTAGTTCCTCTACTAGGGTTTTTGCCTATTGGGTTAAGTGTTGTTATTCAAGTTCATGGCTTAGCCCGCCTATGAATCATGTCAAGATTGGCTAAGTATTCAAGTCCAAGACCTAGCCCTATAAGTTGGTTAAGTATACCAAGAAGCTCATGCCTTAACCCTATTCAATCATCAAGTCAATTTGGTTAAGTACTTGTTTATCTTAACCCTATCAGGTTATCGTGTTAGATTGGTTAAGCACAGATTATCTTAACCTCATCGGATTATCGAGTCGGATTGGTTAAGTATAGGTTAACTTAACCCCATCCACTAATCGTATTATAACGGTTGAGTATATTTAAAAGGTCCTAAGACTTAACCCTATCAGGTCCGCATATTAGATTGGTTAAGTATAGGTTACTTAACCTCATCAAATCATCATGTATAATTGGTTAAGTATAAGTTACTTAACCTCATTAAATTATCTTGTTAAGTTGGTTAAGTATTGGCTACTTAACCCCATTGAATTACCAAGTTTAGATCGGTTAAATGTTTAATTTAACCCCATCGAAGTACCGTGTTTAGATTAGTTAAGTGTAGGTTACTTAACCCCATCTAATTACCGTGTTTAGATTAGTTAAGTCTAAATTACTTAACCCCATCTAATTACCAAGTCAGATTAGTTAAGTGTAAATTACTTAACCCCATCCCCTAATCATCTTGTATGGTTAAGTGTCATTAAGAAATCAAGCCCGGTCCCACTTAACCTACCCATTCGTGTCATATCGGTTAAGTGTCATTAGTCAAATTTACTTAACCTTATCATGTGGCATTAATTTAATTAATGCACTCTCAACCTCTCACATTAGACCTTGTTGTGGTTACTAGTTAAGCCGGGTGGGTCCGGGTAGTTTTACACCACAACCTAGTCTAACCTCGGGTCTTAAGCACGACATGGCCAACTTCTCACATTGGATCCTATTGTTTGTAGCCACTAGTTAAGCCGGGCGGGTCCGGGTAGTTTTACGCTACAAACTCAACCCAACCTCGAGTTGGCCACTTTCATGTTTGGTCTAGTGTCATATTACACTTACAACCCATACGTGTCTAGCCCCAAGTTCCATGTTTTCGTACGTGTCATGTTCATGTTTAAGTGTTTCCAAGAGTGTCACATTTTCATGCAACCCCATGTCAAGTTTTCGTGCCACTTTCAAGTCAAGTTTTCGCGTCACGTTCGCGTTTGTCTAACTACCCCAAAATCGTGTTTTCACTTGAGTAAAAGCGAGTCAACATAGTAGGTATACTATGGCTACATGTAGACCCCAAAACATGCACGATGCCACAAATGGGATTGGCTCCAAACATGCATGGTATCATAAGGGGGTTTGGCCTTAAAACATGAACGATAGTGTCATATAGGGATTGGCCATAAGCATGCATAACATGAAAGGGGATTGGCCACAAGCATGCATAATGTCATAAAGGATTTGGCCACAAACTTGCATATTATCATAAGAAATTTGGCCACAAATTTGCATATTATCATAACGGGATTTGACCTTACATAAACATGATATCATAAGGGGGTTGGTTTCAATTACATGCATAAGCCCCAAAGTCCAATTTATGCAACTATTTCACAAGTCAAAGTGGCTCTAAGTGTTCATGCTATCATACTACAAGTAAAGGTCCAATCTTGCATGGCAAACTAAGTCCAATGCAACATGAATAGCATGGTTTAGTCGCTAAAACATAACCCAAAGTCATATGTTCATGATAAAGGGGCAAACTAGGTTTACATAGGTTAACATACTCATGTTTCATCGCATTTTATCCCATGTCATCATTAAACTACCGTTAACATCTCGAAGTAGCTAGAACTTACATAGCGTGGCTTAGCGAATTAGCATGAATCGTCTCGACGAAGAAAGGTGGCTCCTTTGAAGAAGAACCGTCATGAAATCGTCGTAGCAACGTTGATTTGGCCTCTATTTGGTGTAGCAAGCTCGCACCTTTTGATTCGGATCTAGTTTGAATGCTTAGGCTCTAGGAATAGGAGATGGAGGCCATGATCACTTGGCATTTGGGCAGCACTTCGTGGCATGAGTGATTTGTGAGGGTTTAGGGTAGGCTTAGGGGTCTTTTTATAGAGATTAGGAGTAGTTTAGGCCGTTAGATTAACCCTAGGATAGATCCAAGCCCTCAAAAATCGTCACAAGCCTCCAAAACCGAGCCAACATGACAAGCAGGTGCACCAGGTCGGAGTTCTACAGGGGGGGTCGACCCAGGGGTCGACACCCAGTGGGTCTGGTGGGAATTTTCCCGCCTTCTCTTTCTGGACTGAATTTCAAATCTGTTTTCGGATTTGAATTTTCGTGAAACTTCGTTGGGCCTTAACTGGGTCATACGTACTCCGATTTACGAAATTTCGGACTCTATTCCGCGTATTTTTCCGAGACGAACGCAATGGCACAGCCCATTTCTCCTGATTGAGATTTTATATTTTAATTCTGCCTTGATTCTTGATTTAACACGTTGTTAAATTTCGGGTTGTTACAGTTGCCATGCTTGATTTGTTTCCATCATTATGACATGCACCCCCCCACCCCCGTTATCTTTACACCATCTGTTCAGTGGTACCTTAGAGTATTGTACGGTATGTAGTGCTAACTCTTTGGTTGCAGGTCCAGGTTCAGGTATGGTTTAGTATACCTATTATTGTTCTGCTTAGTTGCTTATCGTTCATACCATACTTTTGTCTGGCCCAGAGTTTTATGTCTCTTCTTATTACTCTGGGTGCTCTCACGAGCAGACTAGAGACAGGTTAGCTGGTGATGCACGAGTAGACGTACCGGAGACGAGCAGGAGGCTTCCACGTATGATACATATATAGATATTTTCCTGTGCCGCTGTTGGTCACTACTTTGGGCATTAGTAGTGCACCCTTCCTTTCTTTTGTTTAGAGACAGTAATTTGAAAAGTTGTAATAAGCTGTATTTAGACTTCCGCTACTCTGATGTTGATGTTGGTTTTAGTTATCAGCTTATGCACTGTCTCGCCTATTTTATGTCAAGTACATTATTATTATATTTTGTTCCATGCGTTGAGAGACACTCTCCAGGTTTTTGATTAGTTCATTCTTTTCTTTCCTTTCTTTGGCGACCGTTATGTGCTAGTTGGGCATGTGTACAACGCACTTTCGGAGGAAATGCCGGCTGGTGCGGGGCGGGCCGTCACACTTGGTATCAGAGCTCTAGGTTTCGTAGTTATCCTAGGGAAGTTATCAGGGAGAGATAGTATACGTATGCGAGAGAGCGTATTTTTGATTATTTTGGTTTTCAAAGCTATATATATATTATTAGTATAGCTAAGGGTGAAGTCACACTGCACTAGCACCACCATGGAGATGGTTAATTGTTTTCTCTTTACAGATTGAACGATGAGCCGATACGCAAGAAGTGCTGGTAGGGGAGCAAATAATGGGACTGCTGCTGACATGAGGACGATGTTTACTGACCTCATGAGGGAGACGCTTAGGGATGTGCAGAGGGCAACTCCCAATGGTGGTAATGGTGGTGGTCCAATAGTGCAGGCGCCTAGGGCCGATTTCGCCAAGCTGAATAAGGATTATACTAGTCTTGGTGGGAAGCCGTTCCATGGAACGGAATCGGCTACGGATGTTCAGGATTGGTTGGATAGCTGCGAGCGTATCTTCAAAGGCTTGGGTATCAAGGATGCGATGAAGAGAAGGCTAGCGTCCCGTCAGCTGCAAGGACGGGCAATGAATTGGTGGAATGCTATAAAGGCAACTACTCCTGAAGATCGGATTACTTGGGAGCTGTTTAAGGTTCGCTTTAGCGATAAGTTCATTCTAACTGCTCAGAAGTCAGTACTTGTTAGCCTGCTTTGTGACCAGGGTACCCAAAGCAAATATCATGTTGAAACACTTTTCGGCAGATGCTGTCACATATGGAATCTCTGGATAACATCGCTCTCTGACATTGGGAGCATCGTCAGAAGACACAAGGCAGTTTGGTCAAAATCACAACATCAGTATAAACTGGCCCGAAACCCCTATCAAATGACCTCATTTGGATCTATTCACCTCATATACTCGTAGCCCTTTGAATTAGCTTCAGTTTGAGCTTTGGTTTGGCTCAATCAGACTTACGGTTTGAAAGTTACGCCCATTTCCGTGAACGAGTGTAAGCTGGCATATGACCGCGATCCGATCCGCCCTTGCCTACGCGATCCGATCCACCCTTGCCTACGCGATCCGATCCGACCTTGCCTACGCGATCCGACTTATGACCGCGATCCGACCTATGACCGCGATCCGACCCATGACCGCGATCCGACCCATGACCGCGATCCGAACTTCGGACCTGTTCACACGCAGCTTGTTTTGACCTATTCTCAAGGATACTGGCTCTCCTATTTTTCTGGATCGCCTGCCACGTACCCCATCATGAACCAGTCCTCCCAGGAGCTTTCCTACAGCTATAAATACACCATCAAAGGGCATTTTCAGAGGACTTTTGGCATCTCAACTTCCATGGCTGCCATGGCCAACACTTCTCCATGAATAACCACCATCTTCCTCAATAAAATTCAATGGATTCGGAGAGAATTATTCATTGAATTCAGTTATTTCTTCATATCCTATGCTCAAAATACGACGATTTGGGTGTTAGGACCATTTTTTGGTCTAACATTTTGGTGCTTTCACTGAGAACCGAATTCTCAACCTATCGGATTGCTATTCTACTATTTGGATTTGAAAGTTCGAAGAAAACAGTCCGCGTTTCTACCATTTTTGAATATTTCGTTGATTTCAGAAAATCAGAGCTTCATACCTTCGAAAAAAAGCTAAGGGTTCACAAGCTTCACGACCAAATGAGGATAATAAAGAAAATGTGCTGGAGCAGGTCGAGGGGATCGCGGATCGCGGATCGCGGGTCGCGGATCGCGGGTCGCGGATCGCGGATCGCGAGTCGCGGATCGCGGATCGCGAGTCGCGGATCGCGGATCGCGGATCGCGAGGAGACCACGATCCGATCTCAAGATGAACCCACGACCCGACCGAGCAAGGAAGTCGCGATCCGACCCGGTGATACTTCCACGACCCGACCTGGAGCAATTGTTGTGAACATATCCACGAACTGGAGAAGACCATGAACCGATCCGAAGCTGGAAGGTTGGAGTATCCCGATCGCCAAGCTGGACCACGACCCGAAGAAGTTCAGCGAACCGCGACCCGAAGGAGCTCAACCACGAACCGAACCGAGTCTAGAGAACTGTCACGAACCGCGAACCGGAGGACAGTAGCGAACCGCAACCCGGAAAAATGACGACGAACAAGGGTCACGACCCGATCCAAAAAAGTGACAATTTTTGGAAAAAATACAATTTTTAGATCATTTCAGAAAAGGCTCCATGTTTCAAAATCAAAAAAATCGTGCGGTGCCCACATTTTCGACCTAACCGGTTAGGTCGATCGCCGCCGGGACTGCGGGGCCCCGGATCCCCGCCGGCCCTGCGCCCGGACCCGCTGACGGCCTCGCCTTCGGCTCGGAGCACGGCCTCGCCTTCGGCTCGGAGCACGGCTCATCTTCAGCTCAACATATATGTTGGCCAACAGCATTCATCAAAGCTTGTCAATGAAGAATAAACGGATTGTCAAAGAATTTGACAACGGAATGGCAATAATTAGAATTCCTCCAGAAGCCATGACCTCTATCTACCGATGTTATTGAATGTGAGGAGTTGTTGAAAAGATTCGACACGCTGACTATGGCAGTATACAAAATAATGATGGTCTCATAACAGCCTCTTCTTCCAGAGCTCCGATGGTGTTAAGATCTCCCCAATGCAACCGATGATGTTCCTGAACGAATAGTGATCACCTAGTTTACGTGACTTAAACCTGTCCTACAGGCGAAATCCCAGATGACATTGATATAGAACAATCCGGATACTATTCTGAGGATGACTCAGAAGATCCCAATGAACTTGATTCTCAATAATGGGATACCCGACGGCAAGTATGGATCCTAGCACTACAAAGTTACCCTTCGCTTGAATGGCATGGTGAAAAACGTATGTCCTACGGTTCACCTATTTGCCGTCAACCGCATCGATATAGATTGATTTCCACGTGTCCAAGGGTTAGATCGATGTACTTTGGTGCCCAGAGTTAGGAACCAATTGAACCTCCGCAGGCCGTGATTGGATATATGGATCATTGCTGGGATGATAACAACTTGACTGCTCACTGGCCACTATATGACCTTGGTCAAGAGACGAGAGCTCGAGATCAACGCAAATATGAATCAACCATTAGCTCTCCACTTCATACAACAGTTGTGATAGGATATACGAACCTTACTTGAAGCCTCACAAGCTATGCTATCATGTTCAAGCTCATCTGATCAAGATTCAGACAGACCAGCTCCAACAGAATTCAGATCCTACATTGCACCCTAGTGCCTATTGCTAAATATGCTAACCGAAGATGGAGCGGGAATGGTCTATGGTGACCAAGTTATTGGAGAAGCCGACTATTCAGCTGGATGGACCATGCTACGCAACAAAGATAACATGGAACCCAAAGATTCTTCCCCTCTAGATGAAATGGAGTGTGAAGGAGGTATCAATATTGCGAATAATGGGAGCATCACAAAAGGAATTGCCCAAGGATCTGTCTGAAGATCTAGATCCCAGCAAGGATCATCATTCGGGATCCAGAAGGGTGACATCTAATGACGCAATTACACGTGTTCCGATTGGTGACGTCGACCTGACTAAGGTCTTGAAATCGGATCTCATTTAGACCTCTTCCGAACGAAGGAACTGACATGCTTTCTACAGGCGAACCTGGAGGTGTTCGCTTGGACCTATGCTAATATCCGCAGGATTTTACCATAGTTTATGAGTCATTTGTTGAGAATAAACCTGAAGTGTGTTCTTGCCAAGCAAACAAGACGTATGCTCGATCCAGGGAAAGCATCTACCATGAAAGAGTAAGTCGGAATGCTGAGAGGCAATGGTTTTATATGATGTGCCACGCATCTCGCTTGGATATCAAATCCCGTCCTTGTCAAGAACGCTAATGGAAAATGGCGCACACGCATTGATTTCTTAGATTTGAACAAAGTTCGCCCAAAAGGAAGCTTCCCGTCAATCAGAATTGATCAGCTTGTGGATTCAATGACTAGACATGAATGTATCCCTCTCATGGACGTGTGCGCAGCTTACAACCAAATTCTTATGCATGTGCCTGATCATGAATAAACATGTTTTATCATTGACCTCGAACTGTACTGTTATATGGAATTGGCATTCGGACAGAAGGATGCCGAGGCAACTTACCAGTGCTTACTGAATTATATGGCCCACAACCAAAGTGCAAGGCCCATGGAAGTCCATGTAGGTGATAGTCTTATGGAGTCCGAGCGGTCAACCTACCACATTTCGAATCTGACAGAGATGTTCAATATCTGGAATGAACCTAAAGGCCTCATAGTTAGCCATGAACAACAAAAAATTAAAGGCGTCTAAAGCTTGGCATGAAAGTTGGCACCACTTGTGTGTAAGGAGGATAAGGTCTGGAAACTAGTCAATAATGTGAGCAAGAAAGTAGTCGTGGTATACCCAAAGATTGAAAAACTCGTCTACAGCTTGCTGATTGCTCTAAGAAAGCTCCCTCATTATTTCCAAGTTCATCCGATGGTATGCACCCTCACTAACTGCTACGACAGGTCCTGCAACGACCTGAGGCACCTAGAAAATTGCTTGATCGGGACATAAAGCTAAACCAGTTTGATCTCAACTCCCTCCTAAAGAAGTCCATACGAGGGCAAGCATTAACCAACTACATCGCTGAATGTACCACTCCCGAAGAGGATGTGGTAGGTGTAGAAAATGCACCTGGAAGATGTAATCAGACGGTGCAAAGAATGATTGACTGTCCGATGCCGGTGTCTTATTAATAACCTGTAACACCCCACACCCGCTATAGTCACTCACTAAGGGAATGCCATAGCATCGGTGGAGTATTTTTAGTGAGTATAGAACAGTAAAATTACAACAAGACAGATATAATGTAATACTTGAAAATTTTAAAACATCATCTCATAGCAGCGGGAAGTAAAACATGTTTGGTTACATCATAAAACCATAACAAGAGTCAAGTACAAAATATCCATCCTGAATAAAATAAGTACATAATCCCACTACTCATAACAAATAGCCATAACAGAAAAGATAAGATAAGCTGAGCTCTACATCTACGGTCCAAGCTCCAAGAGATAGATAAAGCAAACTGATCAAAACCCACTAGCACTAGGCCCAACCTGAGGACCTGAAGGAAAAAGATAAAAACAACGGGGGTCAGACATAAGCCTGAGTGAACCCTATCTCCTTAATAATACAATTATTAAAGTAATTAGGGTATGATATGAACTCGGTATGGTATCTTTGGGGATAATGACTACACGAAGTTGCCCACGAACACAGGACGAACTAAGATAACCGTAAAGACGCATCTACCCACCCAAGGATAATTACTAACTGCACCACACCAGTTCTACCCACCAAGAGTAATTCCTACTTAAAGGTTGATCCCACTAAGTGTACTTAGTAATTTTTCACCCGGTAGTTTCTTGTACCCCTACACAGGTGCCGTCTGCCCCTATTTTTACTAGGTGTACCCACTACCCCCAAGCGATCGGCTCCCTACCGTAGATACCCGTGCTGGTCCCACAAAAGGGGGTGTATCATTTCCCAAAGTGGCTACCATATAATATCACTGTGCACGGCTTTATATCTACCCGATGTAACAACGACTTACCAACCAGCCCGGGTCCACACACGCATATGAAACCCGTTGATCCCGCGTTGCCACCGCTAACCCGTTTTGGCCTCTTACAGTCAAGCCCAATATGCGTGTCCCGTCACCCGACAAGGGTCGAGCCTACAAAGATACGTTGGGATATTGGTTGAAATGGGCCCCCACAAGCTACTACTTAAGCTTGTCGTTTAATCTAGTGCATCCCACTTAACCCTTTAACCATGTCCCTTTACATGTTATAAATCTTGGCTAAGTCCTTTAATCATATTTCAATTGCCACTTAGGGCACTCACTAGATTCCCACATGCCACCCATGGCACTTACTTAACCCCTTAATCATGTTTAATTACATGTTCCACCTTGGTTAAGTATTCTAATCGTATTTTTCTATTGCCACCCAAGGCAACCCACTAGTCTCATCATGCCACCCCAAGGCACCCACTTAACCCCTCATGTCCCACTACATGCTAATATGGTTAAGTGTTTCTTAATTCATTAATTAAGATCATGACCTCATAAAGACCTCCCACATTAGACCGTCTTTTATGACTGCTGGATATGCCGGTTGGTTCCGGGCAGACTTCTGTCATAAAAAGGGCCTAACCTCGTGTCTTTACTTTAATCATGTATTTAATTTATGACTAAGACCTCTCATATTGGGCCAATCATTTGTAGCCGCTGGATGGCCGGTCGGTTCCGGGCAGACTTCCGCTACAAAAGGGTCCAACCTCGTGTCTTAGTTGATTAATTAATCCTAATTAATCACCCCCATATTAATTATCCCTAATTAATATCAAATTTTCCATAACATGGGTAGACCTAACTCAATAGGTAAATTCCCATGGGGTAGACCTAACTTAATAGGTAAATTCCCACTTATGGTAATTTATTTTTATTGTATGCTTAATCATACCCAATCATATTTTTATTAACATATTTACCAACCCCATCGTTCCCCACGTAAATCGTTCTCATTTCATGACATAAATAAGGGGAAGATCATTACAAATATCATGGGTTTAGCATACAACTTTGTCATGGGTTAAGAGGATGTCAACTTGCATATATGAGCATATATTAACCCAACTACATTTAACCCAAACTTGCATATTATCAAACATGTGTCTTACATAACATGTTGCATATGAACTTACATATCATCAAACATGTGATTTGCATAACATGTAGAACTTGCATTTTAGCATATACTTAACTTGCATAAGCACTCACATACTTGCATAAGCATTCATATACTTGCATAAGCTTGCATATCATGTTAAACTTGCATTTCAACATATACATAACTTGCATAAACATTCACATACTTGCATAGGCTTGCATATTATGTTAAACTTGCATTTCAACATATACATAACTTGCATAAACATTCACATACTTGCATAGGCTTGCATATTATGTTAAACTTGCATTTCAACATATACATAACTTGCATAAACATTCACATACTTGCATAGGCTTGCATATTATGTTAAACTTGCATTTCAACATATACATAACTTGCATAAACATTCACATACTTGCATAGGCTTGCATATTATGTTAAACTTGCATTTCAACATATACATAACTTGCATAAACATTCACATACTTGCATAGGCTTGCATATTATGTTAAACTTGCATTTCAACATATACATAACTTGCATAAACATTCATATACTTGCATAAGATGTTAAACATGCATATAAGCATATACATGACTTGCATAAGTACTCACATACTTGCATAACATGTTTGCATAATGGATCCATATTCACTTAGTGTTTTGCATCATAAACATCATGAAACAACTTGCATAAAAATATCATGATTACATATTATGAAACTTGCATGACATAAGGCATATAACTTGCAAAACACATAATATTCACTACATCAAGCTTGCATAAATATATGGATCCACAAACATAGCCATACTTTATCACATCTTATCATAATCAATTCAATAATTGATTATTAAGGGGATAGAAGCTCACCAAAACAAGATTAGCAAGTTAAATGAAGCAAATCCCAATGATTAAGTAGAAGAAGATGTAGATTAGCTTGCAAACCCTCTTAGGATTTTTAGTGGAGGCTCTCCAATTTTCTAAGTGGTGGCATAATGGCCTTAGATCTATTTTTGGTAAGGATAAAGGGGGGTATTAGGGTGAATATATAGATTAGTTAGATGTTTTAGGACCATAGGATATACCCTAGAACCAATCCTAGCCTTTAAAGCATGTCTTGGGGAAGAAGTCAAGTGTAGGAACCATTTAGGGCCCAAAAAAAACAGCCCAAAACTCATCCCGGGCCTCAAAACATGAGCAGTTTTCGTTTTTGATTTTTCGTGAAACTTTGACGGGCCATAACTTGGTCATACGGACTCCGATTTACGAAAACTCGGACTCTATTTCGCGTATTTTTCCGAGACGAACGCAATGGCACAGCCCGTTTCCCCTGATTCAGAATATTAAATTTAATTCTGCTCTGATTTATGTTATAACAAGTTATTTAACATACGGGGTGTTACATTCTCCCCTACTTAAAGGATTTCGTCCCCGAAATCTCTAAGTCAAGAAGAACGTATCCTACCAACCAAACAACCATCTACTCAACCATCAAACACTGGCATCCATTGTCCTTAAACAGTTTCTAATGATGTATGAGCATATGCAAAAAGTGTGTGTATATGTTCCCTATCTAATGTATGAACATATGCAAACCATGATAGTGCCATGCATCCATTATGTATGCGAGAGAACCCTATCGACACATACAATATCTACATGAGTGCACAATCATTCACCAAAATGCATCATCCATGTGATAACACAACCATTATACATCCATAAATATATCTTCCTACACACAATTTTATGCAATATGCAATATGAAGTGACTGAGCCGATCTAGTGCCTAGAGTGTGTGTATATGCATCCACGAGCAACCATTAGCAAACACTTGCATCCACTTGCATCCATCAACCATAACATGTCTCAAACACATGTTTCAACCATAGGTTTACCCTATCTAAAGGTCAAAAGTACTAACGAGAGGACATACTAAGAATAAGATAAGCACAAGATATGTGATGAAGGAGAAGCAAAAGGATATACCCTCCGAAAGAAAAAGGGTACCTCGAACGCATCTTCGCTTCCGTCTCCCAGGTAGCGTCGCTCTCTTCATCTCCCCTTTGTACTTTGACTAGTTGAACCTCTCTGTTTCTCAGCTTCCAAATCTCTGACCCAAGGATGCAAGTAGGAGCTCGTCGAATCGTCGCATCACGCTCTGCTTCCACTTCTCTAAGCAAACTCGGCTCTACCACCTCTGCGGTCTCATGTAGGCACTTCCTCCCATAGAATACATCACTAAGTCTGTCGGGCAACTCCGCCAATGGAAGATGCTCCTCCCATGTACCTCCAAAATCCAAGATACATAGCCTCATAAAGGTCTTCTAAAACATGATTCACCCTCTCAGTCTGGCTATCCGTCTGAGGATGATATGCGGTACTCATACCCAACTGAGTCCCTACCGCCTCTTGCGAATTCTTCAAAAACTCTCTAGTGAAGATAGGATCTCGATCACTCACTATGCTAGAGGGTACCCCATGTAATCGAACTATCTCTCGAAGATATACTGAAGCTAGCCATGGAGCAGTCCTCTTGCTCTTCATAGGTATGAAATGGGTGCTCTCAGTAAGTCTATCTACCCCCACCCAAATTCCTGTATTACCCTTCCTCGACCTGGGTAACCCGTCAATAAAATCCATCGAGATGCTATCCCACTTCCATTGCGGAACCTCCAATGGGTGAAGCAACCCACCTGGTTTCCTTTGCTCCGCCTTCACTTGCTGGCACACCTAACATAGAGCGACATACTCGGCCACATCTTTCTTCATACCAGCCCAGAAGAAAACCCTCTTCATGTCTTGGTACATCTTATCCCCACCGGGATGAATGGTCATCCTAGAACGGTGTGCGTCATCAAGAATAGCTTTCCTCAAACCCTCGTCTTGCGGTACACCAAGTCTACCGTCTCTACGCAAACACCCCTATCGTCTAGGGTGTTCCTACTCAAATGGCTGGACGACTCCCCCCTTATGAGCTTCTCTATCAACTCAACCAACTGTGGGTCGTCCCTCTGTGCTCTTCCAATCCACCCCAAAAGAGTAGGTCTAACCAAGGAGGCTAGCAAACCGGGTACAAAGTCAATGGAAGGTCTAAAGTCAAACTTAGAAATAAACTCTAAGCTCCGTCGTTCAACGAACAATGAACTCAAGGACAACCTTTTTCTTCTTAAGGCGTCTGCTACCATGTTACCCTTACTCATAGGATGCTAAGGATCCCATCCACTTTTGTTGTCCTAAGACTATGCACTCGAAGAGTCTCCAACACTTCCCTAAGATGTAGGGCATGCTCTTCTCCACCAGGATATCATCCAAAATCATCATAACCGTCTCCCACGCAGACCACCCTAGTCGAATTCGGCATCCCCCAAATGCAAGCCCCAAAGGCCTAAACCAATATCAGACAAACACCCAAGGGATACCTCCTTCGGATTCAGACGACCTACGTGAGATGATACAAATAAAAATGGCTAATTAATTACGCCCTTGACCAATTCTGGATGTTCTCGCCAGTCTCGTTCCAAAACCGTCGTTTATTCTATACTGGCTCTGCTCAGCCTATTGAGCACATACGAAAACTTATTTCGTTCCTAGAAAAGACCAAAATGTCATCCATAAAGACCATCACAACTTATTTAGGTACTCCTTGTACACCCTTCTCATCAAATTAACCAAACATGCGGGGCGTATGTCAAACCAAATGGCATCACCAGCCACTCATAAAAGAAATCATCCGGAGTCCTAAAGGCAGTCTTTTCTATGCTATCCTCAGCCACTCTCGACTGATGAAATCCCGTGGCTAAGTCTTACTACAAAAATACTGAGGCGCCAGCCAACCGATCAAAGAGATCATCAATCCTTGGCAATGGGTGTCTATTCTTCTTTGTGAGTTTCTTTAGTTCTCTTTAGCCTACACAAAGTCTGAGGGACCCATCCGCCTTCATAACAAAACTACTGGAGCGCCCCACTCCGATATACTTCGTCTTATGGACCCCTTTTTAAGCAAATCGCCTACTTACTTATGGAGTTCCCTCCTCCCACTAGGAGCCATGTGGCACACTGGCCAAGATACTGGTTTAGCATTATCCACCAGATATATTCGGAAGTCAATCTCCCGCTTCGGAGGTAAGCCCTTCACCTCCTCAAACACATCCGGGTATTCCTGGACCACTCTAACAGATCGCAGACTCTAGACCAACGTGTCAAGCGATTCTAGATACCTTAGCATAACAGATTCTATGGGATTACAAGAGATCTCAAGAGTGTCACCCAAGCGGCCCATAAGCCTAACAACTCTCCCCCCCCCCCCCCCAAAATCAAGAACGGCACCCCTACTGGATAACCAGTCCATGCCCACTAACCCATAGCCCGTGAAGCCCAACAAGCATCACATCTAAACCCAACGCTAAGTATAGGAACTTTCAAACCCAAACACATCATGGAGCCCAATTGGGTTTGAAACAACTAAGGGATCATCTACCAACTGGTGTCTCAGTGCAGTGACTCTACTAGTAATGATGAGATAAACGAACTCAATGTGTCAAAATCATACAAAGTACGGACAGGATGATTGATCAGAAAAACTAGACTTTCAATAGAAGTAGTTCTACCTCTTTCCCGAATCGCGAGAGCCTGTACTTGCCCCCTAGCCTGACCTGGTGCCACATGAGCTTGCACCAGTCCTCCTGAGGTAGACCCCGTCCCTTGCTCCTTCTTTGGACAGTTTTTCATCAGATGCCCTGCTTCGCCACAGTGGAAGCAGCCAGTCTTAGTCTTCTTGCGACAATCTTTGTTTAGGTGGCCTAGTGTCCCACAATTGAAGCACCTCTTCTTTCCCTTGCCACCGTTGCCCTTCCCACCTTTGTTTTGCTGCTGCTGTTGAGGTCTCTTCTGATCTCCTTTCTTCTCGGGTGCTTTACTAGCATTGGGACCCTTCTCTTCCTTATGCATATTTTCTTCTGCTTTTGAGAGAAACCTTGCCTCAAACCTATGCCTGAAATCCACCCAAGAGTCAATCGGGCGTTCTCCATTAGTGACCTCCCACCAGAACGAGGCCTCTCCTTCCATTAACCAAGCGGCCAACCCGACTTTCTTTCCCTCTTCTACTTCCAAGATTTCCATCAATTCTTCCGTCTCATTAAGCCAATCCCTAGCTCCCACAAAAGGTTTTCCTCCCATAGCCTTAAACTTCCTACAAGTCATAGCAAAAGTATCCGCGCGAGGAGAAACGAGTGCAACGGGTGGAGGAGGAACATTTGCTGGACCTGCAGCGGCGGCCCTAGCCTCTAACAACCTCCTATACCATACTGGTACCGCTACACTATCCGGAAGATAAAGATCTTCAGCCATGCTGAGACGAAAAAGGGAAAGATTCAAAACGGAGAATTTGAGAGATAAAGGTATGGTTATCGGGGATTATGCTTTTCTTTCAAAAACTTTTCTTTTAAAAGACATGTTTTTGAAAATATTTCTTCCAAAAATGTTTTTAGAAAAATAGTTTTCTAAAACTTTTATCTGTTCTGGTAACCTTTGCTCTGATACCACGTGTAACACCCCACACCCGCTATAGTCACTCACTAAGGGAATGCCATAGCATCGGTGGAGTATTTTTAGTGAGTATAGAACAGTAAAATTACAACAAGACAGATATAATGTAATACTTGAAAATTTTAAAACATCATCTCATAGCAGCGGGAAGTAAAACATGTTTGGTTACATCATAAAACCATAACAAGAGTCAAGTACAAAATATCCATCCTGAATAAAATAAGTACATAATCCCACTACTCATAACAAATAGCCATAACAGAAAAGATAAGATAAGCTGAGCTCTACATCTACGGTCCAAGCTCCAAGAGATAGATAAAGCAAACTGATCAAAACCCACTAGCACTAGGCCCAACCTGAGGACCTGAAGGAAAAAGATAAAAACAACGGGGGTCAGACATAAGCCTGAGTGAACCCTATCTCCTTAATAATACAATTATTAAAGTAATTAGGGTATGATATGAACTCGGTATGGTATCTTTGGGGATAATGACTACACTAAGTTGCCCACGAACACAGGACGAACTAAGATAACCGTAAAGACGCATCTACCCACCCAAGGATAATTACTAACTGCACCACACCAGTTCTACCCACCAAGAGTAATTCCTACTTAAAGGTTGATCCCACTAAGTGTACTTAGTAATTTTTCACCCGGTAGTTTCTTGTACCCCTACACAGGTGCCGTCTGCCCCTATTTTTACTAGGTGTACCCACTACCCCCAAGCGATCGGCTCCCTACCGTAGATACCCGTGCTGGTCCCACAAAAGGGGGTGTATCATTTCCCAAAGTGGCTACCATATAATATCACTGAGCACGGCTTTTTATCTACCCGATGCAACAACGACTTACCAACCAGCCCGGGTCCACACACGCATATGAAACCCGTTGATCCCGCGTTGCCACCGCTAACCCGTTTTGGCCTCTTACAGTCAAGCCCAATATGCGTGTCCCGTCACCCGACAAGGGTTGAGCCTACAAAGATACGTTGGGATATTGGTTGAAATGGGCCCCCACAAGCTACTACTTAAGCTTGTCGTTTAATCTAGTGCATCCCACTTAACCCTTTAACCATGTCCCTTTACATGTTATAAATCTTGGCTAAGTCCTTTAATCATATTTCAATTGCCACTTAGGGCACTCACTAGATTCCCACATGCCACCCATGGCACTTACTTAACCCCTTAATCATGTTTAATTACATGTTCCACCTTGGTTAAGTATTCTAATCGTATTTTTCTATTGCCACCCAAGGCAACCCACTAGTCTCATCATGCCACCCCAAGGCACCCACTTAACCCCTCATGTCCCACTACATGCTAATATGGTTAAGTGTTTCTTAATTCATTAATTAAGATCATGACCTCATAAAGACCTCCCACATTAGACCGTCTTTTATGACTGCTGGATATGCCGGTTGGTTCCGGGCAGACTTCTGTCATAAAAAGGGCCTAACCTCGTGTCTTTACTTTAATCATGTATTTAATTTATGACTAAGACCTCTCATATTGGGCCAATCATTTGTAGCCGCTGGATGGCCGGTCGGTTCCGGGCAGACTTCCGCTACAAAAGGGTCCAACCTCGTGTCTTAGTTGATTAATTAATCCTAATTAATCACCCCCATATTAATTATCCCTAATTAATATCAAATTTTCCATAACATGGGTAGACCTAACTCAATAGGTAAATTCCCATGGGGTAGACCTAACTTAATAGGTAAATTCCCACTTATGGTAATTTATTTTTATTGTATGCTTAATCATACCCAATCATATTTTTATTAACATATTTACCAACCCCATCGTTCCCCACGTAAATCGTTCTCATTTCATGACATAAATAAGGGGAAGATCATTACAAATATCATGGGTTTAGCATACAACTTTGTCATGGGTTAAGAGGATGTCAACTTGCATATATGAGCATATATTAACCCAACTACATTTAACCCAAACTTGCATATTATCAAACATGTGTCTTACATAACATGTTGCATATGAACTTACATATCATCAAACATGTGATTTGCATAACATGTAGAACTTGCATTTTAGCATATACTTAACTTGCATAAGCACTCACATACTTGCATAAGCATTCATATACTTGCATAAGCTTGCATATCATGTTAAACTTGCATTTCAACATATACATAACTTGCATAAACATTCACATACTTGCATAGGCTTGCATATTATGTTAAACTTGCATTTCAACATATACATAACTTGCATAAACATTCACATACTTGCATAGGCTTGCATATTATGTTAAACTTGCATTTCAACATATACATAACTTGCATAAACATTCACATACTTGCATAGGCTTGCATATTATGTTAAACTTGCATTTCAACATATACATAACTTGCATAAACATTCACATACTTGCATAGGCTTGCATATTATGTTAAACTTGCATTTCAACATATACATAACTTGCATAAACATTCACATACTTGCATAGGCTTGCATATTATGTTAAACTTGCATTTCAACATATACATAACTTGCATAAACATTCACATACTTGCATAGGCTTGCATATTATGTTAAACTTGCATTTCAACATATACATAACTTGCATAAACATTCATATACTTGCATAAGATGTTAAACATGCATATAAGCATATACATGACTTGCATAAGTACTCACATACTTGCATAACATGTTTGCATAATGGATCCATATTCACTTAGTGTTTTGCATCATAAACATCATGAAACAACTTGCATAAAAATATCATGATTACATATTATGAAACTTGCATGACATAAGGCATATAACTTGCAAAACACATAATATTCACTACATCAAGCTTGCATAAATATATGGATCCACAAACATAGCCATACTTTATCACATCTTATCATAATCAATTCAATAATTGATTATTAAGGGGATAGAAGCTCACCAAAACAAGATTAGCAAGTTAAATGAAGCAAATCCCAATGATTAAGTAGAAGAAGATGTAGATTAGCTTGCAAACCCTCTTAGGATTTTTAGTGGAGGCTCTCCAATTTTCTAAGTGGTGGCATAATGGCCTTAGATCTATTTTTGGTAAGGATAAAGGGGGGTATTAGGGTGAATATATAGATTAGTTAGATGTTTTAGGACCATAGGATATACCCTAGAACCAATCCTAGCCTTTAAAGCATGTCTTGGGGAAGAAGTCAAGTGTAGGAACCATTTAGGGCCCAAAAAAAACAGCCCAAAACTCATCCCGGGCCTCAAAACATGAGCAGTTTTCGTTTTTGATTTTTCGTGAAACTTTGACGGGCCATAACTTGGTCATACGGACTCCGATTTACGAAAACTCGGACTCTATTTCACGTATTTTTCCGAGACGAACGCAATGGCACAGCCCATTTCCCCTGATTCAGAATATTAAATTTAATTCTGCTCTGATTTATGTTATAACAAGTTATTTAACATACGGGGTGTTACATAACCCCTAAAGGGCGGTCAATTTACTATGCCTTGCGATTGAAATTCTCCGCTACTAACAACGGTTCCGAGGACGACACCCTGATAACCGAATTGAAATTCGTTAAGGAGTTGGGAATAGTGGCATCGAACATATTTTATGACTTTTATATCGTTGTTCGCCAAGCTCGAAAGGAATTCCAGGCGCGGGAACCACCACTCGCAGCTTTCCTAGAACCGGAAGAAGGGTTGTTGGATGTATTAGAACGTTACAACATATCTCATGTCCTGCGAGAAGAAGATCAGAAGGCGGATAATCTGACCAAGTTAGAAGGGTCCAACAATCTAGAAAAGATAGAGATTATCCCCATCAAGACAATATGAAATACAACCATTGATCAGATGGAAGTTGATCCAACGTTGGAGACCAAATCACCAGTCAGCCACCCATTAGATGGGAGATGTGCATGAATGAAACTTCTGGTGAACGTGGTTCTGAAGTTAGAAAGTGAAGACTCATACTTCCACTCTTTTCATCGATTATCTGCCAAATGACTCACTCCCCTAAGGCTGGGGGAAACTACAGATTTGAGCATAAATTGCTCGAGATTACATCATCTAATTCAAAGCTGATACATCAAGAATTTGCCTGGCCAATTGACTTAGTCTTGCCTGAAAGTTAGCGAGTTGAAGATCTAGAACGCTTACGCATGAATGCTGGTTGATTGTCGGCGCACCTACCCTTGTCCCCGATATGGGATCGAGGGTATATCAGCAAATTTATGTGATATGATTATCCCACCAGCAGTAATATCCTATTTCCTAGCATGGAAAGTGCAAAAATTTCTATAAGCATGAATCCATTGTTCTCATGCTAATTTACAACCTAACACCAATGCAAAGATGTGCTACCATTAGCAATCCAGTCATGACTTCCTGACACTCCATCCTTACCCTCAGCACGGGGGCAAAAAGACGATTTGAAGGAGATGCGACATCATCACTCGCTTATAGTACCTACCTAGCCGCCTTTGCCATCTCAAGACCCCGACCAAGGTCTATTCATTTTTTGGGACTGCCGCCCCCATGATAATCTGAAAAGATGCCCCTCATCAACTAAAGGACTTTGGCAGCCCTTTATTGGCAGAGATAGGGTGAAGTAAAATGGACCTGCAATGAATATGCAACGCCATTTTTCACTCAGAATGATACTCATTTCTTTAACATGATTAATCTATAACCATGACTCTTATATTTGCATGATTTATGAGTTATTGATGTAATTAACTCAGATGAATTAATATGTGGATGGTGTAGGTATCCAGGATTTGCTACCGATCAAACTTGTAACACCCGCATATAGAGCCATAGAGCAATACTATAACGAGCTCGACTGAACTGCTCGCTAGCAAAGTCATGCCCCCCGTCTAAAGAAAGTCATATAGCTCAAGGTGGATTCGGAATGATCATCCAATCCTTGGCTTACACGTGGCAAACCGCAAGACAATTGGACATAAATCATTGAATCGCAAAGTCGTAGTCCAACTCCAGATGAACGCGGTGTGACCGCCTACATGGCTCGATCCTATGCTCGACGCCACCGGATTACATGAATTCAAATAAAGGAGGCAATACTGCCCCTTGATATGCTCACTTTTCAATCATGCAATTTACTTTCATATGCTTTACGAGTTATTGACATGACTAACTCGTGTGATATGAATGACGCAGGTACCCGAAGTTTGGTGCCAACCAATCCTCCCAAAGACTGTTCGGAGGAACGCAGAGCCTTGGCAAACGTTTTCCAACTGTTTGTCTGTCTGACTTTAATCCTCAGAGCTTGGATTAAAATATAAACCTTGGATGAGTAAGAAGGGCGTGCCTGATTGAAGACCGCTCGATCCATGACTCTAACTCTCATGATTCGAGAGAGAGTATAAAGGACGCGAAGATGACGTCCACAAGGCGCGATGGTGCACCATGATAGGAACCGCCTCGACAACAATCTAACTCTCCAGAGCAGAGAGAGAGTATTAAAGCGTCTCCGATTGAGCGCTAAGAAAGAGCTCTTACCCCGCTGAAGGATCGGGGAGCGATAGAACTGCTGAGCTCGAACTCTAACCTCGGCGACTGCCAGGAGAGTATAAAAGCATCCCTGATTGTGCGCTGAGAAAGAACTCTTACCCCGCTGAAGGATCGGGGAGCGACAGAACAGCTGAGTTTGAACTCTAACCTTGGCGACCGCCAGGAGAGTATAAAAGCGTCTATGATTAAGCGCTGAGAAAGGTGCTGGAGACTCAGCACCCCCCATAATTTCTGCTCCGTTGAAGGATCGTTGAGCATATCATGAAACAAGCTATGGCTCCTACCCCGCCAGATTGTCGGGGGACTGACTGAACTCCGAGCCCGGATCCTCCATGTCCGGACATGGGGGCAAAACAGTTAAGGTCCTAATCAATCCTCAACAAAGCCCTGGCCAGGCACTAAGTTAATGATTGATTGGGAGCATACCTATACACACATACTACTTTAGTGCATTTTCATTTATAATTGCATTGACTACTTATAACGCTTCATGACTTATTTGCCCATTCGCAGGTACAAGACAATGCGAAAGGAACAGAATTTTTATTAGTAAACGCAGGTTTACAAAAGATAACTAGTCAAGAACGCGAGGGACTCACTCGCAATGGTGGCAACATGCTAATGGAAAACGAACAAAGGGTCGCGTCCAGAAGGATGATGCAGGCCCCTTGAAGACCAGAAAGCAGATGCAAAGAGAACGTCCATCTGCTGATCCCAACTTACTTCCAGAATGGGAAGCTCAGATAAGGCTGGATATATCCCACGTAATAATTGAACAAGATGCAACGACAGGAAGTATAAAATATTCAAGATTAAATGCCTTATTGACTCAACTCAACCCCCATCGATACTGGGGGCATATGTACTGACCTCGCTTGTCCTCCGATGGCACTGAGAGCACAAGTGTCGGTTCATAGACTAACTTTGAAGACAATCCTGGCATGAAATGGGATTCAAAACATGTACGTCATGCCTCCGGAGTACAACCTTACTCATCTTTGCCGACCAAGCGAGCTAGCTTGTGGATAGAATGTGAACTTAAAGACTCAAACTACACCGAATGGAAGGTGTGACAAACCTATCTACTACCTTGCGATGGTGACAATCCTATAGGCACTGGTCCACATAATTTTAATAACGTCCCTTACTGACTACTTCATATGTGAATATTGGATTAAGAAATGATCCGTAACAATTGTGGATTCTCTCGACTACGATCCAGAGTGATCATGGCCTTCAGATTCCATACTGTTACGAATCAATGCGATTCTAAGATCCTTGATCAATACCAAGATATCAAGATAATCCAAACTTGAGTACAAATGACAAATTCATACGTTGATTCTGATATGCTTCATCCCAATAGTCCAGTTGTTAGCTTAGAGCCCAAAGATTCTTACATCGCCCCATGATTTGGGTGGCTACTTCATTTATTGACTCATATGTAATAGAAAGTCCAACCCTACCACGCGCTTGGCTTGCATAGAGTGATGATGTTGTTTGACGACGACCTATGCGTGTAGGATCACGCTCGGGAGCCGACAATTTAGAATGACTTCTGACGGATGAATTAGATCTTTTGATTTGACAAGGTTTAAACAATTTCTTGATCGTCTCGAATACTCCATCCATAGAGCTTGGCCCACTAGTTCCTGAGGAAGCAATGCAACAATTGGATAAAGCCTTTTCAAGGATAAATAACGTTCCAGAGAGATTTAGCTCAACACATTCAAAGCACATCTCATCTGCGATAAGATGTACTTTGGGGGGCAAAATGTTAGCCTGCTTTGTGACCAGGCTACCCAAAGCAAATATCATGTTGAAACACTTTTCGGCAGATGCTGTCACATATGGAATCTCTGGATAACATCGCTCTCTGGCATTGGGAGCATCTTCAGAAGACACAAGGCAGTTTGGTCAAAATCACAACATCAGTATAAACTGGCCCGAAACCCCTATCAAATGACCACATTTGGATCTATTCACCTCATATACTCGTAGCCCTTTGAATTAGCTTCAGTTTGAACTTTGGTTGGCTCAATCGGACTTACGGTTTGAAAGTTACGCCCATTTCCGTGAACGAGTGTAAGCTGGCATATGACCGCGATCCGATCCGCTCTTGCCTACTCGATCCGATCCGCCCTTGCCTACGCGATCCGATCCGCCCTTGCCTACGCGATCCGATCCGACCTTGCCTACGCGATCCGACTTATGACCGCGATCCGACCTATGACCGCGATCTGACCCATGACCGCGATCCGACCTATGACCGCTATCCGACCCATGACCGCGATCCGACCCATGACCGCGATCCGAACTTCGGACTTGTTCACACGCAGCTTGTTTTGACCTATTCTCAATGCTACTGGCTCTCCTATTTTTCTGGATCGCCTGCCACGTACCCCATCACGAACCAGTCCTCCCAGGAGCTTTCCTACAGCTATAAATACACCTTCAAAGGGCATTTTCAGAGGACTTTTGGCATCTCAACTTCCATGGCTGCCATGGCAAACACTTCTTCATGAATAACCACCATCTTCCTCAATAAAATTCAATGGATTCGGAGAGAATTATTCATTGAATTCAGTTATTTCTTCATATCCTATGCTCAAAATACGACGATTTGGGTGTTAGGACCATTTTTTGGTCTAACAGTACTGTTTAAGAAAATTTTGGAGCTCGGGTAGAATGGCAGAGTTGTCTCGGAGTATATTGCCGAATTCGATGCTTTGTCGAAGTATGGGTTATCTCTTATTGATACTGTCGAGAAGAAGAACGAGAATTTCATAACTGGCTTGGATCAGTACTTGGGGGAAAGGCTTATCAACCACATCGATGAGACGTTTGAATCGATTGTGGGGAAAGCATTGAGGTCCGAAAGTCTTTACCCTAAGTCGAAGACTGAGGTTCCATCTGCAGAGGAGCCAAAACCACAAGCAAGTGGTGGAGGCAAGAGCGGTTCTCAGAATAAGAGGAAGCAGAACCAGAATAAGGATGGCCAGAAGAAAAAGAATAAGCAAGATGTTGAGTGCTTCAGCTGTGGTAAAAAGGGCCACTATGCCAAAGAGTGTCGGCCGAAGCCAGCGGATAGGAAGTGCTTCAACTGTGGCCAAGTGAGACATCACAAGGACATGTGTCCGCAACCACCTAAAGAAAAGCAGATGGTGAAAGCGTATGCCCTTAATGTTGTTCCTTCTTCGTCGAATGCCCCAACTGCGGCGGAGAAGGGAAAGAATGTCGTTATTCAAGGTATGCTTTCTGTTTATGAAGTTCCTGTTAGAGTTTTGTTTGATACCGGGGCTTCCAGTTCTTTCATATCTAGTGACCTGGTAGATAGGTTGGGATTGGAGCCCGAGATTGTCGATAGGCCTTTTGTAGTGACGAACCCGATTGGCGGTTCAACTAACCTTAGCATGATTTGTCGTAATGTGGTCTTATCGAGTCATGGATGCGTGTTTGGTTGTGATTGCTTTGTTTTGGGCTTTACTGGGTTTGGCATTATTTTGGGAGTCAATTGGCTCCAAAGATACGGAGTGGTGGTAGACTGTGAGGGCTTTTTGGTGACAGCTAGAGCGGATGATGGGCGGAGGGTAGTGTTTGGTGGTCTACCCAGTGATGGGGTAATGGCTAGTTTTCTAAATTCCCTCAACATCCCACATAGTGAGTTGTCAGGTTTGCCCGTGGTTGGCCAATATCCAGACGTCTTCGAGGAAGTGACCGGGCTTCCACCACACCGAGAGATTGAGTTCCGTATTGATTTAGTGAAAGATGCCAGACCTATTGTGATGCCACTTCGTCGTATGGCACCAAGGGAGCAGCGAGAGCTCGGGTGCAAGTCAGTGATCTTTTGAAGAAGGAATTTATCAGAAGGAGTGTTTCTGAATGGGGAGCACTAGTTGTGTTTGCTACCAAGGCGGATGGTTCCCTTCGTTTGTGTGTAGACTACCGCGAGTTGAATAAAGTGACGAGGAAGAATAAGTATCCTCTACCGCGGATAGATGATTTGTTTGATCAGTTGGGTGGCGCGAGAGTATTCTCTCAGTTAGATCTCGCGACAGGTTTTCATTAGCTTAGAGTGGAAGCTGAGAGTATAGCTAAAACGGCATTTCGGACGCCGTCTGGATTTTATGAGTAGTTGGTTATGCCATTCGGGCTGAACAATGCCCAGCATATTTTGTGGATCTTATGAATAGGGTATTCAGAGATCAGTTGAATAAGTTTGTCCTTGTGTTCGTGGATGATATTTTGGTCTAATTGAGGATAGAGGAAGAACACAAGGACCATTTGAGGATAGTGATGGAGGTATTGAGAAAACACCAATTGAAAGCAAAGTTTTCTAAGTGTCAGTTCTGGAGGAGGGAAGTGAGATTCTTGGGCCATGTTGTATCAGAGAATGGTATTGCCGTGGATCCTGCGAAGGTGGCTACGGTATAAGATTGGTCTACGCCCAAGAATGCAACAGACATAAGAAGTTACTTAGGATTAGCTGGATATTATCATAAGTTTGTCCAAGACTTCTCCAAGATAGCAGCACTGTTGACTCAGTTGACCAAGAAGAATCAAGCCTTCGTCTGGGACGAAAGGTGCGAGAATGCATTCAAGAGCCTAAAGGAAAAGTTGACATGTGCACCAGTGTTAGTCATTCCTAAGGGGAATGAAGAGATGATAGTATATACGGATGCATATGGCACAGGGCTAGGTGTTGTGTTGATGCAAGGAGTTAGGGTTGTAGCTTATGCAAGCGACAGCTGAAACCGCATGAGAAAAGATACCCTACCCATGATTTTGAATTGGCAGCGATCGTGTTCGCATTGAAGATGTGGAGACATTATCTCTTGGGAGAAAGATTCGAGTTGTTTACCGATCATAAATCGTTAAAGTATCTCTTCTCTCAGAAAGATCTAAATCTCCGGCAGTAGAGATGGTTAGAATTCTTAGCTTCCTATGATTTCGACATCGCATATACACCAGGAAAGGACAATGCGGTGGCTGATGCATTGAGTAGAAGACATGCCAGTTTAGGGGCTATGTTTTTAGAATGGAAGCAACTGGAGTACATCGCTGGGTATGATTTCAGACCAAACTGCGAATTGGATCCAGAAACGTTAGCAAGTTTAACGATCAGACCCACTTTGATTGAGCGGATTGGTTCCAGTCAGAGGAGCGATCCTAGACTATCAGAAATCATCTCAAAGTTAGAGATGGGAATCGACGAAGAGATGAACAAGTATGGGCTTGATCGAGATGGATGGATTAGAAAGAATGGGATACTAGTTGTACCCAATGTGAATGGATTGAGATATGAAGTGCTTAGAGAATGTCATCACTCAAAACTGACTATACACCCCAGTGGTAACAAGAAGTACCGAGACATGAAGCAGACCTATTACTGGGAAGGGATGAAAAGAGACATTGGGAAGTTTATATCCAAATGCATGAACTGCCAGCTAGTTAAGGCCGAGAAAAAGAAGCCTAGTGGTTTGCTACAACCATTAGAATTCCCGGAATGGAAATGGGAACAAGTGTCAATGTATTTCATTGATGGGTTACCAAGGACTAAATCTGGCCATGATAGCATTTGGGTGATTGTGGACCGACTGACCAAAAGTGCAAGGTTTATACCCATCAAGTCAAACAGGACGACAACTAAGTTAGCAGAACTGTATATAAAGTGGGTAGTGAGATTTCATGGAATACCCAAAGGCATTATGAGTGACCGAGATCCATTGTTCGCTAGTGGATTTTGGAGGAGCTTACAAGAGGCGTTAGGATCAGAACTACATCTCAGTACCGCGTATCATCCCCAAACCGACGGACAGACAGAGAGGGTGAATCAAGTGTTAGAAGATCTATTGAGAGCTTGCATATTGGATTTTGGTGGATCATGGGATGACCATTTGCATCTAGTAGAGTTTGCATATAATAATAGTTATCAATCCAGTATTGGTATGGCTCCGTTTGAAGCTTTGTACGGAAGACCGTGCAACTCACCGTCATGTTGGGTAGAAACTGGTGAGAAGTTTGTGCTTGGACCCGATGTGATAAGAGAAACTTCAGCTAAGATTAAAGTTATCCAACAGCGAGTGAAGGCTGCCCAAGATAGGCAAAAGAGTTATGCTGATAGGAGGAGAAGAGAATTAAATACTCCATTGGCGACATTGTGTTTGTCAAGATTTCTCCATTAAAGAGCGTGATACGATTTGGCAGGAGAGGCAAGTTAGCACCAAGATTTGTTGGTCCATTCCCAGTTCTTGAGCAAATTGGGAATTTGGCATATAAAGTTGGATTGCCAGACAAAATGGCAGGAGTTCATAACGTATTTCATGTTTCCCAGTTAAGGAAATTCGTACACGACCCAGATGTGACTATTTCACCTGATCAGTTGGATGATATCGAGGTTGAACCCGAGGCAGTTGGGAACCGCAGGCCTATGCGTATTGTTGGGAACGATACGAAGCAGCTTCGAAGGAAGGCGGTGAAATTAGTCAAAGTTCAGTGGGGCGAGAATGAGAATGACTGTACTTGGGAGACAGAGGAGAGCATTAGGAAGACGTATCCAGAACTCTTCGCCTGGTAAGATTTCAGTTTCGATTTAGCCTTTCCGCAAGCTAGGATAGGTTTGTTTTGTTGGTTTTGCATGTTTGATTGTTGTTTGTGGCTGGTAGGTATGCGGGATCCTTTGTATGTTTCGGGTTAAGGAATTTCGGGGACGAAATTTCTTAAGGGGGGAAGAGTGTAATGACCCGCATTCTACGTATCGAAGGATCGTAGAATATTTATTTCTTTCACATACGAAGTCGTATGGTCATCAAAATTTTGGGAGACGACTATTGGGGTCATTTCCCATGTTCATGATTTTTGTCGATTTTTAAATGATCGTTTTGCCCCTAACCGATACTGTTTTGGCCATAACTTTTGACTGGAAACGAATTTTGACCTGAAACCACTTCCATTGGCTCCATATGATGGTTTCCAATTCTGTAGAATAGTCACGTTAGCTAAACGGACTTATCGTCTGGGAGGTATGGCTGAAACAAATTTTAGATGGTGGAAAACATCTTAATTGGGCTTAACTGGGTGATTAACAGCTAGGCCCAATGGGGAATTTTGGTATTAGGGTTATGAGCAGGCTGAAATCAGTTAGAGAACGATCTTATTTTCATTTTTCAGCTGCCACTTTCATTCTTGAAACCCTAACAATGGCCTCCAGTACCCAAATTAACTTCTAATCACTTTCTAATAAAGTTTTGGCTTAATCAACATCAAATCAAAGAAGATCTTCACCAAACCAGTATTAGAGCTGCTGTTAGACATCACTTCATCCAAATCAGCGAGGTTTCAGTTCTGAAAATTTTATTTGTGGCCTAGGTGAGTGATTTGCATAGTTTTGCACTAATTACGGTTGATTAAGGGTAATTAGTTAAGATTAACGAAATTAGGCATGATAAAATTCTGGAAAAATAATCATAAATTCGAAAATAATGTTTTAGACCTCTATTAGAAATTTGGTTTGATTTGGTTAGGTTTTGCTAATCCAACCATTAGTTTTTCCTAAACATGCTTAAGGGAAAATATGGGATTTTGGCTATGTTTGATCCATTTTACATGCTATGATTCATTGTTTTGGTGTTTATGATTGATAGTACATGTTGCTATGACTGTATGGCATGATTTGTGATTGTCTAGGAGTATTAGATTGGTCAAAAACGCCGTTGAATGGCGTAAAAAGCTTGCTGGACAAAGTGCGGGAAAAGTACTCGAACCGATCGGATCAGATAGAAGCACGCACCGAACCGCTCACACCAGAAGCTTCCAATCCGATCCTCCAGGGGTGACCAAGACCGATCCGCTCGCATCTGAGGATCCACGATCCGACCTGAACATGGTGGCACAACACGAAGGCACCCGATCCGAACCGATGCACAATAGATGGACTTGAGAGACTGGACCCGATCCGGAGTGTTTGGGAAGGAGGACTGAACCGCCAGGGGATGTGGACCCCGACCCGATCCGATGGAGGTAGCTCGACCGATCCGAACTGAGATGCTTGGACTTGAGGCATGAATCACGATCTGAATTCGAAGTATAAACTGAAGTGAAGAACCGATCCAGAGAAGACTAATAACCCGAGATGCAAAGGTAGTCCAAATGGGAAGTTTGTACTCAGGATCCAGTTGGGAACCAACGAGTTAACTTCATGATTGGACTTTGCTGCGGGACGTGTGCTAAGGGGTTGTCGATGTCCATAACTTTGGATCACTATGTGCAGGGAGTACGTGAACGGATTCAGGGCCACAGTTGCCTAGGTATGACTAAAGAGCTATAGACCAATGAAGTGGGGTCATTTGTAAAGGTTTGGTCATGACTCCTTGTGGTAAGCTTGGTAGTAGCAGTAGTTGTACATGTCGAACTCCGTCACTACTTCGATGGGTCTAGTGATTTACAGTGGTGGACATCGTATACTTTACGCACTGAGTGAGAGATGTGAGGATGGTTGCCATGCTTGATTTGTTTGCCATCATTATGACATGCATCCCCACCACCCCCGTTATCTTTACACCATCTGTTCAGTGGTACCTTAGAGTATTGTACGGTATGTAGTGCTAACTCTTTGGTTGCAGGTCCAGGTTCAGGTATGGTTTAGTATACCTGTTATTGTTCTGCTTAGTTGCTTATCGCTCATACCAGCATTTTGTCTGACCCAGAGTTTTATGTCTCTTCTTATTACTCTGGGTTCTCTCAAGAGCAGACTAGAGACAGGTTAGCTGGTGATGCACGAGTAGACATACCGGAGACGAGCATGAGGCTTCCACATATGATACATATATAGATATTCTCCTTGTGTCGCTGCTGGTCACTACTTTGGGCATTAGTAGTGCACCCTTCCCTTCTTTTGTTTAGAGACAGTAATTTGAAAAGTTGTAATAAGCTGTATTTAGACTTCCGCTACTCTGATGTTGATGTTAGTTTTAGTTATCAGCTTATGCACTGTCTCGCCTGTTTTATGTCAAGTACATTATTATTATATTTTGTTCCATGCGCTGTGACACACTCTACAGGTTTTTGATTAGTTCATTCTCTTCTTTCCTTTCTTTGGCGACCGTTCCGTGCTAGTTGGGCATGTGTACAGCGCACTTTCGGAGGAAATGCCGGCTGGTGCGGGGCGGGCCGTCACAAAATGTTTCCTGGAAGAAAAATAAACGCGGCGGATTTCTGTTGACTATTGGAGGAGTTGAATTAGGGTTGAGGGATGGTAGTGGTACTTATAGGCGGGTTTTAATATTTTTTATATGATTATTTTATTTTATTTTGATTAATTGCTAATTGTATTCGTCCTCTAAAATTCGTATGATCACACGCGATACCCAAAAATCATGAAAATGGGTATGTAGCTATAGTTCAACATTACGGACCCAACGAAACTGGCTTCGTTGAATTTCGACTCCGTTTTCTCACATAGCGTACTTTTAACCATCAAAATACTTACTGTTTTCCAGATTAAAATCCTGTATGTCCACATACTGACTCCAAAAATCACGAAAATAGAAATCTAACAATAATTTAATATTACGGATCCAGCAAAATTGATTTCAGCGAAAACGGAAGTCGTTTGCAAAACTGGCTATTTTTAAAGCTATAAATAACCCATTTAAATATATAAATATATTTAGAAATAATTAAATTTAATATTTATAAAAAAATATTATTGTATATATTCACAATAGAATATCATACAGCTCCAAAATATTCCTATATGAATTTCTAACTCGACATTTCAAATCCCGATTAAATCGATATTCGATTTATAATGAAATTCCTTTTATATATCGTTATAAAATATATATGAATTCCATAGTTATTTTTCTGAAATTTGATTTGGACATAAATCAAAATCTACACGACGAAATCTCAATTTTTCTCTTCCATTAGAAAAATATACTTCACCAGCTCCGAACGTTTCTTATTTCACGAAAATTCGATTTAAAACGGATTCTGTATATTCATTTAAAGTTCGAATCGCCAAATAGCGAACTGCAGCGCCATTTCGAGCTTAATTTAAATTATAATATAATTATACGTTCAATTATCGTTTATATTATATATTCGTTAATATAATTCAATTATAAACTGAATTATATATTATATATGATCCAGTTCACACAATATTGTGAATTCCACTATTTCCGGCTATTTCGGAAATTAAATATATTATTCTATTATTTATATTAATTAAATATTCCATATAGTTTAATTCAACGGCCATTTAATTCTGTTAATCACTATTTAAATAATTAAATAAATTCATTATTATATCACTAAAAATACGGGACATTACATTCTTCCCCCCTTAAAATAATTTCGTCCTCGAAATAGCTAAGGTAGAAAACAACCCTATTAACAGGTTAGAACTTATTTGTTCACTTCTTAACTTCCAGTTTCACTGTGCCAATTTAATTTCAATTAAATATAAATTAATTCTTATCAACGGAAATTTTCAAAAATCCTGAAAATTTTCTAACACCCGGAATTTTTGAAATTTTTTGCCAGCACCTCCTTTGTGCTAGTCAATAGGTACAACTACAAATTGCCTCTCTGGGCCTTCTCCATCCCAAAATAAAATCAAACAGCCAAGCGGCTTGCCAAATCGGATCATAAATCTCATGCTTATACCAAATATAAACTTGTACCTTTTTGTCGGCCGTATCAACTTTATCACTTTCACCTGTTATCAATACAACATATACCAATCTCATTTCAACCAATTTCCAATCAATATCCGTTCGTCACAGCTATTCGCTTATATTCAAACCAAATCCTCTGCTTATACCAACCAAATTCTATTTTAAATTCCTATATCACCAATCCAATTTTCCTCGATACCATTCTAATCCAATTCAATTCAATTACTACTGAACTGCCTTTATTTTAAATTTCAAATTTGATTTCACAAATCTCTATTTAATCTGTTTTTATTTCAAACAATCTTTACCTGGGAGTTTCAAATAGCTTAGCCTTTCCAAAAATCAAATATACTTTTCTGGAATTTCAATATAACTTGTTTTTCCCAGAACAATTCAAAAACAAAATCTTTGGTAGTAATCCGTCACTTAGAAACTCGAAAATGAACACTGATGACGCAGCTGTCGTCATCTGAATTTATTTTCCAGCGGTCGAAGTGAGTTCAATACTATATCACTTTTAAAACCATTTCTAAACACTACTATTTTGAAATCTATTTCCAAAATATCATTCACACTGCTTGTAAAACAATTTAAAATCACCCAGGATTTTAAAATTCTCATATATTCAATTCAATTCCATTTACAAACACTTTTCATGTTTTCGGAATTTCAAATTCCAAATTCTGATTTAAATTCTGATTTTATTCATTTCGATTTTATATATTTCACTTATATGAATTCTGATTGGTTATATATAACCATTTCACTTTTTATAATCTCATTTGATTATAATCACAACCAATATATCCAATATACTATAATATATCAATTATCTATACTTTGTTTATATCAAAATATAATTTGGATAAAATGATTTCATTTACCCTCTTTTCAAACCATACTGTGTTGGTCCATCGTATTCAAATGTTTATAAACCCCTACCGATACAGTGGATCAAACTGGTCGACAAGAACCTATAAACAACTCAACCAATAAATCTCCACAATATAAAACCATTTTATATTGAATAAAAAATATGCACTTATATATATACACTCAACTCAATCTTGGTTATTGCTAACCCCATCTCTACCGAGTCACGCCACAGAGCCAAGGTAATAACTTAACCTTCAGCTCTGATACCACTGTAACGACCCAAGGATTTTGCGATCTTGGATATCGGCACACAACACTATGTCGACTATTCAAGCATCGAAAATACCGGATAGTCCATGAAAGAAGTTAGAGGGTGAGAATATATAAGATAGAAACTTAGAATAGAAGAAGAGGAAGAACATACAACACCAGAGTAAACATGAATCTCACAGTGCAACGAACAATATATAATAGATACATAACTTTGAAATAAAATCAGTATATGTATACAGTAACATTATCAGAGTATAACACTTAAAACACAGCAGAATAAACAATAACTATATAATCCTGAAGCCTCCTGCTCCAAACTTTCCAAGCATATTTGAAAAATCCTAACTACTTGACTGCCCGTACAAATTTGGGCACCCAAGAGTTTAGGGGGAAAAAACAAAATAAACTCTGGGTCAGCCATGGGACTGGTATGAGTAAACACTTTAAAACAGTTTGGGAAAATAACGATATCTCATAAGACCACGCCGTATAACAGAACGGGGTTTTTCCCTTATGAGAATCCAAATCAATTTGATTTAACTTTCAAGTCATTTTGAAAGAAACAATGATCTTTTATATCAAAACTCTTTTGCTATTATAATAGTGTAACAACCCGTATTTTGATAACGTGTTATAACCATAAATCTAGGTAGAATTAAATTTTAAAATAAGAAACAAGGGAAACGGGTTGCGCCATTGCGTTCGTCTTGGAATTCTGCTTGGAAATGAGTCCGAGTTTGCAAGAATCGGAGTCCGTATGAGGGAGATATGACCCTCCGAAGTTTCAGGAATTTTCAGAATCGAAAACAGCTCGAATTCGAATTTCAAACGCAGAACAGACTGGGCGGGAAATTTCCCGCCCAGACCCAGGTCAACTGGACAGTCGACCCCCCCCCCCAGACCATGTCGACTGGGCAGTCGACCTGGTCCTCGAGCCCATTTTTGGGCCGGTGTTCGTTCTGATGTTTCTAGTCCGATTTTTGTCCAGATTCATCTGCATAAACCTATTTAAACAGCCCCAAACCTATCCTTCTCTACACACAATGCTATTCTGCTTCTACTCTGCCTCTGTTCTAAATAAAAACAAAAATGGCGTCGCTACTCTGCTGGAATCAAAACTAGAAGCTAATCAACATCAACCTAAGCAACTCAATTCAAACTAGAGATTAAAGCTTCTGCAACAATCCTACGACAATTTCTGTTCTTAGTTCTCAAAAACCACGATCTTTAAGCCCCAGTTACTCTTAGATCTAAACTCTAAACTTAATATGGACATGTGTAAATTGAAGTTGAACATAAACATGATAACCACTTGAGACCTACTCTTGTATATCTTTGATCTATGACTATTCCTTTTTGATCTATTATTTTAGATCTACTCTTGTTCACCCTAGATCTATTCACCTTGAACCTAGTACCGTTCATATTGAACCTTGATTTGTGGAATACTGATAAGAACTTGATTTAGGGGCCTGTCATGTCATAACCTAAACCCTATCATTATTTTAACATGCCTGTGATGTTGTGATGTTGAAACTATCGCTAGTCACAAGTTTAGGATTATCATCTTATGTCATTTATTGCTATGTTTATCACCCTATTTCATATGCCAGTGATGTTATGATCATATCTCAAGTTACACCATGCTTGCCTTGAAATCACCTTCGCCACTTTATACCCATCCTTGTTATGTTATTCCCTAGTTACATCTATTGCCTTGATTCGAATTCACGAGCGTTGGGGATGCGATTTGGGTAGTTTAGGAAAACCTGAATTTAGTATGAACTTGAAAACATGAATATGGTTATAACTTGAGCTTGGATAGGAACATGAACTTGACATGAAATTATACTTGAAAATATGAATTTGGGACATGATACTTAGATAACTTGAACGTGGCCAACTCGAGATTGGGTTGAGTTTGCAGTATAAATCTGCCCGGAACCGCCCGGCGAATCCAGTAACTGCAAACAATAGGACCCAATGTGAGTAGTTGGTCATATCGCACTCGAAACCCGAGGTTAGACTAGGTTATGGTGTAAAACTGCCCGGTCCCGCCCGGCACATCCAGTAACCATAACCAAGTCTAATGTGAGAGGTTAGGGGTGCATTAAGTAAATTAATGCCACTGGATAGGGTTAAGTCATGGACCACTTGAATATACTTAACCAATTTGACACGTTGATTTGATAGGGTTAAGTCATGAACCGCTTGAACACACTTAACCAACCTGACACATGATTCGTAGGACTAAGTCTTGAACTAGAACGACACACTTAGTCAATTTGACATGACACGTAGATGGGGTTAAGTCTCGATTTTAGATGTCAACTTAACCTGCTGAACGAAACCCTAGTTACGCGGTCCTTTTCAGCAGTAACCCACTAGATGTATCACGGTACCCTGGGACTAGGCAGGGTGGGGCACGATTGTTAGGCTGATTGTAAGCGACCAGAACGACGGCTAAGTTGGTGCGCCATTGTATGTTCAGGCGGATTAGGGTCGTGCACTTAGTCCGGAGTTGAAAAAGCAGGCATTGGGCATCAGTAGGATTATCTGTGCATTCTTGATTCGTGTCAGCGGTTGGCACCCTAGGGCTTGATACATCCTATGGTGGACCTAGCACAGGTGACTACATTCGTGATAGGGCCGTATGACACAGACACACGACAAGCTAGACTTGTAGGGAGCCGATCGATTAGATCATACCGTTGGACCACGAATTGGGTCACTTCACGACATTGGGCCAAGGGATTATTTCTTGATTTATAGTTGACACGGGATTAGTATAGTTGGTATGGCGAACCTTGAATACGCAGTGTTAGACTTGAGTTATCTTGTTAGCTTAGTTATCATGTCAGACTTATCATCATTCCTATGTTTAATTCCAGTTTATTCATGTCTTGTTAACTTTACTAGTTTCTATGCTGATAGTCACTAGGGCTTACCAGTCTTTTTGACTGACCCGTTTTCTTTTGCCTCTTTGTCTTTCGTTCCCCCCCCCCCCCAAGTTTCTCAGGGAGGAAACTCTAGCTCTTAGCTTGGACTTTGCTTGCTTTCTGATAGCTCATATACGATTTGGTCTTGAGCTATGCTATGGCTGCACTCATGCACTTTTTGGGGAATAATATTTTACTTATGTTGTTTTAAGTACTTTGCTTCTTTAGAACTTGATGTAATGAAATAATGACTTGGCATTTTGATGTAAGAGGTTTTGACTTTATTTTTCAGTAATGAGATTTGGTTTTAAAGTTTATATTCGCTGCTTTATACACTCTATTTTATCTATGTTCTGTCTTGTGTTATCTCTGTGCCTGTTTACTAGATAATACCCCTCCAAAACTAGGGCATTCCCTTTGTGAGTGGCCCTAGCGGAGGTGGGGTGTTACATTTGGTATCAGAGCAGAAGGTTACCAGATTGGGCAAAAGTTTTAAAAACCTTCTGAAACTATTTTCAAAACCGTTTATAAAGAAGCATTTTTTAAGAAAAGTTTTATTTTTAAGAAAAGGCTATTCCCCAAAAGCCATTAGCACTTTCCTTTGTTTCCTCGTTTGAATCTTTTTCCTTTTCGCTTTTCAGCATGTCTGATCTTAACCTTCCTGAGGGAGTACCCATACCTGGCTGGTTCCGAAGATACTTGGAAGCTAGGGCTAACAGCGCGGGCCCGGCAGATATCCCTCCTCCTCCTCCCCCGGTGGCCACGGTTCCTCCTCCTCCGGGTACCACCTTCGCCAAAATATGCAAGGACTTTATAGGAATGGGCGGCAAGAACTTCGTTGGGACTGAAACCTTCGTTGAGGCGCGAAACTGGCTAAAAGAGACTGAAGACTTGTTTGTTATTTTCGATATGGAGGATCATAGGAAAGTTCAGTTGGCAGCATGGTTGTTGAAAGAGGAAGCTGCATTTTGGTGGGAAGTCACCAACGCTACCAGGCCAATTGAGACTTGGGCAGACTTTAGAGAGAGGTTTGGGCTTAAGTTTTTATCATCCGCAGAAGCGAGTCTTCAGATGGAGAGGTTCCTGGCACTCAAGCAAGGGGACATGTCAGTTAGGGAATATGTGAATAAGCTTAATCAGCTTGCTCGGTTTGGTTTGGACTTAGTCAACACGACTGAGAAGAAGGCTCTACGCTTTGCTCGAGGATTGAGCGAGCTACTCCACACTATGGCCATGACTCATGTACCCATGGGAGCGACCTTTGAAAGCTTGATGAATATGGCCCTACTTCATGAAGAAGACGAGAATGGCAAGAAAAAGGTCAAGGCGAATGAGTCTCAAGACAAGAAGGTAGACTCAGAGAAAGGAGGAAAGAACAACAACAACAAGAATGACAAGTCACGTGAGAAAAGAAAATGCAACTTCTGTGGTATTGACGGGCATATAGTCCAGGACTGTAGGAAGAAGAAGATGAAGATAGGAGCATGTTTTCAATGCGGTGAAAGTGGACACATCAGCAAGAACTGCCCTAAGAAGCAAGGGCAAGCCCCGCAAGAAGGATCTTCTAGGGGTACATCTTTAACTTCTTTTCCCTAGATACTCTGTTTTATCTTGTATATCCTTTCGATCCTGTCTTGAGAACCTTAGGTAGAATCCTATGAATGTAAATATGTATTTGAAACATGTTATGCTTGATGTTTGCGAATGGTTGCAAGTGGTTGCAAATGATTGCTCGTGGTTGCATAACAAACATTAGGCACTAGATCGGCTCGGACACATTTTCATATTGCATATGCATGAGTGTTTATACTTATTTATGGATGAAATTGAATGTGTTATCATATGAATGTTGCATATGGATGAATGTTTGTGCACACATATAATTCTTGCATGACTAGGATTATTTGCATACATGTTGGATTCATGACACTAAACATATTTTGCATTAGAAAGATCAATCAGGCCTGATCATTTGCATTAGATAAGGAACATATACACACACTTTTTGCATATGTTCATACGGCATTAGAAATCTGTTAAGGACAATGTTTGCTTGTGGATGATGTTTTGAGTAGATGGATGATGGATGGTAGGATACGTTCTTCCTAACTTAGAGATTTCGGGGACAAAATCCTTTAAGGAGGGGAGAATGTAACAACACGTATTTTGATAACGTGTTATAACCATAAATCTAGGCAGAATTAAATTTTAAAATAAGAACCAAGGGAAACGGGTTGGGCCATTGCGTTCGTCTCGGAATTCTGCTTGGAAACGAGTCCGAGTTTGCAAGAATCGGAGTCCATATGAGGGAGATATGACCCTCCGAAGTTTCAGGAATTTTCAGAATCGAAAACAGCTCGAATTCAAATTCAAAATTCAAATTTCAAACGCAGAACAGACTGGGCGGGAAATTTCCCGCCCAGACCCAGGTCGACTGGCGAGTCGACTGGGCAGTCGACCCCCCCCCCCCAGAACAGGTCGACTGGGCAGTCGACCTGGTCCCCGAGCCCATTTTTGGGTCAGTGTTCGTTCTGATGTTTCTAGTCCGATTTCTGTCCAGATTCATCTGCCTAAACCTATTTAAACAGCCCCAAACCTATCCTTCTCTACACACAATTCTATTATGCTTCTACTCTGCCTCTGTTCTAAATAAAAATAAAAATGGCATCGCTACTCTGCTGGAATCAAAACTAGAAGCTAATCAACATCAACCTAAACAACTCAATTCAAACTAGAGATTAAAGCTTCTGCAACGATCCTACGACAATTTCTGTTCTTAGTTCTCAAAAACCACGATCTGTAAGCCCCAGTTACTCTTAGATCTAAACTCTAAACTTAATATGGACATGTGTAAATTGAAGTTGAACATAAACATGATAACCACTTGAGACCTACTCTTGTATATCTTTGATCTATGACTATTCCTTTTTGATCTATTATTTTAGATCTACTCTTGTACACCCTAGATCTATTCACCTTGAACCTAGTACCGTTCATATTGAACCTTGATTTGTGGAATACTGATAAGAACTTGATTTAGGGGCATGTTCATGTCATAACCTAAATCCTATCATTATTTTAACATGTCTGTGATGTTGTGATGTTGAAACTATCGCTAGTCACGAGTTTAGGATTATCATCTTATGTCATTTATTGCTATGTTTATCACCCTATTTCATATGCCAGTGATGTTATGACCATATCTCAAGTTACACCATGCTTTCCTTGAAATCACCTTCGCCACTTTATACCCATCCTTGTTATGTTATTCCCTAGTTACATCTATTGCCTTGATTCGAATTCACGAGCGTTGGGGATGCGATTTGGGTAGTTTAGGAAAACCTGAATTTAGTATGAACTTGAAAACATGAATATGGTTATAACTTGAGCTTGGATAGGAACATGAACTTGACATGAAATTATACATGAAAATATGAATTTGGGACATGATACTTAGATAACTTGAACGTGGCCAACTCGAGGTAGGGTTGAGTTTGCAGTATAAATCTGCCCGGAACCGCCCGGCGAATCCAGTAACTGCAAACAATAGGACCCAATGTGAGTAGTTGGTCATATCGCACTCAAAACCCGAGGTTAGACTAGGTTATGGTGTAAAACTGCCCGGACCCGCCCGGCACATCCAGTAACCATAACCAAGTCTAATGTGAGACGTTAGGGGTGCATTAAGTAAATTAATGCCACTGGATAGGGTTAAGTCATGGACCACTTGAATATACTTAACCAATTTGACACGTTGATTTGATAGGGTTAAGTCATGAACCGCTTGAACACACTTAACCAACCTGACACATGATTCGTAGGACTAAGTCTTGAACTAGAACGACACACTTAGTCAATTTGACATGACACGTAGATGAGGTTAAGTCTCGATTTTAGATGACAACTTAACCTACTAAACGAAACCCTAATTACGCGGTCCTTTTCAGCAGTATCCCACTAGATGTATCACGGTACCCTGGGACTAGGCAGGGTGGGGCACGATTGCTGGGCTGATTGTAAGCGACCAGAACGACGGCTGCGTTGGTGCGCCATTGTAGGTTCAGGCGTACTAGAGTCGTGCACTTAGTCCGGAGTTGAAAAAGCAGGCATTGGGCATCAGTAGGATTATCTGTGCATTCTTGATTCGTGTCGGCGGTTGGCACCCTAGGGCTTGATACACCCTATGGTGGACCTAGCACAGGTGACTACATTCGTGATAGGGTCGTATGACACAGACACACGACGAGCTAGACTTGTAGGGAGCCGATCGATTAGATCATACCGTTGGACCCCGAATTGGGTCATTTCACGACATTGGGCCAAGGGATTATTTCTTGATTTATAGTTGACACGGGATTAGTATACCAGTATAGTTGGTATAGCGAACCTTGAATATGCAGTATTAGACTTGAGTTATCTTGTTAACTTAGTTATCATGTCAGACTTATCATCATTCCTATGTTTAATTCCAGTTTATTCATGTCTTGTTAACTTTACTAGTTTCTATGCTGATAGTCACTAGGGCTTGCCAGTCTTTTTGACTGACCCGTTTTCTTTTGCCTCTTTGTCTTTCGTCTCTTTGTCTTTCGTTTCCCCCCCCCCCAGGTTCTCAGGGAGGAAACTCTAGCTCTTAGCTTGGACTTTGCTTGCTTTCTGACAGCTCATGTACGGTTTGGTCTTGAGCTATGCTACGGCCGCACTCATGCACTTTTTGGGGAATAATATTTTACTTATGTTGTTTTAAGTACTTTGCTTCTTTAGAACTTGATGTAATGAAATAATGACTTGGCATTTTGATGTAAGAGGTTTTGACTCTATTTTTCAGTAATGAGATTTGGTTTTAAAGTTTATATCCACTACTTTATACACTCTATTTTATCTATGTTCTGTCTTGTGTTATCTCTGTGCCTGTTTACTAGATAATACCCCTCCAAAACTAGGGCATTCCCTTTGTGAGTGACCCTAGTGGAGGTGGGGTGTTACAAATAGTGTCAATCAACCATAATATAATAATCATCTTGCAGAATACTTTCATCTCACGTTCCACATATATAGTATACAATCAAAACCGCGAGCACTTATTAGGTAATGGATTGCTAACTATGACAAGGTATGGAACCACCTTCTGATAGTGTACCTCTAGAGAGGAATACATTGGATTCAACAAGAACATCTTGCAACCCGGCCACACATGACCAACCACTCATTTCGCTTGAGTGTATCGAATGTATATCACCAACGATTGAGATCAGCAACCGTTTCCTGAATGGGACAACATCGAATAAATTAAAGAATGAAATGAATATCTCTCGACAGGTGATAATACACCCTAATTGGCAGCCAACCACTTAGCCATGTTGCCTGCACGATTTTTGTCATTTCCCAATTGTGAGGCTAGAGGCCATGCTTATCTCTGATAGATCACATAATTATTCACTTTGAATGTCACATCGTCATACCCGCCAAATCACAAATTGATTTCCCCAAAAATACAACAGGTATATAGCTAAGAGAAACTAATTCCTCTGCCACCAAACGTATATACGTTTGAAGAGATCAACTTACGTGATCTATTAAACATACTCTGTTAGACATTCTTCCATACAGGTCGTCTTGGGACTGGACAAACCGAAGGTACTATTCTTTAAATCCATCTTAGGCAATTTCTACCTAGGATCGCCAGAACAGCCCTTGCATAACTCCGGCTTCAATTATCTCCACCATATTTGATTAGCAACGCTAATGCCCATATAGAGTGGTTTTCAGATAATGAATCTGATCCTAGTCTCTTCGTATTGACAACGGAAATGGTCAAAATCTTCGATAGTCAGTGATTTAACTATCAAAGGAAAACATGTGTACAAACAATGGTCATATTTCCAAATGGAAACCTTACCGAGCAAAACATCAATCAACACTGATCCACTTTAATTTAATTTGTCATTCAATTATCCATTTCCCTATTCCTGTTTCCATATATTCAACATTTCTTATTTTCTAAATTTAGAAAATATACGTTATTAACATTGGAAAACATTTCCAATTCTTATTTTCTATATTAGAAAACATTTCTTATTCTTATTTGGAAAACATTTCCAAAACTCCTACATTGGATTAAAACAGATGTTTAAATCAAACATCGCTATGCCCACTCAAACCATTACACTTATTAACTGAATTCACTTAACCAAACTTTACTATCAAACCTTAACCATTCCTTAGTTAAAAATGGAGTCAATCAACTTGGGTATAACTACCTCTCAGACCTTAACTGAACAACATTTCTAACCTCCAAATAAACAAAGTTCACCTTTAAATCTTTAACAAACTTCCTTACATAACTCTCGGATTCTATTTACGAATCCACTCCTTTTACAGAAATCATTTTGATTATAACAATAGTGTTATAATCCCATGCTTCCAAATTATAATAACTTAAATATAACTTTTATTTATTAATTTGGATAAATAAACAAACAACTAATTTATTAAAAATAAACAAATCTTGATTAAAAACGGAGAGTGAATAGTACTTTCCCGAATTCGATATAATCGAATTTCAATGTATAATTCTCATTCGAATATTTTCTATTCGATTACTCCTTTTTGAATAAACCATATTCAATTAACTCCTTTCGAATAAACTATATTCGATTAATTCCTTCGAATAACTATATTCGATAACTCCTTTCTTCGAATAAACTATATTCGATAATCATTCTTCGAATAACTATATTCGATAATCTTTCTTCGAATAACTAATTCGATTAACTCTTTTCGAATAACTAATAATCGATTAACTCCTATTCAATTAACTAATATTCGATTAACTCCATTTCGAATAAACTATATTCGATTAACTCTATTCGAATAACTGATATTCGATTAACTCCATTTCGAATAAACTATATTCGATAATCTTTTCTTCGAATAAACTATATTCGATTTGCTCTTCTTATAACTAATTCGATAACTCCTTTCGAATAACTAATTTGATTAAATCTTTCTCAATTAACTCTAACTCTAATTAATTAACGCTAACTCTAATCAATTAACTCTAACTCTAATCGATTAACTCTAACTCTAATCGATTAACTCTAATTCTAATCAATTAACTCTAACTCTAATCAATTAACTCTAATTCAATTAACTCTAACTCTAATCGATTAACTCTAACTCTAATCGAATAAATCTAACTCTTTTTGATTAACACATTTTGATTAACACCTTCTGATTAACTCCTTTGATTAACTCCTTTGATTAACTCTGCGTCCATATTCAGTTTAAAATATCGATGTTGAAATCGATTCTTACTTCTCTATCTAAGTCAAGACTTATATATTCAATTTATCCAATGATAAACATTTCATGTAATTTATAAAATATTATTTATAAATTAATTTTCCCAATCTATCGGTTAGAACAGATTCAACTTAAAATCATTGCTTTAAATCCATATCATGTTATACCCATGCGCGAAGCACGGGTCTAAACTTTGCTGATGTAAAATTCTATTCATTTGCCAAATATTTCCTTATATGACATTCTTTTCATTTTCCAATAAATTCCTTTTATAACTCTATTTATTTTCTAAATAAATATTTTCTTTTTATAACTCTATTTATTTTCTAAATTAATATTTCCTTTTATAATCTATTTATTTTCTCAATAATTCTTTTTCTATAATTCTAATTATTTTATAAATATTTACTTTTCAATTCTATTTGTAAATGTTATACAAATATTTCCTTTTTATAAAATCCTCTTATTTTATATATATTTCTTTTTCAATATAACATTGAAATTTCCCTTTTTATATTCCAGTATTTCTTGTGGTATTTAAAATACCAAATAACAATGATCAATATCATTCTACAACACATCATTAACAACATATTATGTATCACATCATATATCACCATATATGAAAAACAGTAAAATAAATGTTGACGAATCTAGTTGGATTCCTCCGACCTGTTTCCCTGCATCCACGGATGTTAAACAATATAAATAACTTTAACTTTTATTTCAATATGAGATATTTTGATCACCAAAGTCTATATTTGATTAACGATATATATATATATGTATATATATATATATATATATCGTCATCTATAATTTCAACCAATACATAAGTAGTTCAACCAAATAGTCAACACATAGAATCAACCATCATCCATCAGTTCTAAAAATATGTTATAAAATATAACTAGTAGAGTTGGTGAGTTTTACTCACATTGGATAGTTATCGTTAAATAACGATTAACCATCTTTTGATTCAAACGGACAATTTATTTTGCAATAAATTGTAATGGGATCCAATTCAGTCCCAGTCAGTTCCATTGTGTAGGTGCCATCCATACGATCCTAACGGATCTTGTTTCGCTCAATTCTGATAACGTATGATGAAGTTACTCAACCAATAGCTCTGATACCAATTGTGACGGCATGATTTTTGATGCCTCGAAAGTCGTGTCATTATTGAAAGAATTTTAGAAGATGAGATAGAAAAGACATAACTTATAGAATAGAAGAATAAAGAAATATCAGAATCTCACAGCGGAATTTCAAAAACACATAATATATTACAATACAAGGTCTGATGCATTATAGTACATCATCTTAATACAATACCATAGTACAACAGCATAATTATACATCATGATACAGATGTCAAACTGGATACATAGATAAAGATATACTACTGGTCTTGAACTTGAACTTCATCAGATTCCACTTGCCTACCTGGACTACTTGTTTACTCAAAATAAATATTATGAGTACCCAAGATTTTAGGAAACACAGGAAATAAACTCTGGGTCAGTCAGGGGACTGGTGTGAGTAAACACAGTTAAAAGATGCAAACAGTGAAGTAAGAAATAAGATTTTCCAGATTTATTTACTTTAGAAATCTTTAGACCAATCCATAACTAATATATGGATAATGACCCACGTACTTTATATCAAAACGTTTGATATTACGATAGTTTTTATTAAATAAATAATCATCTAGTGAAACGCTTGCATCTCACATTCACGTATATAGTATAAAATCAAAAGTCGTAGAGCACTTATTGGAGATTGGATTCCAATAGACATGATATGGAGCACTTGTCGACCAGTGTACTCTAGAGAGGATACACTGGGGTTCAACAAGAACGTCTTGCAACCCGGCCACACATGACCGTCCACTCATTTAGCTTGAGTGTAACGAATATATTACCACCTCTACGGTTGGTACCAACATAACCATTCCCGGGAGATACAGAATTGAAAAGAAGTAACTAATATGAATATTCTCTAGATGGTGATAATATACTCTGCTTGGGTATGACCCAACTAGCCATGCTGCCTAGCCCAAGTTTTGATACTTACTGGTTGTTAGGTTTTGAGGCCACATTTATTCTTCTGACAGATTTATTTCTTCAATTACTTTGAATGCCACATCGTCATATCCGTCAGAAACACTCATTCGATTTCCCAAATATATTGCGGGCAATAAAGCTAAGAGAAACGAATTTCTCCGCCACCAACGTAATATACTTACGTAAATTCGATGTGTAGAATCTAACTAATATACGTTGTCAGACACTCATCCATTCGGGTTTGTCCTCGGACTGAATAGACCGAAGGTACTATTTAAAATAGTCCTTGCATATCTCCGTCTTTAATATTTCATACACGCATCGTATACTTTCGAGTCGAAGTGGAATATTTATTTCGGACTCTTCGAAATGATGTACGAAATGTCTTTTATAGTCGATGAATAGTTATCAGCTTAATCATGATTATAATTTAGTTTACACATTAATTATCATCACACAAACGGTATATGATTATCTTGTTCATATCTGGATAGTAGTATTGTCCTTTAAAAATGAACAGTTAAAGTGTGTGCGTTGCACACGGTATTCTATTCAGTTTGCTCATTATTTAGAAGTGGACAAATAAAGCACGTGCTTTGCACACGGTATTTTGCTTCATTCATCGTCGATGGTTAAACGATGTTTAATACTCCATTTCTTCTGGTAAGTTATTTTATTACTTCTAATTTATCATAAATAAGTTAATTTAATAATTTATTTAAATTATTTACTTTATATTTTAAAGTTTCAAACTCGTTGAACTTCTTCGATCAACTTCTGTACTCGATCTTCTTGCCATTTTCCTCTTTCCACTTGCCTATGTCAAATTAAATAAAAATTCTATTTTTATTTAACTATTAATTTATTCTTTAATTTTATTTTATTTTTCATTTTAATTAAAAACCTCGTTCAGAAACTCATTTTCAAGCGTATTGACCAAAGTACCAGATTCCCAAAGTACCAGCTTCCAAACGCCATGATTTCGCTTCAGATCCTAAGGCTGCGCATGCGTTTGCCAAAGTAATACATGGTACTTGGCAAAGTGCCAAAATACCAAAGTACCAGAGTACCACTTCTCTAGTCACCGTCCGTTCCTTCAAATTTTCCTTGCCACGATCGTAATTTCCAAAGTACCACCTGGTACTTTCCCATTTACCCAAAATACCTCATCGCCTGCACACGTGTTTTCCCTTCAAAATCTATTGCCACGACCATGTATTTTCTATTTGCCAAAGTACCCCTCGTCACTACGCGCCCCTTTCCCAATCACCATTTCCATGCTTTCACCTGTACACGTACACGTGCACATATACAGACGATCCCCTCACCAAAGAACCACTGCTGCCTCCTCCGCATGTCGCACCACCATCCAGTTACTTCGTCGACCCATCATTTACACTGCCATTCTCTTGCTTGACCCTTTCCACTCCTTTCTTCTTGTTCGTTCTGTCTCCAATCTTCTTCCACCTCTAGTTGCTCCAGTTTACAATGCATAAGGGTGCACGGTGAACGTGCACAAACTCCTCATCGCACATCACATAATACCGCTTCTTGTACATACCATAATTCACGATTTCTTTCATCCCCCAAACCCAGTTATTCTCTTAATCATTTTTACCATGTTTTCACAGTTAAACCCAAACCTATCTATACAACTCCAATCAAAGAAAGCATTCCGTTCTTCCACCATCGTGTGTCGATCAACTCCAGAACGAAGCTGGTCCCTGTCTCGACTCCCCACCTGAGTGCAGTGGCACTCGATACTGTCCCCTTGGCGCAGTTTGATTCCGAAGTTCATCATTTCAAGCAGCCATCAGAAAACCCTAATCAAATCCTAACTCAAAAATTATGCTGTAGAAAATTTTGAAACTATTTTTCTCATGAAGCCCGATCACTCATGCCTCATCTAGCTTCAATCGCGTGGTCTCTGGTCATCGAGATCACCAGAAAACCTCCTTTCTCCGTTTCCAGATGAACATTGAAAAAACTTGACATTTTCATTACCATAAATCATTGTTTTACTCTTACAATTCCTGGTTTAATCATATTAATATGTTCGAAATCCTGAATTACTCATTTATGATAATCGAAATTTCGAGTTTTACACCTTCTTACTGTCTGCTTACTTATATTTGAATTTATAGGGCCTTATTCGAGTTGAACTATTTATTTATGTGTGTTCCATATATCTACAAACATTTTCTGAGTATTAGTTCAGTCATACAGCTTAGTGGAATTAAGTTTTGGGATTTTTAAAAGTATTAACAGTATGAATTTATATCCCTATTTTTCATGTAAAGACCTGATATAGGTTTCAATCCAAACAACTTCATCAATATCTGATTATATATGTTATAACCCATTCTATTCATGACCATATACTTACATAAATTTCAATATGCAGTATATATTGAAGCAACAAAATCTCAGATGGAATATACGATGAGGTCTTACTCATAAGTATTACTATGTTTCGTTATTTTTATCATTTGCTATTCTCAGGTTCTCAACCCACTTAACTTAATTTACTTTTCCCCAGAGTTTTAACTATTTAAGCAATTAAATATTTGATTTTCGAATGATCAATACATAGCATACTTGTAGTTTGAACACTAAATATGGGTATAAATATCAGTAAGTTTCAGTTGTTTATTCACAGGTTTTCTCTCCCTTGTTTTTAGAACTGGATAGAGTTTTGCAGTTGTAATTTAAGAGATATACTGCAGATCTTTATATGAGCTTCTATGAAGTATAATACATGTGATTTAGCATACGAACTTAAACAGTTATGCATTATATAGCAGTAGAAAAACAGAGAATGCAAGTAAGTTTACTCACATGAAATCCTTTCCTAATCCTGCTAGAAATATCTTCAGTATTTAGTTGTGAACTCCAGTGTTTGATTGTGAGGGGAAACAGGTGAGCTCTTGTGTGTATTTATAGCCAAGCTCAAGAGTTTTAAAACAATTTCCTTCACATGGTTCAACCGTGATTTTCCCTTTAGCCTCACCCCTCTTCTCTAGTTCCCAAGGCTAGTTTTGGTGAAAACTATGCATGTAAAAATTTGTTTTACTAAGGTACCCCAGCGAATAGCTTTGTCTTAGGTTAGTTCTTCTAGAAGCATGTCCATGCTTTCATTAAATGCAGGTATCTTCTTAGATTTTAAAGAAATATAAAATGGTTCTCTTTTTGTATCTTTCTTGCTTGATATTTTTGTTCATACGAGATGTGCACATGCAAACCAGAAAATGAGAATTTTTAGGTGCTTTTAGGTGATGGTTCTCAAATCTTAGTTTCACTATTCAAGGTAACATCAAGTTAATAATTTTGTCTTGTCTACTATGATATTTTACCAATCATTTTGTCATATGATTCTCTTCTAGAAACTAAATCTTTTCAAGGCCATACTTCATTTATGGCTTGCGATTGATCATTGTTTCCTTTGATTTTATTTGCAATAGAAAATGGTTAGATATTTTGCAAACAAGAATTTTATATTTGCAAGTTGTTGCTTAGGATCCTTAAGTGATGGTTTTAGCGAAACTTAGCTATCAATTTAAGGTAAAATCTTATTAAGATGTTGACTCTGGTCTCTCTCCTTTGTTTTGTTGTTACATGACCTTTCCTTTGATATTTCTTTCTTGGTTATTTTACAGAACATGTCATATGCATGTTCAATATTTATATATTTGAATGGCCGATTTGTTTTGTACATGTTTACTATTTGTTTCAAGATCCCTTATATTTTTAGACAAATATTTATACTTGTTCTAATTTGTTAAGTAAACATATTTCTTTGATTTAATTACCTTATTAAATCAAAATTTATCATTAACCAAGACTAGCTAAAACCCAGGACATTACAATCGAACTTACCCAAAAACTGCATACAGACTTCATTCTTCACTACGGTTTAAATATAACAACAAAAACTCAAATCGATGCTTAAATTGTTCGATACCACCGAACAATGCGTCGAGTTCAAAGAAAACGATATGATCTTGAACCTATTTCTCCAGCTATCACAATATATAAATCCCATGATTTATAGATTTTTATTTAAATTTCTATGAATTTTTAAAGATCACGAAATGTTTTCTAGAAGAGAAATAAACGCAGCGGATTTCTGTTGACTATTGGAGGAGTTGAATTAGGGTTGAGGGATGGTAGTCGTAATTATAGGCGGGTTTTAATATTTTTTTATATGATTATTTTATTTTATTGTTATCAATTGCTAATTGTATTCGTCCTCTAAAATTTGTATGATCACACGTGATACCCAAAAATCATGAAAATGGGCATGTAGCTACAGTTCGACATTACAGACCCAACGAAACTGGCTTCGTTGAATTTCGACACCGTTTGCACACACGTCGTATTTTTAACCGTCAAAATACTGACTGTTTTCCATATTAAAATTCCATATAGCTACATACTGACCCTAAAAATCATGAAAATAGAAATCTAGCAATAATTTAATATTACGGATCCAACAAAATTGGTTTCGTCGAAAACGGAGGTCATTTGCAAAACTGGCTATTTTTAAAGCTCTAAATAACCCATTTAAATATATAAATATATTTAGAAATAATTAAATATAATATTTATAAATAAATATTATTGTATATATTCACAATAGAATATCATACAGCTCCAGAATATTCCTATATGGATTTCTAACTCGATATTTCAAATCCCGATTAAATCGATATTCGATTTATAATGAAATTCCTTTTATATATCGTTATAAAATATATATGAATTCCATAGCGACTTTTCTGAAATTTGATTTGGACATAAATCAAAATCTACACGACGAAATCTCGATTTTTCTCTTGCATTAGAAAAATATACTTCACCAGCTCCGAACGTTTCTTGTTTCACGGAAATCCAATTTAAAATGGATTCTGTATATTCATTTACAGTTCGAATCGCCAAATAGCAAACTACAGCGCCATTTCGAGCTCGATTTAAATTATAATATAATTATACGTTCAACTGTCGTTTATAGAATATATTCGTTAATATAATTCAACTCTAAACTGAATTATATATTATATATGATCCAATTCACACAATATTGTGAATTCCACTATTTCCGGCTATTTCGGAAATTAAATATATTATTCTATTACTTATATTAATTAAATATTCCATACAATTTAATTTAGCGACCATTTAATTCTATTAATCGCTATTTAAATAATTAAATAAATTAATTATTATATCGCTAAAATTACGGGACAATACACATGTAGTATAACACGGAACAGGTTTTTCCCTTATGAGAATCCAAAAGACTTGATTTAACTTTCAAAATCCTTTTGAAAGAAACAACGATCTTTACATCAAAATACTTCTAATATTATAATAGTGGCTATCAACCACAACTGCATAATCATTTAGCATTGCGCTTTAATATCACGTTCCACATACATAATACATAATCAAAAACCGTGGGCGCTTATTGGGTAATGGATTCCAACATGCAACGTATAGGACCACGTTTCGACAGTGTATCTCTAGAGAGGAATACATCGGGTTCAACAAGAACATCTTGTAACCCTAGCTAAACATGACCGGTCAATCATTTCGCTTGAGTGTACTGAATGTATTATCACCAATGGTTGGGACAAGCAACCGTTTCCCGAAAGGGACAACATCGAAATAGATTATAGAAGTAAATGGAATTTCTCTAGATCAGGTGACAATACACCCTAATTGGTAGCTAACCACTTAGCCATGCGACCTACCCGATTTTATACCATTTCTTGATTATTAAGCTAGAGGCCATAACGTATAGATCACACCTTTATTTACTTTGAATGTCACATCGTCATACCCGCCAAATCACAAATTGATTTCCCCAAAAATACCACGGGTATACAGCTAAGAGAAACGAATTCCTCCGCCACCAAACGTAAATACGTTTGAAGAGATCAACTTACGCGATCTATTAAATATACTCTGTCAGACATTTATCCATACAGGTCGTCCTGGGATTGGACAAACCAAGGGTACTATTCTGTAAGTCCATTATAGGAAATTTCTACCTAGGATTTACTGAACAACCCTTGCATAACTCCGTCCTCAATTATCTTCGTCATATTTGATTTGCAACGCTAATGCCATACAGAGTGGTTTTCACATAATATATTTGATCCCAGTCTCCATATTGACAACGGAAATGGTGAAAATCTTTGATAGTTAGTGATTGAACTATTAAAGGAAAACATGTGTACAAACAATGGTAGTATTCCTAAATGGAAATCTTACCGATCAATCATCGTTTCATTTCCCAATTTCCCATTTATCGTTTTTATATATTCATAAATTCCTTATTTTCTAAAATTAGAAAATATACGTTATTAACTTTGGAAAACGTTTCTATTTCTGATTCATTCATCAATATCTTCCCACCTCTACCAGTCTCTAACTGTAAACTAGTGATAGAACAACTTCCCAAGCATAAACCCCGAAGGCCGAAACCATCATCAGATTGATACCCAGAAAGCCATTCTACTCAACTAATTTCCAATCGGTTTCTAATTTCAGTAATTCCATTTAAATTCCTAATTCAAACCCCAAATTCCTTTATAATATTTTATCTGCAAAATATTTACTTTCATCTAATTTTTCACATAGAATATGAATAACATGTCTATATATACACAAACAGTTTGATTTCGTATTTTAAAAACAATATCCCAAATCCAATTTATTTTTATACTTCTATTTATAGAATTTTCATATAAAAAACTTATTTTATACTTCCAACACAAAAATCTCATTTAATTCCCTTTAAAAAATGCTAAGTTCAAATTCCATTAAAACATCGATGTTAAAACCGATTTCCACTCCTCTATATAAATTCAGATTTATATATCCAATTTATCCAATGATAAATATTTTATTTAATTTATACACATCGTTTATAGATTTATCTTTCTAATTTATATATGTTAAAACATAATTTTATTTAATATCTACTTTAAATCCATATCATGTTATACCCGTGTGCGAAGCATGGGTGTAAATCTTCCTAATGTAAAATTCTTCTTTTATAAAATTCTATTCATTTTCCAAATATTTCCTTTTTATAATTCTATTGATTTCATATCAATATTTTGTTTTCAATATACACTTTGAAAATTCCCTTTATACATTCCAGTATCACTTATGGTATTTAAAAATACCAAATAACAAGACCAGTGTCGTCATAATCAATCACACATTATATATCACATCATATATCACAATATATGAAAACAAACATTATTATAAATATTGAGGCATCCAGTTGGATCCCTCCAACCTGTTCCCTGCATCCACAGATGTTAAATAATATAAATAATACTGATTTCCTTCCAATATGAAATATTCTGATAAACAGAATCAATATTTGATTAACGATTTATATATATATCATTATCTATAATTTCAACCAATAAATTAGCAATTCAACCAAACAATCAACACGCAACAATCAATCATCATTTATCAATACTAGATTATATTTATAAAAATATAAACTGTACAGAGTTAATGAGATTTACTCACATTGGACGGTTTATCGTTAAATAACTAAAAAAGATCATGGATTTGGATCCGGCAATTTATTTTGCTATAAATTGTAATGAGCTCCAATTCACTCCGAATCAGTTCCATGGTGTATCCCTCGTCCATACGATGCCAACGAATTTGACCGTTCGAAATTCTGATATAGTATGTAGGAGTTATTACATTTAGAAGTTTGAACTAACATTAGATTTAACCTTTACTTTAATTAAAATGAACTTGGGACTTTCCCAAACCATTTCCGGCCTAGACCCGCTTTCTACAGTACCCTTCCACTCTAATTTAAAAATCCTCATATACAAATCACGCACAAGCCATTTCCCTATTCTCCAAGCTCAATCCCACCCGTTTCTCCAGCATATCCAAAACTATCATCACCGGTATTCCCCTCTACACTTCCACTTCATCATCATATACCTAATGAACAACTCGACACCCTCTCAAACAAATGCATCGATGAACCCTGGTACACCATTCCAGACATTGCCGGATTTTCTAAATCCCACTCCTCCTTCTCTACTTCTCTTAAACCAAATCTAAAATCACGTAAATTTCTCCCTACCAATTCTACTTCTATCCACGTCGACTGAATATATCTCGCACCCTTTTGGAAGCTCGCGATCCCCAAACCTTCATGCTACTACTACCGAAAAGTCACGACATTTATTTTCACTTTATACCTCAAAAATTTGCACGCAAGTTCCATAACTCACCACAAACTCAGGTTCATTATAAACTCAAGCAGAAAGCCCTTGTATCTTGATCGAACTCCAACCTTAGAAGACGGTGTAGGAAAAGTTGCAACAGTAATTGTTTTTGAACCCAATGATATTTATATAGAAATGACGAGGAGCCCTCAAGGAGTTAGAATATTTGAATTGAGTGATTTATAAATTTTTCTATGATTTGATTTCTTTTTTTGAAGATCATTTTCCCAAACGTTTTAAAGAAAATGTTGGTGGCTTGAAATGCCATTAACCAGACAATATAGAACAGGAGGAATTAGGTTAAGAAACTGAGATACTTATAGGGAGGAAAAATATAATTTGTTTATTGATATTTTATTTAATTTTAATCAATCGTTATATGTAACACCCCACACCCGCTATGGTCACTCTCTAAGGGAATGCCATAACATCGGCGGAGTATTCTAGTGAATATAGAACAGAGAAATTACAGCAAGACAGATATAAGTAATACTTGAAATTTAAAACATCATCTCATAACAGCGGAAATAAACATGTCTGGTTACATCAAAAAACCATAATAAGAGTTAAGTACAAATATCCATTCTTACTAAATAAAAATACATAATCCCAATACATGAACTGATAGCCATAAAAAAAAACTGAGCTCTACATCTACGGTCCAAACTCCAAGAGATAGATAAAGCAAACTGATCAAGGCCCACTAGCACTAGGCCCAACCTGAGGACCTGAGGGGAAAAAGATAAAAACAACGGGGTCAGACATAAGCCTGAGTGAGCCCTATAACCTTAACAATACAATTATTAAAGTAATTAGGGTATGACATGAACTCGGTACGGTACCTTTGGGGATAATGACTACACTAAGTAGCCAACAACATAGGATGAACTAAGATAACCGTAAAGACGCATCTACCCACCCAAGGATAATTACTAACTGCACCCCACCAGTCATTCCTATTTAAAGGTTGATCCCACCCAAGGACTTAAAGAAAGATATAACTAGTAGTTTCATGTACTCCTAGCTGACTACATAGGTGCCGTCTGCCCCTATCTCCACTAGGTGTACCCCACTACCCCAAGCGATCGGCTCCCTAACGTAGATACCCGTGCTGGACCCACAGTGGGGTGTATCACTCCCCCTAAAGTGGCAACCCAATACTATCCACGGTGCACGGCTTATATCTACACGATGCAACAACGAATTATCTACCAGCCCGGGTCCACACACGCATATGAAACCCGTTGGACTCGCGTTGCCACCGCTACCCCGTTTTGGCCTCTTATAGTCAAGCCCAATATGCGTGTCCCGTCACCCGACTAGAGTCGAGCCCACAAAGATACGTTTGGGATATTGGTTGAAATGGGCCCCCACAAGCTACCCACCTAAGCTTGTTACTTATCTAGTGTATCCCACTTAACCCTTTAATCATGTTTAATTGCATGTTTCCACTTGGTTAAGTATTCTAATCGTATTTTCTATTGCCACCCAAGGCAACCCACTAGATTTCCACATGCCACCCAAGGCACCCACTTAACCCCTCATGCTCTACTACATGCTTATCTGGTTAAGTGTTTCTTAATTAATTAAGACCGTGATCCTCATAAAGACCTCTCACATTAGACTATCTTTTATGACCGCTGGTTAAGCCGGTTGGGTCCGGGCAGCCTTATGTCATAACCGAGTCTAACCTCGTGTCTTTACATTAATCACGTATTTAGTTTGTGCCTAAGACCTCTCACATTGGGCTAACATTTGTAGCAACTGGTTAAGCCGGTTGGGTCCGGGCAGTTTTACGCTACAACTGAGTCCAACCTCGTGTCTTAGTCGATTAATTACACCTAATTAATCACCCCATATTAATTATCCCTAATTAATATCAAGTTTTTTTCATAACATGGGTAGACCTAACTCAATAGGTAAATTCCCATGGGGTAGACCTAACTAAATAGGTAAATTCCCACTTATGTTAATTTATTTTTATGGTATGCTTAATCATACCCAACCATACTTTTAATTAACATATTTATTAACCCCATCGTTCCCCACGTAAATCGTTCTCAAAAAGGGAAGATCCATCACAAATATCATGGGTTAAACCAAATATTAGCATATTCTTTGTCATGGGTTAAGAGGGTGTCAACTTGCATATATGAGCATATATTAACCCAACTTGCATTTAAGCATACACATAACTTGCATAATTATTCACATGACTTCATAAGCATGCATAACATGTTAATCTTGCATTTGAGCATACACCTAACTTGCATAATCATTCACATAACTTCATAAGCATGCATAACATGTTAATCTTGCATTTAAGCATACACATAACTTGCATAATCATTCACATAACTTCATATGCATGCATAACATGTTAATCTTGCATTTAAACATACACATAACTTGCATAATCATTCACATAACTTCATATGCATGCATAACATGTTAATCTTGCATTTAAACATACACATAACTTGCATATTTATTCACATAACTTCATAAGCATGCATAACATGTTGCATAATAGATCAATGTCCAACTTAGTGTTTTGCATCATAATCATCATGAAACATAGCACCAAACTTGCATAAAGATATAACATTAAACTTGCATAAAAATGTCATGAACACATACACTAAACTTGCATGACATAGAGCATATAACTTGCAAAACACATAACATATACAATATTAAGCTTGCATAAACACATTGATCCACAAACATAACCATACATCATCATATCCTATCTTAATCAATTTAACAATTGATTATTAAGGGGATAGAAGCTCACCAAAACAAAATTAGCAAACTAATGAAGAAGATTAAGAGGCTAGAAGTTGATTTGGAATGCTATCCCTTCTCTAATTTTGATGGAGGCTCTCTCAAGTTTCAATTTGCCATAGTTTAGTTACTAGATTTAATTATGAATGAATTAGGGTAGGGTTAGGGTCTTATTTATAGGATTAGGTGAGTGTTTTAGGCCCTTAGATTAACCCTAGATTAGATTAGGACCCTTAGATTTCGGAACTCTCTAGAACCAGCTCTCCAAGCCAGCCTAGAACCCAACCTGGTGCAACCTGGTGCACCCAGGTTCACTGGACGCCGCGACCCTGTCGACAGGCAAGTCGACACCCCTGTCGACAGGCCTGTCGACAGCCCTGTCGACATGGGTAGGGCGGGAATTTTCCCGCCTGGCCCCGCCTGCTCCATTTTATAATCTGAGATTTGAATTTTAAATCTGTTTTTAGTTTCAAATTTTCTGCAAACTTCATCGGGCCATAACTCGGCCACACGGACTCCGATTTTCGAAAACTCGGACTCTATTTTGCGTATTTTTCCGAGACGAACACAATGACGCAGCCCGTTTCCCCCAATTCTCACATCTGAGATTATTTATTCAGTAATTAGTGAATTTTAGTATTAACCAAAATACGGGGTGTTACATTCTCCCCTCCTTAAAGGATTTCGTCCCCGAAATCTCTAAGCTAAGGAGAATGCATATCCTACCATCCAAACAACCATCTACTCAAACCATCAACCACGGGCATCCATTGTCCTTAAACAGTTTCTAATGATGTATGAGCATATGCAAAAAGTGTGTGTATATGTTCCCTATCTAACGTATGAACATATGCAAACCATGATAGTGCCATGCATCCATTATGTATGCGAGAGAACCCTATCGACACATACAATATCTACATGAGTGCACAATCATTCACCAAAATGCATCATCCATATGATAACACAATCATTATACATCCATTAATATAGCTTCCTACACACAATTTTATGCAATATGCAATATGAAGTGATTGAGCCGATCTAGTGCCTAGAGTGTGTGTATATGCATCCACGAGCAACCACTAGCAAACACTTGCATCCACTTGCATCCATCAACCATAACATGTCTCAAACACATGTTTCAACCATAGGCTTACCCTATCTAAAGGTCAAAGATACAAATGAGAGGACATACTAAAGATAAGATAAGTACTAGATAACGATAGAGGAGAAAGTAAAGACATACCCTCAAAAAGAAATGGGTATAATGAACGCATCTTCGCTTCCGTCTCCCAAGTTGCGTTGCTTTCATCTTCTCCCCATTGCACTTTGACTAGTTGAACCTCTCTGTTTCTCAACTTCCTAGTCTCTGACCCAAGGATGCAGGTAGGGGCTCGTCGAATAGTCATATCACGCTCTACTTCCAATTCTTTAAGCAAGCTCGGCTCTACCACCTCTGCGGTCTCATGTAAGCACTTCCTCAAATGGGACACATGAAATACATCATGTACACCACTAAGTCTGTCAGGCAATTCCACTCTATACGCCATCCGTCCAATTCTTTCCTTAATGGGAAATGGCCCTACGAACCTTGGTGCTAACTTCCCAACAGATCCAAAGCGAACCACATTTCGTAATGGAGACACTTTGACAAAGACCATGTCCCCAACTTCAAACTCAAGATCCGTCCTTCTCTTGTCCGCATAAGATTTTTGCCTATCTTGCGCTGCTTTCATCCTTCTTCGAATCAAGTCAATTTTCTCAGAAGTCTCTCTAACCATATCAGGCCCAAGCAAGATCTTATCCGTAGATTCCCACCAACATACAGGTGATCGACAAGGCCTTCCATAAAGAGCTTCGAAAGGAGCCATACCAATACTGGACTGAAAGCTGTTATTATATGCGAACTCCACCAATGGAAGATGCTCTTCCCATGTACCTCCAAAATCTAAGATACAAAGCCTCAAAAGGTCTTCTAGAACACGATTCACCCTCTCAGTCTGGCCGTCCGTCTGAGGATGATATGCAGTGCTCAGACACAATTGAGTCCCCACTGCTTCTTGCAAGCTTCTCCAGAACTCGCTAGTGAAGATAGGATCTCGATCGCTCACTATGCTAGAGGGTACCCCATGCAATCGAACTATCTCTCGAAGATATACAGAAGCTAGCCATGGAGCGGTCCTCTTGCTCTTCACAGGTATGAAATGGGCGCTCTTAGTAAGTCTGTCTACCACCACCCAAATTCCCGTATTACCCTTTCTTGATCTGGGTAACCCGTCAATAAAATCCATCGAGACGCTATCCCACTTCCATTGCGGAACTTCCAATGGGTGAAGCAACCCACCTGGTTTCTTTTGTTCCGCCTTCACTTGTTGGCACACCAAGCATCGAGCGACATACTCGGCCACATCTTTCTTCATACCGGCCCAGAAGAAAACCCTCTTCATGTCTTGGTACATCTTGTCCCCACCGGGATGAATGGTCATCCTAGAACGGTGTGCATCATCAAGAATAACCTTCCTCAAACCCTCGTCTTTCGGTACACAAAGTCTACCGTCTCTACGCAAGCACCCCCTATCGTCTAGGGTGTACCTACTCAAATGGCTGGACGACTCCCCCCTTATGAGCTTCCCCACCAACTCAACCAACTGTGGGTCGTCCCTCTGTGCTTCTCCAATCCGCCCCAAAAGAGTAGGTCTAACTTCCAAGGAAGCTAGCAAACCGGGTACATAATCAATGGAAGGTCTGAAATCAAACATCGAGATAAATTCCAAGCTTCGCTGTTCCACAAACAATGGACTCAAGGACAACCTTTTTCTGCTCAAGGCGTCCGCTACCACGTTACCCTTGCCAGGGGTATACGCTATCTCGAAATCATAGGATGCTAAGAACTCCATCCATCTTTGCTGTCTCAAGTTCAAATCCTTCTGAGAAAACAAGTACTTCAATGATTTGTGGTCAGTGAACAATTCGAATCTCTCACCAAGAAGATAATGGCGCCAAATCTTAAGAGCAAAAACAATAGCGACCAACTCTAGATCATGGGTGGGGTAATTTTTCTCATGCACTCTCAACTGCCTTCCACCATAGGCTATCACCCTTCCCTCTTGCATTAAGACTGCGCCTAGTCCTGTCCCACAAGCATCGGTATAGACAACAAATGGCTTGCTCCCATCTGGCAACACTAAAACTGGAGCAGTGGTTAAAGCTCTCTTTAACCGTCGGAATGCATCATCACAATCTACGTCCCATGCAAAAACAAGATTCTTCTTCGTTAAGCGGGTTAATGGGGCTGATATCTTCGCGAAGTCTTTGATAAACTTCCTATAGTAACCCGCCAACCCCAAGAAACTTCTTACTTCGGTAGCATTCTTTGGAACCTTCCAATCCTGAATCGATACTACCTTCGCGGGATCCACAGCTATCCCCTCCTTGGAGACCACGTGCCCCAAGAACCGCACTTCCTTCCTCCAGAAGTGACATTTAGATAATTTAGCCTTAAGGCTATGCGCTCGAAGAGTCTTCAACACCTCCCCAAGATGTAGGGCATGTTCTTCTTCACTCTTAGAAAATACTAAGATATCATCCACAAAGACCACCACGAATTTATTAAGGAACTCCCTGAACACCCTACTCATCAAATCCACAAAGTATGCAGGGGCGTTCGTCAACCCAAATGGCATCACCAGCCACTCATAGAAACCGTCCGGAGTCCTAAAGGCAGTCTTGTCTATGCTATCCTCAGCCACCCTCAATTGATGGAACCCCGTGGCTAAGTCCAACTGAGAAAATACTGAAGCGTCAACCAACTGATCGAAAAGATCATCAATCCTCGGCAATGGGTGTCTATTCTTCTTTGTGAGCTTGTTGAGTTCTCTATAATCTACACAAAGTCTGAGGGACCCATCCGCCTTCGTGGCAAATACTACTGGAGCACCCCACTCCGATATACTTCGTCTTATGAACCCCTTCTCAAGCAACTCCCCTACTTGCTTATGGAGTTCCCTCCTCTCACGAGGAGCCATGTGGCGCACTGGTAAAGATACAGGTTTAGCATTATCCACCAGATATATTCGGAAGTCAATCTCCCGCTTCAGAGGTAAGCCCTTCACCTCCTCAAACACATCCGGATATTCCCGGACCACTCTAACAGAATGCAAACTCTCGACTGAAGCATTGAGCGATTCAAGATAACTTAGCAAAACAGATTCCATGGGATTACAAGAGATCTCGAGAGTGTTACCCAAACGGGTCAGAAGCCTAACAACTCTCCTTTCACAATCAAGAACGGCACCATTACTGGATAACCAGTCCATGCCCAAAATCAACCCATAGCCCGTGAAGCCCAACACAAAAGCATCACATCTAAACTCAATGCTAAGTATAGAAATCTTCAAACCCAAACATATCATGGAAAAATAAGTGGAGCCCCCAATTGGGTTTGAAACAACCAAGGGATCATCTACAAGACTGGTGTCTAAGTGCAGTGACTCAACTAATGATGATGAGATAAACGAATGCGATGCGCCTGAATCAAACAATGTACGGACAAGATGATCAAATAGAAAAACCAGACTTTCAACGGAAATAGTTCTACCTCTCTGCTGAACCGGTGGAACTGAGAGAGCCTGAACTTGCCCCCCTGCCTGAGCTGGTGCCATTAGAACTTGCACCTGACCTCCTGAGGTAGATCTTGTCCTTTGCCCCTTCTTAGGACAATCTTTTATTAGATGCCCTGCTTCACCACAGTGGAAGCAGCCAGTCTTCTTCTTCTTGCGACAATCCTTGCTTAGGTGGCCAGGTGTCCCACAATTGAAACACTTCTTCTTCTTGTCCTTGCCACCGTTGCCTTTCCCACCTTTGTTTTGTTGTTGTTGCTGAGGTCTCTTTTGATCTCCCTTCTTCTCGGGTGCCTTATTAGCATTGGGACCCTTCTCTTCTTCATGCATGAGTGCCATGTCAACTAACTTCTCAAAGGTGGCCCCCATCGGGATATGAGTCATAGCCAACCCATGCATTGGTTCATTCAAGCCTTTCACGAACCTCAAAGCCTTCTTCTCCGGTGTATTCACCATATCTAGGCCAAACCTTGCCAATTGATTAAACTTGTTGACATATTCCTTCACCGAGAGATTTCCTTGCTTTAGAGTCAAGAATCTTTCCATATACAAGTTTTCCTCCGCCCTTGAGAGAAACTTTGCCACAAATCTTTGCCTAAAATCCGCCCAAGAGTCAACGGGGCGTTCTCCATTAGTGACCTCCCACCAGAATGAGGCCTCTCCCTTCATTAACCAAGCAGCCAACTTGACTTTCTTTCCTTCTTCCATCTCAAAGATATCTATCAACTCTTCCACCTCCTTAAGCCAATCTCTAGCCTCCACAAAAGTTTCAGATCCCTGAAAAGGTTTCCCTCCCATAGCTTTGAATTCCTTACAAGTCTTAGCAAAAGTATCCGTGCGAGGAGGAGGGGGAGGAGGAAGATCGGGTGCTACGGTTGGTGGAGGAACATTTGCTGGACCCGCAGTGGTGGCCCTAGCCTCCATCAATCTCCTATACCATACTGGTACCGTCACACCCTCCGGAAAGTTAAGATCCTCAGCCATGCTGAAACGAAAAAGGAAAGATTCAAAACGGAGAATTCGAAAGACAAAGATATGGCTATTGGGATTATGCTTTTCTTTCAAAAACTTTTCTCTTTAAAGACATGTTTTTGAAAATATCTCTTCCAAAAATGTTTTTAGAAAAATAGTTTTCTAAAAATTTTATCTGTTCCGGTAACCTTTGCTCTGATACCACGTGTAACACCCCACACCCGCTATGGTCACTCTCTAAGGGAATGCCATAACATCGGCGGAGTATACTAGTGAATATAGAACAGAGAAATTACAGCAAGACAGATATAAGTAATACTTGAAATTTAAAACATCATCTCATAACAGCGGAAATAAACATGTCTGGTTACATCACAAAACCATAATAAGAGTTAAGTACAAATATCCATTCTTACTAAATAAAAATACATAATCCCAATACATGAACTGATAGCCATAAAAAAAAAAGCTGTGCTCTACATCTACGGTCCAAACTCCAAGAGATAGATAAAGCAAACTGATCAAGGCCCACTAGCACTAGGCCCAACCTGAGGACCTGAGGGGAAAAAGATAAAAACAACGGGGTCAGACATAAGCCTGAGTGAGCCCTATAACCTTAACAATACAATTATTAAAGTAATTAGGGTATGACATGAACTCGGTACGGTACCTTTGGGGATAATGACTACACTAAGTAGCCAACAACATAGGATGAACTAAGATAACCGTAAAGACGCATCTACCCACCCAAGGATAATTACTAACTGCACCCCACCAGTCATTCCTACTTAAAGGTTGATCCCACCCAAGGACTTAAAGAAAGATATAACTAGTAGTTTCATGTACTCCTAGCTGACTACATAGGTGCCGTCTGCCCCTATCTCCACTAGGTGTACCCCACTACCCCAAGCGATCGGCTCCCTAACGTAGATACCCGTGCTGGACCCACAGTGGGGTGTATCACTCCCCCTAAAGTGGCAACCCAATACTATCCACGGTGCACGGCTTATATCTACACGATGCAACAACGACTTATCTACCAGCCCGGGTCCACACACGCATATGAAACCCGTTGGACTCGCGTTGCCACCGCTACCCCGTTTTGGCCTCTTATAGTCAAGCCCAATATGCGTGTCCCGTCACCCGACTAGAATCGAGCCCACAAAGATACGTTTGGGATATTGGTTGAAATGGGCCCCCACAAGCTACCCACCTAAGCTTGTTACTTATCTAGTGTATCCCACTTAACCCTTTAATCATGTTTAATTGCATGTTTCCACTTGGTTAAGTATTCTAATCGTATTTTCTATTGCCACCCAAGGCAACCCACTAGATTTCCACATGCCACCCAAGGCACCCACTTAACCCCTCATGCTCTACTACATGCTTATCTGGTTAAGTGTTTCTTAATTAATTAAGACCGTGATCCTCATAAAGACCTCTCACATTAGACTATCTTTTATGACCGCTGGTTAAGCCGGTTGGGTCCGGACAGCCTTATGTCATAACCGAGTCTAACCTCGTGTCTTTACATTAATCACGTATTTAGTTTGTGCCTAAGACCTCTCACATTGGGCTAACATTTGTAGCAACTGGTTAAGCCGGTTGGGTCCGGGCAGTTTTACGCTACAACTGAGTCCAACCTCGTGTCTTAGTCGATTAATTACACCTAATTAATCACCCCATATTAATTATCCCTAATTAATATCAAGTTTTTTTCATAACATGGGTAGACCTAACTCAATAGGTAAATTCCCATGGGGTAGACCTAACTCAATAGGTAAATTCCCACTTATGTTAATTTATTTTTATGGTATGCTTAATCATACCCAACCATACTTTTAATTAACATATTTATTAACCCCATCGTTCCCCACGTAAATCGTTCTCAAAAAGGGAAGATCCATCACAAATATCATGGGTTAAACCAAATATTAGCATATTCTTTGTCATGGGTTAAGAGGGTGTCAACTTGCATATATGAGCATATATTAACCCAACTTGCATTTAAGCATACACATAACTTGCATAATTATTCACATGACTTCATAAGCATGCATAACATGTTAATCTTGCATTTGAGCATACACCTAACTTGCATAATCATTCACATAACTTCATAAGCATGCATAACATGTTAATCTTGCATTTAAGCATACACATAACTTGCATAATCATTCACATAACTTCATATGCATGCATAACATGTTAATCTTGCATTTAAACATACACATAACTTGCATAATCATTCACATAACTTCATATGCATGCATAACATGTTAATCTTGCATTTAAACATACACATAACTTGCATATTTATTCACATAACTTCATAAGCATGCATAACATGTTGCATAATAGATCAATGTCCAACTTAGTGTTTTGCATCATAATCATCATGAAACATAGCACCAAACTTGCATAAAGATATAACATTAAACTTGCATAAAAATGTCATGAACACATACACTAAACTTGCATGACATAGAGCATATAACTTGCAAAACACATAACATATACAATATTAAGCTTGCATAAACACATTGATCCACAAACATAACCATACATCATCATATCCTATCTTAATCAATTTAACAATTGATTGTTAAGGGGATAGAAGCTCACCAAAACAAAATTAGCAAACTAATGAAGAAGATTAAGAGGCTAGAAGTTGATTTGGAATGCTATCCCTTCTCTAATTTTGATGGAGGCTCTCTCAAGTTTCAATTTGCCATAGTTTAGTTACTAGATTTAATTATGAATGAATTAGGGTAGGGTTAGGGTCTTATTTATAGGATTAGGTGAGTGTTTTAGGCCCTTAGATTAACCCTAGATTAGATTAGGACCCTTAGATTTCGGAACTCTCTAGAACCAGCTCTCCAAGCCAGCCTAGAACCCAACCTGGTGCAACCTGGTGCACCCAGGTTCACTGGACGCCGCGACCCTGTCGACAGGCAAGTCGACAGGCAAGTCGACACCCCTGTCGACAGGCCTGTCGACAGCCCTGTCGACATGGGTAGGGCGGGAATTTTCCCGCCTGGCCCCGCCTGCTCCATTTTATAATCTGAGATTTGAATTTTAAATCTGTTTTTAGTTTCAAATTTTCTGCAAACTTCATCGGGCCATAACTCGGCCACACGGACTCCGATTTTCGAAAACTCGGACTCTATTTTGCGTATTTTTCCGAGACGAACACAATGACGCAGCCCGTTTCCCCCAATTCTCACATCTGAGATTATTTATTCAGTAATTAGTGAATTTTAGTATTAACCAAAATACGGGGTGTTACATTCTCCCCTCCTTAAAGGATTTCGTCCCCGAAATCTCTAAGCTAAGGAGAATGCATATCCTACCATCCAAACAACCATCTACTCAAACCATCAACCACGGGCATCCATTGTCCTTAAACAGTTTCTAATGATGTATGAGCATATGCAAAAAGTGTGTGTATATGTTCCCTATCTAACGTATGAACATATGCAAACCATGATAGTGCCATGCATCCATTATGTATGCGAGAGAACCCTATCGACACATACAATATCTACATGAGTGCACAATCATTCACCAAAATGCATCATCCATATGATAACACAATCATTATACATCCATTAATATAGCTTCCTACACACAATTTTATGCAATATGCAATATGAAGTGATTGAGCCGATCTAGTGCCTAGAGTGTGTGTATATGCATCCACGAGCAACCACTAGCAAACACTTGCATCCACTTGCATCCATCAACCATAACATGTCTCAAACACATGTTTCAACCATAGGCTTACCCTATCTAAAGGTCAAAGATACAAATGAGAGGACATACTAAAGATAAGATAAGTACTAGATAACGATAGAGGAGAAAGTAAAGACATACCCTCAAAAAGAAATGGGTATAATGAACGCATCTTCGCTTCCGTCTCCCAAGTTGCGTTGCTTTCATCTTCTCCCCATTGCACTTTGACTAGTTGAACCTCTCTGTTTCTCAACTTCCTAGTCTCTGACCCAAGGATGCAGGTAGGGGCTCGTCGAATAGTCATATCACGCTCTACTTCCAATTCTTTAAGCAAGCTCGGCTCTACCACCTCTGCGGTCTCATGTAAGCACTTCCTCAAATGGGACACATGAAATACATCATGTACACCACTAAGTCTGTCAGGCAATTCCACTCTATACGCCATCCGTCCAATTCTTTCCTTAATGGGAAATGGCCCTACGAACCTTGGTGCTAACTTCCCAACAGATCCAAAGCGAACCACATTTCGTAATGGAGACACTTTGACAAAGACCATGTCCCCAACTTCAAACTCAAGATCCGTCCTTCTCTTGTCCGCATAAGATTTTTGCCTATCTTGCGCTGCTTTCATCCTTCTTCGAATCAAGTCAATTTTCTCAGAAGTCTCTCTAACCATATCAGGCCCAAGCAAGATCTTATCCGTAGATTCCCACCAACATACAGGTGATCGACAAGGCCTTCCATAAAGAGCTTCGAAAGGAGCCATACCAATACTGGACTGAAAGCTGTTATTATATGCGAACTCCACCAATGGAAGATGCTCTTCCCATGTACCTCCAAAATCTAAGATACAAAGCCTCAAAAGGCCTTCTAGAACACGATTCACCCTCTCAGTCTGGCCGTCCGTCTGAGGATGATATGCAGTGCTCAGACACAATTGAGTCCCCACTGCTTCTTGCAAGCTTCTCCAGAACTCGCTAGTGAAGATAGGATCTCGATCGCTCACTATGCTAGAGGGTACCCCATGCAATCGAACTATCTCTCGAAGATATACAGAAGCTAGCCATGGAGCGGTCCTCTTGCTCTTCACAGGTATGAAATGGGCGCTCTTAGTAAGTCTGTCTACCACCACCCAAATTCCCGTATTACCCTTTCTTGATCTGGGTAACCCGTCAATAAAATCCATCGAGACGCTATCCCACTTCCATTGCGGAACTTCCAATGGGTGAAGCAACCCACCTGGTTTCTTTTGTTCCGCCTTCACTTGTTGGCACACCAAGCATCGAGCGACATACTCGGCCACATCTTTCTTCATACCGGCCCAGAAGAAAACCCTCTTCATGTCTTGGTACATCTTGTCCCCACCGGGATGAATGGTCATCCTAGAACGGTGTGCATCATCAAGAATAACCTTCCTCAAACCCTCGTCTTTCGGTACACAAAGTCTACCGTCTCTACGCAAGCACCCCCTATCGTCTAGGGTGTACCTACTCAAATGGCTGGACGACTCCCCCCTTATGAGCTTCCCCACCAACTCAACCAACTGTGGGTCGTCCCTCTGTGCTTCTCCAATCCGCCCCAAAAGAGTAGGTCTAACTTCCAAGGAAGCTAGCAAACCGGGTACATAATCAATGGAAGGTCTGAAATCAAACATCGAGATAAATTCCAAGCTTCGCTGTTCCACAAACAATGGACTCAAGGACAACCTTTTTCTGCTCAAGGCGTCCGCTACCACGTTACCCTTGCCAGGGGTATACGCTATCTCGAAATCATAGGATGCTAAGAACTCCATCCATCTTTGCTGTCTCAAGTTCAAATCCTTCTGAGAAAACAAGTACTTCAATGATTTGTGGTCAGTGAACAATTCGAATCTCTCACCAAGAAGATAATGGCGCCAAATCTTAAGAGCAAAAACAATAGCGGCCAACTCTAGATCATGGGTGGGGTAATTTTTCTCATGCACTCTCAACTGCCTTCCACCATAGGCTATCACCCTTCCCTCTTGCATTAAGACTGCGCCTAGTCCTGTCCCACAAGCATCGGTATAGACAACAAATGGCTTGCTCCCATCTGGCAACACTAAAACTGGAGCAGTGGTTAAAGCTCTCTTTAACCGTCGGAATGCATCATCACAATCTACGTCCCATGCAAAAACAAGATTCTTCTTCGTTAAGCGGGTTAATGGGGCTGATATCTTCGCGAAGTCTTTGATAAACTTCCTATAGTAACCCGCCAACCCCAAGAAACTTCTTACTTCGGTAGCATTCTTTGGAACCTTCCAATCCTGAATCGATACTACCTTCGCGGGATCCACAGCTATCCCCTCCTTGGAGACCACGTGCCCCAAGAACCGCACTTCCTTCCTCCAGAAGTGACATTTAGATAATTTAGCCTTAAGGCTATGCGCTCGAAGAGTCTTCAACACCTCCCCAAGATGTAGGGCATGTTCTTCTTCACTCTTAGAAAATACTAAGATATCATCCACAAAGACCACCACGAATTTATTAAGGAACTCCCTGAACACCCTACTCATCAAATCCACAAAGTATGCAGGGGCGTTCGTCAACCCAAATGGCATCACCAGCCACTCATAGAAACCGTCCGGAGTCCTAAAGGCAGTCTTGTCTATGCTATCCTCAGCCACCCTCAATTGATGGAACCCCGTGGCTAAGTCCAACTGAGAAAATACTGAAGCGTCAACCAACTGATCGAAAAGATCATCAATCCTCGGCAATGGGTGTCTATTCTTCTTTGTGAGCTTGTTGAGTTCTCTATAATCTACACAAAGTCTGAGGGACCCATCCGCCTTCGTGGCAAATACTACTGGAGCACCCCACTCCGATATACTTCGTCTTATGAACCCCTTCTCAAGCAACTCCCCTACTTGCTTATGGAGTTCCCTCCTCTCACGAGGAGCCATGTGGCGCACTGGTAAAGATACAGGTTTAGCATTATCCACCAGATATATTCGGAAGTCAATCTCCCGCTTCAGAGGTAAGCCCTTCACCTCCTCAAACACATCCGGATATTCCCGGACCACTCTAACAGAATGCAAACTCTCGACTGAAGCATCGAGCGATTCAAGATAACTTAGCAAAACAGATTCCATGGGATTACAAGAGATCTCGAGAGTGTTACCCAAACGGGTCAGAAGCCTAACAACTCTCCTTTCACAATCAAGAACGGCACCATTACTGGATAACCAGTCCATGCCCAAAATCAACCCATAGCCCGTGAAGCCCAACACAAAAGCATCACATCTAAACTCAATGCTAAGTATAGAAATCTTCAAACCCAAACATATCATGGAAAAATAAGTGGAGCCCCCAATTGGGTTTGAAACAACCAAGGGATCATCTACAAGACTGGTGTCTAAGTGCAGTGACTCAACTAATGATGATGAGATAAACGAATGCGATGCGCCTGAATCAAACAATGTACGGACAAGATGATCAAATAGAAAAACCAGACTTTCAACGGAAATAGTTCTACCTCTCTGCTGAACCGGTGGAACTGAGAGAGCCTGAACTTGCCCCCCTGCCTGAGCTGGTGCCATTAGAACTTGCACCTGACCTCCTGAGGTAGATCTTGTCCTTTGCCCCTTCTTAGGACAATCTTTTATTAGATGCCCTGCTTCACCACAGTGGAAGCAGCCAGTCTTCTTCTTCTTGCGACAATCCTTGCTTAGGTGGCCAGGTGTCCCATAATTGAAACACTTCTTCTTCTTGTCCTTGCCACCGTTGCCTTTCCCACCTTTGTTTTGTTGTTGTTGCTGAGGTCTCTTTTGATCTCCCTTCTTCTCGGGTGCCTTATTAGCATTGGGACCCTTCTCTTCTTCATGCATGAGTGCCATGTCAACTAACTTCTCAAAGGTGGCCCCCATCGGGATATGAGTCATAGCCAACCCATGCATTGGTTCATTCAAGCCTTTCACGAACCTCAAAGCCTTCTTCTCCGGTGTATTCACCATATCTAGGCCAAACCTTGCCAATTGATTAAACTTGTTGACATATTCCTTCACCGAGAGATTTCCTTGCTTTAGAGTCAAGAATCTTTCCATATACAAGTTTTCCTCCGCCCTTGAGAGAAACTTTGCCACAAATCTTTGCCTAAAATCCGCCCAAGAGTCAACGGGGCGTTCTCCATTAGTGACCTCCCACCAGAATGAGGCCTCTCCCTTCATTAACCAAGCAGCCAACTTGACTTTCTTTCCTTCTTCCATCTCAAAGATATCTATCAACTCTTCCACCTCCTTAAGCCAATCTCTAGCCTCCACAAAAGTTTCAGATCCCTGAAAAGGTTTCCCTCCCATAGCTTTGAATTCCTTACAAGTCTTAGCAAAAGTATCCGTGCGAGGAGGAGGGGGAGGAGGAAGATCGGGTGCTACGGTTGGTGGAGGAACATTTGCTGGACCCGCAGTGGTGGCCCTAGCCTCCATCAATCTCCTATACCATACTGGTACCGTCACACCCTCCGGAAAGTTAAGATCCTCAGCCATGCTGAAACGAAAAAGGAAAGATTCAAAACGGAGAATTCGAAAGACAAAGATATGGCTATTGGGATTATGCTTTTCTTTCAAAAACTTTTCTCTTTAAAGACATGTTTTTGAAAATATCTCTTCCAAAAATGTTTTTAGAAAAATAGTTTTCTAAAAATTTTATCTGTTCCGGTAACCTTTGCTCTGATACCACGTGTAACACCCCACACCCGCTATGGTCACTCTCTAAGGGAATGCCATAACATCGGCGGAGTATACTAGTGAATATAGAACAGAGAAATTACAGCAAGACAGATATAAGTAATACTTGAAATTTAAAACATCATCTCATAACAGCGGAAATAAACATGTCTGGTTACATCACAAAACCATAATAAGAGTTAAGTACAAATATCCATTCTTACTAAATAAAAATACATAATCCCAATACATGAACTGATAGCCATAAAAAAAAAAGCTGTGCTCTACATCTACGGTCCAAACTCCAAGAGATAGATAAAGCAAACTGATCAAGGCCCACTAGCACTAGGCCCAACCTGAGGACCTGAGGGGAAAAAGATAAAAACAACGGGGTCAGACATAAGCCTGAGTGAGCCCTATAACCTTAACAATACAATTATTAAAGTAATTAGGGTATGACATGAACTCGGTACGGTACCTTTGGGGATAATGACTACACTAAGTAGCCAACAACATAGGATGAACTAAGATAACCGTAAAGACGCATCTACCCACCCAAGGATAATTACTAACTGCACCCCACCAGTCATTCCTACTTAAAGGTTGATCCCACCCAAGGACTTAAAGAAAGATATAACTAGTAGTTTCATGTACTCCTAGCTGACTACATAGGTGCCGTCTGCCCCTATCTCCACTAGGTGTACCCCACTACCCCAAGCGATCGGCTCCCTAACGTAGATACCCGTGCTGGACCCACAGTGGGGTGTATCACTCCCCCTAAAGTGGCAACCCAATACTATCCACGGTGCACGGCTTATATCTACACGATGCAACAACGACTTATCTACCAGCCCGGGTCCACACACGCATATGAAACCCGTTGGACTCGCGTTGCCACCGCTACCCCGTTTTGGCCTCTTATAGTCAAGCCCAATATGCGTGTCCCGTCACCCGACTAGAGTCGAGCCCACAAAGATACGTTTGGGATATTGGTTGAAATGGGCCCCCACAAGCTACCCACCTAAGCTTGTTACTTATCTAGTGTATCCCACTTAACCCTTTAATCATGTTTAATTGCATGTTTCCACTTGGTTAAGTATTCTAATCGTATTTTCTATTGCCACCCAAGGCAACCCACTAGATTTCCACATGCCACCCAAGGCACCCACTTAACCCCTCATGCTCTACTACATGCTTATCTGGTTAAGTGTTTCTTAATTAATTAAGACCGTGATCCTCATAAAGACCTCTCACATTAGACTATCTTTTATGACCGCTGGTTAAGCCGGTTGGGTCCGGACAGCCTTATGTCATAACCGAGTCTAACCTCGTGTCTTTACATTAATCACGTATTTAGTTTGTGCCTAAGACCTCTCACATTGGGCTAACATTTGTAGCAACTGGTTAAGCCGGTTGGGTCCGGGCAGTTTTACGCTACAACTGAGTCCAACCTCGTGTCTTAGTCGATTAATTACACCTAATTAATCACCCCATATTAATTATCCCTAATTAATATCAAGTTTTTTTCATAACATGGGTAGACCTAACTCAATAGGTAAATTCCCATGGGGTAGACCTAACTCAATAGGTAAATTCCCACTTATGTTAATTTATTTTTATGGTATGCTTAATCATACCCAACCATACTTTTAATTAACATATTTATTAACCCCATCGTTCCCCACGTAAATCGTTCTCAAAAAGGGAAGATCCATCACAAATATCATGGGTTAAACCAAATATTAGCATATTCTTTGTCATGGGTTAAGAGGGTGTCAACTTGCATATATGAGCATATATTAACCCAACTTGCATTTAAGCATACACATAACTTGCATAATTATTCACATGACTTCATAAGCATGCATAACATGTTAATCTTGCATTTGAGCATACACCTAACTTGCATAATCATTCACATAACTTCATAAGCATGCATAACATGTTAATCTTGCATTTAAGCATACACATAACTTGCATAATCATTCACATAACTTCATATGCATGCATAACATGTTAATCTTGCATTTAAACATACACATAACTTGCATAATCATTCACATAACTTCATATGCATGCATAACATGTTAATCTTGCATTTAAACATACACATAACTTGCATATTTATTCACATAACTTCATAAGCATGCATAACATGTTGCATAATAGATCAATGTCCAACTTAGTGTTTTGTATCATAATCATCATGAAACATAGCACCAAACTTGCATAAAGATATAACATTAAACTTGCATAAAAATGTCATGAACACATACACTAAACTTGCATGACATAGAGCATATAACTTGCAAAACACATAACATATACAATATTAAGCTTGCATAAACACATTGATCCACAAACATAACCATACATCATCATATCCTATCTTAATCAATTTAACAATTGATTATTAAGGGGATAGAAGCTCACCAAAACAAAATTAGCAAACTAATGAAGAAGATTAAGAGGCTAGAAGTTGATTTGGAATGCTATCCCTTCTCTAATTTTGATGGAGGCTCTCTCAAGTTTCAATTTGCCATAGTTTAGTTACTAGATTTAATTATGAATGAATTAGGGTAGGGTTAGGGTCTTATTTATAGGATTAGGTGAGTGTTTTAGGCCCTTAGATTAACCCTAGATTAGATTAGGACCCTTAGATTTCGGAACTCTCTAGAACCAGCTCTCCAAGCCAGCCTAGAACCCAACCTGGTGCAACCTGGTGCACCCAGGTTCACTGGACGCCGCGACCCTGTCGACAGGCAAGTCGACAGGCAAGTCGACACCCCTGTCGACAGGCCTGTCGACAGCCCTGTCGACATGGGTAGGGCGGGAATTTTCCCGCCTGGCCCCGCCTGCTCCATTTTATAATCTGAGATTTGAATTTTAAATCTGTTTTTAGTTTCAAATTTTCTGCAAACTTCATCGGGCCATAACTCGGCCATACGGACTCCGATTTTCGAAAACTCGGACTCTATTTTGCGTATTTTTCCGAGACGAACACAATGACGCAGCCCGTTTCCCCCAATTCTCACATCTGAGATTATTTATTCTGTAATTAGTGAATTTTAGTATTAACCAAAATACGGGGTGTTACATTATATGTATTTATGGTTTAAAAATCCGTGTTATCACATACGATATCCAAAAATCATGAAAATGGGCATGCAGCTACAGTTCGACATTACTGACCCAACGAAACTTATTTCATCGAATTCCGAATCCGTTTGCTCACATAGCTTATTTTTAAAGTCAAATTATTGACTGTTTTTCACATTAAAATTCTGTATGGCCACATACTGACTCCAAAAATCACGAAAATTGAAATGTAACAATAATTTAATATTCCAGATTCAAAAAAATTAGTTTCATCGAAAACGGATGTTGTTTGCAAAAATGGCTATTTTTAAAGCTCCAAATAAACCCATTTAAATATTAATATATTTAAAAACAATTTAATTAAATAATAATAAATTATTATCATCGTATATATTCACTTAGAATATCATACTACTCCAAAATATTCCTATCTGAATTTATAACTCGACATTTCAAATTCAGATTAAATCAGTATTCAATTTATATTGAAAATCCATTTAAATAAATCATTATAAATTATAAAGGAATTCCATAGCGACTTTTCAAAAATTTGATTTGGACATAACTCACAATTTACACGACGAAATTTCGATTTTTCTCTTCCATTAGAAAAATATACTTCACCAGCTCCGAACGTTTCTTATTTCATAGAAATCCGACTTAAAACGAATTCCGTATATCCGTTTAAAGTTCGAATTGCCAAATTACGAACTGCCGCGCCATTTCGAACTTGATTATAATTATAATATATTTATACGTTCAACTATCGTTAATATTAATTCAACTTTATACTGAATTAGATATCCCTTATGCTGTCCAATTCACAAAATATTGTGAATTCTAATATTTTCGATTACTTCGAAATTAAATATATTATTCTATTGTTTATATTAATTAAATATTCAATATTATTTAATTCAAACCATTTAAATCACTATTTAAATAATTAAATAAAATAATTATTATACTGTAAAAATATGGGTCGTAACATTCTTTCCCCCTTAAAATAATTTCGTCCTCGAAATTGTTAAGGTAGAAAACAAACCCTATTAACTGGGTTAAAAATTTATTTGTTTATCTATTATATTCAGTTTCACAGTACCAATTAATTTTAATTAAATATTAATTCATTTATATTAACAAAAAATTTCAAATATTCCAAAAAATATCCAACACCTTAATTTTTCGAAAAATTTCACCAGCATCTCCTTTGTACGGGTAAATCCGTACAACTACAACTCGCCTCTCCTCTCTAAGCCTTCTCCAATACAAAAGAAAATCAAACAGCCAAGCGGCTTGCCAATTCGGCTCATAGAAATCTCATATTCATATAAAATATAAACTTGTACCTTTTATCGGGCATATCATTATATCCTTTCCTTCCGCTACCAATTCAGTGTATACCAATGTCTTCCCAATCAACTTCCAATCAATTTATCCTCAACACGGCTATTCTCTTATATCTAAAACAAATCTCATTTCAAACTCGAGTTCCATTCTCGATTTTCAAATTCTTAACTCCTCACCCCAATATCATTTAAAATTCCTATGTCACAAATCCAATTTTCTCGATATCATTCTAATCCAATTCAGTTTCAGTTTGGTTTTACAACAAACAATCTTTCCCTGGGGATTTTAAATAACTTAGCTTTTCTAAAATGAAATATCCCTTTTCAGAGTACAGAACATCTTGCTTTTCTCAAAACAATTCAAAAATTATCTCTTTGTTATTAATCTATCACTTACTCACTCGAGAATGAACACCGATGATGTATGAATCATCATTGGAATTATTTTCCAGCGACCGAAGTGAGTTCAATACTATATCACTTTTCAAAATCACCTTTAAACATCTCCATTTTGAAATTTATTTCAAAATACCATTCACAATGCCTATAAAACAATTTAAAATCTCCTAGGATTTTAAAATTCTCATATATTTAGTCCAAATCCATTTACAAACACTTTTCCATATTTTAGGAATTTTAATTCCAATTCTGATTTTAATTTCAGATTTAATTCATCTGATTTCATATATTACATTAATATGAATTCTAATTGGCTATTTACATAACCATTTTTCTTTTATAATCTCAATCGATTATAATAACAACCAATATATCCAATATATTACAGTAATTCCGATATCAAGCCTTTATATCAAAATATAATTTGGGTAAATTATTTCATTTACCCTCTTCCAAAACATACTGTGTTGGTTCATTGTATTCGAGTGTTTAGAAACTCCTATCGACACAGTGGGTCAAACTGATCGACCCGAATTCATAAACAACTCAACCAATAAATCTACACAATATAAAACAAATTTTATATCAAATAACAAATATGCGCTCATATATATCCACTCAAACTCAATCTAGGATATTACTAACCCCATCTCTACTGAGTCACGCCATAGAGCCAAGGTAATTACTTAACTTCAGCTCTGATACCACTGTAACGACCCGGGGGATTTGCGACCTTGGTTATCGACATAAACTCAATGTCGACTATCCAAGCATCAAAAATACCGGATAGTTAATAGAAAGAAGTTAGAGGGTTAGAATAGATTAGATAGAAAATTAGAATAGAAGAAGAAGAAGATCACAACAACAGAATCAGAGTAACACAAATCTCACAGCGGAACGGATTAAATATAACATAACTTTGAAATAAAACCAATATACGTATACAACAACATTTATCAGAGTACAACACTTACAACACAGTGGAAACAAACAATTGCTATAAAATCATGAAGCCTCCTGCTCCAAGCTCTCAGTATATCTGTAAATCCTGACTACTTGACTGCCCGTACAAAATTGGGCAACCAAGAGTTTAGGGAGAAAAAAACAAGATAAACTCTGGGTCAGTCATGGGAATGGTGTGAGTAAAAAATTTAAAATAGTTTGAGAAATTAAACGATATCTCATAAAAACACGACGTATAACAAGGAACGGGTTTTTCCGTTATGAGAATCCAAAACACTTGATTTAACTTTCAAAATCCTTTTGAAAGAAACGATGTTCTTTTTATCAAAATACTTTTGGTATTATAATAGTGTCTATCAACCACAACTACATAATAATATAGCAAAACGCTTTCATCTCACGTTCCACATACATAATACATAATCAAAATCCGTGGGTGCTTATTGGGTAATGGATTCCAACTGGCAAGGTATGGGACCGCCTTCCAACAGTGTATCTCTAGACATGAATACACTGGGTTCAACAAGAACCTCTTGTAACCCAGGCTAAACATGTCCGGTCATTCATTTCGCTTGAGTGTACTGAATGTATTATCACTAATGGTTGGGATCAACAACAGTTTCTCGAAAGGGACAACATCAAAACAGATTATAGAAGTAAATGAAATTTCTCTAGATCAGGTGACAATACACCCTAATTGGCAGCTAACCACTTAGCAATGCGACCTACCCGATTTTATACCATTTCCTGATTGTGAGGTTAGAGGCCATAACGTATAGATCACACCTTTATTTACTTTGAATGTCACATTGTCATACCCGCCAAATCACAAATTGATTTCCCCAAAAAGACCATGGGTATACAGCTAAGAGAAACGAATTCCTCCCCCACCAAACGTAAATATGTTTGAAGAGACCAACTTACGCGATCTATTAAATATACTCTGTCAGACATTCTTCCATACAGGTCGTCCTGGTACTGGACAGACCAAAGGTACTATTGTATAAATCCATCTTAGTTAATTTCTACCTAGGATTTACTGAACAGTCGTTGCATAACTCTGTATTCAATTATCTTTATCATATCTGATTCGGAAGACTAATGCCATACAGAGTGGTTTTCAGATAATATATCGGATCTCAGTCTCTCCGTATTGGCAACGAAAATGGTCAAAATCTTTGATAGTCGGTGATTTAACTATCAAAGGAAAACATGTGTACAAACAACAGTCGTATTCCCAAATGGAAATCTTACCGAATAATCATCATTTCATTTCCCAATTTCCCATTTATCGTTTCCATATATTCATAAATTCGTTATTTTCTAAAATTAGAAAATATACATTATTAACTTTGGAGAACGTTTCCATTTATGATATATGCATCAATATCATCTCACCTCTACCGGTCTCTAACTGTAAACTAGTAAGAGAACAACTTCCCAAGCATAAACCCCGAAGGCTGAAACCAACATCAGATCGATACCCAGAAAGCCATTCAACTCAACTAATTTCCAGTCAATTTCTAATTTCAGTAATTCCATTTAAATTCCTAATTCAAACCCCAAATTCCTTTATAATATTTTATTTGCAAAATATTTACTTTCATCTAATTTTTCACATAGAATGTGAATAACATGTCTATATATAATCAAATAGTTTGATTTTGCATTTTAAATACAATATCGCAAATCCAATTTCTTTTCATACTTTTATTTAAAGAATTTTCATATAAAAACTTATTTTATACTTCTAACACTAAAATCTCATTTAATTCCCTTTAAAAATGCTAAGTTCAAATTCCATTAAAACATCGGTGTTAAAACCGATTTTCACTCCTTTATATAAATTCAGATTTATATATCCAATTTATCTAGTGATAAATATTTAATTTAATTTATAGACATCGTTTATAAATTTATCTTCCCAATTTATATATGTTAAAACAGATTTTTATTTAATATCTACTTTAAATCCATATAATGTTATACCTGTGTGGGAAGCACGGTTGTAAATCTTCCTAATGAAAAATTTTCCTTCATAAAATTCTATTCATTTTCCAAATATGTCCTTTTTATAATTCTATTGATTTCATATCAATATTTTATTTTCAACATAAACTTTGAAAATTCCCTTTATACATTCGAGTATCACTTACGGTATTAAAAATACCAAATAACAAGACCAGTGTCGTCATAATCTATCACACATTATATATCACAATATATGAAAACAAACAGTATTATAAATATTGAGGAATCCAGTTGGATCCCTCCAACTTGTTCCCTGCATCCACAGATGCTAAACAATATAAATAACATCAATTTCATTTCAATATGAAATATTCAGATAAACCTAATCAATATTTGATTAACGATTTATATATAATCGTTATCTATAATTTCAACCAATAAATCAGCAGTTCAACCAAACAATCAACACACAACAATCAATCATCATTTATCAATACTAGATTATATTTATAAAAATATAAACTGTACAGAGTTAGTGAGATTTACTCACATTGGACTGTTTATCGTTAAATAATGAATAACGATCATGGATTTAGATCCGACAATTTATTTCACTATAAATTGCAACGAGTTCCAATTCACTCCGAATCAGTTCCATAGTGTAGCCCTCGTCCATACGATCCCAACGGATCTGACCATTCGAAATTTCTATAGTATGTAAGAGTTATTACATTTACAAGTTTGAAATAACATTAAATTTAATCTTTACTGTAATTGAAATGAACTTAGGCTTTACCCAAACCATTTCCGGCGCAGACCTGCTTTCTACAGTACTCTTCCTCTCCAATTTAAAAAAATCCTCTTGTACAAATCACGCACAAGCAATTGTCGTATTCCCCAAGCTCAATCCCACCCTTTTCTCCAGCATATCCAAAACTATCATCACCGTTATTCCTCTCTACACTTCCACTTCATCATCATATACCTAATGAACAACTCGACACCCTCCCAGACAAATGCATTGATGAACCCAGGTACGCCTTTCCAGACATTGCCGGATTTTCAATCTCCCACTCCTCCTCTACTTCTCTTAAACCAAATCTAAAATCACATAAATTCCTCCCTACCAATACTGTTTCTATCCACGTTGACCGAATACATCTCGCACCCTTTTGGAGGCTCGCGATCCCCAAACATTTGTGCTACTGCTACCGCAATGTCACGACATTTATTTTCACTTTATACCTCAAAAATTTGCATGCAAGTTCCATAACTCACCAAAAACTCAGATTTATTATCAACCCGAGCTGAAATCCCTTGTATCTTGATCGAACTCCAACCCTAGAAGACACTGTAGGAAAAGTTGCGACAGTAATTGTTTTCATACCCAATCATATTCATATAGAAATGAGGAGGAGCCCTCAGGGAGTCCGAATATATGAATTGAGTGATTTATAATTTTTTCTATGATTTGATTTCTTTTTTTTAAGATCATTTTCCCAAACGTTTTAAAGAAAGTGCCAGCGGCTTGAAATGTCGTTATATGTATTTGTGGTTTAAAAATCCGTGTTATCACATACGATATCCAAAAATCCTGAAAATGGTCATGCAGCTACAGTTCGACATTACAGACCCAACGAAACTTGTTTCGTTGAATTCCGAATCTGTTTCCTCACACAGCATATTTTTAAAGTCAAATTATTGACTGTTTTTAACACTAAAATTCCATATGGCCACACAATGACTCCAAAAATCATGAAAATTGAAATGTAACAATAATTTAATATTCCGGATCCAACAAAATTAGTTTTGTCGAAAATGGATGTTGTTTGCAAAAATGGTTTTTTTTAAATTCCAAATAAACCCATTTAAATATTAATGTATTTAAAAACAATTTAATTAAATAATAATAAATTATTATCATCGTATATATTCACATAGAATATCATACTGCTCCAAAATATTCCTATCTGAATTTATAACTTGACATTTCAAATCCAGATTAAATCAGTACTCAATTATATTGAAAATCCATTTAAATAAATAGTTATAAATTATAAAGGAATTCCAATACGACTTTTTGAAAATTTGATTTGGACATAACTTACAATCTACATGAAAAAATCTTGAATTTGCTCTTTCATTAGAAAAATATACTTAACCAGCTCTGAACGTTTCTTGTTTCACAAAAATCCAACTTAAAACGGATTTTGTATATTTGTTTAAAGTTCGAATCGCCAAATTACGAATTGTCGTGCCATTTCGAGCTCGATTATAATTATAATATAATTATACGTTCAACTGTCATTTATATAGTATATTCGTTAATACAATTCAACTCTATACTGAATTATATATCCCTTACACTATCCAATTCACAAAATATTGTGAATTGTACTATTTTCAATTATTTCAGAATTAAATATATTATTATATTATTTATATTAAATAAATTAATTATTAAACTGTAAAAATATTGGACGTTACAATATTGGTGCAATTACTCTAGTTCAGAAAAAAATATTGATGTATATGTACTTGGTTTGTGGCAATGTAAGTTGGAACATCCAAAGATCAGTATTGTAAGACAAGTTTTAAGATATAATAAAGTTGAATTTACTAATATTTCCTATCCTTACATTTGTACCCCTTGCCAAATCGGAAAAAGTCATAAGCTACCATTTCCACAATCTCAAACTAAATATAACGTGCCACTTGAAATGGTATCTACTGACTTATGGGGTCCAACCCCAATTAATTATGTCCATGGATATAAATATTGTATCTCTTTTGTTGATTCATATTAAAGATTTACTTGGGTTTACTTTCTTAATTAAAATGCGGAAACCACTAATATTGTAATTCAATTTATAGCCCAAGCCGAAAGGTAAATAAACAGTAAAGTCTAAACTATTCAAATTGATGGTGGGATAGAGTTCAAACCTCTGAGAAACTACTTCATTGAGAAAAGAATTACTCACAGGGTAACATGTCCTTGCACCTCATAGCATAATCGTCTAGATGAGAGAAAGTATAGGCACATTTCTAAGACTAGCCTGACCCTAATAGCTGAAGCCTCATTCCCTCTAAATTTCCGGCTTAATGCATTTGGAACAAGTGTATATCTCGTCAACAGACTGCCAACCAAAGTCCTGGAAAACATCTCACCGTCAGAAAAACTTTTCAGCCTTAAACATGATTACAAACTACTCAGAATATTTGGTTGCTTGTGTTTTCCCAAACCTGAGACCCTTCAACACTCACAAACTCAATTTCAGGTCTGAACCCTGCATATTTTTTGGTTATGCTAGAATTCAAAAGGGATAAAAGTTCCTTATCAATAAAGGAAAAGTGATCTTATTAAGACATGTTGCCTTCAATGAACTCACTTTCCCTTTTGCTCAACCTGTGATGAAGACTACATATAAGGTTCACAATGCAAAGTTTTTAATTCTAGACATCCCAATTTATAGGATAATAAAGTTTATCACCGTGTCATGAAGATAAGCCAAATATGTCAGTTCCTCAGCTCACATCTCTCAGCTGTAGAACATGCCAAAGTGTCAGAACACCCCAACTAACCATGCCTACTACTGAGGCAGGTCAAGGAAACTCTGACAATACCACAGACTCCATCAACAATCAAGCTGTCACCAATGATCAAAGCAATTCCTTCTCACACTCAAGTGAAGCATCTATCAACAGTGAAGATCAAAGTCAAAATAAAACAGGACATCACATGATTACCTATGCGAAAAGAAGAATATTTAAAACAAAAATCTACATTGCATCAAATAAAGAAGAAAAACCATTAGCATACGACAAAGAATATAAACATGCACACTGGAGGAAAGCTATCGATGAAGAGATCTCTACCCTAAGCAAAAATAAAACATGGAGTCTAGTTCCAAAGCATGCTCACAAAAACATTGTTGGAAGCAAATGGATATAAAAAATAAAAAGCAAACCAGATGGATTGATATTAAAATATAAAGCAAGACTGCTGGACAAAGGCTTTTCCCAATAGTATGGCTTTGACTTCAGGAAACCTTCTCCACCGTGGTCAAACCCTTAACTATTATGGTTGTCCTGACCATAGCTTTATCCAACAAGTGGATGATTAAACAACTAGATGTTAATTATGCCTTCTTAAATGGTGAATTGCAAGAAGAAGTGTACATGTTTCATCCTCAAGGTTACATTCAAAATGACAGAAATACTACTGTTTGCAAGCTTCATAAAGCCTTAAATGGATTAAAGTAAGATCCACGCATTTGGTATGAAAAATTAAAAGACACTCTCCTAACCTATGCATGTCAAAATGCTAAGTCAAACACATCTCTCTATATTAAAATGCAAGGAGGACTCACAACCTATGTTCTGATCTATATAGATGATCTAATTCTAACAGGCGACTTTGCTGATGAAATCAAAAGGATCACAAAGTACTTTGTAAGATCCACACTTTTCCGAGCCCAAATTTCGGCAAAAGTTGAAACTCAAACCCATTCAAGCATGGAGAGTATAAATCTAGTACATGCAATTAATAAGCATGAGCATAATCAGAGTAAAACAAACTCACATTGGAAACGAAATAAGATAATAAATACTAATTAAGACGACTACCTTAAGGCTATCACCACATCGATATCCAGCATGAGAAAACGAGCGCCGAAACCAAACTTGAACACTTGCTAAGACATGTCTCCCCCGAGATTAACCTAGGAGTTATTATGGGGAGGGGTTCAAAACAACAAGTCCTAGTGAGTAGAAAAATGTATAACACTGTATACAATACGCAAATGTACCGTGTTTGGTCAAAACCAAATCATTTATGTAACAAGGCTAGTAATCCTAACCCAACCTTGTAGATAATTACGCACGACCACTAACCACAAAATCCAAGGTAATATTCCGCACCTTGCTGTAACACCCCGGATTTTTGAATAATCGAATTAACTAAATTAAAAATAAATGTTTAGTATTGTTCTAAGGTTTGTAATCAAAAGACTTAGTAGCTCATTTGGTTGGAACATGTGACTTGCATACAAGAGGTACAGAGTTCGATCCCCGTCAACACCATATTTTTGTTTTAGGGGAATGGCAAAAAAGCGGCTTAGTGTGAACGCGGTTCAAAAAGTAGTTTAGTGTGAAAATGTTTAATTAGGAAGATAGAAATATATATATATATATATGTATAAATAAAATAAAATTCAACCTAAAATTTAAGAAAAAAATTCAAAACGGCGGAAGCGGGAAGGCAAAACACCAAACCGACCTATTTTATGGGACGACTCGAGACCCGCTGGGTCGACCCCAGGGTCAACTCAGGAGGTTTGGAATTGGTCCCGTCAGCCCTAAATGGTCTATAACGAAATTTTATGTTTTAGGGCTTAGGTGGCGATTTCTGGTTGGTTTGTTGACATCATTTCTTGGTTTCTATGGCCTAGATGGATCCTAGGATGATCTAATGGCTGTAAATAAATCTAACTTCTATATATACATGGGTAGACTCACATTCTAGAATCAAATAAAATTAGAACCATGGCTGTCATGATGTTAGTCTACAACTTGGAATAGCCGCCACCAATTAGAAGAAGATTAAAGCAACTCAATTCAATCCAACAGCAAATTCAACTACAACAAAGAGACGCTAATAAATTCCAGAACTTCGTTGAATGGTGAGTTTGATCACTTTAACAAAATAATTGCTAAATTAATTATGATGTGATATACGTTGGATTATAAGTTGTGGTTGTGAATCTAATTCATATGTTTAATCATGTATGTTAACTTGATTCATATTATATGATGTCATGCAAGTTTTATATACGATGTTATGCAAGTTTCATGTATGATGTTATGCAAGATTAATATGATTATGCAAATTAATATGATTATGCAAGTTTCATATATGATGTTATGCAAGTTAATATGATTATGCAAGTTGTACATATGATGTTATGCAAGTTAATAGGATCACGCAAGTTGTATGCGAGTTATACGATGTTATGTAAGTTTGGATCTGAAATATATGCTAGTAGTTCATGATGTTAACTTGTGTCAATGAATCCCTTTTTATAATCCAATCACCTAGGTTTATAACATCGGTTTTTATGCGAATATGGATGTGGAACATATGCTAGTTCGTATAAGTATTATGTTCATATGCAAGTTTAAGTGATAATTGGATTCACATATATACAAGTTCACACCTTTAATGTTTTGATCCATATTCAAGTTGACATTTTTATGTTGAAACTATGACATGCATAGTTATGCAAGTTTACACCTTTATGTGGATCCATAGTTTACTCAGGTTAACAGCTTTTATTGGATCCATAGTTATGCAAGATGACACCTTTATGTTTAGGTTGACGACATACATAGTTTATGTAAGTTTGTGATAATTACCTAGGCTAGTTGGGTGTAAAACTATGTTCATACATGCAAGTTCACACCTTTTAGATCTATGATTTTTGGATCCTTGATAATACAAAGATTATGCAAGTATGTTGTAGTTCTTAATTGCAAGTTAGATGCAAATTAGATCTATTATTGTGTGTATGTGACATTGTGACGTTTATTCCCTTTTTTTAAGTATTAGACTATTTGCTAGTCTAATATGTATATGTCATGTTAAGCGAACGAATGACGGGGGTACGATGGGGATAATAGTGGATACACACATATTGTGAATTTGGCATGTAATGGCCTAAAAAGGCATGTAATTAATTTTAAGGAATAAAATTAATTAGTGATGAAATTGGTATAATTTATATACCATAAATAGATGAGCATAATATAGGTGACAAATTATGGACATAAATAAATATGGAAATTTGAATAGGGAAAGTAATTCAAATTTGGGGAAAATTAATTATGTATAATTAGTTGCCTAAGACACGAGGTTGGACTCATTTGTGGTGTAAGACTGCCCGGACCCACCCGGCAAATCCAGCAGCCACAAATGGTAGCCCAATGTGAGAGGTCAAAGGCCCAAACTAAATGCGTAACAATTGTATGGACACGAGGTTAGGCTCGTTTGTGGTGTAAGACTGCCCGGACCCGCCCGACAAATCCAGCAGCCACAAATGCCTGTCTAATGTGAGAGGTCCTACACAGGTTACGGTAGTAATAAATTAAAAAACACTTAACCAAAGTAAAATGTAACACCCCGTATTTTCTGTGAACGTATAAGTAACAAATCTGAGGATAATTAATTTTTAAAATAAGAATCAAGGGAAACGGGTTGCGCCATTGCGTTCGTCTCGGAATTCTGCTTGGAAACGAGTCCGAGTTTGCAAGGATCGGAGTCCGTATGAGGGAGATATGACCCTCCGAAGTTTCAGGAATTTTCAGAATCGAAAACAGCTCGAAATTCGAATTCAAAATTCGAATTCAAACCCAGAAGCAGGCTGGGTGGGATATTTCCCGCCCAGGACCCAGGTCGACTGGGGAGTCGACTGGGTAGTCAACCCCCAGTACCCTGGTCGACTGGGGAGTCGACTGGGCAGTCGACCCCCCCCCCCCCCCCCGACCAGGTCGACTGGGGGTCGACCTGATCCCCGAACCTGGTTTTGTGCCTGGGTGCATTCTTATGTATCTGGTCTCGTTTTCTGCCTAGATTCGTCTGCCTAAACCTATTTAAACAGCCCCAAACCTAGCCTTCTCTACACACAATTCTATTCTGCTTCTACTCTCCCTCTGTTCTAAATAAAAATAAAAATGGCGTCGCTACTCTGCTGGAATCAAAACTAGAAGCTAATCAACATCAACCTAAGCAACTCAATTCAAACTAGAGATTAAAGCTTCTGCAACTATTCTACAACAATTAAAGTTCTTTCTTTAATCCAACCAAGGCAAGTGTAGTTATTTTCCGATATAAACTTTAATCATAATTGTGACATGATTGTAAATCTGAATTTGAGATTGTGTATGTTCTGTTCTGATCTATTTTACTCTATATCTCTTCTTCTTTCTGTTCTATAGCCAGGCTACTACGAGCCTGCACCAATCTCCTAAGAGATTAACGCACGAACGCTAAAATGTTTGGGACAAATAATGAATGTGGCATAATTGGACATGGCTAATCTATGACTGATTTAAGAAAAAGGATATAGGTTGTAAACTAGATTTAGATCTATGCATATTCTGTGAATTGGAAGAAGTGGAACCATGGTATGTTAACATGTGACTTGAGACATTGGAGATAACGCATATTTTGAATTAAGATCTGTTATAACTTGATTGTTGGGCATATTGTTTATATAACAATTCATGATTTGAAAGAGAATATGACTTAGGTGTGAAGATCTATATTAAGATTTGATAACTATCAAATGTGAATAACACCTAAGTAGGAGATTTTTGAATATATGACATGCATTGAAATCGATGGCTATATTTGGCATAATTTATATGTGAATCTTTTGTACTAGGCAAGTTGAACTAAATTGGGACATGTAAATTATGACCATAATCTATGACATGTAAATTCAATGCAAACGTGGGGTATATGATAATAGTGTGAATCATGACAACTATTTAGGCATGCAAACTTAGGCCAAATTTATAATTAGGCAAGATATGTTTGTGAAACTTTAAGGAATGATTAAATCTGTTATATTTTCCTAATTTGCTAGTTCGGCTACATTTGCCTAATCAACTAGTTCTGTTATATTGCCTAATCTGCTAGTTCTGTTATATTGCTTAATCTGCTAGTTCTGCTCTACTGCCTAGTCTGCTAGATCTGTTCGTCTGCCAAATCTTTCATCTGCTAAGTCTGCTGAAAATGCCAAATCTGTTATATGCTAAATATGCTAAATTACTTAATCTGCTGAATCCGTTAAGTCGCCTAATCTGCGAAATCTGTTATCTGCTATATCTGTTGAGTTGATATATTTGGTTTGTTATTGACGTAATATGAATTGGCTATAGTTTTGAATAATTGACATGTATATTAGGCATGGGAATAAATGGTAAATTATTAATTAATTGGCCGCAAAGATAAACATGGCTAACTCGAGGTTAGAATGAGTTTGCAGCGTAATCCTGCCCGGAACCGCCCGGCACATCCAGTGGCCGCAAACAATAGGTTCTAATGTGAGAAGTTAGTCATAACGTGCTTGAAACCCGAGGTTAGACTCAGTTTGTGGCAGAAACCTGCCCGGAACCAACCGGCCTAACCAGTAGCCGCAAACTGTCAGTCTAATGTGAGAGGTCCGGGCATTAATATTTAATTAATGAAAATCTGAGATAAATATGATGTCTAAAACGTGTTGGGTGGGTAAGGTTAAACCAATTGGACCAATGAATCTGATAAACCCGTTTCGTGAATCTGTAGGCCTAATACAAAGTTAGACAATCTGTAACCGGTTAATCTGTAAATCTGTTAATCTGTAACCGGTTAATCTATAAGTCTGTTAATCTGTAACCGGTTAATCTATAAGTCTGTAAATATGTAACCAGTTAATCTGTAAGTCTGTTAATCTGTAACCAGTTAATCTGTAAGTCTGTTAATCTGTAACCAGTTAATCTGTAAGTTTGTTAATCTGTAACCAGTTAATCTGTAAGTCTGTTAATCTGTAACCAGTTAATCTGTAAGCCTGTTAATCCGAACATCTGATATATTAGTCTGAAAACATGTTTACTTGATTGTCTAATCTGTGAACTAGTTGATCTAAACTCTGTATGTCTGAAACTTGTAAACAAGTTAATCTAAAATCTGTTAGTCTGGGGACACAAGGTTAGGAGGGGAATTACTTGTGTCATCTGTTGTTTGGGACCCATATTAGTAAGTAAACCTTTCTGGTATCAAAACTTTGACCCAACAGTAGGTAGGGTCCGGGCACGCTTACTGAACTAATTATAAGTGGTTCATTCTGATAATGGCGAGGGGTGTTGATGGTGCGTTCCAACCGGGTCATGTGCGTGCATGGATCCCGGTCTACCTCTGAGGATGTAAGACGCCGTGACATCTGTAAACAGGTCTGTGCCAATTGGTTGTCACTTTAGGGAGTGATACACCCTATCGTAAAGCCGACACAGGGTATTTATGTATTAGGGAGCCGATCGCTTGGGGTAGTGTTTTAGGGTACACTTAGTTCTGTCTGTTTCTGTTGGTACCGTCTGTTTCTGTTGGGTGGCATCACCCGTCTGTTTCTGCGTGGTACCGTCTGTTCGGGTGGTAAAGGCCCAATTACCAGTGTACACCTAATTCTACATTATGTTTCCATAGGGATTAATCTATTTCTGTTTCTGTCTGTTTCTGTTCGGGTGGTAAAGGCCCATTATCAGCATTCTGCTTCTGTCTATTTCTGTTCGGGTGGTAAAGGCCCATTATTAGCTTTCTGTTTCTGTGGAAATTATTCTGTTCCTGTTTCTGCTTCAGTTTAGACATTAGGGTGACACCTAATTCTGTTATACTAGTACTAGTGTGGAGAAGTGTAAAGCAATAGCTTATATCATTTTGTTCTTCTGTTATATCTGCTACACCTGTTACTGTTATCTCTCATCCATTTTTATTTTCATGTCATGTTATTATTATCTGTTCATAACTGAAAATCACTGGACTTGCCAGACTTTTTGTCTGACCCTTGTTGTTTCGCCTCCTTTCTTCCGTTCCCCCCAGGTTTTGTAGAAGGGAATACTCTAGCTTGATCTAGATTTCTTCTGCTTGAAGTGCTTAAAGTATGGCTTGTCTTCTTCTGTGGGGATTATGATTTTAAACTATACATTCTGAAGGCTTTTGTACAAGACTGATATTTTGTACTTGAATTCTGATATTGTAATTTGAAAGGATGTAACCAAGCTTATTTTGGTTTCTGTTGTAATAAAGTTATAAATTTTTCAAGTACTGTTTTATCTGTCTTGTAAGTTTCTGTTCTGTTTACTAAAATGCTCCACCGAAGTTAAGGCATTCCCTTTGTGAGTGACCGTAACGGAGGTGGGGTGTTACACTTGGTATCAGAGCTAAAGGTTACCAGATTAGATAAAAGTTTTTGAAAACTATTTTAAAAAAGTCTTTAAAAGAAAGTATTTTCAAAAGGAAAGTTTATTATGAAAAACATAATCCCCAAAGCCATATATCTATCTTTTGATTCTCTGTCTGAATCCTTGTTTCCTTCTTTTTCTGAGTCTCCGGGGCTCCTGGCTTTCTGGGAGGTAACCTCATCGCGGCATGATTTCGTAGCCTTGATAAGACTACGACACCTGTCAAAGGGCAAATAAGCTCCCGACTTCCATCTGTAGCCGCAGTAGTTTCACCTACGGCTAATTTTCTTTCGAGCTTTGTAGGATTTTTCCGTGCGATGGAGGCAGCTTTCGAGGGACTGGTCAACGTGTTACACAAGCATAGTAAAGATGAGAATGAGGGAGTTTGGCCAAGGAGCACAACCCAAAGATAAGAAACCCATGGATATGAACTTGGTTCGAAAAGAAGGCAAAAAGGAAACACAAAAGAGGAAAGAAAAGTCTGAAGATAAGGGGGGAGAAAAGTGTTTTACTTGTGGAAGCTCGACTTATCTGAACAAGGATCGCAGAAAGAGGAAGGGTGCTTGCTTCAACTGTGGTGAGATGGGACACTTCACTAGGAACTGCCCGAAGAAACGAGGGTAAGGGCAGAGGACAGGACCTACTTCTGGAAGGCAGGCGAGCACTCTCGAGGCTAGTTGATAGGGTAAAAATAGGAAAACTATCTTTAGGAGGTTTAATTTCTTTATCTAATTATTGAGTAGAACTCTTTCTGATTTTGACACTCTGATTCTGTAGTTGGGTCTCTGCACTTTAATACTAGTATTATTTCTGATTCCGTTGTAGACCCAAACCCATAAGGGTTATGACTCATCTGTTTGTGATAGATTGGGGTTTGAGGGATATCTGTGTTAGGCGTCAAGTATGACGCATACATTCTGAGTTTTTGTGGGGTATGATTTTATCATGCTTAGCTTCCTAAGAATCATTAGGGAACCTGATCTGTACCAGTAGTCTATAAATATCTGAATACTTCTGATAAGATTTCCAGTTTTGACATTGTTTAAAGAGGGTAACCCTCTGAGGGTCAATCTGATGTTGATTTCGGTCTTCGGGGCCGATACTTAGGACCCAAGTCTAATGGGAACCAAGTTTTTGTTTTATCTGTACTCACTTCCATCATTCGACTGTATCCTATCGATCGAATCTTCGAACTTTAGGTAGAAACTAATGGGTGTAAACATGTGTTTGAGACATGTTATGTTTGATGGTTGCAAGTGGATGCAAGTGGTTGCTAGTGGTTGCTCGTGGATGCATATACACACACTAGGCACTAGATCGGCTCGAAAACACTCTCATACTACATATGGATGTGTGAGCATTTTTCAATTTTTGTGGATGCAAAATGATTGACTCAGCACATGGATGTTGCATATGACTGAATGGTTGTGCACCCATATAGAAATGATATGTATCGAGTAGGAAAATTGCATACATGTTGGACTCATGGCACTGGCATAATTCGCATTAAGGAGGTCAACTGAATCAGTGGACCGCCTGATCTTTGCATTAGATAAGGAACATATACACACACTTTTGCATATGTTCATACAACATTAGAAGTTTCTAAGGACAATGGACGCCAATGATTGATGATTGAGTAGATGGATGTTGGATGGTAGGACACATTCTTCTTAACTTGAAGATTTCGGGGACGAAATCCTTTAAGGAGGGGAGAATGTAACACCCCGTATTTTCTGTGAACGTATAAGTAACAAATCAGAGGATAATTAATTTTTAAAATAAGAATCAAGGGAAATGGGTTGCGCCATTGCGTTCGTCTTGGAATTCTTCTCGGAAACGAGTCCGAGTTTGCAAGAATCGGAGTCCGTATGAGGGAGATATGACCCTCCGAAGTTTTAGGAATTTTAAGAATGGAAAACAGCTCGAAATTCGAATTCAAAATTCGAATTCAAACCCAAAAGCAGGCTAGGCGGGAAATTTCCCGCCCAGGACCCAGGTCGACTAGGGAGTCGACTGGGTAGTCGACCCCCAGTACCCAGGTCGACTGGGGAGTCGACTCTCCCCCCCCCCCCCCCGACCAGGTCGACTGGGCAGTCGACCTGGGGTCGACCTGGTCCCCGAACCTGATTTTGGGCCTGGGTGCATTCTTATGTATCTGGTCTCGTTTTCTGCCTAGATTCGTCTGCCTAAACCTATTTAAACAGCCCCAAACCTAGCCTTCTCTACACACAATTCTATTCTGCTTCTACTCTGCCTCTGTTCTAAATAAAAATAAAAATGGCATCGCTACTCTGCTGGAATCAAAACTAGAAGCTAATCAACATCAACCTAAGCAACTCAATTCAAACTAGAGATTAAAGCTTCTGCAATGATTCTACAACAATTAAAGTTCTTTCTTTAATCCAACCAAGGTAAGTGCAGTTATTTTCCGATATAAACTTTAATCATAATTGTGACATGATTGTAAATCTGAATTTGAGATTGTGTATGTTCTGTTCTGATCTATTTTATTCTGTATCTCTTCTTCTTTCTGTTCTATAGCCAGGCTACTACGAGCCTGCGCCAATCTCCTTAGAGATTAACGCACGAATGCTAAAATGTTTGGGACAAATAATGAATGTGGCATAATTGGACATGGGTAATCTGTGACTGATTTAAGAAAAAGGACATAGGTTGTAAACTAGATTTAGATCTATGCATATTCTGTGAATTGGAAAAAGAGGAACCATGGTATGTTAACATGTGACTTGAGACATTGGACATAACACATATTTTGAATTAAGATCTGTTATAACTAGATTATTGGGCATATTGTTTATATAACAATTCATGATTTGAAAAAGAATATGACTTAGGTGTGAAGATCTATATTAAGATTTGATAACTATCAAATGTGAATAACACCTAAGTAGGAGATTTTTGAATATATGACATGCATTGAAATCGATGGCTATATTTGGTATAATTTATATGTGAATCTTTTGTACTAGGCAAGTTGAACTAAATTGGGACATGTAAATTATGACCATAATCTGTGACATGTAAATTCAATGCAAACGTGGGGTATATGATCATAGTGTGAATCATGACAACTATTTAGGCATGCAAACTTAGGCCAAATTTAAAATTAGGCAAGATATGTTTGTGAAACTTTAAGGAATGATTAAATCTGTTATATTTGCCTAATTTGCTAGTTATGCTACATTTTTCTAATCTGCTAGTTCTGTTATATTGCCTAATCTGCTAGTTCTGTTATATTGCTTAATCTACTAGTTCTGCTCTACTGCCTAGTCTGCTAGATCTGTTCATCTGCCAAATCTGTCATCTGGTAAGTCTGCTGAAAATGCCAAATCTGTTATATGCTAAATCTGCTAAATTACTTAATTTGTTGAATCCGTTAAGTCGCCTAATCTGCGAAATCTGTTATCTGCTATATCTGTTGAGTTGATATATTTGGTCTGTTATTGACGTAATATGAATTGGATGTAGTTATGAATAATTGACATGTATATTAGGCATGAGAATAAATGGTAAATTATTAATTAATTGGCCGCAAAGATAAACATGGCTAACTCGAGGTTAGAATGAGTTTGCGACGTAATCCTGCCCGGAACCGCCCGGCACATCCAGTGGCCGCAAACAATAGGTTCTAATGTGAGAAGTTAGTCATAACGTGCTTGAAACCCGAGGTTAGACTCAGTTTGTGGCAGAAACCTGCCCGGAACCAACCGGTCTAACCAGTAGCCGCAAACTGTCAGTCTAATGTGAGAGGTCCGGGCATTAATATTTAATTAATGAAAATCTGAGATAAATATGATGTCTAAAACATGTTGGGTGGGTAAGGTTAAACCAATTGGACCAATGAATCTGATAAACCCGTTTCGTGAATCTGTAGGCCCGATACAAAGTCAGACAATTTTTAACCGATTAATCTGTAACCGGTTAATCTGTAAGTATGTTAATCTGTAACCAGTTAATCTGTAAGTCTGTTAATCTGTAACCAGTTAATCTGTAAGTCTGTTAATCTGTAACCAGTTAATCTGTAAGTCTGTTAATCTGTAACCAGTTAATCTGTAAGTCTGTTAATCTGTAACCAATTAATCTGTAAGTCTATTAATCTGTAACCAGTTAATTTGTAAGTCTGTTAATCTGTAACCAGTTAATCTGTAAGTCTATTAATCTGTAACCAATTAATCTGTAAGCCTGTTAATCCGAACATCTGATCCGTTAGTCTGAAAACCTGTTAAATTGATTGTCTGATCTGTGAACTAGTTGATCTAAACTCTGTATGTCTGAAACTTGTAAACAAGTTAATCTGAAATCTGTTAGTCTGGGGACACAAGGTTAGGAGGGGAATTACTTGTGTCATCTGTTGTTTGGGACCCATATTAGTCAGTAACCCTTTCTGGTATCAAAACTTTGACCCAACAGTAGGTAGGGTCCGAGCACGCTTACTGAACTAATTATAAGTGGTTCATTCTGATAATGGCGAGGGGTGTTGATGGTGCGTTCCAACCGAGTCATGTGCGTGCATGGATCCCGGTCTGCCTCTGAGGATGTAAGACGCCGTGACATCTGTAAATAGGTATGTGCCAATCGGTTGTCTCTTTAGGGAGTGATACACCCTATCGTGGAGCCGACACAGGTTATTTATGTATTAGGGAGCCGATCGCTTGGGGTAGAGTTTTAGGGTACACTTAGTTATGTCTGTTTCTGTTGGTACCGTCTGTTTCTGTTGGGTGGCAACACCCGTCTGTTTCTTCGTGGTACCGTCTGTTCGGGTGGTAAAGGCCCAACTACTAGTGTACACCTAATTCTACATTCTATTTCCGTAGGGATTAATCTATTTCTGTTTCTGTCTGTTTCTGTTCGGGTGGTAAAGGCCCTTTATCAGCATTCTGCTTCTGTCTGTTTCTGTTCGGGTGGTAAAGGCCCATTATTAGCTTTCTGTTTATGTGGAAATTATTCTGTTCTTGTTTCTGCTTCAGTTTAGACATTAGGGTGACACCTAATTTTGTTATACTAGTATTAGTGCAGAGAAGTGTAAAGCAATAGCTTATATCATTCTGTTCTTCTGTTATATCTGCTACACCTGTTACTGTTATCTCTCATCCAGTTTTATTTTCATGTCATGTTATTATTATCTGTTCATAACTGAAAATCACTGGACTTGCCAGACTTTTTGTCTGACCCTTGTTGTTTCGCTTCCTTTCTTCCGTTCCCCCTCCCCCAAGGTTTTGTAGAAGGGAATACTCTAGCTTGATCCAGATTTCTTCTGCTTGAAGTGCTTAAAGTATGGCTTGTCTTCTTCCGTGGGGATTATGATTTTAAACTATGCATTCTGAAGGCTTTTGTACAAGACTGATATTTTGTACTTGAATTCTGATATTGTAATTTGAAAGGATGTAACCAAGCTTATTTCGGTTTCTGTTGTAATAAAGTTATAAATTTTTCAAGTACTGTTTTATCTGTCTTGTAAGTTTCTGTTCTGTTTACTAAAATGCTCCACCGAAGTTAAGGCATTCCCTTTGTGAGTGACCTTAACGGAGGTGGGGTGTTACACTCGGTATCAGAGCTAAAGGTTACCAAATTAGATAAAAGTTTTTGAAAACTATTTTCAAAAAGACTTTAAAAGAAAGTATTTTCAAAAGGAAAGTTTATTTTGAAAAACATAATCCCCAAAGCCATATATCTATCTTTTGATTCTCTGTCTGAATCCTTGTTTCCTTCTTTTTCTGAGTCTTCGGGGCTCCTAGCTTTCTGGGAGGTAACCTCATCGCGGCATGGTTCCGTAGGCTTGATAAGACTACGACACCTGTCAAAGGGAAAATAAGCGCCCGACTTCCATCTGTAGCCGCAGTAGTTTCACCTACGGCTAATTTTCTTTCGAGCTTTGTAGGATTTTTCCGTGCGATGGAGGCAGCTTTCGAGGGACTGGTCAACGTGTTACACAAGCATAGTAAAGATGAGAATGAGGGAGTTTGGCCAAGGAGCACAACCCAAAGATAAGAAACCCATGGATATGAACTTGGTTCAAAAAGAAGGCAAAAAGGAAACACAAAAGAGGAAAGAAAAGTCTGAAGATAAGGGGGAGAAAAGTGTTTTACTTGTGGAAGCTCGACTTATCTGAACAAGGATTGCAGAAAGAGGAAGGGCGCTTGCTTCAATTGTGGTGAGATGGGACACTTCACTTGGAACTGCCCGAAGAAACGAGGGTAAGGGCAGAGGACAGGACCTACTTCTGGAAGGCAGGCGAGCACTCTCGAGGCTAGTGGATAGGGTAAAAATAGGAAAACTATCTGTAGGAGGTTTAATTTCTTTATCTGATTAATGAGTAGAACTCTTTCTGATTCTGACACTCTGATTCTGTAGTTGGGTCTCTGCACTTTAATACTAGTATTGTTTCTGATTCCGTTGTAGACTCAAACCCATAAGGGTTATGACTCATCTGTTTGTGATAGATTAGGGTTTGAGGGATATATGTGTTAGGCGTCAAGTATGACGCATACATTCTGAGTTTTTGTGGGGTATGATTTTATCATGCTTAGCTTCCTAAGAATCATTAGGGAACTTGATCTGTACCAGTAGTCTATAAATATCTGAATACTTCTGATAAGATTTCCTGTAACACCCCGTGTATTCTATAACAGTGAAATTCACAAATTAAAGTATAATTAAGTACAAATCAAAGAATTAAGGGAAACGGGCTGTGCCATTGTGTTCGTCTCGGAAAAATACGTGAAATAGAGTCTGAGTTTTCCAAAATCGGAGTCCGTATGACCAAGTTATGGCCCGTCAAAGTTTTCAGAAAATTTCAAATTCAGAAAACAGCTCGAAGATTCGAATTTCAAACACGCAGGGAGGCAGGGAGGGAAAGTCCCCGCCCAAGACAAGTCGACAGGGGTGTCGACTTGCCAGTCGACACCACCACCACCCCCCCCCCCCCCCCGTGTCGACTACCCAGTCGACACGGGTGTCGACTTGCAGGTCGACCTGCTTGGTCGGCCTGGCTGGCCTGGTCTGTGCTGGGTCCGAATTTCTGAGGCTTGCTTTGTCACGAGGGCTAGGTGTCAGCTCCTGATTGGTCTCTCTTTCGAATGAATGGCTACGATTAACCCAAGCTACATCGACGGTCCTAATCAGTTCATAAACTCTATAAAAATGACTCTAGACTCTACCTAATCTATTCATTCAAAAATAAGAATGAGGCCATCATGCTGCTGAGGAACGACTAGGAGTAGCCACCAATTTGAGAAGACAATTAGGAGACAAACTCTAAAGCATAAAGCAACTACAAGTTAAACTTAAACAAATCAAATCAACGCCTACATCAAAGTAATAGCATCTCCAAATCCAGAATTCAGATTCCTGAATCGAAGAATTCGTCACACGATTGTAAGTAGAGTACTATTCCGATGTGAATAAATAACTGTGTTTGATTTGTGTAAAATGAGAATTACACTTGATTTGTGGTGATAGTAATTCATATTTGTGCGTTGCTATGATTCTAATCGATTTGGAATGTTGTGATATAACGATTGGATATTCGCTAGTATGTAATTCATGATAAAAACTACATGTTTGCGGTAGTTTATTTGAGATTCATGCAAGTATATGATTGGATATTCGCAAGTATGTAATTCATGTTGAAGCTACATGTTTGTGGTTGTTTAGTTGAGATTCATGCAAGTATGTGGTTTTGCTACTATGCCAACATAATGTATATTTTTGTACAAAATCACTTTTTGTGTAATTGGTTCAAATTTGGGGTATTGTGATTCATATGAAATTATGTTGGAATTGGCATCATGATCTATGTATAAAACCATACTTTTGTATTAGAAACAAAAGTAAGCCTCTTTGTGAACTTATGTTGATTTTATGAATATGACTAGGCTATGTTTGGTATTATGCCTAATTGAAAAACATGTTAGGCCTATATTGTTAACAAGAACTATATGATAATATATGTGACACATAGCTAAGTTAGATTTACATTCCAATTGCAAGTCTGCATGAATAAAGTAAAAACCATGATTTCATGTTTAGGAATATTTATGCCATGATTACATGAATAGATCAAAAACCATGATTTCATGTTTGGGTATATTTGTGCCATGATTATGTGAATAGATTAAAAATCATGATTAAGTTGGAATAATTCTAGTTGAACTATACTTTTGTATTAGTAACAAAAGTAAGCACCTTTGTAAACATATAGTAATTTTATAAACATGATTTGCTTATGTTTGACATTATGCCTAAGTAAAAATATAGGTTTACGTTGTAGTTAAGACTATGTGTCAATAATGATATCTAATTTAGTTAGATTCTTAACTTAACTACAAGTTTACATGGTTTGATTCATGTCACTTATGCTTTATGACCAAAGTATATGTTACTACAATTCAAGTACACCAGTTTCTATTTTGTAGTTCCAACGTTAAGTTGCAAGTTCATGCGTTCACATTCCCCTTTTTTGTGTATATAATCACGTTTTAAGCCACCCCTTTTTCACGTGGCTAAGTAGGGCTTCAAAGGCTAAGCCCAACATATATTATAATAAACGAACGTATTAAACGGGGGAAATAGCGTTGGGCAAAATTAATTAATAAATGAAAATATAAAAGTAGAGGGGCCCAAATTCAAGAATGGGTTGGGCCCATGATTGGTGTAAACCTTTACACCATTAGCTTAAATTGATTTTGAATAATGGGCCGCAAATATTTACATATAAGAAAATAAAGAAGAAAGACAAAATATGTAAATGTAGAAAATACGATGTGTTTAACCCGAGGTTGGATTGAGTTGTGATGTAAACCTGCCCGGAACCGCCCGGCTGTCCAGTAGTCACAACAACACCTATCCAATGTGGGTGGTTAAACATGGAGCCCAATAAGGACCCGAGGTTAGACTGAGTTGTGGCGTAAGACTGCCCGGACCCAACCGGCAACAGGCAGCCACAACAATACCTGTCTAATGTGAGAGGTCAAGGCTTTAATAAGACAATTAAGGCTGAGTCAGGATTGATAGGATTAAGTAAATTATATTAATACTTAATCAAGATGGAACATGCTAAACTAAACAGACTGATTGGGGGTTAGGTTTATAAAACACTTAACCAACTTAGCATGTTGGCTAGAAATAGAAAAACCTAGTAGCGGGGGACCCTTTTCAGCAGTAACCCTATAAGGTATCATGATACCCTGAAACTAGGCAGGGTGGAGCACGATTACTGGGCTGACTGTAAGAGGTCAAATCGACGGCGGTGGTGCAGCAGTGTAGGTTCTAACGGGGTGTGGGCGTGCACTCACTCCGGCGCAGAAAAATAAGGCACTGGGCACCAATAGCATACCTGTGCATTCTAGGGTTGTGTCGGGCCGCCTCCATGGGACTTGATACACCCCATGGTGGGACCAGCATAGGTAACTACAACATCGGGGGCCGTAAGACACATGTAACTATGCGAGTAGGAGCCGATCATCATAAAATGGATCACTTCACCCTGATTATGGGGTGCCTGTTGGGAACTAGTTTATATGGGTACAGAGATTAATATGGGGTACGATAGTATATTCGACCCTAGACAACTTAACTAAGTATATGGTGCTTTCCCATTTCTAGTTTATACTTATCATACCCAGTTCTTTATTCATAGACTGAATAGTCCTAGACTTACTCAGGGTTTATGTCTGACTCTACTTTTCTTTCGTCTTCTTTTCTTCCGTTCCCCCCCCCCCCCAGGTCCACAGGGAGGGAATACCGTAGCTTGACCAGCCTTCATATCCAACTTGAAGAGAAAGAATGTATTGCTTGGATCTTTTCGTTTTGGACTATGGCTTTGGACAGCAACTATGGGACTTTTGCAGTTTATTTATGTTTTCTTTATGCTTCTTTAAATAATGTAATCAAGACAGTTATGAAGATGTTATGTTTTTGGAAGTATTGTAAGACAATTATGGTATGGTTGTTGTAACACGTATTTTTAATGAAATAAAAGTTGTTGTTTTTCCGCTGTTCAAAAATATGTGTTCTTATATCTGTCTTGTATATCTGTGACTTATACTTATAAACCTCCACCAAAATTAGGGCATTCCCTTTGAGAGTGACCCTAACGGAGGTGGGGTGTTTCACTTGGTATCAGATCATAGGTTTACCAGATAAGATAAAAAGTTTTGAAAAATTATTTTCAAAAAAAAGGAAATTTAAAGAAGCATTTTAAAAAAAAAATTAAAAGGCAAAGTCCCCCCAAAGCCATAGGTACTATCTCTTATCCTTCGTTTTGAATCTATCCTTTTTGTTTCAGCATGTCCGAAGAACTTAACTTGCCAGAGGGTGTACCAATACCTGGTTGGTTTAGACGGTTCTTAGAAGCAAGGGCCACTCAGCCAGGTCCTACCGTTCCTCCTCCCCCAGCTGCAGGAAATCATCCAGCTGCAGCGGCACCTCTTCCTCCACCTCCTCCGCGGGGAAACACTTTTGCTAAGATATGTAAAGATTTTAAAGCTATGGGAGGAAAGGATTTTCATGGAACTGAGTCCTTCGTGGCAGCTAGAAATTGGCTGAAAGAAACCGAGGACTTATTCGTCATCTTTGAGGTAGAAGATAGACAGAAAGTACAACTGGCAGTTTGGCTACTAAAGGGCGAGGCTTCCTACTGGTGGGAAGTCACTAATGCAGAAAGACCAGTGGAGACATGGGAGGACTTTAGGGCAAGGTTTGAGGCTAAATTTCTCTCAGATGCGGAAAGGAGTTTGCAGTTGGAAAAATTCTTATTTCTTAAGCAAGGGAACAAGACAGTCAAAGAGTATGTTAATCAGTTCGATGAGCTGGCTAGGTTTGGGCTGGACCTAGTCAACACCCCGCACAAGAAGACTCTCCGTTTCGTCAAAGGGTTGAATGAGCCATTACACAGTTTGGCCATGACCCATATACCCATGGGAGCCACGTATGAAAGATTGGTACAAATGGCATTGCTGAACGAAGAGGATAAGGGCAAGAAGGAGACAAAGGCAGAAAGCTCTCAAGGGAAGAAAGAGGGTTTGCAGCCTAAGAAGACAGACTTTAAGAAGGGCGGGAAAGGCAACAAAGAGAAGAGGAAGTGTAATTTCTATGGCAAAGTGGGGCACTTAGTGAAAGATTGCCGGAAAAAGAAGGCCAAGGAGAATGGTGGGTGCTTTTCTTGCGGTGAGACAGGCCACAGGGCTAAGGACTGCCCAAAGAAACGAGGACAGGGGCAGAGGGCTGGATCCACCTCAGGGGCACAAGTTCATGTGCTAGAAGCGCCACCTCTGCAACAGCGAGGTATAAATACTTCTGTAGAAAGTGTAGTTTATCTTTATGATCACCCCGTTCGCACTTTATTTGATTCTGGCGCATCACACTCCTTTATCTCGTCTGCTTTAGTAGAATCTCTGCACCTAAAAACTAGTATGGTAGAGGACCCCTTAATTGTTTCAAACCCAATTGGGGGCCCAGCTCATTTGTCTATGATCTGTTTGGGATTGAAAATTTCTATTCTAAGCGTAGAATTTAAATGTAGTGCCTTTGTTTTGGGCTTTTCGGGATATGGTTTGATTTTGGGCATGGATTGGCTATCCAGTAATGGGGCCATCCTTGATTGTGAGAAAAGGGTTGTTAGGCTCCTAACCCAGCTCGGTAATACTTTGGAAATTTCTTGTAATCCCTCGTATGCGGTTATACTTAGTTACCTTGAATCGCTAGATGCCTCTGTTGAAAATTTGCAATCAGTTAGAGTGGTCCGGGAATATCCGGATGTCTTCGAAGAGGTGAAGGGCTTGCCTCCGAAGCGGGAGATAGACTTCCGCATATATCTTGTAGATAATGCAAAGCCCGTTGCGTTGCCCGTTAGACACATGGCTCCACGGGAAAGAAAAGAGCTCAGTAAACAGATTAAAGAGCTTCTAGAGAAGGGGTTCATTAGAAGGAGCATTTCAGAATGGGGCGCTCCAGTGGTGTTCGCTACAAAGGCGGATGGTTCACTCCGTCTATGTGTTGACTATAGGGAGCTCAACAAGCTAACGAAAAAGAATAGGCACCCTCTCCCCAGAATTGACGATTTGTTTGATCAGCTTGTAGGAGCGTCTGTTTTCTCCCAACTCGATTTAGCGACCGATTTTCATCAGCTAAGGGTGGCTAAAGATAGTATCGATAAAACGGCATTCAGAACCCCAGACGGCTTCTTTGAATGGCTTGTCATGCCTTTCGGCTTGACAAATGCACTTGCTTACTTCGTGGACCTGATGAGTAGGGTATTCAGAGATTTCCTCAATAAGTTCGTAGTGGTCTTCGTAGACGATATCCTTATCTTCTCAAAGAGTGAAGAGGAACATGCTCAGCACTTAAGGGCAATCATGGAAACTCTGCGAGTCCATCAACTAAAAGCCAAATTCTCCAAATGCCACTTTTGGAGAGAAGAAGGGAGGTTCCTTGGGCACATAGTATCCAAACAAGGGTTAGCAGTGGACCCTGCTAAGGTAGTGGCGGTACAGGATTGGAAGACACCAAGGAATGCAACTAAGGTCCGAATTTTTCTAGGACTAGCAGGTTTCTATCGAAAGTTCATAAGGGATTTTGCGAAGATCTCAGCTCCGCTCACGAAATTGACCAAGAAGAATCTAGTGTTCAATTGGGACTTGGATTGCGAGTTTGCTTTCCAACGACTAAAAAGGGCTCTTACAACAGCCCCAGTTTTGACGTTGCCAGATGGGAGCAAGATGTTCACTGTTTATACAGATGCATGTGGGACAAGGCTAGGCGCCGTCTTAATGCAAGAAGGAAGGGTAGTAGCTTATGGCGGGAGGCAGTTGAAAGTGCACGAAAAGAACTACCCGACCCACGATCTTGAGTTAGCTGCCATCGTCTTTGCACTCAAGTCTTGGCAACACTATCTCCTAGGTGAGAAGTTCGAACTTTACACTGACCATAAATCGTTGAAATATCTTTTCTCGCAGAAAGATCTTAACTTGTGGCAACAGAGATGGATGGAGTTTCTTGCCTCGTATGATTTTGAGATCTCCTACACTCCGGGCAAAGGCAACGTAGTAGCAGACGCGTTAAGCCGAAAGAAACTGACCTTAAGCCCGCTGTTTGTTGAAAGACAAAGCCTAGAGTTTATAGCCAGCTTCGACTTTAGGCCTTCCTCCGATTTTGTACCAGGCTTGCTAGCATCTCTCTAAGTACGTCCGACTTTAGTGGACTCAATAGGGACAGCACAACGTGAAGACCCTCAGCTTGTGGAAACAATTGATAGGCTAATTAGGGGTGAGACTTCAAGCCACCTCAACAGATACTCCATCGACGATAAGGGTTGGCTAAGGCGAGACGGAAGATTATGCGTCCCACAAACAAGGGATTTAGTAAAGAAGGTTCTGGAGGAAGCACATCACTCCAAGATGACGATACACCCAGGTGGAGATAAAATGTACAAGGACATAAAAAGAACTTTCTTCTGGAACGGCATGAAAAAGGATGTGGCAGAATTCGTTTCTAAGTGTATGGTGTGCCAACAGGTCAAGGCGGAACAGAAAAAGCCTGGCGGTCTGCTACATCCTCTAGAGGTCCCGCAGTGGAAGTGGGATAGCATCTCCATGGACTTCATCGATGGGCTGCCTAGGTCTAGGAGAGGCAACACTAGCATTTGGGTAATAGTGGATAGGCTTACTAAAAGCGCCCACTTTTTACCTGTCAAAAGTAAAAGAACTGCCTCATCCCTAGCATCTCTTTACCTCAAGGAAATCGTTCGACTCCATGGAATACCATCCAGCATTGTTAGTGACCGAGACCCTATCTTCACAAGTGAGTTTTGGCGGAGTCTGCAAGAAGCGGTAGGCACGCAGTTATGCTTGAGCACAGCCTATCATCCCCAAACCGACGGCCAAACGGAAAGAGTGAACAGAGTTTTGGAGGACCTTTTAAGACTGTGCGTCCTTGACTTCGGAGGAACGTGGGAAGACCATCTTCCTTTGGTGGAATTTGCCTACAACAACAGCTATCAAGCAACCATCGGAATGGCGCCCTTCGAAGCTTTATATGGAAGACCGTGCCGATCGCCCACTTGTTGGTGGGAGTCTACTGATAAGCTCATACTTGGACCAGATATGATCCGAGAGACTTCAGAGAAAATAGACTTAATACGAAGAAGGATGAAGACGGCCCAAGACAGACAAAAGTCCTACGCCGACAAGAGGAGGACCGACCTTGAATTTGAGGTTGGAGACAGAGTTTTTCTTAAGGTATCTCCGCTAAGGAACGTTGTTCGTTTTGGAACCACAGGAAAGCTAGCACCAAGGTTCGTAGGGCCATTCCCTATCATCGAGAAAATTGGGGAAATGGCCTATAGACTAGAGCTACCCGAAAAGCTGGCCGGAGTTCACAACATTTTTCATGTTTCACATCTCCGAAAATGTCTACATGAGTCTGCTGAAGTGGTAGAGCCAAATATCCTAGAAGAAGCTGAAGTGGAGCGCGAAGCAACCGTGAGGAAAGTTCCAACTCGCATATTAGAAACGGAAGTGAAGAAGCTACGCAACCGCGAAGTCAAGCTCGTCAAAGTTCAGTGGAGCGACGCCGAGGGAGACGCGACTTGGGAAACTGAAGCTAGAATACGCACTGCCTACCCTTTTCTTTTCGAGGGTACATCCTTGATCTTTCTTTTTCCTTAAGTTGCGCTTTTAACTATCTTTTTAGGTATATTTCCTCGACCTTATCTTTTAGGAAGAAACCCTTTGGATGAAAACATGTAATTGAAACATGTTATGGATGATGGTTGCAAGTGGTTGGAAGTGATTGCTAGTGGTTGCTCGTGGTTGCATACACACACACAATCTAGGTTTTAGATCGGCTCAGTCACTTCATATTGCATATGCATATATGTTTGCATTCGTATATGGTTGAACTTTAATGTGTTGTCATATGGATGTTGCATTTGTATGAATGATTGTGCACTCATGTAGAATCATGAATAGGAAAATTTGCATACATAATGGATTCATGGCACTTACATAATTCGCATTAAGGAGGTCAACTGAATCAGTAGACCGCCTGATTTTGCATTAGATAAGTACATGTACACACACACTTCGCATATGATCATGAAGCATTAGAAGTCTTTTAAGGACAATGGATACTCGTGTTTGATGGATGAGTAGATGGATGTTTGGATGTTAGGATATATATTTTTCCTAAACTTGAAGATTTCGGGGACGAAATCCTTTTAAGTGGGGGAGAATGTAACACCCCGTGTATTCTATAACAGTTAAATTCACAAATTAAAGTATAATTAATTACAAATCAAAGAATTAAGGGAAACGGGCTGTGCCATTGTGTTCGTCTCGGAAAAATACGTGAAATAGAGTCCGAGTTTTCCAAAATCGGAGTCCGTATGACCAAGTTATGGCCCGTCAAAGTTTTCAGAAAATTTCAAATTCAGAAAACAGCTCGAAGATTCGAATTTCAAACACGCAGGGAGGCAGGGAGGGAAAGTCCCCGCCCAGGACAAGTCGACAGGGGTGTCGACTTGCCAGTCGACACCACCCCCCCCCCCTCTCCGTGTCGACTGCCCAGTCGACACGGGTGTCGACTTGCAGGTCGACCTGCTTGGTCGGCCTGGCTGGCCTGGTCTGTGCTGGGTCCGAATTTCTGAGGCTTGCTTTGTCACGAGGGCTAGTTGTCAGCTCCTGATTGGTCTCTCTTTCGAATGAATGGCTACGATTAACCCAAGCTACATCGACGGTCCTAATCAGTTCATAAACTCTATAAAAATGACCCTAGACTCTACCTAATCTATTCATTCAAAAATAAGAATGAGGCCATCATGCTGCTGAGGAACGACTAGGAGTAGCCACCAATTTGAAAAGACAATTAGGAGACAAACTCTAAAGCATAAAGCAACTACAAGTTAAACTTAAACAAATCAAATCAACGCCTACATCAAAGGAATAGCATCTCCAAATCCAGAATTCAGATTTCTGAATCGAAGAATTCGTCACACGATTGTAAGTAGAGTACTATTCCGATGTGAATAAATAACTGTGTTTGATTTGTGTAAAATGAGAATTACACTTGATTTGTGGTGATAGTAATTCATATTTGTGCGTTGCTATGATTCTAATCGATTTGGAATGTTGTGATATAACGATTGGATATTCGCAAGTATGTAATTCATGATAAAAACTACATGTTTGCGGTAGTTTATTTGAGACTCATGCAAGTATACGATTGGATATTCGCAAGTATGTAATTCATGTTGAAGCTACATGTTTGTGGTTGTTTAGTTGAGATTCATGCAAGTATGTGGTTTTGCTACTATGCCAACATAATGTATATTTTTGTACAAAATCACTTTTTGTGTAATTGGTTCAAATTTGGGGTATTATGATTCATATGAAATTATGTTGGAATTGGCATCATGATCTATGTATAAAACCATACTTTTGTATTAGAAACAAAAGTAAGCCTCTTTTTGAACTTATGTTGATTTTATGAATATGACTAGGCTATGTTTGGTATTATGCCTAATTGAAAAACATGTTAGGCCTATATTGTTAACAAGAACTATATGATAATATATGTGACACATAGCTAAGTTAGATTTACATTCCAATTGCAAGTTTGCATGAATAAAGTAAAAACCATGATTTCATGTTTAGGAATATTTATGCCATGATTACATGAATAGATCAAAAACCATGATTTCATGTTTGGGTATATTTGTGCCATGATTATGTGAATAGATTAAAAATCATGATTAAGTTGGAATAATTCTAGTTGAACTATACTTTTGTATTAGTAACAAAAGTAAGCACCTTTGTAAACATATAGTAATTTTATAAACATGATTTGCTTATGTTTGACATTATGCCTACCTAAAAATATAGGTTTATGTTGTAGTTAAGACTATGTGTCAATAATGATATCTAATTTAGTTAGATTCTTAACTTAACTACAAGTTTACATGGTTTGATTCATGTCACTTATGCTTTATGACCAAAGTATATGTTACTACAATGCAAGTACACCAGTTTCTATTTTGTAGTTCCAACGTTATGTTGCAAGTTCATGCGTTCACATTCCCCTTTTTTGTGTATATAATCACGTTTTAAGCCTCCCCTTTTTCACGTGGCTAAGTTGGGCTTAAAAGGCTAAGCCCAACATATATTATAATAAACGAACGTATTAAACGGGGGAAATAGCGTTGGGCCAAATTAATTAATAAATGAAAATATAAAAGTAGAGGGGCCCAAATTCAAGAATGGGTTGGGCCCATGATTGGTGTAAACCTTTACACCATTAGCTTAAATTGATTTTGAATAATGGGCCGCAAATGTGTACATATAAGAAAATAAAGAAGAAAGACAAAATATGTAAATGTAGAAAATACGATGTGTTTAACCCGAGGTTGGATTGAGTTGTGATGTAAACCTTCCCGGAACCGCCCGGGTGTCCAGTAGTCACAACAACAACTATCCAATGTGGGTGGTTAAACATGGAGCCCAATAAGGACCCGAGGTTAGACTGAGTTGTGGCGTAAGACTGCCCAGACCCAACCGGCAACAGGCAGCCACAACAATACCTGTCTAATGTGAGAGGTCAAGGCTTTAATAAGACAATTAAGGCTGAGTCAGGATTGATAGGATTAAGTAAATTATATTAATACTTAATCAAGATGGAACATGCTAAACTAAATAGACTGATTGGGGGTTAGGTTTATAAAACACTTAACCAACTTAGCATGTTGGCTAGAAATAGAAAAACCTAGTAGCGGGGGACCCTTTTCAGCAGTAACCCTATAAGGTATCATGATACCCTGAAACTAGGCAGGGTGGGGCACGATTACTGGGCTGACTGTAAAAGGTCAAATCGACGGCGGTGGTGCAGCAGTGTAGGTTCTAACGGGGTGTGGGCGTGCACTCACTCCGGCGCAGAAAAATAAGGCACTGGGGACCAGTAGCATACCTGTGCATTCTAGTGTTGTGTCGGGCCGCCGCCATGGGACTTGATACACCCCATGGTGGGACCAGCATAGGTAACTACAACATCGGGGGCCGTAAGACACATGTAACTATGCGAGTAGGAGCCGATCATCATAAAATGGATCACTTCACCCTGATTATGGGGTGCATGTTGGGAACTAGTTTATATGGGTACAGAGATTAATATGGGGTACGATAGTATATTCGACCCTAGACAACTTAACTAAGTATATGGTGCTTTCCCATTTCTAGTTTATACTTATCATACCCAGTTCTTTATTCATAGACTGAATAGTCCTAGACTTACTCAGGCTTTATGTCTGACTCTACTTTTCTTTCGTCTTCTTTTCTTCTGTTTCCCCCCTAGGTCCACAGGGAGGGAATACCGCAGCTTGACCAGCCTTCATATCCAGCTTGAAGAGAAAGAATGTATTGCTTGGATCTTTTCGTTTTGGACTATGGCTTTGGACAGCAACTATGGGACTTTTGCAGTTTATTTATGTTTTCTTTATGCTTCTTTAAATAATGTAATCAAGACAGTTATGAAGATGTTATGTTTTTGGAAGTATTGTAAGACAATTATGGTATGGTTGTTGTAACACGTATTTTTAATGAAATAAAAGTTGTTGTTTTTCCGCTGTTCAAAAATATGTGTTCTTATATCTGTCTTGTATATCTGTGACTTATACTTATAAACCTCCACCAAAATTAGGGCATTCCCTTTGAGAGTGACCCTAACGGAGGTGGGGTGTTTCACTTCCTGTTTTGACATTGTCTAAAGAGGGTAACACTCTAGGTGTCAATCTGATGTTGATTTCGGTCTTCGGGGCCGATTCTTAGGACCCATGTCTAATGGGAAACAAGTTTTTGTTTTATCTGTACTCGCTTCCATCATTCGACTGTATCCTATCGATCGAATCTTCGAACTTTAGGTAGAAACTAATGGGTGTAAACATGTGTTTGAGACATGTTATGTTTGATGGTTGAAAGTGGATGCAAGTGGTTGCTCGTGGATGCATATACACACACTAGGCACTAGATCGGCTCGAAAACACTCTCATACTGCATATGGATGTGTGAGCATTTTTCAATTTTCGTGGATGCAAAATGATTGACTCAGCACATGGATGTTGCATATGACTGAATGGTTGTGCACTCATATAGAAATGATATGTATCGAGTAGGAAAATTGCATACATGTTGGACTCATGGCACTGGCATAATTCGCATTAAGGAGGTCAACTGAATCAGTGGACCGCCTGATCTTTGCTTTAGATAAGGGACATATACACACACTTTTGCATATGTTCATACAAAATTAGAAGTTTCTAAGGACAATGGACGCCAATGATTGATGATTGAGTAGATGGATGTTGGATGGTAGGACACATTCTTCTTAACTTGAAGATTTCGGGGACGAAATCCTTTAAGGAGGGGAGAATGTAACACCCCGTATTTTCTATGAACGTATAAGTAACAAATCAGAGGATAATTAATTTTTAAAATAAGAATCAAGGGAAACGGGTTGCGCCATTGCGTTCGTCTCGGAATTCTTCTCGGAAACGAGTCCGAGTTTGCAAGAATCGGAGTCCGTATGAGGGAGATATGACCCTGCGAAGTTTCAGGAATTTTCAGAATCGAAAACAGCTCGAAATTCGAATTCAAAATTCGAATTCAAACCCAGAAGCAGGCTGGGCGGGAAATTGCCCGCCCAGGACCCAGGTCGACTTGGGAGTCGACTGGGTAGTCGACCCCCAGTACCCAGGTCGACTGGGGAGTCGACCCCCCCCCCCCCGACCAGGTCGACTGGGCAGTCGGCCTGGGGGTCGACCTGGTCCCCGAACCTGGTTTTGGGCATGGGTGCATTCTTATGTATCTGGTCTCGTTTTCTGCCTAGATTCGTCTGCCTAAACCTATTTAAACAGCCCCAAACCTAGCCTTCTCTACACACAATTCTATTCTGTTTCTACTCTGCCTCTGTTCTAAATAAAAATAAAAATGGCATCGCTACTCTGCTGGAATCAAAACTAGAAGCTAATCAACATCAACCTAAGCAACTCAATTCAAACTAGAGATTAAAGCTTCTGCAATGATTCTACAACAATTAAAGTTCTTTCTTTAATCCAACCAAGGCAAGTGCAGTTATTTTCCGATATAAACTTTAATCATAATTGTGACATGATTGTAAATCTGAATTTGAGATTGTGTATGTTCTGTTCTGATCTATTTTATTCTGTATCTCTTCTTCTTTCTGTTCTATAGCCAGGCTACTACGAGCCTGCGCCAATCTCTTAAGAGATTAACGCACGAACACTAAAATGTTTGGGACAAATAATGAATGTGGCATAATTGGACATGGCTAATCTGTGACTGATTTAAGAAAAAGGACATAGGTTGTAAACTAGATTTAGATCTATGCATATTCTGTGAATTGGAAGAAGAGGAACCATGGTATGTTAACATGTGACTTGAGACATTGGACATAACGCATATTTTGAATTAAGATCTGTTATAACTAGATTATTGGGCATATTGTTTATATAACAATTCATGATTTGAAAGAGAATATGACTTAGGTGTGAAGATCTATATTAAGATTTGATAACTATCAAATGTGAATAACACCTAAGTAGGAGATTTTTGAATATATGACATGCATTGAAATCGATGGCTATATTTGGCATAATTTATATGTGAATCTTTTGTACTAGGCTAGTTGAACTAAATTGGGACATGTAAATTATGACCATAATATGCGACATGTAAATTCAATGCAAACGTAGGGTATATGATCATAGTGTGAATCATGACAACTATTTAGGCGTGCAAACTTAGGCCAAATTTATAATTATGCAAGATATGTTTGTGAAACTTTAAGGAATGATTAAATCTATTATATTTGCCTAATTTGCTAGTTCTGCTACATTTGCCTAATCTGCTAGTTCTGTTATATTGCCTAATCTGCTAGTTCTGTTATATTGCTTAATCTGCTAGTTCTGCTCTACTGCCTAGTCTGCTAGATCTGTTCATCTTCCAAATCTTTCATCTGCTAAGTCTGCTGAAAATGCCAAATCTGTTATATGCTAAATCTGCTAAATTACTTAATCTGTTGAATCAGTTAAGTCACCTAATCTGCGAAATCTGCTATCTGTTATATCTGTTAAGTTGATATATTTGGTCTGTTATTGACGTAATATGAATTGGCTATAGTTATGAATAATTGACATGTATATTAGGCGTGGGAAAAAAATGGTAAATTATTAATTAATTGGCCGCAAGATAAACATGGCTAACTCGAGGTTAGAATGAGTTTGCGGCGTAATCCTGCCCGGAACCGCCCGACACATCCAGTGGCCGCAAACAATAGGTTCTAATGTGAGAAGTTAGTCATAACGTGCTTGAAACCCAAGGTTAGACTCAGTTTGTGGCAGAAACCTGCCCGGAACCAACCGGCCTAACCAGTAGCCGCAAACTGTCGGTCTAATGTGAGAGGTCCGGGCATTAATATTTAATTAATGAAAATCTGAGATAAATATGATGTCCAAAACATGTTGGGTGGGTAAGGTTAAACCAATTGGACCAATGAATCTGATAAACCCGTTTCGTGAATCTGTAGGCCCAATACAAAGTTAGACAATCTGTAACCGGTTAATCTGTAAGTCTGTTAATCTGTAACCGGTTAATTTGTAAGTCTGTTAATCTGTAACCGGTTAATCTGTAAGTCTGTTAATCTGTAACCGGTTAATCTGTAAGTCTGTTAATCTGTAACCAGTTAATCTGTAAGTCTGTTAATCTGTAACCAGTTAATCTATAAGTCTGTTAATGTGTAACCAGTTAATCTATAAGTCTGTTAATCTTTAACCAGTTAATCTGTAAGTCTGTTAATCTGTAACCAGTTAATCTGTAAGTCTGTTAATCTGTAACCAGTTAATTTGTAAGTCTGTTAATCTGTAACCAGTTAATCTGTAAGCCTGTTAATCCGAACACCTGATCCGTTAGTCTGAAAACCTGTTAACTTGATTGTCTGATCTGTGAACTAGTTGATCTAAACTCTGTATGTCTGAAACTTGTAAACAAGTTAATCTAAAATCTATTAGTCTGGGGACACAATGTTAGGAGGGGAATTACTTGTGTCATCTGTTGTTTGGGACCCATATTAGTCAGTAACCCTTTCTGGTATCAAAACTTTGACCCAACAGTAGGTAGGGTCCGGGCACGCTTACTGAACTAATTATAAGTGGTTCATTCTGATAATGGCGAGGGGTGTTGAGGGTGCGTTCCAACCGGGTAATGTGCGTGCATGGATCCCGGTCTGCCTCTAAGGATGTAAGACGCCGTGACATCTGTAAATAGGTCTGTGCCAATTGGTTGTCACTTTAGGGAGTGATACACCCTATCGTCGAGCCGACACAGGGTATTTATGTATTAGGGAGCTGATCGCTTGGGGTAGAGTTTTAGGGTACACTTAGTCCTGTCTGTTTCTGTTGGTACCGTCTATTTGTGTTGGGTGGCAACACCCGTCTGTTTCCGCGTGGTACCGTCTGTTCGGGTGGTAAAGTCCCAATTACTAGTGTACACCTAATTCTACATTCTGTTTCCGTAGAGATTAATTTATTTCTGTTTTTGTCTGTTTCTGTTCGGGTGGTAAAGGCCCATTATCAGCATTCTGCTTCTGTCTATTTCTGTTCGGGTGGTAAAGGCCCATTATTAGCTTTCTGTTTCTGTGGAAATTATTATGTTCCTGTTTCTGCTTCAGTTTAGACATTAGGGTGACACCTAATTCTGTTATACTAGTATTAGTGCAGAGAAGTGTAAAGCAATAGCTTATATCATTCTGTTCTTCTGTTATATCTGCTACACCTGTTACTGTTATCTCTCATCCAGTTTTATTTTCATGTCATGTTATTATTATCTGTTCATAACTGAAAAATCACTGGACTTGCCAGACTTTTTGTCTGACCCTTGTTGTTTCGCCTCCTAACTTCCGTCCCCCCCCCCTTGGTTTTGTAGAAGGGAATACTCTAGCTTGATCCAGATTTCTTCTGCTTGAAGTGCTTAAAGTATGGCTTGTCTTCTTCTGTGGGGATTATGATTTTAAACAATGCATTCTGAAGGCTTTTGTACATGACTGATATTTTGTACTTGAATTCTGATATTGTAATTTGAAAGGATATAACCAAGCTTATTTCGGTTTCTGTTGTAATAAAGTTATAAATTTTTCAAGTACTGTTTTATCTGTCTTGTAAGTTTCTGTTCTGTTTACTAAAATGCTCCACCGAAGTTAAGGCATTCCCTTTGTGAGTGACCTTAACGGAGGTGGGGTGTTACATAAAACATGTGGTGGGACATGGGGGTTAAGTGTATGCCTTGGGTGGCATGAGGAAATACGATTAATAACACTTAACCAAGGTAAAACATGTAAGTGGGACATAGGGGTTAAGTGGGTGCCTTGGGTGGCATGTGGAATTACTAATAGAAACCCTTAGCCAAATTTAAAACATGTAAGTGGACATGAAGGGGGTTAAGTGGGATGTACTAGAGGGGACCAAGTCTAGGTGGAAAGCCTTTGTCAAGCATGGGGTGGCCCTTTTCAGTCCAGTAGCCCATTAAGTATCTTTGTGAGCTCGACCCAAGTCGAGGACGGGACACGCCTACTGAGTCTGATTGTTAGAGGCCAAAACGGGCTAGCGGTGGCAACACAAGTACAACGGGGTCACGTGCATGTGTGGGTCCGGGCTGGTAGGTAAGACGTTGTTGCATCGTGTAGTTATAAGCCGTGCATTCCTTGCGTGGTATAAGGTTGCCATATTGGGGAGTGATACACCCCACTATGGGACCTGTACGGGTATCTACGAGTTAGGGAGCCGATCGAATGGGGCTGGGTAGTGGGTACACCTAGTGGAGATAGGAGCGGACGGCACCTATGTAGTCAGCTAGGGGTACACGAAGCTACCATTATTATTAATAATTATTAAGGGGGTACACCTAGTGGAGATAGGAGTAGGCGGCACCTGTGACGTCAGCTAGGAGTACATGGAATTACCATTATTACTTATTGAAGGTGTACATCTAGTGGGGATAGGTACACGCTGGGTACCTATGATAGCAACTAGAGATATACAGTCAAACATGGAGGATAGTGGGTACATCTTGTAGTACACGAAGCTATCATCGTTCTATTTAGCCAAGAGAGATCAAATTTTTAGAGTGACTAGTAGGGGTGCAGTTAGTGTTAGTACAGTACAGTACAGTACGGTATAGTATGGTAGATTATCGTAATTATCCTATATTGATTAGGAAGCGCCATTAACGTTATCTCTGTTTCTCTTGATTGCCTTGCCATACCCATGTGGTTCACACAGTCATTACCTTATTCTCCAGCTTATATCTTATCATATTGCTTTAATAATTATGTTGCTAGAGTTATCGGACTCGCCAGACTTTATGTTTGATCCCCTTTGTTTCTACCTCTTTTCTTCCTTCCCCCCCCCCCCAAGGTTCTAAGGGTGAGACTAGTACTAGTGGAGCTTGATTGGGATCTCTTTGGGAGCACTTGGATTTGGATTCTGAAGTAAAGTTCAGCCTATCATTTTCTTTATGGCTATTTGTAGTTGTGGGATTATGTACTTTGTTTTATCAAGATGGATATTATGTACTTGACTTTGGTTTATGGTTTTTGATGATGTAACCAAACATATTTACCTTCTGTTGTAATAAATAAAGTTTTAAATTTTCAAGTACTGATTTATATCTGTCTTGTTGTGGTTTTCTATTATATATTCACTTAAAAATGCTCCATGGAAGTTAATGCATTCCCTTTGCGAGTGACATTAATGGATGTGGGGTGTTACACGTGGTATCAGAGCTGAAGGTTACCAGAACAGATAAGATATTTTGAAAAACCATTTTTCAAAAGCATTTTTATAAAGAATACTTTCAAAAATATGTTTGTAGAAGAGTATTTTAGAAGGAAAGGTTTATTTTAAGAACATAATCCCCAAGAGCCATATATCCGTCCTTCGATTCTCCGTTTTGAATCTCTTCCTCTTTCTCTTTTTTAGTTCCCCCCTCCCCCTCCGCGTATAGATGCTTTTTCTAAGATAAATAAGGACTTCCGTACGAAGGACGGAAAACCACTTCAAGGGACTTAGACGTTTGTCGGGCTAGAAGTTAGTCCAAGGAAGTGGAGGGCTTGTTGGTACCTTTAAGATAGACGATGGGAGGAAGGTTCAAATAGCTGTTTGGTTAACAAAGGACGAAACCTCATCTTGGTGGGAGGTCACGAATGGAGAATGTGAAGAAGAAGGCTAGTTGTTTGGAGAAATAGGACACCTTAGGATTGTCCAAAGAGGCAAGGACAAAGTACAGGATCTTCTTGAGGGTAGTTGTATTCCCTCAGGCTGGTATACTTGATGAGGGTAGGACCGTCTAGGTTGAAATTTGGTTTTATTTATCATCCTGTTTGAACTTTGTTTGATTCTGGCGCTTCATACTCGTTAGTATTTGCTTCGTTAGTTGAAACACTGCACCTAAATACTAGTCTAGTTAAGGATCCCATCCTAGTCTCAAATCCTGTTGGTGGTTCGGCTCATCCTTCAATGGTTTGTCGGGATTTGAGAGTGTCTATCTTGAGCGTTGGATTTGAATGCAACGACTTCGTCCTTAGGTTCACGGGCTATAGTTTGATTCTAGGGGTGGATTGGCTAGCCAGGCGGGGTGCCATCCTAGATTGTGAAAGGAGGGTAGTTAGACTATTGATTTGTTATGGAAAGACCCTCATATTTATTTTGACCCTAGGGGTTCAGTGATGCTTAGCTGCCCAAAATCTTCTGATGCATCCAACGATGATTGGGAGTCTGTTTGTGTGGTCCGTGAGTATGGAGACGTCTTTGATAAAGTGCGGGGTTTACCCAGAGGCGCGAAATAAGTTTTCGTATGTGCTTAATAGATTAAGCAAAGCCAGTTATGTGATCAGCGGTGGTTTTGGAGCAAGACTGACAAGGACAGCCAGAGTCGGTCAAGTGCTCAATTGGTTGGTCGTCTTACTAGTATCATCTCACGCAGGTCGTCTGAATTCGAAGGAGGTATCCCTTGGGTGTTTGTCTGATACCGGTTTAGGCCTTTGGGGCTTGCACTTGGGGGATGTCGAGTTCGACTAGGATGGTCTGTATGAGAGATGGATAGTTGTGACGATTTTGCATGGGATAATATCCTGGTTTTCTCTAGAAGTAGAGAAGAGCATGCCCTGCATCTTAGGGAAAGCTTAGGGACCCTACAAGCGCACCAGCTTAAAGCAAGTTCTCCAAAATACCATTTTTGGAGGAAAGAAGTGAGGATTTTAGGGCATGTGGTCTCTAGGGAAGGGTGATATGTTATGGTGGAAGACAGTCGAAAGTCCATGAGAAGAATTACCCTACACACGACTCAGAATTGGCTGCCATAGTTTTTGCGCTCAAGTCTTGGCGTCATTATTTGCTTGGTGAGAAGTTTGAGTTGCTTGCAGACCATAAGTCGCTAAAGTAATTGTTCTCTCAGAAAGATTTAAACCTGAGGCAACAAAGGTGGATGAAGTTCTTGGCGTCCTACGATTTCGAGATAGCATATACCCCTGAGAAGGGTAACGTTATGGCAGATGCCTTGAGTAGGAAAAAGTTGGCATTGAGTCCTTTGTTTGTCGAGCGACGTAGCTTAGAGTTTATCTCTACCTTTGACTTTAGACCATCCATTGATTTTGTACCTAGTTTGCTGGCGTCCTTGAGGTCAGACCTACGCTTTTGGGACAGATTGGCGAGGCACAGCGAGACGACCCATAGTTAGTTGAGTTAGTAGAAAAGCTCAAAAGAGGGGAGTCATCGAGCCATCTCCGTAGGTATAACCTAGATGATAAGGGTTGGTTACGTAGGGACGGTAGACTTTGTGTACCATAGGACAAGAACTTGAGGAAGACCATCCTTGATGATGCACATCGTTCAAAGATGACCATACATCCCGGTGGGGACAAGATGTATATGGACATGAGACGAGTTTACTTTTGGGCCGGTATGAAGAAGGACGTGGCAGAGTTTGTTGCTAGATGCTTGGTGTGCCAACAAGTAAAAGTAGAGCAAAAGAAGCCCGGTGGATTGCTTCACCCATTGGATGTCCCACAATGGAAGTGGGAAAGTGTTTCGATGGACTTTGTTGACGGATTACCAAGATCGAGGAAGGGTAATACGGGGATTTTGGTCGTGGTAGATAGACTTACTAAGAGCGCCCATTTCATTCCCATGAAGAGTAAGAGGACTGCTCCATGGTTAGCCTCCGTATACATTCGAGAAATAGTTCGTTTGCACGGTGTTCCTTCTAGCATAGTGAGCGACCGCGATCCTATCATTACTAGCGAATTTTGGAAGAGCTTGCAAGAGGCGGTAGGGACTCAGTTATGTTTGAGCACCGCATATCATCCTCAGACGAATGGCCAAACCGAGATGGTGAATCGTATTATAGAGGACCTATTGAGGTTGTGTGTCTTAGATTTTGGAGGTACATGGGAGGAACATCTTCCGTTGGTGGAGTTCTCATATAATAACAGCTTTCAGTCTAGCATTGGCATGGCACCATTCGAGGCTCTTTATGGACGGCCGTGTCGTTCGCCTACATGTTGGTGGGAGTCTACAGATAAGATCTTACTTGGGCCCGATATGATTAGAGAGACTTCAGAAAAGATCGATTTGATTCGAAGGAGGATGAAGACGGCGCAAGATAGGCAGAAATCTTATGCGGACAAGAGGAGGATAGAACTTGAGTTTGATATTGGGGACATGGTCTTTGTCAAGGTGTCTCCATTACAGAACATCGTTCACTTTGGGTCTGTTTGAAATTTAGCACCAAGGTTCGTAGGGCCGTTTCCTATTAAGGAGAGGATTGGGCAGATGGCGTATAGAGTGGAGTTGCCCGAGAGACTTAGTGGCGTACACGATGTATTCCACGTGTCACATTTGAGGAAGTGCTTGCACGAGACTGCGGAAGTGGTAGAGCCGAGCTTGCTTAGAGAGGTGGAGATAGAGCGTGATGCGACGATTCGGCGAGCTCCTACGTGCATTCTTGGGTCAGTGGTTAAGAAGTTGTGGAATCGAGAGGTCAAGCTAGTCAAAGTTAAATGGGGAGATGATGAAAGCAACGCTACTTGGGACACGGAAGAGAAGATGCATTCATTATACCCTTTTCTTTTCGAGGGTATGTCTTTTAGTTTCTCCTTTATCGCTTACCTTATACTTATCTTATCTTTAGTATGTCCTCTCGTTAGTACCTTTGACCTTTAGATAGGGTAGTCCTATGATTGAAACATGTGTTTGAGACATGTTATGTATGATGGATGCATGTGGATGCAAGTGTTTGCTAGTGGTTGCTCGTGGATGCATATACACACACTTTAGGCACTAGATCGGCTCAGTCACTTCATATTGCATATTGCATATAAATGTGTGTGCATATTTAAGCTAATGGATGTATAATGGTTGTGATATCATATCGATGTTGCATTTTGGTGAATGGTTGTGCACATATGTAGAAATAATATGTATCGATAGGGTTCTTTCGCATACATAATGGATGCATGGCACTATCATGGTTTGCATTAAGGAGGTCAACTGAATCAGTAGACCGCCTGATTTTGCATTAGATAAGGAACATATACACGCACTTTTTGCATATGTTCATACAGCATTAGAAATTCTATAAGGACAATGGATGCCTGTGTTTGATGGTTGAGTAGATGGTTGTTTGGATGTTAGGATATGCATTCTCCTTAACTTGGAGATTTCGGGGGCGAAATCCTTTAAGGAGGGGAGAATGTAACACCCCGGATTTTTGAATAATCGAATTAACTAAATTAAAGAATAAATGTTTAGTATTGTTCTAAGGTTTGTAAGAAAAAGACTTAGTAGCTCATTTGGTTGGAACATGTGACTTGCATGCAAGAGGTACAGAGTTCGATCCCCGCCAACGCCATATTTTTGTTTTAGGGGAATGACTAAAAAGCGACTTAGTGTGAACACGGTTCAAAAAGTAGTTTAGTGTGAAAATGGTTAATTAGGAAGATAGAAATATATATATATATAAAATAAAATTCAACCAAAAATTTAAGAAAAAAAATTCAAAACAGCGGAAGCAGGAAGGCAAAACCCCAAACCAACCCAGCGGGTCTCGGGTCGACCCCAGGGTTGACTCAGGAGGTTTGGAATTGGTCCCGTCGGCCCTAAATGGTCTATGACGAAATTTTATGTTGTAGGGCTTAGGTGGCGATTTCTAGTTGGTCTGTTGACATCATTTCTTGGTTTCTAAGGCCTAGATGGATCCTAGGATGATCTAATGGCTGTAAATAAATCTAACTTCTATATATACATGGGTAGACTCACATTCTAAAATTATAACCATGGCCGTCATGATGTCAGTCTACAACTTGGAATAGCCGCCACCAATTAGAAGAAGATTAAAGCAACTCAATTCAATCCAATAGCAAATTCAACTACAACAAAGGGACGCTAATAAATTCTAGAACTTCGTTGAATGGTGAGTTTGATCACTTTAACAAAATAACTGCTAAATTAATTATGATGTGATATACGTTGGATTATAGTTGTGGTTGTGAATCTAATTCATATGTTTAATCATGTATGTTAACTTGATTCATATTATATGATTTTATGCAAGTTTTATATATGATGTTATGCAAGTTTCATGTATGATGTTATGCAAGATTAATATGATTATGCAAGTTAATATGATTATGCAAGTTTCATATATGATGTTATGCAAGTTAATATGATTATGCAAGTTGTACATATGATGTTATGCAAGTTAATAGGATCACGCAAGTTGTATGCGAGTTATATGATGTTATGTAAGTTTGGATTTAAAATATATGCTAGTAGTTCATGATGTTAACTTGTGTCAATGAATCCCTTTTTATAATCCAATCACCTAGGTTTATAACATCAGTTTTTATGCGAATATGGATGTGGAACATATGCTAGTTCGTATAAGTATTATGTTCATATGCAAGTTTAAGTGATAATTGGATTCACATATATACAAGTTCACACCTTTAAAGTTTAGATCCATATTCAAATTGACATTTTTATGTTGAAACTATGACATGCATAGTTATGCAAGTTTACACCTTTATGTGGATCCAAAGTTTACTCAGGTTAACACCTTTTATTGGATCCATAGTTATGCAAGATGACACCTTTATGTTTAGGTTGACGACATACATAGTTTATGTAAATTTGTGATAATTACCTAGGCTAGTTGGGTGTAAAACTATGTTCATACATGCAAGTTCACACCTTTTAGATCTATGATTTTTGGATCCTTGATAATACAAAGACTATGCAAGTATGTTGTAGTTCTTAATTGCAAGTTAGATGCAAATTAGATCTATTATTGTATGTATGTAACTTTGTGACGTTTATTCCCTTTTTTAAAGTATTAGACTATTTGCTAGTCTAATATGTATATGTCATGTTAAGCGAACGAATGACGGGGGTACGATGGGGATAATAGTGGATACACACATATTGTGAATTTGGCATGTAATGGCCTAAAAAGGCATGTAATTAATTTTAAGGAATAAAATTAATTAGTGATGAAATTGGTATAATTTATATACCATAAATAGATGAGCATAATTTAGGTGATAAATTATGGACATAAATAAATATGGAAATTTGAATAGGGAAAGTAATTCAAATATGGGGAAAATTAATTATGTATAATTAATTGCCTAAGACACGAGGTTGGACTCATTTGTGGTGTAAGACTGCCCGGACCCGCCCGGCGAATCCAGCAGCCACAAATGGTAGCCCAATGTGAGAGGTCAAAGGCCCAAACTAAATGCGTAACAATTGTATGGACACGAGGTTAGGCTCATTTCTGGTGTAAGACTGCCCGGAACCGCCCGGCAAATCCAGCAGCCACAAATGCCAGTCTAATGTGAGAGGTCCAACAGGGGTTACGGTTGTAATAAATTAAGAAACACTTAACCAAAGTAAAACATGCGGTGGGACATGGGGGTTAAGTGGGTGCCTTGGGTGGCATGAGGAAATACGATTAGTAACACTTAACCAAGGTAAAACATGTAAGTGGGACATAGGGGTTAATTGGGTGCCTTGGGTGGCATGTGGAATTACTAATAGAAACCCTTAACCAAATTTAAAACATGTAAGTGGACATGAAGGGGGTTAAGTGGGATGTACTAGAGGGGACCAAGCCTAGGTGGAAAGCTTGTGTCAAGCATGGGGGGGCCTTTTCAGTCCAGTAGCCCATTAAGTATCTTTGTGAGCTCGACCCAAGTCGAGGACGGGACACGCCTACTGGGTCTGATTATTAGAGGCCAAAACGGGTTAGCGGTGGCAACGCAAGTCCAACGGGGTCACGTGCATGCGTGGGTCTGGGCTGGTAGGTAAGACGTTGTTGCATCGTGTAGTTATAAGCTGTGCATTCCTTGCGTGGTATAAGGTTGCCATATTGGGGAGTGATACACCCCACTGTGGGACCTGCACGGGTATCTACGAGTTAGGGAGCCGATCGAATGTGGCAGGGTAGTGGGTACACCTAGTGGAGATAGGAGCGGACGACACCTATATAGTCAGCTAGGGGTACACGAAGCTACCACTATTATTAATAATTATTAAGGGGGTGCACCTAGTGGAGATAGGAGTAGGCGGCACCTATGACGTCAGCTAGGAGTACATGGAATTACCATTATTACTTATTGAAGGGGTACATCTAGTGGGGATAGGTACACGCTGGGTACCCATGATAGCAACTAGAGATATACAGTCAAACATGGAGGACAGTGGGTACATCTAGTAGGACACGAAGCTATCATCGTTCTATTTAGCCAAGAGGGATCAAATTTTTAGAGTGACTAGTAGGGGTGCAGTTAGTGTTAGTACAGTACAGTACTGTACGGTAGAGTATAGTAATTATCCTATATTGATTAGGAAGTGCCATTAATGTTATCTCTGTTTCTCTTGATTGCCTTGCCATACCCATGTGGTTCACACAGTCATTACCTTATTCTCCAGCTTATATCTTATCATATTGCTTTAATAATTATGTTGTTAGAGTTATCGGACTCGCCAGACTTTATGTCTGACCCCCTTTGTTTCCACCTCTTTTCTTCCTTTCCCCTAGGTTCTAAGGGTGGGACTATTTCTAGTGGAGCTTGATTGGTATCTCTTTGGGAGCACTTGGATTTGGATTCTAAGGTAAAGTTCTGCCTATCATTTTCTTTATGGCTATTTGTAGTAGTGGGATTATGTACTTTGTTTTATCAAGATGGATATTATGTATTTGACTTTGGTTTATGGTTTTTGATGATGTAACCAAACATATTTATCTTCTGCTGCAATAAATAAAGTTTTAAATTTTCAAGTACTACTTTATATCTGTCTTGCTGTGATTTTCTGTTCTATATTCACTTAAAATGCTCCATGGAAGTTAATGCATTCCCTTTGCGAGTAATATTAATGGACGTGGAGTGTTACATAGCGGTAACATAAAATAGATATATATCGTTTTTGCATAAGTATGAAGCCTTATAACCACCATTAACTAATCAAGAGGCGAGCAACTAACTTCTAACTATCACACAAGGAGGGTACTTATTTAAACATAGCCACTTAAGACCCCGCTATCTATGTAAGGAAAAGGTGGATATTTACAATCACTTAATACCCAAGGAAGACGCTTTGGTCGCTTGATACCTTATACGCTGGTTTATCCTTCCATAATATAACTAAAAGGACACTAGCTACTAAGTCTAACTAATCCACGGCTTCGGTCATTCACGCATATAACCATGTCCCACATAAAACGAGAGATAGTAAGCACTCACTTATTACCTAAAGGGTAGGTAGATGTCATTTTGTCATTTAAGACCTTCCCCCAGTATACCTCCTTTGTTACTATCTAGTTAGCCTTATTGGACAATTCCCTTAGTCACTTAAAACTTCCCATAGGATAGGTAGACCTTTGGTACCTACAGAGTGCTCATTTAATAACTATTCCCAAGGCGGATGTGTAACCCAATCACTAGCTACCTAGAGGAAGCGGACTAACATGGGAATTACCAAGTTTGTATCCAATAGCCATTAAATTGGGAGGTGAGCTACTTGATCACTTAGTACCCTTTAAATAGCGGATCTAGTTACTTAAGACCTTTACCAGAAACACGCTACGTTGTGAATTATTTCCTTTCCAAGGTTTTCCATTTTGGTATGGGAGGCGGGAGTCTCACTCTTGAGATAAACCTTGTTTTGGGAAATAACTCTCGCTACGCAGTCAACAATCATTACGCAATAAACTATTGTCACGGGTTCGTATGGTTAATGAAATCTCACATCACTTGAACACATATATCTGACTGCTATAAGTGCATACTTCTATCGAATAAGGCAACCGACCTCGCATCATTAATCTACTGAGTCCAATCTGGATTCTTAATTATATTAATTCTATATTAACTAGAATTAGATAAGGAAAACTTATTCCTATCCTAGAATGTTTATTTATCAATTTCCTTATTGGATTTAGTAGTTACTACGACATTCACTACTCATTAATCCCCAAATAATTTTCCTTTACTATTATAAATTAGGGTTCTTGTCATTTATGAGTCTAACGGTCATATTTTCCTAAGACACTAATTAACCCATTAAATGCCATTTCTAACAATAGCGGTCATATTTCTTGAGGCATTTATTTTCCTATTTATGTTAGTCCCATTTGTTCTACTCTGTTTATTATAAATCCATTTATTACTATATTTTCTATTTCCCTTATTTATTGTTTAGGTATTCATACATATGTATTTATTATTTATTAGATTCGTTAATTAGAGTTACAATTCCTAACACAATTCAAATTGTAACCATTTATCATGTTTATCCTATTTAGTTCATTTCACCAATCAAAGATGGTTACAACATTTCTTATTTTATTTATGACATTATTTATAGCAAATCGAATTCATTTATTGCTACAATGGTCATAATATTTGTTTCCGAATATTATGGTTTATATTTACATTTATATTTCCATAGAAATAGAAACTTCAATATACAACAATAACAAACATTTATTATAATAAGATATTTGTGTTATTTACATACATTCGGACAGATATTAATATATATATAAGCACATTAACGTAGTTACTATGTTTTATTTTTTTAGTATTAACCATTTATTTTTGGTCTAAACTAACGACGAAAACAAACATTTTTATGTTTAATATTGTTTGAGATTCAAAATCTTATAAAAAGGTTAATAATTGTAGTTATTGTAAAATTTCCCAAAATAATTAAAAGGAGAATATGAACATATTTCAAATCACAAGAAATATATCTTTCTGGGACGGTTGTTGTAAACTACGTACCAATATACATAGATTTACATATCCTTTCCTAATGGTTTTATACTTATTCCTTGTTGATTTGAAACAATGTTCTTTTTATTGGAAGGAACCAAAAAGGGAATTTCTACAATAACCAAGTAAAACCCCAACAACATCAAACATAAACAGGCATAACCTTTTAATTTAAACTTGCATAAACCTCAAATCAACATAAACCTCAAATTAACACCAAATCTAAGACTCTGAAATAAAACAACAAATTGACAATGATTTTGGGTTTGATTTCCAGATCTATGGTGTGTACAATAGCCACAAACAATTCTATAAACAATTGTAGGCAATATAATTTAATTAACCAAAAAGACCTACAAACTAAATTTTCAAACCACAACCTATTACTCCAGATTTGACAAAAACAGTAAACTAGTCTGATTAACTTTTAGGCATATATTCAGATCTATTACTAATGAACTAAATAGGTCATTATAAATGGTGTATATAATTTTCCTACTCACCGGAAGCTTTACATATCTGAATAAACCTTTATGCCTACAATTCCCAAATTCTTACAGATCTACAATTATTCTGAAAAGGGGATTCTTTCAGATTTGTTGATCTGCAAGAAAATAGGAAAGATGTAAGAAATCTGAATGGAAGAAAGCCTAATCGCTGCACCATCTCCTTTGCATATAAATTTGGTCTAATCTTCTTCAATAAATATTTTTTTGATTATATATTATTTAGATTTGATTTAGAAGAGGTTTAGAAGAAGAGGGAAAAGGCATAGCTTTGCTGTTGTCTTTAGAATTGTGTGCAAAAGGGTGTGGTTTAACCCTTTATTTATAGGGATTAGGATGGCCCTAGACCATTAGATTAGTTTTAATTTTGATCCGTCGATTATTAAAATTTTATACATAATAAAATACCCTCAAAAACCTGGCCGTCACTGGGCAAAATCGACCAGACGGGTCGACTGGTCGGTTGACCCCTAGGGACCGGTTAGGCCCAACAATGGCCGGTTATAAATGGTATAATTTAATTACATATTCTTCTAAATTATTTTCTGACTGTTTTCATATTTCGTCCATACCCTTTTCATACGGACTCCGTTCACGAAGTTCTAAACATGAAATTTTACCTGAATTCCATTATGAATGCAATAGTGTAGGTTTCGTGGTCAAATTCCATTGTTTGCAAAAAATTCATTTTTGGAGCCTAACTAAATAACTAAATCAATTATTACCAAAATTTTGGGCTATTACATTCTTCCCCCCTTAAAAGAATTTTCATCCAGATTTTTTTGCCAATGACTAAGTCATGGAGTTGGAGCCTATCTATCCTAAACTAAACAACCAATTAGTGTTCATCTAATTTTGCAAACAAGCGTGAATGTGCTTGGTGTACGTAATGCGTAGCAAAAATAAAACATATACACATAATGATTCTAAATCAGATCTTATTATATGTATGCATTTTATTTTGGAAAACACTTTTGAAAAACATCATGCAAAATATCCTAAATATATTGGTAGTTCTATATGAACGCAAATTTTTGAGAACATTTTCATCCATAATACTCACATTTCTTCGAATGTAGGAGCGAAGCAACAAATTTTACATCCTAGTCCTGCCATCCAATTCGTTAACATATCTAAATTTCTTTCTATTTATTTCTCCTAAGCTAGAAAAAGGAAATCAATAAGGAAAAATTTAACTCTCTTCTACTTACAAATATTCCATCCCCTATCCTACAATGGAATTTTCTCTTAATATCCCAAAAAAACTTCAAAAATTTCCATGTGTAGGCTACAAAGGAGGATTGACATGAGCTTTAAAACAAAAAATAAGGTAACTAATAAAGCGCGCGCATCGTTGACAAGGTATGAAAAATTTCCTCGGATAAAACAGCATTATTCTTGTTACCATTGACATTTTTAACGCATCGTCGTTCCTTATGCACCGCTAAAATGCGCAAACAAATCATTTGAAAACCTTCCATACTCTTTTCATGTGACTAAAAATCAAAAAAAAATCATCAAAATAAAATCCCCCTTAAAAAATTCTTTATGCAAATTTGAAATTCCTTTTTACTACTGTTTACCTTCCATATTGGATTTGTATAAAAACAATTTTTTTTAATGTATGCTTTATTATTTTTATATACAACAGATGTTAGACATACGTAAATTATCATACTCAAATCTATGTTTATACACAAATCGGATTTTATGCGAAAGTAAGAACAGACGAAAACTTGAAATTTTAAAAAGGAAAAAGATTTGTTTATATTTTTTTCAAACAACATTTGCAAAAAGTTAAAAAAAATTAAGGAAACTTAAACGATCTAAATCACATGTTGGCATTAAAGGAAGTCGGTCGTGCAAAAATGTGAAAATCGAAACCATACAATCAAATTCAAAAAATAAATTTTAGTTTATAAGGAATAGGCGACAAACAATAAATATACCCGTGACAAACTAACTCAAAAACTTATCCTTCACTAAAATTTACCTTCTATAGAATTCTATACTTTCCACCTCTTACACAACTGTTAGTTAAATAAGAAGATGGGATTTCATTCAAATAGATATGCGCGAACGAGAAAAAATATTTTTAAACATAGAATCTTATTAATCGTACCGCGATTTCAAATACAATACTAACAGTTACAGCACTCACTATCACAACAAGGATAAAATGTTTGAAAGGGAAACACACAATACAAGATACCAGATACACAAGATACAAGCTAACAATGCCTAAGCACTATGAGATGTTCGGGCACCGCGGCTGAAACTCAAACCATTTCCATGAACTTTGACTAGTCATATCATGGCAGCAAGATGCTCAATCTCGTGTTGCAGACATTGATGGTGTTGTTGGAGGTCTCCACATCACCATCTCTTCTAAGAAAGAAAATTTTGCAGTGACAAAAGAAACCTATCACAAAATTGTTTTCCATGGAGATTCTCCAAACATTGTTTAAAGACAAAGATAGATTGGCGAAACTATAAAAAGTAACTCCGCAAAACCACACAAAAGGGCAACAAGGTGAATTAATATGTTGCGGTACTAACTGCGCCATTGATCCACAAAAAGATTGAAACCTGCAACATAAGACAAATCTAGTCGTAACTTTCCATCTTTGGATTAATGTGCTAAATGAAACACACATCAACATAGGCAGTTCAAACCTATATTTCCAAATTAAAAAACCAACATTTAGGAAGAAGAGATATGCTGCAAAATCTTGAAATCCAGTCAAACCAAAGACCATTCAAATCCGCATAAAACACGGATGCCTTTAAAATTTCATCGAGATCTTCTTTCAAATGACCATCCAAAGAAATCTCAACCTTCAACTCCGAAACAACGATTGGCTTTGTCAAAAACCTATTCAATCAAGATATGGCAAAGGCAGACGAAGCACGAATAATGACCCTACTCAAAAACTTCGAAGCAAAGGACCGGTGCAAATCCAACTGCTGCAATTAATTCTTTTAGCCTAAACGCTGTGAATTCCTATGCTCAATCTGATTCATCTAAATGGTTCTTTCTCTAAGGATGAGACTTAAATGGCACGAGAAAGATTCAATAGTGCATGTAGGTATTATGAGCTAAGAAATGGTCGGAGAGAAGAAATTGGGTTTAGATCTTGGAGCACTAGTGTGGCAAGATTCAGGGCGCAAACTAGCACGGAAAAGGAGGAGACGAGGCGACAACAAAGATAGAGAAGAAGAATAGAGATATGGTTTGGGTAGATAAGGAAGGAAGGACGAAAGTCAGAGGTTTAAGGAAGGAAATTGGGACGCAACTTTTACAGCTAAGTCCTAGGTTCAAGTTGTACCAAAAAACGTTAACTCGTTGATCACTCTAGGAATAACACTAAACGGACAACTATTAAACGGGATTTCAGCAAAAGTTGAACCTTAACCCTATAGGGATAGGATTAAAATATTAATCGTCATGCGTCATCTTTTAAGATTTGACGTGAATCCGAAAAATACATGTCCACATTATAGCGGTATCATAGACCATAGTTAAACTCCGAACCGTCTCCAAAGATTAAAGTAGTCTCAACAAAAGGCTACGACCACAAAACAAAGGAATGAATTTTCGAACAGAAAATCAAATAGAAATCCAAAATAAAAATAAAATGGTTTTTCTGCTTACCTAGCTGACAACAAATCGAACTATTTCCGAAATCAAATACCAGAAGCTAAATGGAATTTTCATTAGTCTTTTTCTTAAGAGAAATTAAAAACTTTTCGAAATAAATTTCTATACCTATAAACTGAGGGTCTCATAATATAGATTTATTTATTAATTTATATTGTCGTTTATATTTCTGGAAAAACCCTTCCATGTCCTAAACCATTTAGAATTTAATTCTCGAAAAGGTTACTTGTGTTAATTTCCTTAAATCATTTATGAAGAGGAATATAAAAAATCACAAGGAATATATAATGATAGTTTTAAATTCTGAGGTGTATTCCTTATCACATCCTTCTTTCTATTAGAATGGATTGTTTACTAAAATTTACAGAACATAGTAATTCAAAACGTGGTTAGAATTATAGTTCTAAAAATTATTTATTAATCAATTCCTTGAAAACCATAGTTTAAAATTTTATAAAACCCTTTTTGTTTTAGAAATAGTTTTAAAAACTGAAATTTCTCCTAATTTATGATCAAGGATTTAAAAGAATAATTATACAAAACGATTGTCTGGATTCATATGACGAAATACCCAATAAATGTATCTCGCAATTATAATTTTGTGCTATAATGACACGTTTATATGAATTTTCCATCTAAAACCAAGAAAAGGTCATTATGCAGAACTCCCAAACAAATCAAACATAAGAAATTTCGACTATCTTAGTTGTAGCTAGATTTTGGTCCAGTCACTAAGCTCAAATCTACGGAATCCTCCACATGCCGCCCTCATTCTCTTCAAAAAAAATCCAAGTGCAATGTGGGGTAATTCGAGGTTGGCTGAATACTCAAACTTGAAATATTTCTAACTCTTAGTTATTTTAAGACATATAATATGGCCCACGACTAACTCACCATTGAAATAATTTAAAGTACAGTTAATAAAGGCAAAAGAAAAATAGAAAATAAAATCGAACACGTTCTCTCACTAATCCTAATTTATTTATTCCTTTGATCGTCTGAACCTAAGCTCTGATACCAATTGTAACACCTGACAATTTTCGAGCTCGAATTTTGACAAAAATCGAAACTCATACCCATCCAAGCATGGAGAGTACAAATATGGTACCTGCAATTAATGAGCATGAGAATAATTAGAGTAAATAAAACTAAGTCACAGTGGAAACGAAATATGATAATAAATAATGATTAAGGCAACCAACTTATGGTCTATCACCTCATCAATACCAAGCCTGAGAGATCGGAACCCGAAACCAAACTTGAACACTTGTATCCCCAGAAATAAACCTGAGAGATGTCATGAGGAGGGGGGTCAGAACAACAAGTCTTGGTTAGTAGAAAAATGTATAATACTGTCTATAATACACAAATATACTCCGTTCGGTCAAAACCAAAACATATGTCTAAAAAGGCTACTAATCCTATGTGACAACCACCCACAACTCCTTCACTTAACAAGGGAAATAATGTGCTGAAAGACGTGCCAGTAAGCTATGGACGATCATCAGGGTGGGATAACACAAGCGGAACCTATCGTATAACTCACGACGCAAAGATAAAACATAATAAAACATATTCAATAGGCATATAACAGTGTAGCAGGTTTGAGCAGAAACTTAAACTTTTTCATATCACCTTGAAATATCTACACAACATTGGATAACACTATAAGAGTCTGTACAAAGTTTCTCACTACAATTCACTCAGAGAATAAATCAACATAGCAACGGGAAAATAACAAATAGTAGGTAATAGGAAACTAATACGTAAGCCTTCAGCTCGTCGTCGCTCAACAACATCATCCTCATCAAGATCAACTACATGTCACGTGCTACTTAGTCTTCCCATCCAACAAATAGATGAACAACTCAGGGTAATAAGAGGAAACATAAAACCTTAAGTCAGATAACAGTCTTAATGAGTGGTAAAACAACTATCTAACATCATCAACTAATCTACCAACACATCAACAGAGAAGGACCCAACCCATCTTCCCTACATCCGACAGTGATAGCCTTTACAACAATCAAGTAGAAACTAACAACACAAGCCCCGAAGGCCTAAACCAACATCAACCACGCACCCAAGAGATGTCTCCTTCGACGATGAATAATTTACACAACACGATACAAGCAAAACAATCATCATCATCCATGACTCTGGCCATCACCGCCAATCTGCTTTGAAACCGTTAATCATATGACCGACCCAACATCATGTCGTCCGTCAAGGGCTAATAGTAACCTTGGTTCTAGCAAAAACTCTGTATGCCATTGTGACACTTATCTCTTGGACCATCATGACTGCCTAGGTTATTCGACCATTCAACCTGTTTTTTAGGCATCCCTATTATACCCCTGGTTTGAGTTCGCTATAACCTACGACAACGATAATTCCTTGGCCTCCGTAAATTTAACCGTTATCACCGGCGACTATTTATAGCTCAAGTGCCTTCTCGAGCAACTATTATCCACAAACTCAACATCTTTGAGTCGTCTTCACATTCGTTGCATTCATCAATCAATGAACCCTTCAAGACACTTCGAACATTCCTCCTTAAATTCACATCAAAGCCATAATCAGCATCGACCCAAAAATTTGCATCATTCGGTCGATATTACATTACATATCATTTTCAGCCTTCCCGCTATGAAAAACTAAGCATGGTGTTTAAACTACATTTTACAGCATTTTGGAAATGCTACCACATCTATCCAATCCATCCTGGAATGACCTGCCCTGGATCGGCCTGCCCGATCCAACAAAAATTGCTCAAAATCACATGCTGATCGCTAAATTTCGAGCGCCCAATCCATCTCTAGAATGTGATCAAACCATCCCTTTTCATAGCGTTTGTGAAGCACCGCTAATTTCTGTCCAATCCATACCCATGAAAAACTGCCCGATCCATGGTCACGCGTCTAGCTGATCCATCGTTCCAACTTGTGAAACACCACATTTTAGAGCCCGATTCATGCCAGATAAGTTGCGCTTGATCCATCTCAACCACAACATTCGAAAAACACTGTTAAACCGGAGTGATCCAATCGAAATAAAAATAGCCTGATCCACCTGAAGATTGCTTGCCAATCCATGTTTTTTTAGAGTGCCCGATCTGTGGTCTGATGCGCCCGATCTATGGTCTTCCCGATCCATCCTGTTAGAGCAGTTACCGAACATTGTAAATCATGGATGATGCGACCCCCTCCAAACCGTGCCCGATCCAGTTTATGCTTGTGCACCAAAACTCTATCTAAATCCACACTTGAATTAGATTTGATTTCATACTCAAAAACCAATAAATTTCAATGTTTACAAATAATGATTCAACAATGAAATCAAATGATCATCATTCAAGCATTAACACATTAAACAACATATGAAATTCATTAATTCATGTTTAAATAATGATCAAACCAAATAATGGATCTAAACATATGAAATTACCATTTATAAGTTGCTAGATTAGATCCCATGGTGATTTGGATAGAAATCATATTTACATCAGTTAGATCTAGGTGAAAACAACTTGAAATGATGAACACAAGATCAAACAGCCCATATACTTGATTGAATCTACGTGAGAGATGATTATCACTTACCAAATCTTCGAAATAGCTTGAAAACAACTGGTCTTTAATCTGAATAGCAAAGAACGATCTTCAAATCCCTCAATTTGATGCGATCTCTTCTCTTTTGATGTGGATCTAGCCTACCTTGATGTAGATCTTCAATCTTCCAATGCAGATCTAAGATTTTAATGGTGGATAGAGGTATTTGATTATGCAAGGACAATAACGATCCTAATCAAATGAAAGAAATGAAGAAACTAAACTTTTCTCTATGCCTCTACCCCCCTGTAGCCAAACCATCAGACCACTAATGGTCCTCACTAATTAGCCCACTAATGACTAATTAGTCTGTCCATAAATTGTGTAACACTAAAACAGCGATTCCTCCCAATCCATTGAACCAAATCTTTAATGTGACCACTCTGCGCTATTGGAAATATCATTTCCTTTCCAATGAAATAGATCTCAACACCTAGTTCAATCCCAGTCAAAAGTTATGCTCTGTACAAAACTAACAGGGGAAAATGGTCACAAATAAAATTGATAAAAATTATGGACATGTTTTACATTCCCATTACCAACATATCTAAATACGAGAATGATCCAACCCTCAAGGAATTAAATAAAAATATTTTACAATCTTCCGATACGTTAAATGCGGGCTATTACATTCTCCCCTCTTTAGAAATTTCGCCCCTGGAATCCCAAGAGAGCACCGACAACCAAAAACAACTTTGCATGCCTATCATCCACGAGCAGCCAGTTTTACCATCCAAATTAGCATCCATCAAGCCATACATCCATATCCTAAACCTAGCACGTGGAATTCTAACGAATAGTACAAGTTACAATGGTATAAGGTGACACGACATTAATGGGTCATACTAGAAAAGAGTTCTAGATGGATCGTCTTCATACTCTCTTCCGTTTTCCACGTACAATCACCATCATCCTCACTCCACTACACCTTGAGTAGCTTAACTGTCTTCCTCCTAAGATGTTTTGTGTTATTCCCTACAATGTGAAGCGACATACGAGGTTTCATAACTACGGACTCAACTTCTAGGTCTTCTATGGTTCCAAAGATACCACCACATTTGAATCGTGCAAGCACTTTCGTAGAAACGACACATGGAAAACAATATGCACCCTCGACATCTTCATGGGTAAATCCAATTTATATGCGAGCTTGCCAATCCGCTCGACTATCAGAAATGGTTCAGCGAATTTTGGTGCTAACTTTCCTTTACTTTCGAACTGAACAACAGTCTTTAACGGTGAAATTTTTATGAAAACATGGTCGCCCACGTCGAATTCTGAATCCTTACGATGCTTATCGGCGTAACATTTCCAACGATCTTGGGAAGCATTCATTCGCTGTTGAATGATCTCAAAGCAATCTGAAGTCTCTCTTACCATCTTTGGCCCAAGTACCAATTTATCTCCAGTTTCTAACTAACATGCCAGAGAATTACACGGTGTGCCATACAACGCCTCATATGGTGCTGTCCTGATGCTTAACTTGTAGCTGTCGTTATACGCAAACTCAAATAAATGTAGATTGTCTTCCTTTGATCCTACGAAGTCCAATACATAAGCCCTTAGGAGCTCTTCCAAAACTCGGTTAACCCTCTCGGTCTGACCATCGGTTTGAGGATGATAAGCCGTACTCAAACACAATTCGTTTCCCAAGTCTCTCGCAAACTCTACCAAAATCCGCTCGTGAATAATGGATATCGATCACTCACTATGCTCTTCGGGATACCACGAATCGAACTATCAATTTAATATAAAGCTCAGCCCACTTTGATGTTGTCCTAGACGATCTGACATGAATAAATCTTACGCTTTTGTTCAAGAGATCCACGATGACCAAAAATCCTTCGTTTCCTTCCTTGGTTCTAGGTAGTCCATTTATAAAATCAATCGACATCTTCTCCCACTTCCACGTAGGAACTTCCAATGGCTGAAACAGTCCATTTGGCTTCTTCTTTTCAGGTTTCACCGACTATTAGTTCATTCACTTAGAAATGAATTTTCTAACATCCCTTTTCATCCCTTCCCAACAATAAGATCTCTTCATGTCCTGATACATCATATTTCCACTAGGATGAATTGTCAACTTCGAGTGATGACATTCCCTCATAACCTCATCTCTCAATCCTTCTATATCAGGAATAACCAATCGTCCTTTCTTTCGAAGCCAACCCCTCGATCGACCTCGAATTCTTTATCGTCTGGTTCCAACTTCCGGATAATCTCGACAAGCTTTACATCATCCTTTACGTCATGCTTTTGGCTTTCGCCAATCCTTTCGATGAGAGTAGGTCTTATCGATAAGCTTGTCAATATTTCAGGTTACAACTAACACCTAGGCTTGAAATCAAATCCTGCAAAGTACTCGAGATGTTTCTATTCGAAAAACATCACTCCCAAACTTGTGTTTCTTTGACTCAACGCATCCGCTATTATGTTCCCTTTACCGAGAGTACAGTCTATACCAAAATCATATGATGCTAGGAACTCTAACCACCTTTGCCACTGAAGATTCCAATTCTTTTGGAAGAAAATATACTTCAACGACTTGTTATCCATAAACAACTCGAATCGAACTCCCAATGGGTAATGTCTCCATATCTTCGGAGCAAACAAGTTCGCCGCCAACTCCAAGTCATGGTTGGGCAATTCCTTTCATGTGGCTTCAGCTATTGAATCATGTAGGATACAACATTATCCTTATGCATTAACACTGCTCCAAGTCTGGTACCGCATGCGTCGGTGTATACCACCATTTTTTTATTCCCACTTGGAATCATCAAAACAAGAGCACTCGTTAATCTCTCCTTCATGATTCTGAAAGCTTGCTTACACTTCGCATCCAATGTGAACACTTGATTCTTCTTTGTCAATCCTGTTAGCGGTGCAGCTATCTTAGAGAAATCCTTGATAAAACGGCGATAATATCCCGCTAACCCAAGCAAACTCCGAACATCCATCGCATTCTTAGGTGTATCCCAGTCCTGGATTACTTCCACCTTAGCAGGGTCAACTGCTATCCTATTTCCAGAAACAACATGGCCTAAAAACCTCTCTTCGCTCTTCCAGAAGTGGCACTTGGAAAACTTAGATCTCAACTGATGCGGTCTCAAGATTTCCAAACCAACTTGCAAGTGCATCTTATGCTCCTCCTCGTTACGGGAGAAAACCAGAATATCATCCATGAATACATGCACGAACTTATTCAACTGATCTCCGAATACCTTATTTATAAGATCTACGAAATACGTTGGCACGTTAATCAACCAAAATGGCATCACTAACCATTTGAAGAAACCAGATGTTGTCCTAAAAGTAGTCTTCGGCACACTATCCTTTGCCACCCTCAACTAGAGGAATCCCATTGCCAAATCTATCTGAGAAAACACTTTAGCTTCGTGAAGCTGGTCGAATAAGTCGACTGTTCTTGGAAACAACTACTTGTTGTTCTTTGTCACCTTGTTCATCTCCCGATAATCCACACACAATCTCAAAGTTCCATCAGCCCTGGTTGCAAACACAACTGGTGCACCCCATTCGGACATACTTCTCCGAATGAATCCTTTTCCCAAAAGGTCAAGTTCTTGCACCTCGAACTCTTGTTGTTCCTTAGGAACCATATGCCAAAGAGACATGACGATAGGTCTAGCACCTTTCACCAAATTGATCCTGAACTCAATCTCGTGATGTGGCAGCAACCCTTTGACCTCATCAAAGACATCACCGAACTCACTAGCGATCGACACAGATGACAAGTCTTCCCGTGGAATCACAAGAGAATATAAATAGCTCACGAAGACACCATCTTCGGGCCTACGTCAAATCACAACCATTTCCCCTTCCACATTCCCGACAATCACCTCGAGCTTCTTCCAATCCACTTTTGTTGCATACCTCTTGAGCCAGTTTATTCCCAAAATAATCCCAAACCCAACGAAGTTCAAAACAAAGCAATTACACACAAACGAGCAACCATAACTGGACAACACTAGACCACAACAAAACATACACAAACTGGATGAATCCCCAATTGGATTAGTCATGTTCAATGGTCTATCACAAATCTTGGGTTCCAAACTCAAGCAGCACATAAGCTCATTACGAATGAAAGAATGCGATGCTCCAGTATCAAAGAATAAACGAACTAGAACATTTTTAACGGAAAGAATACCTTGAATGATGACACTCTTCCCTTTCTCCTCTGCCGTAGGATCCCTTGAAGATGATGGCATAGAATCTAAAGCATATGCCTTCATAATCAACTTTCCCTTAGCTGGTTATGGACAATCTTTCTTGAGATGCCCAGGCCTATCACAATTTTGAGACTTCCTTTCAACTTTTGGATTCTTGCAATCCATGGAATAATAGCCCTTTTGTTAGCAGTTATAGCATGTCACTTCGCCTTTCCGTATTTTCTGACCATCCTTTCCTTTCTACTACTGATGCTTCCTCTTTTTATTATTACCACACTGTTGTGGTTTCGGTTCTTCCTTAGCTGCAACAATAGTCACTTCCTTGGGAAACAAATTCTCATGCCTCAAAGCTTTTTCCATGATCTTCTAGTAGGTGTCATCTAAATGATCAACTAACTGATTCCCATGACACTTGTCCAAGCCCATGACAAACTTCTCGTTCTTCTGATAAGGAGTCTTGACATATAAGCGGGCATAATTCGACAAAGCTTTGAAGTCAGAAACATACTCCAACACTGGTTAACCATTCTAAACCTCTTGAACAGAATAGACTTCTGAATGATAGAAATGTACTTTGTAAGACATCTTTACCTATATAAGGTAAGGGCGGATATTTTCAATCACTTAATATCTAAGGCAGACCCTTTGGTAACTTAATACCTGATACGATGGTTTATCCTACCATAATATAAATTAGAGCAAACTAGCTACTAAGTCAAACTAATCCAATGCTTCTATCATTCATGCCTAAAAAAATTCCCAGCATAAGACGAGAGATGTAAGCAGTCACTTATTACCTACAGGATAGGTAGATGTCATTTCGCCAATTACGACCTTCCCCTGCGGACCCTTTGTTACTATCTAGTTGGCCTTATTGGATAATTCCCTTAATTACTTAATACTTCCCGAAGGATAGGAAGACCTTGGGTACCTCCGGAGCGGTCATTTAATACCTATTCACAAGGCGGACCTGTAACCCAATCACTTACTACCTAGTGGAAGAAGAGTAACATGGGAATTACCAAGTCCATTCCTGATAGCCATTAAATATGGAGGCGAGCTACGTGATGCCTTAATACCCTTTAAAGGGTGGATCTAGCCACTTAAGACATTTATTTGAAACATGCTACATTGTGAATTATTTCCTTTCCAAGGTTTCCCCTTTTGGGATGGGAGGCAGGGGACTCGCTCTTGAGATAAAACTTATTTTGGGAAATAACCCTCACTACGCAGCCAACTATCGTTACGCAATTAACCATCGTCATGGGTTCCTATGGTTAATGATTTCTTACATTAGTTGAACATATATCTAATTGTTGGAAGTGCAGACTTCTGTCGAATGCGGCAACTGACCTCGCATCATTAACCTATTAAGTCCAATCTTGATTTTTAATTATATTAATTCTATACAAACTAGAATCAGATAAGGAAAACATGTAATTTCCTATTCTAGGATGTTTATTTATCATTTCCTTATTGGACTTAGTATTCACTACGACAGTCACTACCCATTAATCCCCATTTAATTTTCGTTTACTATTTTAAATTAAGGTTCCTGCCATTTATGACTCTAACGGTCATATTTTCTTAAGGCACTAATTTACCCATTAAATGCCATTTACGACACTAGCGGTCATATTTTCCTCAGGCATTTATTTTCCTGTTTATGTCAATTCCATTAAGCTTTATTCTATGTATTATAACTCCATTTATTACTATATTTTCAATTTCCCTTATTTATTGTTTATCTATTCATACATGTATATTTATTATTTATTAGATTCCCTAATTGGTGTTATAGTTCCTAACTCAACACAAATTGTCGCCATTTAGCGCATTTATCCAATTTGATTCATTTCCATTTAAAGATGGTTACAACATTCCTTATTTTATTTATGACCTTATTTATAACATATCAAATTTATTTATTGCTACAACGATCATAATATCTATTTCCGTTTATTATAGATTACATTTCCATAGAAACGAAAACTATTCAAAGCTACAAAAATAACAAACATTTATTACGATAAGATATTTGCATTATTTACGTATATTCGGATGGATATGAATATATATACATATATATATTTGTTTATTTATTTAAGTGCATTAACGTAGTTACTATGTTTTATTTTTATTGACCATTTATGTTTTGATCTAAACTAACAACCAAAACAAACCTTTTTATGTTTAATATTGCTTAAGATTCAAAATGTTATAAAAAAGTTAATAAGTGTAGTTATTGTAAAATTGCCTAAAATAATTATAAAGAGAATATGAACATATTTCAAATAATGAGAAATATATGTTTTTGGAATGGTTTTTGTAAACTACGTATAAATATACATAAATTTACACATCCTTTCCAAATTGTTATATACATATTCGTTGCTAATTTGAAACAATATTCTTTTTGTTAAAAAAACCAAAAAGGGCATTTCTATAATAACTGAAACGACCCGAACTTCCCCGTTCTCCGAAGAGAAGAGAAAGAACGAATTGTTTTGAGAACACGACAAAATAGAACGCAGACGGAAGAACATTTCATTGTTATTACAACAATGCATCAGATTACACGAATATACAGAGTATAAATGAATAAATATTACACAGAAAAATATCAGAGATTACAATACATTACATAGCAGCGGAAAATAATACAATACACAACTAGAAGAGATATATGGATACAAAGCTTTCCGGATATCGTTCCAGCTGTAAACCAGGATCCTGTGAATATAAATCTGCAAAACCAAAACTACTAGCTGCCCGTGTCAAAATAAGGGCACCCAGTGTTTAGGTTAAAACAATAAACTCCAGGTCAGTCATGGGACTGGTGTGAGAACTAAAACAGTTATTAATCTTTATTTTTAAAGTTAGGTAAATCAAGGGACCACGCCGTATAACACAGAACGGGTTTCCTCCCAAGAATACCAGTGCATAAAACAAACAGCGCAATGCTAAATAAAGAAAAATGAAGCTATTATAAGACCCAGGTCCTATCACACAATGCAACGCAAGCCGGGGGATAGGGTTTTTCCTTATAATAGCCAAGAATGCTTGATACGTTTAAAACAAATAATTTATTATTACTATAAGTGCATAGTGTATAAAACAACTTCAAATCATAAATATCAATCATAGACGGCATGGGTACCATATATCTTGTCGCCATACTAGGCTTTACAACCAAAACTGCAAATGTCACGTATTTGGAAGTTGGATTTCCATCTGTGAACCGAGGCCAGGGATCGTCCTCTACCGATTCGAGACAATCTAGCCCATGTCTCAGGCAAGTACTCAGTCAAGCCTTGGAGCGACAGGTTTGGTCCACCGATGTGGATTAAAATGCCTGAACACTACGTTTCCCCGCCCTTTGGGGCGTAAATGGGCCAACGAACGGCTCCATCGGACCCGGATCGTCCGATCTAACCGAGGCGCCTCGCAACAGCAACAACCACACAGGTGAAAAGTATATAAATGTCAGGGCTGGTAGGTCACTGACACCGCCCTAGCTAGAAGGAAACGCATGCCCTCCCTGAGGTCCTCTCCCGTTTCTGGTTCACAACCGGGGTGTGAGGCTCGCGAATTCACGTTACACAAAGCTATGCCACACAGATCTATTACAAATGAACTAAATAGTTATTACAAACGATGTATGTTATTTTACCATTCACCTGAAGCTATCAAAATCTGAATGTAAATAAACCTTTAGGCCTAAAATTCCCAAATTCCAACAGATCTATAATTATTCTAAAAAGGAGATTCTTTTGGATTTGTAGATCTTCAAGAAAGTAGGAAAAAGGGAAGAAATCTGAATGGAAGAAAGCCCAATCGCAGCACCATCTCCTTTGCACATAAATAAGATTCTAATCTTCTTTAATCTATGTTTGATTTGATTATATTTATTTATATTTGATTTAGAAGAGTTTTATAAAAAGAGGAAAATGACAGTGCTTCGTTGGTGCCTTCAGAATGTGTGTAAAAGGATAGGGTTTAACCTTTTATTTATAGGGATTACAATGCCCTAGACTATTTGACTAGTTTTAATTTAGATTCATTCGTTATTAAAATTTATATATAATAAAGTATCCTCGAAAACCAAGTCGTCACTGGGAAAAATCGAATGGAGGGGTCTCCCCCCGGTTTCTGATTGCCGTTTAGGCTGATCACTGGATCGACCACTAGGTCGACTGCTCTAGGTCGGTTAGGCCCAGTGAGGGCTGGTTATAAATGGTATAATTTAATTACATATTCTTTTGATTTATTTTCCATCCATTTTCATATTTCATCTATAAATTTTTCGTAAGGATTGCTTTCGCGATGTTCCAAACATGAAAGTTGAAAAAAAATTCTATTACGAATGCAACGGTGTAGGTTTCGTGGTCAAATTCCATCCTTTGCGAAAATTCCATTTGCGGCTGATTAATTATCGCCAAAATTTTGAGTTTTTACATACTTAGATACCACTTTCTCTATAAAAGATCTAGGAGATTTAAGCTACTTCTTTGGAATTGAGACAATCAGACCATCTAATAACAGTCCACGCTTAAGTCAAATAAAGTATATAATAGAAGTACTTGTCAAAGCAAAAGTGGATAAGGGAAAACCTCTTCTAACTCCCATGATTACAAATACGTCACTACTCAAATATCAAGGAGAAACATTCAATGATCTAACACTCTACAGAAGCATTACAATATGCTACAACTACTTGACCAGATATTGTGTATAGCATAAGTAAAGTGTCTCAATTATGTATCAACCTTTAGAGCATCATTGGAAAGTTGTCAAACGTATCTTAAGTTATTTAAAAGGCACACTGAATCACGAATTATACCTGAGTATGAGCAAAAACCTTAAGCTGAGAGGATATTCTGATGTAGACTGGGCCTCTAATCAGAATGGCCGAAGATCCACATCTGGATACATCATTTACCTCGGTGATAGTCCAATCTCCTAGTGCTCGAAGAAACAAGCAATTGTGTCATGTTCAAGCACTGAAGTAGAGTACAGAAGTATCACCAGCGCTACTGTTGAGATTATATGGCTTGAATCCCTCAACAAGGCACTTGGATTAAAGCTTCAGAAGGAACTAATTATCTGGTGTGACAACATGAGCACAATTTCTCCCTCAGCATATCCAATCCTTTACTCATAAATGAAACATATCGAAATATATTTGTATTTTGTTCGTGAGCATGTAATAACTGGAAAACTCGAAGTCAATCATGTTCCAGCAGCATTACAGAGAGCAGACGTGCTTAGTAAAGAACTATCAAAAGGAAATTTTGAGAGATCAAGAATGGATCTAAAGATGAAAGCAGCGAAGAATGAAAATGGGGGAGAAGCATAAAACCCTGGTACAAATTGCTGGGGAGAACAAAGTGTAACAGGCTTTCGCAAATTATACTTTATGTTGACGTGGGGAATTGGCTGTTCGTACACGCCAACGCCCAAGTATATGTTTTATAGCAAAACAACAATCCAAATCCAAAGAGTAAAGAAATGTTAAGGGATAACAAATTTTTATAGTGGTTTGGCACTAATGCCTACGTCCACTTTATAGTAATCATTTATCATATAATTATCGATTACAAATGTTGAACAAGTTGGACAATTTCTGTGTACAAAGTTTTATAATAAAACAACAAATAGTTTGATAATTCTGAAATTTGACAAAAATGTCTTTCTTCTTCTTCTTTGAGTCAAAATGTGCTAAAATATCCAAGAAATAGCTCAATTGTCCAAAAATGTGAAAATATTCCAAAAGCATGCCAAAAGTCCAATTGAATGTCCAAAAGTTGAAGGGAAACGTTTATACAATGTTTAGAGGTCCAAGCTATATCCAATAGTCATGGAAAAGAAGATGACAACCATTAACAATGCTTGAGGGCTCCAAGAAGTACAAAATATCATATGAGAACCAACTCCTTTGAATGCAAATCTTGGAGGTATTTATAGGTGAGTTTTGAAGGCATCAGCCCAAATTTCGTATCTCGAGGGGATGCGAAAATCACATCCAAATCTAATCCTGATGGAAAATATCGCATTTTGGAAAAATCTAGAAAAATGGTGAACGAGACGTGTGATCACCTAAAAAACCGTGATCGATATGGTTTTGGGGTGTCTCCACTTTCTGAGTCAATTGCCAAATCTATGATTTCATTTCAAAAAAACCATGATCTGTCTGAGTCGCATAAGCAAAAAACGAGTGATCCGCACGTGTTTTCAAATTTGCCAGATTTCTATGATTTTCTGCATCCCTGTCATTGGAAGGATTTCGCATCCCGATCCTGCGTGTTGCACACGTGATTTTGCATTGAATAATGTGTCGATCAAGAGATTTCACATCCCAAAATTTGTGCCAAATTTCGCATCCCTGATTTCAACGCTTGAATTTGCAAATATCCAGACCATGCTAGGCATGATATGCCCATGCGATTTTTGGTTTTCATGCCATGCCATTCAGCAGTTTTTGAGTGCTAAACTAATGATCGACCAAATTTCCAAAGGTGATCAACGAAGCACGGACAAGATATTTCAATGTTTTTTCACATATCGATCATCTATTTTTGGATGCGCCAGAACAAAAGTTTGCCAAGTTCCAGATTTTGATGCCACAAGTTGCGCAAGACATTTTTGGTGATTGATATGTGTCACGTAACAATTTTTGAATGATCAGCACATGGCTTTTCCAAATGCCAGATTTTGAGCACGTGAGCCGCGCAAGCCATTTTCGGGGATCTACACATGTCGCGTAACACTTTTTGAGCGATCGACACATGATTTTGCCAAATCCCAATTTTACCAAGTTTGATCGCGCTATGAGTTGCGCAAGCCAATTTAAGTGATCTTGCATTCAAATTAGTTGTTTTTGATTGATCGACACGTGATTTTTCCAAATCCCAGTTTTATCAAGTTTGATCGCACTGTGGGTTGCATAAGCCATTTTAAGCGATCGTGTCATGCCGATCAACTACTTTTCGGTGCGTGAAATTAGAATTTTCCTGAATCCATATGTTTTTCCATAACTAGTTTTGCTACGTGATCGGACCAACATGCTCAGGGATTTTGAGCTGATCAGACCAAGTCGATCACATATTTTTACCATGACAGATTTTCTGGGTTTATTAACGATGACTTCATGAATCAATGTTATTTACAAACTTTTCCAACCATGTTGGGACTTCGACCAAATCGCTTTGTGATTTCTGACGATGTTCTCGAAACTTGAGCGTGTCGCTAACTAAAATCTTGACATGTGACAGCTTTGACCAAAAAGGGTGTCAACATTTTATATTAGGGTTTCAATGGAAATTTCGTCCTTTATATTTTCAACGGTCTTGTTGCATATTATATATATATATATATATATATATATTATACACTTGCACTTGTAAAGATACAATCGAAAGTATCGATATAATAGTTTTACAAACTTCATCACTTCCAATGCATTTTTGTAACGCCCTGAATTTTCTGTGAATTCTAAAATTAACAATCCTAAGAACACTTAATTACTAAAGTGAAAATTAAGGGAAATGGGTTGTTCCATTTCGTTCGTCTTGAAATTCTGCTTGGAATAGAGTCCAGGTTTTTGTAAATCGGACTTCGTATGAGGAAGTTATAGCCCTCGGAAGTTTCAGTGATTTTATATAAATAAAAATAGTTCAGAATAATAAATTTGAAATTCAAATTCAAACAGGGAAGAGGCTGGGCGGGAATTATCCTGCCCAAGGGCCAGGTTCAACCAAGGGGTCGACTAGGGGGTCAACCTCCCATATACAGGTCAACCAGGGGTCGATCTACCCCCCTCCCCCCGGGCAGATCTGAAATGTGACGATTTCTGACTCTCTGCTGAGTCATTAGGGCTGATGTGGCTATTATATATAACTCTATCTAGTCTGGATGGTTGGATTTGCTCCTATGATAATCTAACGGCTTAGATTGATTTAAACTTCTTATAAAAGAGTGCCTAGACTCAAACCCTAAACCTAAACAAAAATTTGTCTCTTAGCCACAATGCTGCTGCTAAGATAGTTCTTCTTCCTAAAGCTTACGATTTAGCTAGTCAGAATTTCAATTCAAAAGACGAACGAACCATTCTCTTCTCCAACCTATCTTTGTGAGTACTATTTCTTTAACAATATAATTAATAAAATAATTATGATGAGTTGTAATTGGATTATGAGAACATGTCTGTTGAATCACGTGATGTTGTTTATCTTTGTTATCTTATGCTGGTAGATCTATTTCATATGTCCAATTATACATGTTTAACTTGATTCATTTTATGCAAGTTTGGGATGTGAATCATATGCTAATTCATATGTGAATTTTATGCAAGTTTGGGATGTTAAATCATATGCTAGCTTGTATGTGAATCTTATGCAAGTCCGTTTTTACATATGTTAATTCGTATCTGAATCTTATGCAAGTTTGGGATGTTAAATCATATGCTAATTCGTATGTGTATTTTATGCAAGTTTGGGATGTTAAATTGTATACGAATCTTATGCAGGTTTATATGTGAATTTTACACAAGTTTATATGTGAATCAAGTATATACATATGCTAGTTTACATGCGAAAACATGTGATAAATTCGTATGAAAGTTGTAGAAATTCATATGCAAGTTTAGGTCAAAACTATATTCACACTTTTAGGTGAAAGTTATATTCACATATGCAAGTTTAAGTGAGACCCATAATTCATATATGCAAGTTCACAATTTCATGTTTAGATCCATATTTTGATCCATGGTAGTTTATGCAAATATATGATTCTATATGACCATTGTCTATGCAAATTATTGGCTATGCAAATTTATGTTATAATTCCTATTTGCAAGTTAGATCTATTTTTATGTGTTATGTAAGTTGTGATGTTTCTTTTTTTTATAAGTTAGACTATTTGCGAGCCTAACATATTTCATATTTGAACATACGAATAGCATGGGGACAATAGGAAAATATTAATTATGTAAATTGTGAATTGGCATAAAATGGCTTTAAAAGCATATAATTAAATTGAGACATTAATTGGTATAATTTTTATACCTAAAAAGTATGGACATAATTTAGGTGACAATTATGGACATAATTAATTTGGAAATTATTGAAAATTTGAATATGGATAATTAATTCAAATTGGGTGAAATAATGTGTAATAATAAATTTCTAAGACATGAGGTTAGACTCATTTGTGGTGTAAGACTGCCCGGACCCGCCCGGCAAATCCAGCAACCACAAACGACAGTCTAATGTGAGAGGTCGAAGGCATAAATTAAATGCGTAACAATTGTAAAGACACGAGGTAGACACGTTTACGGTATAAGACTGCCCGGACCCGCCCGGCAAATCCAACAACCGCAAACGGGAGTCTAATGTGGGTGGTCTTACAAGGTTACGGTTATAATGAATTAAGAAACACTTAACCGAGATAAACAAGTGGTGGGACATGGGGGTTAATTGGGTGACATGGGTGGCATGTGAAATATGATTAGAAGCACTTAACCAAATTGAAACATGTAAGAAGACATGAATAAGAAGGGGTTAAGTGGAAAATTCTAGTGGGAACCAAGCATAGGTGGAAGGCTTGTGTCAAACTTGGGGGACCCTTTTCAAACTAGTAACCCATTAAGTATCTTTGTGAGCTCGAGTTAGATCGAGGACGGGACACGCTTACTGGGTTGGATTGTAAGAGGTCAAAACAGGTTAACGGTGGCAACGCAAGTCCAATGGGGTCATGTGCGTGCGTGGGCCCGGGCTGGTAGGTAAGACGTTGTTGCATCGTGTAGATATAAGCCGTGCATTTTTAGTGGTATCGGGTTGCCACTTTGGTGAGTGATACACCCCACTGTGGGACCAGAACGGGTATCTGCGAGTTAGGGAGCCGATCGCATGGGGGTAGTTGGTACAACTAGTGGAGATAGGGGCAGGTGGCACCTTTGGAGACAGCTAGGGGTACACAAAACTACCATTATGATTATTATGTTCAGTAGGCGGGATCAACTATTAGGGTGATTAGTAGTGGTGCAGTATAGTAATTATCCTATAATGATTAGGAGCGAGATTAAAGCCAAAATATTCCTCTTGTTTGTTTTGTCTTGCCCACTTTTTTCACAGTCATTCCTTGTTTTACCAGTTTATGCCTTATCCTAATTACTTCAATAATTATATTGTTAAAGTTATGGTACTCGCCAGACTTTATGTCCTACCCCCTTTGTTTTCGCCTCTTTTCTTCCTTCTTCCCCCTCCCCCCCAAATTCTCTGGGTGGGACTTGTAACGACAAGGATTTTGCCCGGACTTAATCGATCGCAAAATCGACCAAGACCGTTCAAAACCCGATTACGTTAACACTGGGAATACAACACATTAGAACAACAACATACTCTTATAAACATTACAGCAATGTTACATCAGAGTACATAATATCAGAGTACATCGAATAAAATTACAGCGGAAGGTAAATAACAATACAGTGCAGCGGAAATAAAATAACTAAGGCAGCGGAAGACAACTATGCTCTGGACACAGCTTTAAGCTTCGATCCAGAATCCTGCTCAAAAGATGAATATCCGCAAAAAGCTACTCGACTGCCCGTGTGGAAAAGAGGGCACCTGAGTTTGCAAAAACAAATTACTGATCAGTCATGGGACTGGTGTGAGAATTCTTAACTAATAAACCTAATACGCTGATCACAGGACCACGCCGCCAATGTGAAATGGGTTTACTCCATTGGATTGCCAGTACATAAAATAAAGTAAATCGTTAAACAACGCAATGCTTTTTAGAAAAAAATGAAACAATTTTAAGACCCAAGTCCCATCACACAATGCAAAGCAAACCAGAGGATAGAGTTTTACCTTATGATGATTAAACATGCTTGGTACGATAAACGAATTTGATATTATTATTAGTGTATATAAAAAACATTTCAAAATAAATGTATCAATCCTAGGAAGCATAGCTACCATATACTATGCCGCCATACTAGTAATACAATCAAAACAACATGAGGTCGTATTGGAAATTGGGTTTCCATCATGAGTCAAGGCTAATGAGGAGCTCATTACCGATTCGAGACACTCTAGCTAATGTTTCCGGATTCCCCAAACAGAACCCTTGGAGAGCTGCAGGGCCGGTCCACGCATACGACTTTGCGGATTATGTAACACCCCACGTCCATTAATGTCACTTACAAAGGGAATGCATTAACTTCTATGGAGGTTTTAGGTGAATATAGAACAGTAAAATTTCAACAAGACAGATATAAAATAGTACTTGGAAATTTAAAAACTTTATTTCAATTGCAGCAGAAGTCAAAACATGTTTGATTACATCATAACACCATAATCAAAGTCAAGTACAATATCTATCTTGATAAAACAAGTACATAATCCCATTACATAAATAGCCATTAAAAAGAAAGATAACAAGCTGGACTTTACTTCAGCAGTCCAAGCTTTCCAAGAGATAAGCAATCCAATCAGACTCCACTGGAACTTGGCCCAACCTGAGGACCTGAAGGGAGAAAAGGATGAAAAAGAGGGGGGGTCAGACATAAAGTCTGGCGAGTATGATAATTCTACAATACTATTATCAAAATAATTGGACTAAGGCATAAGCTGGAAAACAAGGAAATGTCTATGAAAGAGCAGATTAAGGACATAGACAATCGCTAAAGGAAACGTTATAGGCGCTCCTAAATACTAAAGGATAAACACTATACTGCACCACACCAGTCACCCTAAAGATTGATTCCACTTAGCTTCACTTAGAAACTTTCTTAATGGCTTTACGTACTCCTAGCTGACTGCATAGGTGCCGCCTGCCCCTATCTCCACTAGGTGTACCCCACTTTCCATTTTTCGATCGGCTCCCTACTCGTAGATACCCGTGCTGGCCCCACAGTGGGGTGTATCATTCCCCTAAAGTGGCAACCCGATATAACGGAGATGCACGGCTTATACCTACACGATACAACAACGTCTTACCTACCAGCCCGGGTCCACACACGCATATGAAACCTGTTGGACTTGCGTTGCCACTGCTCCCTGTTTTGGCATCTTATAATCAAACCCAGTATGTGTGTCCCGTCCTCGACTTGGGTCGAGCCCACAAAGATACGTTTTGGGATACTGGTTGAAATGGTCCCCCATTATTTCCCACAAGCATTCCACCTAAGCTTGTCCCATTAGTCCATCCACTTAACCCACTTAGTCATGTTCATTTACATGTGTATTTGGTTAAGTCTAATCATATTTCAAATGCCTCTAAAGGCAACCACTAGATTCGTCATGCCACCCAAGGCACCTACTTAACCCCCATGTCCCACCTTACATGATTATCTTGCTAAGTATTTCTTAATTCATTAAGGCCATAACCTCATAAAGACCTCTCACATTAGACTGGCATTTATGGCAGCTGGATTTGCCGGGCGGGTCCGGGCAGTCTTACACCACAAAAGAGTCTAACCTCTTGTCTTTACAACTGTTATGCTTTAGTTTGGGCCTAGGACCTCTCACATTGGGCCGACATTTGTGACTACTGGATTTGCCGGGCGGGTCCGGGCAGGTTTACGTCACAAACGGGTCCAACCTCGTGTCCTAAGCATTGATTATTATTAATAATCCACTTTCCCCAATTTTAATAATTCCCTACTTGAATTATTAATTAATTCCAAATTTAACAATGTCCATAATTGACTCAATTATGGACATCCATTTAAGGCATGCAAAATCATATCAATTGCACCCCAATTTATTAATTTCCTAATATTACCCCTACCCCACGTTTGAACGTTTATTCGCAAAATGTATGCTAGACCCGATTAGTCTAACTCATAGCATAAAAGAAAATATTCACAACAACAACATATATATGTGACTAAATAAATCATAACAAGGGGTAAAACTTGCATACATTACAACTTGCATAAGGTTATACATGTCATGGATCTAAGGGTGTCAACTTATTCATAATTCACATAATATGGTTTTTATCAAATTTCATAAACTTGTATAGGACATGTGTGAATCAACATCATTAACAACATGGTTTTATATGGGTACACCTAACTCAATAGGAAAATTCCCAAAAATCAAAATTCATTTAATCATAGATTCATGTATATGGGTACACCTAACTTAATAGGCAAATTCCCATATTCAAGATCCAATTAATTTGTAGATTCATGTTTATGGGTACACCTAACCCAATAGGCAAATTCCCATAATCAAGATCTATTATAAAAAAAACATAAACTTTAAACATGATCCAATTCGCATAAATACTAACATCATGATTTTACAACTTGTATGATTCAACACAACTTAACATGACATCATTATCATATAACATAAGTATTTCAACATATGTGATAATATGAGATCTACAACATATATAACATTTACAACATAGCATATCATAATTTGCAACATAGCATGATATGATTTACAACATAGCATAGCATGATTAATCACATATGACATAGCATTGGATTGTTTACAACATAATCACTACAACATAACAACATATATATGATAACATAATAGCATAACAAGAGATCCACAACATAATTTACAAATACATAACAATTCATATCACTTTCTTGTGATCCATTCATAACTTAATCAAATTATTTTATAATAATATTGTGAGATTCATCACACTCACAATTTTAAAGAAGAGAAATAGAAAGAGAGAGAGCTTTTGATTTGATTTGAGTAGATTTAGTTTGTAGATTAGGCCTTCTTCTTCTTTAGTTTGAGACGGCTATGCTGAACTCCATGGCAACGGCATGTCGGTAGCTCTCCAATTTTTCAAGTGATTTAGGGTTAGAGTCTACCCACTTATTTATAGATGTTAGGATTCATTTAGGCCATTAGATTTAACCTAGAAATAACCGTAGCCATTCAGACCAGATGGGGTTTATCTTATTGACTCAGCAATGAGTCAGAAGTGACTCAGCAAACACTCAGCAAATTAATAAACTTCTATTCATGTTTACATTAACTGCCCATATATATATAAAAATATATATATATACACACGCACCTATTCATGAATTCAAATTAATCCATAATAAACTTATGACCATTTCTACACATTAATTTTCCAATTAATGTCTTAATTCCATTTTTCGCCTTTTAAGGCAATTCACATATCTCAAATTTGTTATATGCCTTTTTAAGGCTATTTCGTGCAAATTCTCAATATTAATTCTTTTAATTTGTGAATATTAGTATTAACAGAAATACGGGGTGTTACATTCTCCCCTCCTTAAGGGATTTCGACCCCGAAATCTTCAAGTTTATATCCTATCATCAACCATCTACTCAATCAACAAACACTGGCATCCATTGTCCTTATAGACTTCTAATGCTTTCATGTTTAAATGCACAGTGTGTTTCTATGTCCGTATCTAATGCAAAATCAGGCGGTCCACTGATTCAGTTGACCTCCTTGATGCAATTCATGATAGTGCCATGCATAAATTATGTATGCAAAAGATCCTAATTGCTTACAAACTACTTCTATATGCGTGCACATCCATTCAACCGAATGCAGCATCTATATGATGGTACAACCATTATACATCCATTATACTAAATACATTCATTTATGCAATATGCAGTATGTAATGACTGAGCCGATCTAGTGACTAAAGTGTGTGTATATATGCATCCACGAGCAACCACTAGCAACCACTTACATCCATTTTGCATCCATCATACATAACATGTCTCAAACACATGTTTCAACCATAGGATTATCCTAACTAAAGGTAAAAGATACTAATGAGAGGACATACTAAAGATAAGATAAGATAAGCTAAGCGATAAAGGAGAAATTAAAAGACATACCCTCAAAAAGAAAAGGGTATAGCGAACGCATCTTCCCTTCTGTCTCCCAAGTAGCGTTGCTCTCATCATCTCCCCATTGCACTTTAACTAGTCTGACCTCTCGATTTCTCAACTTTTTTATCTCCGACCCAAGAATGCATGTAGGAGCTCGTCTAATTGTTGCATCATGCTCTATTTCCACCTCTTTAAGCAAGCTCGGCTCTACCACCTCCGCGGTCTTGTGCAAACACTTTCTCAAATGTGATACATGGAATACGTCGTGTACTCCACTAAGTTTCTCAGGCAACTCCACCCTATACGCCATCTTCCCAATCCTGTCTTTTATAGGAAACGGCCCTACAAACCTTGGCGCTAATTTCCCAATGGACCCAAAGCGAACAACATTTCGTAACGGAGACACTTTGATAAAGACCATGTCCCCAATGTCAAACTAAAGATCTGTCCTCCTCTTATCAGCATACGATTTCTGCCTATCTTGTGCTGCTTTCATCCTCCTTCGAATCAAATCAATCTTCTCCGAGGTTTCCCTAACCATATCGGGCCCAAGTAGGATTTTATCGGTAGATTCCCACCAACATGTAGGCGAACGGCAAGGCCTTCCATAAAGAGCTTCGAAAGGTGCCATGCCAATACTAGACTGAAAGCTATTATTATATGCGAATTCTACCAACGGAAGGTGCTCTTCCCATGTACCCCCAAAGTCTAGGATACAAAGCCTTAAAAGATCCTCTAGAATACGATTCACCCTCTCGGTCTGGCCGTCCGTCTGAGGATGATATGCGGTGCTCAAACATAGCTGAGTCCCTACCGCCTCTTGTAAACTCTTCCAAAATTCGCTAGTGAAGATGGGATCACGGTCGCTTACTATACTAGAAGGAATACCGTGCAAACGAACTATCTCTTTAATGTATACAGAAGCCAACCACGGAGCAATCCTCTTACTTTTCACGGGAATAAAATGGGCGCTCTTAGTAAGTCTATCTACTATAACCCAAATCCCCGTATTACCCTTCCTTGATCTTGGTAATCCATCCACAAAATCCATTGAGACGCTTTCCCATTTCCATAGTGGAACTTCCAATGGGTAAAGCAACCCACCGGGTTTCTTTTGTTCCGCTTTTACTCGTTGGCACACCAAGCATCTAGCGACGTACTCAGCCACATCCTTTTTCATACCGGCCCAAAAGAAAACCCGCTTCATATCTTTGTACATCTTGTCTCCGCCGGGATGAATGGTCATCTTTGAGCGATGAGCATCATCAAGAATGGCCTTCCTTAAGTCTTCGTCTTGTGGTACACAAAGTCTATTATCCCTTCGTAACCAACCCTTATCGTCTAGGGTATACCTACGAAGATGGCTAGACGACTCCCCTCCTTTGAGCTTTTCTACTATCTCAACCAACTGGGGGTCCTCTTGCTGTGCCTCACCAACTCGTCCTAGAAGTGTAGGTCTAACCTCCAAGGATGCTAACAAACCAGGTACTAGGTCAACGGAGGGTCTAAAGTCAAACATGGAGATGAATTCTAAGCTTCGTCGTTCAACAAACAACGGACTCAAGGACAACCTTTTCCTACTTAAGGCGTCTGCTACCACGTTACCCTTACCCGGGGTATATGCTATTTCAAAATCGTAGGAGGCTAGGAATTCCATCCACCGTTGTTGCCTTAAATTCAAATCCTTCTGAGAGAATAAGTATTTTAATGATTTGTGGTCAGTGAATAGTTCGAATTTCTCACCAAGAAGATAGTGACGCCAAGACTTAAGCGCGAAAACAATTGCGGCTAACTCAAGGTCATGCGTAGGGTAATTCTTTTCATGAACCCTCAACTGCCTTCCACCATAGGCTATTACTCTTCCCTCTTGCATGAGGACCGCGCCAAGTCCCGTCCCACAAGCATCAGTATAGACGGTAAACGGTTTATTCCCGTCTGGCAGCACTAAGACTGGGGCTGAAGTTAAGGCTCTCTTTAAACGTTGGAACGCATCATCACAATCTTCGTCCCACATAAAAACCAGGTTCTTCTTCGTTAACCGTGTTAATGGAGCTGATATTTTTGCGAAGTCTTTGATAAACTTCCTATAATAGCCAGCCAACCCCAAGAAACTTCTTACTTCGGTTACATTTTTAGGGACCTTCCAATCTTGGATGGCCACCACCTTTGCGGCATCCACTGCTATCCCTTCCTTGGAAACCACGTGCCCTAAGAACCGTACTTCTTTCCTCTAGAAGTGACACTTAGAAAATTTTGCCTTAAGGTTATGCGCTCGAAGGGTTTCCAACACTTCCCTAAGATGTAGGGCATGCTCTTCTTCATTCTTAGAAAAGACTAAGATGTCATCCACAAAGACTACCACGAATTTGTTAAGGTACTCCCTAAACACCCTACTCATCAAATCAACAAAATATGCGGGGGCGTTTGTCAAACCAAAGGGCATCACTAGCCATTCATAGAATCCGTCAGGAGTCCTAAAAGCAGTCTTATCTATACTATCCTCAGCCACTCTCAGTTGATGAAAGCCAGTGGCTAAGTCCAACTGCGAAAACACTGAGGCGCCAACTAACTGATAAAAGAGATCGTCAATCCTCGGCAGTGGGTGTCGGTTCTTTTTAGTAAGCTTGTTTAGTTCTCTATAGTCCACACAAAGTCTAAGGGACCCATCCGCCTTTGTAGCAAATACTACTGGAGCACCACACTCTGATATACTACGTCTTATGAACCCCTTATCAAGCAACTCCTTCACTTGCTTATTGAGTTCCCTCCTTTCACGAGGAGCCATGTGGCGCACTGGCAAAGATACGGGTTTAGCATTATCCACAAGATAAATTCGAAAGCCTATCTCCCGCTTTGGAGGTAAGCCCTTCACCTCCTCAAACACATCTGGATATTCCCGGACCACCTCTACCGTTCGCAGATTCTCTACAGACGCGTCAAGCGATTCAAGATAACTTAGCATAACGGAATTTATGGGACTACAAAAGATGTCGAGAGCATTACCAAGGCGAGTCACAAGCCTAACTACTCTCCTTTCACAATCAAGAATGGCCCCATTTCTAGATAACCAATCCATTCCTAAAACTAGCCCATAGCCCGTGAAGCCCAATACATAAGCATCACATCTAAATTCAACGCTAAGTATAGAGATTTTCAAATCCAAACATATCATGGTCAAATGAGCCGAACCCCCAATTGGATTTGAAACAACCAAGGGATCCTCTACTAAACTGGTGTTCAAGTGCAGTAATTCAACTAATGATGCAGAGATAAACGAATGAGATGTGCCAGAATCGAATAAGGTACGGACAGGATGATCAAACAGAAAAACTAAGCTTTCTACAGAAATTGTTCTACCTCTTTCTTGCAGCGGTGGGGCCGCAATAGCCTGAACTTGCCTGCCCTGGTGCCATAAGAGCCTGCACCTGTCCTCCCGAGGTAGACCCTGCCCTCTGCCCCTTCTTTGGGCAGTCCTTCACCAAATGTCCCGCATCTCCACAATGAAAATAACCAGTCTTCTTTTTCTTTCTACAATCTTTGCTGAGATGGCCAGGCGTCCCATAATTGAAGCATCTCTTCTTCCCTTTGCCATTATTGGTTTTACCACCCTTCTTATTTTGCTGTTGGGGTTTCTTCTGATCCCCTTTCTTTTCAACTGCCTTATCCTCACGCATAAGTGCCATTTCTACTAGCCTTTCAAAGGTGGCTCCCATAGGGATGTGGGTCATAGCCAACCCTTGCAACGGTTCATTCAAGCCTCTAACGAACCTCAAAGCTTTCTTCTCTGGCGTGTTCACCAACTCCAAGCCAAACCTTGCTAACTGATTAAATTTATTGACATACTCCTTCACTGATAAGCTCCCTTGCTTTAATGTCAGGAATTTTTCCATATTTAAATTCTCCTCTGCCCTTGAAAGAAACTTTGCCTCAAACCTTCGTCTGAAATCCGCCCATGAATCAACTGGACGTTCCCCGTTAGTGACCTCCCACCAAAACGAGGCCTCTCCCTTCATTAACCAAGCAGCTAAACGGACTTTCCTCCCATCTTCCACTTCAAAGATATCCAACAATTCCTCAGTCTCCTTAAGCCAGTCTCTGGCCTCCACAAACGTCTCAGTCCCTTGAAAAGTTTTTCCTCCCATAGCCTTAAATTCCTTGCACGTCTTTGCAAAAGTGTCAACACGAGGAGGAGGAGGAGGAATGGGTGCAACTGGGGGTGGAGGAACATCTGCTGGGCCTGCAGTGGTGGCCCTAGCCTCCAAATATCTCCTAAACCACCCTGGAATCGTCACACCTTCTGGGAGATTAAGATCTTCAGCCATGCTGAAACGAAAAAGGAAAGATTCAAAATGGAGAATTCGAAAGATAAAGATAAGGATATGGCTATTTGGGATTATGTTTTTCATAAAAACTTTCTCTAAATAACATGTTTATGAAAGCACTTCTTCCAAAAATACTTTAGAAAAATAATTTTCTAAGAATTTTATCTGTTCTGGTAACCTTATGCTCTGATACCACGTGTAACACCCCACGTCCATTAATGTCACTTACAAAGGGAATGCATTAACTTCTATGGAGGTTTTAGGTGAATATAGAACAGTAAAATTTCAACAAGACAGATATAAAATAGTACTTGGAAATTTAAAAACTTTATTTCAATTGCAGCAGAAGTCAAAACATGTTTGATTACATCATAACACCATAATCAAAGTCAAGTACAATATCTATCTTGATAAAACAAGTACATAATCCCATTACATAAATAGCCATTAAAAAGAAAGATAACAAGCTGGACTTTACTTCAGCAGTCCAAGCTTTCCAAGAGATAAGCAATCCAATCAGACTCCACTGGAACTTGGCCCAACCTGAGGACCTGAAGGGAGAAAAGGATGAAAAAGAGGGGGGTCAGACATAAAGTCTGGCGAGTATGATAATTCTACAATACTATTATCAAAATAACTGGACTAAGGCATAAGCTGGAAAACAAGGAAATGTCTATGAAAGAGCAGATTAAGGACATAGACAATCGCTAAAGGAAACGTTATAGGCGCTCCTAAATACTAAAGGATAAACACTATACTGCACCACACCAGTCACCCTAAAGATTGATTCCACTTAGCTTCACTTAGAAACTTTCTTAATGGCTTTACGTACTCCTAGCTGACTACATAGGTGCCGCCTGCCCCTATCTCCACTAGGTGTACCCCACTTTCCATTTTTCGATTGGCTCCCTACTCGTAGATACCCGTGCTGGCCCCACAGTGGGGTGTATCATTCCCCTAAAGTGGCAACCCGATATAACGGATATGCACGGCTTATACCTACACGATGCAACAACGTCTTACCTACCAGCCCGGGTCCACACACGCATATGAAACCCGTTGGACTTGCGTTGCCACCGCTCTCTGTTTTGGCCTCTTATAGTCAAACCCAGTATGCGTGTCCCGTCCTCGACTTGGGTCGAGCCCACAAAGATACGTTTTGGGATACTGGTTGAAATGGGCCCCCATTATTTCCCACAAGCATTCCACCTAAGCTTGTCCCATTAGTCCATCCACTTAACCCACTTAGTCATGTTCATTTACATGTGTATTTGGTTAAGTCTAATCATATTTCAAATGCCTCTAAAGGCAACCACTAGATTCGTCATGCCACCCAAGGCACCTACTTAACCCCCATGTCCCACCTTACATGATTATCTTGCTAAGTATTTCTTAATTCATTAAGGCCATAACCTCATAAAGACCTCTCACATTAGACTGGCATTTATGGCAGCTGGATTTGCCGGGCGGGTCCGGGCAGTCTTACACCACAAAAGAGTCTAACCTCTTGTCTTTACAACTGTTATGCTTTAGTTTGGGCCTAGGACCTCTCACATTGGGCCGACATTTGTGACTACTGGATTTGCCGGGCGGGTCCGGGCAGGTTTACGTCACAAACGGGTCCAACCTCGTGTCCTAAGCATTGATTATTATTAATAATCCACTTTCCCCAATTTTAATAATTCCCTACTTGAATTATTAATTAATTCCAAATTTAACAATGTCCATAATTGACTCAATTATGGACATCCATTTAAGGCATGCAAAATCATATCAATTGCACCCCAATTTATTAATTTCCTAATATTACCCCTACCCCACGTTTGAACGTTTATTCGCAAAATGTATGCTAGACCCGATTAGTCTAACTCATAGCATAAAAGAAAATATTCACAACAACAACATATATATGTGACTAAATAAATCATAACAAGGGGTAAAACTTGCATACATTACAACTTGCATAAGGTTATACATGTCATGGATCTAAGGGTGTCAACTTATTCATAATTCACATAACATGATTTTTATCAAATTTCATAAACTTGTATAGGACATGTGTGAATCAACATCATTAACAACATGGTTTTATATGGGTACACCTAACTCAATAGGCAAATTCCCAAAAATCAAAATTCATTTAATCATAGATTCATGTTTATGGGTACACCTAACTTAATAGGCAAATTCCCATATTCAAGATCCAATTAATTTGTAGATTCATGTTTATGGGTACACCTAACCCAATAGGCAAATTCCCATAATCAAGATCTATTATAAAAAAAACATAAACTTTAAACATGATCCAATTCGCATAAATACTAACATCATGATTTTACAACTTGTATGATTCAACACAACTTAACATGACATCATTATCATATAACATAAGTATTTCAACATATGTGATAATATGAGATCTACAACATATATAACATTTACAACATAGCATATCATAATTTGCAACATAGCATGATATGATTTACAACATAGCATAGCATGATTAATCACATATGACATAGCATAGGATTGTTTACAACATAATCACTACAACATAACAACATATATATGATAACATAATAGCATAACAAGAGATCCACAACATAATTTATAAATACATAACAATTCATATCACTTTCTTGTGATCCATTCATAACATAATCAAATTATTTTATAATAATATTATGAGATTCATCATACTCACAATTTTAAAGAAGAGAAATAGAAAGAGAGAGAGCTTTTGATTTGATTTGAGTAGTTTTAGTTTGTAGATTAGGCCTTCTTCTTCTTTAGTTTGAGACGGCTATGCTGAACTCCATGGCAACGGCATGTCGGTAGCTCTCCAATTTTTCAAGTGATTTAGGGTTAGATTCTACCCACTTATTTATAGATGTTAGGATTCATTTAGGCCATTAGATTTAACCTAGAAATAACCGCAGCCATTCAGACCAGATGGGGTTTATCTTATTGACTCAGCAATGAGTCAGAAGTGACTCAGCAAACACTCAGCAAATTAATAAACTTCTATTCATGTTTACATTAACTGCCCATATATATATATATAAATATATATATACACACACACCTATTCATGAATTCAAATTAATCCATAATTAACTTATGACCATTTCTACACATTAATTTTCCAATTAATGTCTTAATTCCATTTTTCGCCTTTTAAGGCAATTCACATATCTCAAATTTGTTATATGCCTTTTTAAGGCTATTTCGTGCAAATTCTCAATATTAATTCTTTTAATTTGTGAATATTAGTATTAACAGAAATACGGGGTGTTACAGATTAGTTATTCCTGAACACACGTTCTCCGATCCTATAGGACCTATCATCCGAGGTGCCTCACTCCATCATCCACATAAGTAAAATGTCAGCCAGTTTAAGCACCGGCACCACTTCTAGCTAGAAAGAAACGTGCTGCTCTCCCTGCGTTCCCTTCTTCCGTTTTAGACTCAACCGGGTTGTGAGGCTCGCGAAGTAACGTTATAACCACAAGGCCTGCTTTTCAACAAATCCTTGATCATCTTCATCTTGGCGTGCCATGTTGACGATTCACGCCATGCGATTGATAACTATTAATACACAACCTCTAAGGGCATTGAGCAAGAGAATAAATTCTCCGCCACCAACAGTCGTATATTAATAGAAATCAATTTACATAGAACAAAATTCAACGTCAGACACACATCCATTTACAAGTCCGTTCTGGGTCTGAGCGAAACCGGAGATACCAAAGAGGTTCTCGCATATCCGTACAATCAACACACACGTCCGGACAATTCCCACTTCAACCCCTTCCTGGGAGCAAGTCAGTCCAGGGTCTCAGTAGTCGTCGCCCATCCGATGTGAAGATCGCCGGTCTTCAACACCATCTTCCATTTAAAAACGTCGTATGATTATTTGAATTGAGTATAACTCGGTCCTTTCAAATAATCTTCGCATAATTATCATTTAAATTATTTCATAACGTTATTATTTATCACTATTTTTATTTTTATAAAAATAGTTCATTTTCATTCCAACGACATTACAGGTCATATATGGTTATGGCGCTGATTTTGTGAGATTTTGAATTTCACATAACACAAGATCTAACCGTTGGATCCTAGCAAATTTAGTATTAATAGAAAGATCTTTCCAAAATGGCCCCTACGGATCCAGTTTTGGGAAAATCCGATGGTCGGATCTTTCGTTATAGTCATTCAAAGTTGAGATTTCAAAACGCGAACTACCGCACATGTTTCGTTTAGTTTTAATTTACATATATATATATATATATATATATAAATCATTCCAATTATTATTTCTAATGCATGAACCTGGCACACCAAAAATATATTAATCTCTAAAACATTAGCATAACACCAAATATGTTTGTATTTCCTTTGCATTAACGTAACGTTAAACTATGTTTTTTTCCTAATGCATTTAACATACCACTAATATGTTTATATTTCTATGCATTTTCTTGACTCTAAAATATGAATATATTTCATATGCATTTTCATGACTACATTTCATATGCAGTTTCATGACTACAAAATATTAATGCATTTCATATGCAATTTCATGACTACAAAATATGATTGCATTTCGTATGCAATATCGCTACAACCAAATATGTAACGACCCGAATTTCGCCCGACCCCAATCGATCGCAAGATCGATCAGGACCGTTCAAAACCCGCGTACGTTAACTTTGGGCATACAACACATTAGAACAACAACACAGACTTTTATAACATCAATAATAAATGTTACATCAGAGTACAGAATATATCAGAGTACATCGATAAATAATACAGCAGAAGATACATTTACAATAAATTAAATACATTGCAGCGGAACTAATATCAGCGGAAGGCCATCAATATTCTGGACACAGCTTTAGGCTTCAATCCAGGATCCTGCTTAACTATATCTGCAAAAAGCTACCCGGTTGCCCGTGTGGAAAGAGGGCACCCGAGTTTGCAAAGTGAAACAAACTACAGGTCAGTCGTGAGACTGGTGTGAGAATTCTATACTTAACTTATCTAAATATTAGGCTAATCACAGGACCACGCCGCTAACGCGGAACGGGTTTACTCCATTGGATTGCCAGTGCATAAATAAAGTAAATCGTCAAATAACACAATGCTTTTTAGAAAAATGAAACCATTATAAGACCCAGGTCCCATCACACAATGCAACGCACACCAGAGGATAGGGTTTTACCTTATAATGGTCAAAAGATGCTTGATACGTAAAAACGATACTATTATTAGTGTGTATATATATTTAAAACATTTCAATATAAATGTATTAATCTTAGACGGCATAGGTACCATATACTATGTCGCCATATATAAGTTTACAATCAAAATCGTAATGTCGTATTGGAAATTGGTTTTCTGTCATGAAATCGAGGCTAGGGATCGTCCTCTTACGATTCGAGACACACTAGCAAATGCCTCAGGATCCCCCGCAGTGAACCCTTGGATCTTCAGGGCCGGTCCCCACTTAACGGTAGTGGATTGGCAATTCCTGAACACACGTTTCCCAATCCCTTTGGACCTATAGTATGACCACTTCCGGCCTATAAAAAACCCGAGGTACCTCAATCCATAATCCACATAAGTAAAATGTCGGGCCGTGTTAAAGCACCGGCACTACCCCTAGCTTGAAAGAAACGTGTGCACTCCCTGCAGTCCTAATCCCGTTTTTGACTCATACCGGGGTGTGAGGCTCGCGAAGTCACGCTATACACAAAGCTATGCCTAAACAGGCTATGCTTTGATCATCAGCCACAAGGCCTGCTTTTCAACAAAGCCTTGATCATTTGCATCTTAGCATGTCACATTGTCATACCCTACCATATTATTGATCGTCTACCAATATATATATAACCTCTAAGCTCATACGTCTTAGAGAAGGGTGATAAGTAAAGAATAAATTCTTCACCACCAAACAGAAATATATAATCAGTAGCGTTCAACAAATACAGCAGGAAGGAAAACAATGTCAAACACACAATCCATTTACAAGTCCGCTCTAGGTCTGAGCGAAACAACGTCCCGTCGATCTCCAAATGCGTTTGGACGACCATCACCAAATACCTTGCCTTGGACGGCCAATCCCAATTCAAGATACCAGTCATCATCATCCCAACGATGTGAAAACCTTCGGCCTTCAATCACCATCTTCATCTTCGACTCTTGATCGTCGTGATGATTATTCAGAATGGGCTAAACCCGGTCTTTCTGAATAACTCGCGTATTTTGGGATTAAAAAGCAAATATTGGAAAATCACACATTACGCTACATTCCAACTCAGAATATTCTTTTAATAAGATATTCGTATTAGAAGATTCTCATTAATTTTATCAAAGATAAAATTCTGAAAATAAAATCTATAAATCCATTTCCGAAATATGGAATTCCACAGAAATCAAATCAATACATAATTGATATAGATTTCTGTATCAGACTAATAATATAAATGTAAAAAACGGCAAAGCCTCTTAAATTCCATATATAATATCGGTCTTCTTTTACAGAAGCCCATTTCGATTGTTACCAATCGAATTTCCACTTAATTCCAATTTAATATATTAATTGAAAAACTTGATTTTTAGAAAATGCCCTTTTTAAATCTATAAAATAGATTCATAAGTTCCAAAAAATAATTTCAATCTAAATTGGATTAAAGGACAAACGTCATTTAAAACATCGTCCACGATAAATCCACTTCACATCTCAATTCATTTCATATCACAAAATATAATTGCAAATGCTAGTAATCTTTTAAAAACATATTTAAAAATAATCATTAAAATATTCTTTATATAAAGACTCTAAATGAGAAGTATTCTTTATATTACAAATCTTTATCTTTGTTTTAACATAATATATATATATATATATATATACTTTATATAAAAAGGATTTCTAATGTAAAAATATTCTTATTTAAAAGAATTCCTGAATCGAGATGCGACTCAAACATTTACCATATAATTTGGATTATATGGATTTCACACACATCATATATATGACAATAATAGTAAAATCATCAAATCATCCATCTACATCCAAAGTGTAAATTCCACTGTGTAAGCGTTAAAATTAAATAATAACGCTCATCGCAGCCTGTCGATCTAACGATCAACATACAACTGAATATTGGGATTAGTGTATGTAAATTTTCATCCCAACACCCGTGTGGGGTTTCAACCAACAAACAAATAATAAACTAATTTGTGCACTTGGGCGATGTGTGAAAAATTATCGTCCCAATCACATACACAAGTCGGGTAACTTGTAAATGGAAGTGTAATACACAATACATATAATGACGACAAGAAAATATCTCTATTGCACTGAATGAATAAGCATAATAACTTTGTCTCTATTGACAAATTCTATTTTGCAAATTTAAACTCTAAACAAAAATGGTTATTTTGTTTTGGCAATTCTAATGAGACAAAATGATAAATATTTTGATTTAACTAACCTATCTTGACAAGTATATATCTTGCCAGACATATATATATATATGTATACATATATAAATAGCTTCAACTAATTCATTTTGACAAAAATGAATATTTCTGACAAAATGTATAATTTGGTTTAACTAGTATAAATTGACTAAAATGAATAATTGTTTTTAACTTATGTAAATTAACCAAAAATGAATAATTGTTTTTAACTTATATAAATTTACAGAAATGAATAATTTGTGTTTCAATTCTAATAAAATATGCCAATGCTATATTTTGTTTTATTCTTTTAATTTAGACAGAATGCGTGTTTTTGTCTATTTTACTTTAATGATAAAAATGTGAATGTTTAGTTATTAAAATGTAACTTTTAAATTCTATCTTTTATTTCAAACAATCTTTATTCATATTAAAATTCTAAATCAAGAATAAAATTTTCAATCTGATGGTTTGTTTGCATTAATGAACTACAAACAAAGATGAACTTTATTTTAAGGTTTTATTTGCAACAAGGAATGCAAATAACAAATGCAACTTTTATTTTTATTTAAAAGTATATTTGAGTGAATGTAAAAAGAACCTCATTTCCAAAGTGTATTTCCATTATTGAATGTAAGTAAAAGAAACAAATTCTATTTAAAAGAGTATTTGCATTTATGAATGCAAACAAAGAATAGTTTTGTTTTTAAATTATATTTACATTAGTGAATGCAAATAAAAGAACAAAATTTATTTTCAAAGTATATTTTAAACAAATTCTATTAAATGTATAAAAGTGTGTACATTTGTATTGGTAAATGTAGATAAAGAAAATAGACTATAGTTTCATTGAATATTTGCAATTATAAATGCAAATAAAAGAATAAACTTAAATTTCAATGCATATATATATATATATATTTATAAATGCAAATGAAAGAAATAAACTTTATTTTCAATATATGTATGTATTGCATTGGAATGTGCAAATGAATAATTTTTTTCAATGTACATTTGCATTGGTAAATGCAAATAAAAGAACAATTTCTATTTACTATATATATATATATATATATATATATATATATGGCTGAATGTAAATAGAAGTACAAACTTATTTTCAAAACATGTTTACATTTTTGAACACAAAATAAAGAACAAAACTTTATTTTCAATATATGTTTTATTTTCTTAGTTTTATTTGTGTTGTCGAACACAAATAGAAATGTACTTCTTATTTTCAAGTTATGTTTGCATAGGTAATTCCAAATAAAAGAACAAACTTTATTTTCTACGTAACTTCTGAAAATAATTTCTTATTTACAAAAAAAAAATTGTAAACAAAATTGTTACTTTCATTTCAGTAATCAAGTTTTGACAAAAATGATAATTTCTATTCAATAATCATATTTTGACAAAAATGAAAATTTCAATTCGATAGTCAAGTTTTGATAAAGTGATATTTTCATTTCACTAATAAAGTTTGGCCAAAAATGTTCACTAATAAAGTTCGGCCAAAAATGTCATCTCTTATTTCAATACTTATGCTTTAACCAAAATGTTATTTTAATTTCAATATTAATTATATTGAAAATATAATCATTCTACTTCAATTTTAATTACATTGAAAAAAAATGTAATCATTTTATTTTAATTACATTGAAAAATGTAATCATTTTATTTCAATTTTAATTACATTGAAAAATGTAATCATTTTAATTCAATTTCTAATTACATTAAAAATGTAATCTTTTTGATTTATTTCAACAAATGCAAATAAAAAGGATAACTTTGTTTTTCTTCGACAATTCTAACATAAACAATTTTCATATAAATCATTCTTTAAATTAAAAAGGTGATTTTTTTTTTCATTTTATGTTTTCAACACTTTTATTTTAACATGAACAATTTTCATATGAATAGTTCTTTTCATTAAAAATAAGATTTTTAATGTTTCATGTTTTCATTTCAAATAGATGAACATTTTTAATCTATTCTATATATATATACGGTAAAAATGTAAATTTTATCGTTAACATGGTTTCAATTCAAACAAATGAACGTTTTTACGTTTTTATAAACCGTGTTCTAAATGTAAACAAACAAAAATAGGACTTTTATTAGTTAGCCAAATTCTGTTGTAATAAAAATATATTCTATTTGTTGTTCTTATTCTATTGTAAATAAACAAATAAAATAATATTTTATTTTTCGTTCAAATCTTATTGCAAAGTAAACAAATAAAAGTAAGGTTTTATTTGTCGATCAAATTCTATGGTTCATCTTAGAATAATAAAAATAATATTTTTTTAAATAAACTAGAATAAACAGATCTTAATAAAATATGATTTAAATCTAAATTTAGATTTATTTTCTAATTGCAAATAAAATTCACCCATATATTAAATTCAACGCTGATCGAGCATATCATGAACAACAAACAAACCACCAACAAAAATCAACCATTAATCAATCACAGAACATTTCAAATCTGAATTACATCACAATACAATTATTTTTAACGCAAGAAAAATAATTTATAATTAATTAAATAATAAAATTCAGAATTCTCACATTGATTTTTGATGAAAATTTGACTGTCTCGGATTCAGCTCTGGTCTGCGCCATCGCGAAGATCTCGGAAAGACGAGTCCAACGCAACTTACGGTTCGTCAATCGGACCTCGTATGAAACTGATATTGATTTTTAAAGATCGCATAAATTAAATATTAAATAAATAAAATAATATAAAAATATACTCTTTCTTCCTCCATCACGTCGCTCAGCTGAACCCGACTACCACGTCCGCACCCATCTCGTCGCACCCCCATCCGAGCCACCGATCGCCGATCAGACCCCGCTACTCCGACGCTCCGCCCGCGAGCCACCACCGCCCAGAAGGCCACCCAACTCGACCTCCTCCTTGCCTCGAAAATCGAACCCGAACGTGCCCACTTCCTCGCCAGAATTCGCGAAATCCGTGCACCAAAACCCGATCTTAACTGTATAGATTCGAAGCTCTCTGAATTCCCTTCGATTTGGTATATAATTTGTAGATTTTCACTAAACGGATTGAGAGAAATTGATGTTTGAAGTTGGGAAGTTTCTGACCATTGAAAGCCATAGGCGGCGGCTGAAATTAGGGTTAGGGTTTTAAATTTTTATTATTTTATTATTAAAAATGTGTTATAAAGGTGGATTTTTGGACTGTCTCCGAATTGGGCTTGCTTATTGTCGATCTTAACGTTTTGTGGCCTACTGAACGCAATGGGATGGGTCTCGGGGTCCAATTCCGAAATCTGTAGAAATTTTATTTAAAATTCCATTAAAAATTAATTAATTAAATATTGACCGTACATTTAAATATGCCCGGGCCACATATGACCTCAGAAAATTCTAAAAAAAATATTTTTAGCTTTCTTATGACGATACGAATCCAACAAAATTATTTTCGTCGAATTCTGAGACTGTTTGAAAAATGGCTATTTTTAAGGCGTTTAAATTTAACTAGAATAGTCAAAACACATTTTCTTTTGCCACGCTCACATATTAATTCGAAAAATTCTGAAAATTGAAACCTAGCAATTATTTGACATTCCAGTTCCAACAAAAGTGGTTTCATCAAAAACGGAGGTCGTTTGAAAAATGACTATTTTCAAGGCCAATATATTTAATATTAAAAATACATTTTTAAACAAATAATTTCCGAAACTCAAAATATATAAGTGTTTACTGTTTTTCAATGCATAAACGTCATTTCGAACTCAATGGAAGTGGTTTCAAGTCGAAATTCCTTCATATGTGAAAAGTAGCCTTTTGGGCCATATATATTATATATATAAATTCTACAACGAACTGTCTAAAAATTGAATTGGCCATAACTTTTGATTTCCGCTATGAAATTTCAATTTTTCAGATTCGTTGGAAAGATATGGGTAAACAGATTTAAATATTTCTGGTTTCACTCAATTCTGATTTATTTTGAATCCTATACATTCAGTTAAAGTTCAAAATCAAAATTTTAAACTACCGCGCCATTTCTAACTCCATTTATATATAAATTAAATTTATTCGTTTTGACTTCGATAAAAATAAATTCTAGCCATTATTATTTATAATAAATCATATTATATCCTCAAAGTTCATTAAAATTTTCTGAAATAAAATTTTTAAATTGGTTCAGAATTTGCGGGTTGTTACAAAATATGATTATACTTCATATGAAGTATCGCTACAACAAAATATGATTATACTTCATATGCAATATCGCTACAAAAAAATATGACTATACTTCATATGCAATATCGCTACAACAAAATATGATTATACTTCATGTGCAATATCGCTACAACAAAATATGACTTAATTTCATATGCAATATCGCTACAACAAAATATGACTGTACTTCATATGCAATATCGCTACAACAAAATATGGCTTAATTTCATATGCAATACGCTACAACAAAATATGACTTAATTTCATATGCAATATCGCTACAACAAAATATGACTTAATTTCATATGCAATATCGCTACAACAAAATATGATTCAATTTCATATGCAATATCGCTACAACAAAATATGACTTAATTTCATATGCAATATCGCTACAACAAAATATGACTTAATTTCATATGCAATATCGCTACAACAAAATATGATTATACTTCATATGAAATATCGCTACAAAAAAATATGACTAAATTTCATATGCAATATCGCTACAACAAAATATGACTATATTTCATATGCAATATCACTACAACAAAATATGATTATACTTCATATGCAATACCGCTACAACATAATATGATTATACTTCATATGCAATATCGCTACAACAAAATATAACTTAATTTCATATGCAATATTGCTACAACAAAATATGATTATACTTCATATGCAATATCATGTATAAGAATATGCTTTATTTTCATATGCATAAATGCAACTCTAACTTTATTTTCATGTTTCATAATATTTCATGACGCTAACTTTATCTACATATTTCATAATATTTCATGACGCTAAAAATATAATTATATTTCATAAACGCTAAAAATATACTTGCATTTTCATGTTTTCCACAAATGCTAAAAATATAATTTTTATTCATGTTTCAACACAACGCTAATTTTATAGTCTTACTTCCTAAAAACATACGACGCCAACTTTATAATCTTATTTCATACAACGCCAATTTTATATATTTGGTGTCAACATACATAACCAATTCAATATTTCATACAACGCCAATTTTATATATTTGGTGTCAACATCCATGTTATAACATCCAAACAATTTTATAAATTTCATATTAACCACATATCATAGCATGAATTTGTAAAAATGAATATTTTTACTCGAATCCATATCTAAACAATTTGGTGTTTTATAGATCTAAATAAAATGAATCTAAACAAGCATGAACATTGCAACACTTCTCAAATCATACAACAACAAATCCAAATCCAAACCCAAATCATTACGGATAAGATCATAAACATGTATTTATGAATTTCCATTAATAATAAATAATTAAACGTTTAATTTATTTTTAAAAATAGAAAACTCAACTCTTCTTCTTCCAAATCAAAGTCGTGCCTTTGAACCCATATGCTCAAATCTAGGGTTGCAATTATATTGAAATCTAGGAGGCTTGGAGGAGATCAGGAAGTGGCACGACGGAGAGGAGGGGGAGGGGAGTAGGTGCCCAAGTGGTGTAGGGTGCGGTGGGGCCCTAGGGGTGCGGTTTAGGCGGAATCCCGCGGGTTAGGAGGTGTGTGTTCTGGGTCTATATGTAATTTTAGGTGAAGATCTTGGTATGGATGTAAAGAGGAGAAGAATCTCTACAAAAAAGTCTAAAGGAGGAGGATCTAATTCTTTTCGTAGGAGGAGAGAATAGAGGATGAAGAAAGAGGAAAAGGGAATGGCGGCTGAAATGAGAAGGAGGAGAAGAAGAGAGAGGCGGCTGTGTTTTCTGAATAACGGTGGATTAGGTTAGGATTAGGAAATTATATAGGCTAGGCAAAATTTTGTTTTAACCCTTCAATATTTTATTTTTAAAATTAACATGAACGTATTTTCTAATTACATTCATTGACAAATTTATATGTTTCTCAAATTTACATGTACGTATTCTCTAAATTAATGTCAATGACATATTCTCAATTGAATATATTTTCCTAATTAATGCATATATTAGCATACTTATAATCAATGTCAAATGTCATGTTTATTAAATTAATGACATGTTCACAAATCAATATAAATTAACATATTTCCTAATCAATGCATATAATAATATATTTAAAATCAATGTCGAAATAACATATTTACTTTAATTTTTCTTGTTTATTTATGAAGCTTCATTTGGCAAACCAAAAGAAAGAGGAGAGTGACCGTGTAGAATGGAAAAGGATGTGCTATAAGTATATTTTTATAAATGAATGAACGTGCCAGTTGTTCCACATTCAAGGCTGAAACGGAAGAATAGGTATTCAATTCTTTCCATTTCAGAGTTACGTGATTTTTTTTCTTGTTATAAGTTTATTAATTAATACATGCCATTTCAGAATTTCAAAAAGGGAAAGAGAGAGAACGTGGAGAGTGGAGTGAGAGGAAACGGTCAAAATAAATAAAGTAGCCAATGTTTAAATTGTGGTTTTCTAATTGAAAGAAAGGACAATTAAATGGAAAAGAAGTAAATAAAAGGTATGTGTTAATGAGATATTTAATTTGTATAAATTTTTCTATGCATATGACAAATACAAATGTACATTCATTTTCAAAACAATGAATCGTATTTAATGATTCTTTCGCATTAAAGAATGGATTTTAATGTATATATATAAATTTATCATAAAATAATGCCAGGTCACAGAGCCCCATAGAATAATATCAAATCAAATGGTCCCATAGAATAAAAAATTTAGGCATATAACTTACTACCCATTTTAATGTTAAGCCTAATTGTTTCATCTCAAAGTCATGCTCATATTTATAAATAAACTATTTAGGTTTATTATGGTTCTCAGTCCACTTTATTAATGCAAATATAGGCTACAGTCAAATTTTTTGTTATATTCATATTTACAAATAAATTATGTTTATTTATTATTAACTCGCAGTTATAATTTTCTCAAGGTTCAAAATCAAATATTGAAATTACCGTGCCATTTCAAGTTCAGAATATAATTAATATTATAAACCTAAAATTTTCAACCATTCTTATTTAAAATAAATTATTTAAAAGAATAAAGTTTTTTAATTTTGACCCTAATTTCTTAACAAAATTAAAAATAGAATTTTAAAATTGGCCCCAAATTTCCGGGTTGTTATAATCTCCCCCACTTAAGAACTTTTCGTCCTCGAAAAGGAACGGAGCTATAAGTTATTTAACTATTTACTTCAATTTTCATTCTTGTATTGGTTTCAATAATTTTATTAGTTAATACAACCATCAATCAATTAGTTGGTTAGCTTTTCAAATATATATATATATATATATATAACTTTTATATATCAAAAATCATATTTTCTAAAATAAACATAAACCCAAATACGTTAATTATAACTCTTCACTCTCAACTCATTCTAGGGCATTACTAACCCCATCTCTATTGAGTTTTCTCATTCTAGGATACTACAGATCCTATCTCTAAGGAGTATTCTTTTAATCGGATATTTTTAATCCCACCTCTGATGAGTCTTTTTTTCTGTTCTAATGAGTTTTACCCCAAAGATTTGAGCTAACCAGAGCTCTGATACCAACTGTAATGACAAGGATTTTTCCCGGACTTAATCGATCGCAAAATCGACCAAGACCGTTCAAAACCCTAATACATTAACTCTGGGAATACAACACATTAGAACAACAACAGACTTTTATAAACATTACAGTAATGTTACATCAGAGTACAGAATATCAGAGTACATCGAATAAAATTACAGCGGAAGATAAATTACAATACAGTGCAGTGGAAATAAAATAACTAAGGCAGCGGAAGACAACTATGCTCTGGACACAGCTTTAAGCTTAGATCCTGAATCCTGCTCAAAAGATGAATATCTTCAAAAAGCTACTCGACTGGCCGTGTGGAAAAGAGGGCACCTGAGTTTGCAAAGTGAAACAAACTACAGGTCAGTCATGGGACTGGTGTGAGAATTCTTAACTAATAAACCTAATAATAATAAGGCTAATCACAGGACCACACCGCTAACGTGGAATGGGTTTACTCCATTGGATTGCCAGTGCATAAAATAAAGTAATCGTTAAACAACGCAATGCTTTTTAAAAAAAATGAAACCATTTTAAGACCCAAGTCCCATCACACAATGCAACGCAAACCAAAGGATAGAGTTTTACCTTATGATGATTAAACATGCTTGGTACGATAAACGAATTTGATATTATTATTAGTTTATATAAAAAAACATTTCAAAATAAATGTATCAATCCTAGGAAGCATAGCTACCATATACTGTGCCCCCATACTAGTAATACAATCAAAACCGCATGAGGTCGTATTGGAAATTGGGTTTCCATTATGAGTCAAGGATAGGGAGGATCTCCTTACCGATTCGAGACACTCTAGCTAATGTCTCAGGATTCCCCGCATAGAACCCTTGGAAAGCTGCAGGGTTGGTCCGCGCATACGACTTTGCGGATTAGTTATTCATGAACACACGTTCCCCGATCCTACTGGACCTATCATCCGAGGCGCCTCATTCCTCATCCACATAAGTAAAATGTCAGCCAGTTTAAGCACCGACACCACTTCTAGATAGAAAGAAACGTGCTGCTCTCCCTGCGTTCCCTTCTCCCGTTTTAGACTCAATCAGGTTGTGAGGCTCGCGAAGTAACGATATAACCACAAGGCCTGCTTTTTAACAAAGCCTTGATCATCTTCATCTTTGCGTGCCACGTTGACAATTCACGCCATGCGATTGATAACTATTAATACACAACCTCTAAGGGCATTGAGCAAGAGAATAAATTCTCCGCCACCAACGGTCGTATATTAATAGAAATCAATTTACATAGAACAAAATTCAACGTCAGACACACATCCATTTACAAGTCCATTCTGGGTCTAAACGAAACCGGAGATACCATAGAGGTTCTTGCATATCCGTACAATCAACACACACGTCCGGACAATTCCCACTTCAACCCCTTCCTAGGAGCAAGTCAGTCCAGGGTCTCAGTAGTCGTCGCCCATCCGATGTGAAGATCGTCGGTCTTCAACACCGTCTTCCATATCTTCCATTTAAAACGTCGTATGATTATTTGAAATGAGTATAACTCGGTCCTTTCAAATAATCTTCGCATAATTATCATTTAAATTATTTCGTAACATTATTATTTATCACTATTTTTATTTTTATAAAAATAGTTCATTTTCATTCCAACGACATTACAGGTCATATATGGTTATGGCGCTGATTTTGTGAGATTTTGAATTTCACATAACTCGAGATCTAACCGTTGGATCCTAGCAAATTTGGTATCAATAGAAAGATCTTTCCAAAACGGCCCCTACGGATCCAGTTTCGGGAAAATTCGACGGTCGGATCTTTCGTTATAGTCATTCAAAGTTGAGATTTCAAAACGCGAACTACAGCATGTGTTTCGTTTAGTTTTAATTTACATTTATAAATATATATATATATAAACATAAATCATTCTAATTATTATTTCTAATGCATGAACCTGGCACACCAAAAATATATTAATCTCTAAAACATTAGCATAACACTAAATATGTTTGTATTTCCTTTGCATTAACGTAATGTTAAACTATGTGTTTTTTCCTAATGCATTTAACAAACCACTAATATGTTTATATTTCTATGCATTTTCTTGAGTCTAAAATATGAATATATTTCATATGCATTTTCATGACTACAAAATATGAATGTATTTCATATGCAGTTTCATGACTATAAAATATTAATGCATTTCATATGCAATTTCATGACTACAAAATATGATTGCATTTCATATCGCTACAACCGAATTTGGTGTCAACATCCATGTTATAACATCCAAACAATATTATAAATTTCATATTAACCACATATCATAGCATGAATTTGTAAAAATGAATATTTTTACTCGAATCCATATCTAAACAATTTGGTGTTTTATAGATCTAAATAAAATCAATCTAAACAAGCATGAACATTGCAACACTTCTCAAATCATACAACAACAAATCCAAACCCAAATCATTACGGATAAGATCATAAACATGTATTTATGAATTTCCATTAATAATAAATAATTAAACGTTTAATTTATTTTTAAAAATAGAAAACTCAACTCTTCTTCTTCCAAATCAAAGTCGTGCCTTTGAACCCATATGCTCAAATCTAGGAGGCTTGGAGGAGATCAGGAAGTGGCACGACGGAGAGGAGGGGGAGGGGAGTAGGCGCCCAAGAGGTGTAGGGTGCGGTGGGGCCCTAGGGGTGTGGTTTAGGCGGAAACCCGCGGGTTAGGAGGTGTGTGTTCTGGGTCTATATGCAATTTTAGGTGAAGATCTTGGTATGGATGTAAAGAGGAGAAGAATCTCTACAAAAAAAGTCTAAAGGAGGAGGATCTAATTCTTTTCATTGGAGGAGAGATTAGAGGAGGAAGAAAGAGGAAAAGGGAATGGCTGCTGAAATGAGAAGGAGGAGAAGAAGAGAGAGGGGGCTGTGTTTTCTGAATAATGATGGATTAGGTTAGGATTAGGAAATTATATAGGCTAGGCAAAATTTCGTTTTAACCCTTCAATGTTTTATTTTTAAAATTAACATGAATGTATTTTCTAATTACATTCATTAACAAATTTATATGTTTCTCAAATTTACATGTACATATTCTCTAAAGTAATGTCAATGACATATTCTCAGTTGAATATATTTTCCTAATTAATGCATATATTAGCATACTTATAATCAATGTCAACTGTCATGTTTACTAAATTAATGACATGTTCACAAATCAATATAAATTAACATATTTTCTAATTAATGCATATATTAATATATTTAAAATCAATGTCGAAATAACATATTTACTTTTTTTTTCTATTTATGAAGCTTCAAGTGTCAAACCAAAAGAAAGAGGAGAGTGACCGTGTAAAATGGAGAAGGATGTGCTATAAGTATATTTTTATAAGTGAATGAACGTGCCATGCTGTTCCACATTCAAGGCTGAAATGGAAGAATAGGTATTCAATTCTTTCCATTTCAGAGTTTCTTGTTATAAGTATATTAATTAATACATGCCATTTCAGAATTTCAAAAAGGGAAAGAGAGAGAACGTGGAGAGTGGAGTGAGAGGAAACGGTCAAAATAAATAAAGTAGCCGATGTTTAAATTGTGGTTTTCTAATTGAAAGAAAGGACAACTAAATGGAAAAGAAGTAAATAAAAGGTATGTGTTAATGAGATATTTAATTTGTATAAAATTTTCTATGCATATGACAAATACAAATGTACATTCATTTTCAAAACAATGAATCGTATTTAATGATTCTTTCGCATTAAAGAATGGATTTTAATGTATATATATAAATTTATCATAAAATAATGCCAGGCACAGAGCCCCATTGAATAATATCAAATCAAATGGTCCCATAGAATAAAAATTTTAGGCATATAACTTAATACCCATTTTAATGTTAATCCTAATTGTTTCATCTCAAAGTCAAGCTCATATTTTTAAATAAACTATTCAGGTTTATTATGGTTCTCAATCCACTTTATTAATGCAAATATAAGCTACAGTCAAATTTTTTGTTATATTCATATTTACAAATAAATTATGTTTATTTATTATTAACTCCCAGTTATAATTTTCTCAAGGTTCAAAATCAAATATTGAAATTACCGCGCCATTTCAAGTTCAGAATATAATTAATATTATAAACCTAAAATTTTCAACCATTCATATTTAAAATAAATTATTTAAAAGAATAAAGTTTTTAATTTTGACCCTAATTTCTTAACAAAATTAAAAATATAATTTTAAAATTTGCCCCAAATTTCCGGGTTGTTACAGGACTAGTACTAGTGGAGCTTGATCTGGATCTTTCTCTCTCTTTTGGAAGTGCTTGGATTGCTGAAAGTACAGTTCAGCTCATCTCTTTTATGGCTACTTATGTTGGGGTTATGCTTTTTTACTTTATGTACTCAGAAAACAATTTTCAAGATGGTTACTAAGTGTACTTGGTTTTTCTGTTGGTTTATGATGTTGTTGTAATCAAACTATTTCTCCACTGCAATAAAAGTTGTTTTGAATTTTCCAAGTACCAATATATGTATCTGTCTTGTTATATTCTGTTCTATTCACCAATAATACTCCATGAAAGTTAAGGCATTCCCTTTGAGAGTGGCATTAATGGACGTGTGCTGTTACATGTGGTATCAGAGCGAGGTTAACAGAACAGATAAGAGATTTTGAAAACCTGTTTTTTAAAAGCGTTTTATAAAGAAATACTTTCAAAAGTATTTTTTAAGGAGAGCATTTTCAAGAGAAAGGTTTGTTTTAAAAACATAACCACAAAGAGCCATATATCTTTCTTTCAAATTCTCCGTTTTAAATCTCTTCATTTTCTTTTCAGCACGTCTGGGTTACCTGAGATACTCGAGGGAATACCGATACCAACCTGGTTCAGATGGTATCTAGAGGCTAGGGCCACCGCCACATGCCCAGCAGACATCCCTCATCCCCCAGCTGCAGCCGCTCCTCCTCCTCCCCATGTTTATACTTTTTCAAAGATATGCAAAGACTTTTGAGCAATGGCCGGAAAACCTTTTCATGGATCAGAGACGTTTGTTGAAGCTCAAAATTGGCTTAAGGAGGTGGAAGATTTGTTTGGTATCTTCGAGGTAGAAGATGGAAGGAAGGTCCAATTGGCCGCTTGGTTAATGAAGGACGAAGCCTCGTTTTAGTGGGAGGTCACCAATGGAGAGCGTCCAGTAGAGACGTGGATGGATTTCAGACATAGGTTCGAGATGAAATTTCTCTCACGAGCAGAAGATATTTTATACATGGAAAGGTTCTTGGCATTGAAGCAGGGGAATTTATTAGTAAAGGAGTGCGTCAACAAGTTCAATCAGTTGGCGAGGTTTGGCTTCGACTTGGTGAACACACTTAAAAAGAAGGCCCTGATATTCGTTAAATGTTTGAATGAGCCGCTATATGGGTTAGCAATGACCCACATTCCTATGGGTGCTACCTTTGAGAAACTGGTTGACATGGCTCTTACGCATGAAGAGGAGAAAGGCGCTAATGCTAATAAGGCACCAGAAAAGAAAGGGGTTCAAAAGAAGTCACAGCAGCAACCTAGGAAAGGTGGTAAGGACAACAATAGAAAAGGAAAGAAAAGATGCTTTAATTGTGGAAAACCAGGCCATCTGAGCAAGGACTGTAGGAAGAAGAAGAAGACCGGCTGCTTCAACTGTGGTGAGGCAGGACATCTGATCAAAGACTGCTCGAGAAGACAAGGGCAAAGGCAGAGGGCAGGGTCTACTTTTGGAGGGTAGGTTCAGTCTTTCATGGCACCAGGGCAGGCAAGAGGGCAGGTTCACGCTCTCATGGCACCAGGACAGGAGAAAGGTAAAAACATTTCTGTTGAAAGTTTGGTTTTTCTGTTTGATCATCATGTTCGTACTTTGTTTGATTTTGGCGCTTCACACTCGTTTTTGTCTGCTTTGTTAGTTGAAACACTGCACCTAAATACTAGTCTAGTTACGTATCCCATAGTAGTCTCAAATCCTATTGGTGGTTCGGCTCATCTTTCAATGATTTGTCGGGATTTGAGAGTGTCTATCTTGAGCGTTGAGTTTGAATGCAACGCTTTCATTCTTGGCTTCACGAGCTATGGATTGATTCTAGGCATGGATTGGTTATCCAGTAATTGTGCCATCCTCGATTGTGAAAAGAAAGTGGTTAGACTTATGACTCGCCTTGGCAACACTCTCGAAATCTCTTGTAATCCCATACATTCTGTTATGCTTAGCTACCTAGAATCTCTTGATGCGTTTGTTGAAAACTTGCAGTCTGTTAGAGTAGTCCGTGAATACCCAGATGTATTTGAAGAGTTGAAGGGCTTACCCCCGAAGCTGGATATAGACTTCCGCATATACCTTGTTGACAATGCAAAACCCATAGCTCACCCGCTAGACACATGGCTCCAAGGGAGAGAAAAGAGCCCAGTAAGGAAGTCAAAGAGCTGCTCTAAAAGGGGTTTATAAGGCGGAGTATTTCTGAACGGGGTGCTCCAGTAGTATTCGCAAACAAAGCGGATGGTTCACTTCGCCTATGCGTTGATTATAGGGAGCTAAACAAGATGACCAAGAAGAATAGGCACCCACTTCCAAGAATAGATGACTTGTTTGATCAGCTTGTAGGTGCGTCTGTTTTCTCCCAACTACATTTGGCTATCGGGTTCCATCAGCTAAGAGTGGCTGAAGACAACATTGATAAGACCGCGTTCAGAACCCCGGATGGTTTCTTTGAATGGCTTGTCATGCCTTTCGGCTTGACAAACGCACTTGCTTACTTCGTTGACTTAATGAGCAGGGTGTTTAGAGAATTCCTTAACAAGTTTGTGGTGGTCTTCGTAGACGACATTTTGACTTTCTCAAAGAATGAAGAAGAGCATTCTTTGCACTTAAGGGAAGTCATGGATACTCTTCGTGCACATCATCTAAAAGCCAAATTCTCCAAATGCCATTTCTGTAGAGAAGAAGTGAGGTTTCTTGGACATGTGGTGTCCTAAGAAGGGTTAGCTATGGACCCCGCAAAAGTAGTTGCGGTGCAAGATTGGAAGGTTCCACGGAATGCAACCGAAGTCTGAAGCTTTCTCAGGCTAGCGGGCTTTTATCGAAAGTTCATTAAAGACTATACAAAAATCTCAGCCCCACTCACAAGATTAACGAAGAAGAACCTAACTTTCGCTTGGGATTTGGATTGTGATATTGCTTTCCAACGTTTGAAAAGGGCTCTAACAACAGCCCCAGTCCTGACATTGCCAGATGGGAGCAAGATGTTTACCGTATACACAGATGCATGTGGTACGGGACTAGGTGTTGTCTTGATGCAAGAAGGGAAAGTAGTAGTTTATGGAGGCAGACAGTTGAAAGTACATGAGAAAAACTACCCAACCCACGATCTAGAGTTGGCTGCCATAGTCTTTGTGCTTAACTCTAGGCGCCATTATCTCCTTGGTGAGAAGTTTGAATTGTATACTGACCATAAATCATTGAAGTACCTTTTCTCGCTGAAAGATCTTAACTTGAGGCAACAAAGGTGGATGGAGTTCTTGGCATCCTAAAATTTCGAGATTACCTATACCCCTGGCAAAGGTAATGTGGTAGCAGACGCCTTAAGTAGGAAGAAGCTGACCTTGAGTCCTCTCTTTGTAGAAAGGCAAAGCTTGGAGTATATAGCAAACTATAACTTTAGACCCTCCTCTGAAATTGTTCCTGGTCAGTTAGCATCGCTAGAGGTGCGGCCTACTCTTTTAGACTCAATAGGAACCGCGCAACGAGAAGACCCTCTGCTAGTTGACATGATGGATAAGCTAGTTAGGGGTAAGACTTCTAGTTACCTCACTAGTTACTCCATCGATGATAAGGGTTGGTTGAAACGGGATGGAAGGCTATGCGTCCCACAAGTAAGGGATTTAGTGAAGACGGTCCTCGAAGAAGCACACCATTCTAAGATGACCATACACCCAGGCGGAGACAAGATGTATAAGGATATAAAAATGGTTTTCTTTTGGAATGGCATGAAGAGTGATGTAGCTGAGTTCGTCACTAAGTGTTTGATATGCCAGCAAGTAAAAGCGGAGCAGAAGAAGCCTGGTGGTCTGCTTCATTGCCTAGAGGTCCCACAGTGGAAGTGGGATAGCATTTCGATGGACTTTGTTGATGGGTTGCCTAGGTCAAGAAGGGGCAATACCAGTATTTGGGTAATAGTGGACAGGCTCACTAAAAGTGCTCACTTTATACCTGTTAAAAGTAGAAGGACTGCCTCGTCCCTAACATCCATTTATCTTAAAGAAATAGTTCAACTCCATGGGATACCCTCTAGCATAGTGAGTGATCGAGATCCTATATATACGAGCGAGTTTTGGAAGAGTTTGCAAGAGGCAGTAGGCACACGGTTATGCTTAAGCACGGCTTATCACCCCCAAACCGATGGTCAGACGGAAAGGGTGAACAGAGTATTGGAAGACCTCTTGAGATTGTGCATTCTTGACTTTGGAGGGACATGGGAGGATCATCTTCCTCTGGTGGAATTCTCCTACAACAATAGCTACCAAGCCACCATAGGCATGGCGCCCTTCGAAGCTTTATATGGAAGACCATGTCAATCACTAACTTGTTGGTGGGAGTCTACAGACAAGCTCGTACTTGGGCCAGACATGATAAGAGAGACCTCAGAAAAGGTGGACTTGATAAGAAGACGGATGAAGGCTGCACAAGATAGACAGAATTCCTACACAGACAAAAAAAGGACCGACCTTGAGTTTGAGGTTGGAGACAGGGTGTTCCTTAAAGTATCTCCTTTGAGGAATGTCATTCGTTTTTGGTCCATAGGAAAGCTAGCACCAAGATTTGTAGGTCCATTTCCTATCATTGAAAGGATTGGGACGATGGCTTACGGAGTAGAGCTACCCGAGAGACTGGCTGGAGTTCATAATGTTTTTCATGTTTCTCAACTACGAAAATGCTTACATGAATCTACGGAAGTGGTGGAGCCAAGTATACTAGAGGATGTAGAAGTGGAACGAGAAGCAACTGTGAGAAGAGTTCCAACTCGTATCTTGGGTACGGAAGTCAAAAAGCTACGCAACCGTGAAGTCAAGCTTGTTAAAGTCCAATGGAGTGACGCTGAGGATGATGCGACTTGGGAAACTGAGAGGAAAATACATGTGGCCTATCCTTTTCTTTTTTAGGGTACCTCCTTGATCTCTTTTTCCATAAGTTTATTCATGCTTATATCTATCTTTTAAGTATATCTCCTCAGTCCTACTCTTTATCCTTAGATAGAAACCAATGGATGTAAACATGTATTTGAAACACATTATGATTGATGGTTGCGAGTGGTTGCAAGTGGTTGCTCGTGGATGCATGTACACACACATTAGGCACTATATCGGCTTAGTCACTTCCATATTGCATATAAATGTGTGTGCATATTTAAATTAAGGGTGCGTTTTTTACAGGTCCCTATTAAGTTTCAAAATATAAAAAAAACCCAGTGATAAAAAAAATAAAGAATACGTCCCTGTTTTTGAATTTCCGTTCAAAAAATTCCAGCTATACCCTTACGCAGCTATCACTCCTAACATCTCGCTCAAATCATCTCGCTCAATTAATAAAAAGTACACAGTCTATCGCTCCTATCATATCGGTCAAAACCGTTAACCTAAAATTCTGCAAAACCGTCGATCAACCCAACAGCGATTTCTCAACATGTACTCAGTCCAATCGCTCCGTATATTTCGTTCAGAACCCAAATTCCACGATGTTGAAAGACTCTGAATCAATAAAAATGAAAATCGACCTGTTTTGCTTTGTTGTCGACATATTAAAGTACAAGAAATAGCGAAAATAGTTATTAGTCTAATTGTTTTTTTCGTTCTGTATGATTGTAAGCAAGTACGCTTAAGAATTAAATGTTTGAATGCATTTATATGCAATTCAGCAAAATTTCAGTAAATATGCATATTTATATGCATATATTCTAGAAATATGCATCCATATATACATATATTCTGTATTATGTTTTTCTGATTTCTTGATACAAAGAAACATACAGATATGTAAATTTGTGTAAATTTAGTTTATAACATATCACACAATTTTAGTTTTAACAAAAAAAAATGCTTGCTTGTTTATTTGAGTAATATTTGCACAATTTTGTGCAAGTTTAAAGAAAAGGTGCATATATTTATGCAAGTATTCTGTTGCACATCAGCTCAGTATTATGCTAGTATTTTAATTACGCTATTCAAATTATATTTTAATAAAAAATGCTTGTAAGCAAGTACGCTTAAGAATTGAATGTTTGAATGCATTTATATGCAATTCAGCAAAATTTCAGTAAATATGCATATTTATATGCATATATTCTAGATATATGCATACATATATACATATATTCTATATTATGTTTTTCTGATTTCTTGATACAAAGAAACATACAGATATGCAAATTTGTGTAAATTTAGTTTATAACATATCACACAATTTTAGTTTTAACAAAAAAAATGCTTGCTTGTTTATTTGAGTAATATTTGCACAATTTTGTGCAACTTTAAAGAAAAGGTGCATATATTTATGCAAGTATTCTGTTGCACATCAGCTCAGTATTATGCTTGTATTTTAATTACGCTATTCAAATTATATTTTAATAAAAAATGCTTGTAAGCAAGTACGCTTAAGAATTGAATGTTTGAATGCATTTATATGCAATTCAGCAAAATTTCAGTAAATATGCATATTTATATGCATATATTCTAGATATATGCATACATATATACATATATTCTGTATTATGTTTTTCTGATTTCTTGATACAAAGAAACATACAGATATGCAAATTTGTGTAAATTTAGTTTATAACATATCACACAGTTTTAGTTTTAACAAAAAAAAATGCTTGCTTGTTTATTTGAGTAATATTTGCACAATTTTGTGCAAGTTTAAAGAAAAGGTGCATATATTTATGCAAGTATTCTGTTGCACATCAGCTCAGTATTATGCTAGTATTTTAATTACGCTATTCAAATTATATTTTAATAAAAAATGCTTGTAAGCAAGTACGCTTAAGAATTGAATGTTTGAATGCATTTATATGCAATTCAGCAAAATTTCAGTAAATATGCATATTTATATGCATATATTTTAGATATATGCATACATATATACATATATTCTGTATTATTTTTTTCTGATTTCTTGATACAAAGAAACAAACAGATATGCAAATTTGTGTAAATTTAGTTTATAACCTATCACACAGTTTTAGTTTTAACAAAAAAAATGCTTGCTTGTTTATTTGAGTAATATTTGCACAATTTTGTGCAAGTTTAAAGAAAAGGTGCATATATTTATGCAAGTATTCTGTTGCACATCAGCTCAGTATTATGCTAGTATTTTAATTACGCTATTCAAATATGTATTTTGTTGTACATTAGTTATATACACGCAATTATTATTTGTATTGTCTGCATATTTGTATGCAAGAAATAATAATATTTTCATAAAAGTATGCTAGTATTTAACTTCTGCAATTCCAATTTGCAAATTTTCAAAATAATTGCATATAATAATGCAAATATTTAGAATAACTGCACACCAGGATGTAAAAATTCCATGTTATTATATACATCAATCTATATTTAGATATTTCATAATTTTAGGATCTGTTCTTCATGGCATCTTTTTGTGTGCACACATTTATTCAAATATAAGTAGTCTTTGCAAACATTGCAGCTTAAAAAAAAGACAATTAAAAACTAATGTACAACAAAATACTGAACTGAATTTATTACATCAGATAAATATTTACAACAAATGGTGAAACTAAACACTAAAACAAAGTGAATTAAAAAAAAAAAAAAAGCAGATCTTATGGTCTTTCAGAAGGAGAAGGAGGATCAGGCATTCATTTCCATGCTTCAATAACACCAATAAACCAATATCCGTCGGAACACTGTTATACAAAGAAGAAAATCAAACATTAATAACCGTAATGTGCAAATAGTCAAATTACATAAATAGTTGCAGATTAATATAAATGCATGCGTACAATTCAGCAAAATAACAATAATATTTGCATATGTATATGCAAGTATTAAAGATATATGCATATAAATATGCATATATTTTAAATATATGTTTTTGTGCACGTCTGTAAAAACTTGAATGCAGATATGCATATATTAACAATAGATGCATATTTGTATGCAACGTTTTAACAGAAATGCTGAAAACATGCATAAATTTATTCATCTAAGTACGAAAGAATAACAAATATAGGGATTTTACAAATTATTCAGCAGTACATCCCTTTGTTTACAGAACAAAATTTTAAATATCTGCATATTTAACTTTTTATCAGACAATAATAACTGCATATTTATATGCATATATTAACAACAAATGAATATTTGAATGCAACTTTTTAACAAAAATGCTGAAAATTAAAAATTAAAAATGCATATGTACAAATACACCTATGAAACCTTTTCGTCAAACACGCATACAAACAGATATTCGAAAGATTTGCATATTTCAATGCATATGTACAGAATATATGCACATTAACACACAATTATCCTGAATAAAATGCAAGACACCAGTAAGCAAATATTCCACCAAATGTTTGCATAATGGTATGCATGTATGAAGAATATTTGCATACAAATACACAACTATCCAGAATATATGCAAGCAAGTATGAAAGTTGTTAACAATAGTGGCATATTTGTATGCTTATATTCACATTATTTGCATAATTTTATGCAAGTTTTCAAAGTCGAAGAACAATTATCATGGTAAAAAATTAAATACGGTTGTATGATGTTGTAGTGACAATAACATTTATACAATAACTACATTTAACATAGAAACACTCAAGAACAAGAAGAATATCAAAATAATCATTGAACAAAAAAATGTATTAATAAATTGATAACGATATACAGATTTTTTTCAAAAACAACCCTTATACGGAATTTTTACGAATACTTACTGTCGTCATCTTCATCAATTTAATCTCTGAACAAATTACGAGTAAAGTGAGTACACAGCAGAAAAAATCCAAAGTAAACAAAATAGATACAGGCCTACGCCGCCATGGATCTACTTAAATTACTGAAAGAATTCCGAGCGCCATCATTCTTACATCGATGGAATGAAAGAACTGAGAATAATGGAGGCGCCGTCATGACACAGAGCCATTTGATTGAGGAAAAAATAAAACCCTAATACGTGTTTCGTACTACATAGATTACGGCGTGAATTAAGTGAGAAAGGGCAGATTTGTAAAAAAAGATCGGCTATTTGAAAATAGGGATGTAATTTATATGTTTCTAAAGGGGAGGATGTGAGCCTAATTAAGTTTGCTTTTAGGGATGTGTGCCTAATATTCACTTAAATTAATGGATGAATAATGGTTGTGTTATCATATGGATGTTGTATTTTGATGAATGGTTGTGCACACATGTAGAAGTAATGTGAATTGTTAGGATTCTTTTTCATGCATAATGGACGCATGGCACTATCATGATTTGCATTAAGGAGGTCAACTGAATCAGTGGGCCGCCTGATTTAGCATTAGATAAGGACATATATACACACACTTTTTGCATATGTTCTTATAGCATTAGAGGTCTTGTAAGGACAATGGACGCCTGTGTTTGATGGTTGAGTAGATGCATGATTGGATGTTAGGATATACATTATTCTTAACTTGGAGATTTCGGGGGTGAAATCCATTAAGGAGGGGAGAATGTAACACCCCGAATTTTCTATGAATATTAAAATTAACAATCCTAAGAATACTTAATTATTAATGTGAGAATTAAGGGAAACGGGTTATGCCATTGCGTTTGTCTCGAAATTCTGCTTGGAATAGAGTCCAAGTTTTCGTAAATCGGACTTCGTATGAGGAAGTTATCGCCCTCGGAAGTTTCAGTGATTTTATATAAATAAAAACAGATCAGAATAATAAATTCGAAATTCAAATTCAAACAGGGAAGAGGCTGGGTGGGAATTATCCCGCCCAAGCGCCAGGTCGACCAGGGGGTCGACCTCCACTGTACAGGTCGACCAGGGGGTTGACCTACCCCCCTCCCCCCCGGGCAGATCTGAAATGTGACAATTTCTGACTCTCTGCTGAGTCATTAGGGCTGATGTGGCTGTTCCAGATAACTCTATCTAGTCTGGATAGTTGGATTTGCTCCAATGATAATCTAACGGCTTAGATTGATTTAAACTTCTATAAAAGAGTGCCTAGACTCAAACCCTAAACCTAAACAAAAATTTGTCTCTTGCCCACCATGCTGCTTCTAGGATAGTTCTTCTTGCTAAAGCTTAGGATTTAGCAAGTCAGAATTTCAGTTCAAAAGATGAACGGACCATTCTCTTCTCTAACCTATCGTTGTGAGTACTATTTCTTTCATAATATAATTAATAAATTAATTATGATGAGTTGTAATTGGATTATGAGAACATGTCTGTTGAATCACGTGATGTTGTTTAACTTTGTAATATTATGTTAGTAGATCTATTTCATATGTCCAATTATACATGTTTAACTTGATTCATTTTATGCAAGTTTGGAATGTGAATCATATGCTAATTCGTATGTGAATTTTATGCATGTTTGGGATGTTAAATCATATGCTAGTTTGTATGTGAATCTTATGCAAGTCCATGTTTTACATATGTTATTTCGTATGTGAATCTTATGAAAGTTTGGGATGTTAAATCATATGCTAATCTGTATGTGAATTTTATGCAAGTTTTAGATGTTAAATTGTATATGAATCTTATGCAGGTTTATATGTGAATTGTACACAACTTTATATGTGAATCAAGTATATACATATGCTAGTTTATATGCGAAAACATGTGATAAATTCATATGAAAGTTGTAGAAATTCATATGCAAGTTTAGGTGAAAACTATATTCACATTTTTAGGTGAAAGTTTTATTCACATATGCAAGTTTAAGTGAGACCCATAATTCATATATGCAAGTTCACAATTTCATGTTTAGATCCATATTTAGATCCATGGTAGTTTATGCAAATATATGATTATATATGACCATTGTCTATGCAAATTATTGGCTATGCAAATTTATGTTATAATTCCTATTTGCAAGTTAGATCTATTTTTATGTGATATGCAAGTTGTGATGTTTCTTTTTTTATAAGTTAGGCTATTTGCGAGCCTAACATATTTCATATTTGAACGTACGAATAGCATGAGGACAATGGGAAAATATTAATTATGTAAATTGTGAATTGGCATAAAATGGCTTTAAAAGCATATAATTAAATTTAGACATTAATTGGTATAATTTTTATACCTAAAAAGTATGGACATAATTTAGGTGACAATTATGGACATAATTAATTTGGAAATTATTTACAATTTGAATTGGGATAATTAATTCAAATTGGGGTGAAATAATGTGTAATAATAGACGCCTATGACACGAGGTTAGACTCATTTGTGGTGTAAGACTGCTCGGACCCGCCCGGCAAATCCAGCAACCACAAACGGTAGTCTAATGTGATAGGTCGAAGGCATAAATTAAATGAGTAACAATTGTAAAGACACGAGGTTAGACACGTTTGCGGTATAAGACTGCCTGGACCTGCCGGCAAATCCAGCAACCGAAAACGGGAGTCTAATGTGGGAGGTCTTACAAGGTTACAGTTATAACGAATTAAGAAACACTTAACCAAAATAAACATCTGGTGGGACATGGGGGTTGAGTGGGTGACAACGGTGACATGTGAAATACGATTAGAAACATTTAACCAAATTGAAACATGTAAGAAGATATGAATAAGAAGGTGTTAAGTGGAAAATTCTAGTGGGGACCAAGCATAGGTGGAAGGCTTGTGTCAAACATGGGGGACCCTTTTCAAACCAATAACCCATTAAGTATCTTTGTTAGCTCGAGGACGGGACACGCTTACTGGGTTTGATTGTAAGAGGTCAAAACGGGTTAACGATGGAAACACAAGTCCAACGGAGTCATGTGCGTGTGTGGGCCCGGGCTGGTAGGTAAGACGTTGTTGCATCATGTAGATATAAGCCGTGCATTTTTAGTGGTATCAGGTTGCCACTTTGGGGAGTGATACACCCCACTGTGGGACCAGCACGGGTATCTACGAGTTAGGGAGCCGATCGCATGGGGGTAGTTGGGGCAACTAGTGGAGATAGGGGCAGGCGGCACCTTTGGAGACAGCTAGGGGTACACGAAACTACCATTATGATTATTATCTTCAGTAGGCGGGATCAACTTTTAGGGTGACTAGTTGTGGTGCAGTATAGTAATTATCCGATAGCGATTAGGAGCGAGACTAACGCTAGAATATTCCTCTTGTTTGTTTTGTCTTGCCCACTTGTTTCACAGTCATTCCTTGTTTTACCAATTTATGCCTTATCCTAATTACTTTAATAATTTTATTGTTAAAGTCATGGTACTCGCCAGACTTTATGTCTGACCCCCTTTGTTTTCGCCTCTTTTCTTCCTCCTCCCCCCCCCCAGGTTCTCAGGGTGGGACTAGTACTATGGGAGCTTGATCTGGATCTTTCTCTCTCTTTTGGGTGTGCTTGGATTGCTGAAAGTAAAGTTCAGCTCATCTCTTTTATGGCTACTTATGTTAGGGTTATGCTTTTTACTTTATGTACTCAGAAAACAATTTGTCAAGATGGTTACTAAGTGTACTTGGTTTTTCCGTTGGTTTATGATGTTGTTGTAATCAAACTATTTCTCCGCTGGAATAAAAGTTGTTTTGAATTTTCCAAGTACCAATATATGTATCTGTCTTGGTATATTCTATTCTATTCACCAATAATACTCCATGAAAGTTAATGCATTCCCTTTGAGAGTGGCATTAATGGACGTGGGGTGTTACAATTTTTTTGATATAAGCATCCATTTGATTGTACAATTAGCCTATCAAGCTCTACTTTATGGGCCATCGAATTATATATGGATGTATCCATTTGAAAGGTTAATATTGTTTTTGCATTCAAATTATTTTACCTAAGGGCTATGAAGTAATTAACTGTAAATATGCATATTAATTTTTGTGTACTAGGGCTATGAAGGATTGCAAAAACATACCTAGTAATAAAAGGTATATAGAACGATCAATTTCTTAAGCATACCTTTTTTCAGAATCAGTCAACGTAATATATGCCAAATCCACGTGACGGAAATCATAGATCTAAACAAACATCCATTTTAGATGAGAGTGGTGTGATATATATGAGAGTTCCATCGTTGAAGGTAAACTGTTAAAGTAACCTAGAGTGCAACAATCACAGATTCGACGGTGGTTAGTATTTAGAATTGAAATAGCATAACGAGATAAATGCTACAGATTATAAACTTTCACTTTTTTCAATATTTACAGCACATTTAGTCAAGAATATATACATATACACACACCCCCCCTATGATATTGAATTTGTAGTGCATACCGCTTATTTTTAGAAGGCGGTCTTCACGGTAAAAGGATAACGATCACAATAGAAGAAGTGATAGTCCAATCCGAATTTGTTGATTGGCTACACAAGAAGGTATGCTAAATTTACTTGAAAGTAATGTGTTTCTTCTTAACAAATCTTATTTTATTAATTTTGTTAATTTATAACAGTTAGTGGAAGAAAAATGCATGAACACAATATTATAGGTGTATGTCAGTGGTCCAAAATGAGAAGTCAAAATTATCGTAAGTAGAATTGCTATACATTCTCTACTCAACATTATGACGACACCATTTCAACGCAAGATATTGGTGACTGAATGGATGTGATCACTACATTTGTTGCAAGTTCAAAGATATAATCCTACGGATTATGATACTACTTGGTATGGTGTTGTTAGAGAGATCATAGAAGTTGATTACTATGATTTTCAACACGTGGTATTCTATTTTGACCGGGTGAATGTTGGAGTTAAGACAAATGGTTGTAAAGTTTATCCGGATACAAATTTGTTAATGGTAAACTTAAAGAAGTTCAAGAATACCAATGGAGAATATGATGAACCTATTATTCTTGCATCCGAAGCAAGTCAAATATTTTACATTAGAAATAAAAAAAAATATGATTGGTCCATTATTCGAGCTCTCCTAAATGCGTGATGGATAACAGAGATGATTATGAAGTACCAACAACTTATCAATCTATCTTGAAAAAACAACCAAATTTAGAACCATTATTGAAATGTATTCAATCGAAATCAACAAGTTGATTGAAACTATTTTGCAAGTATCTTGCTTGTTTTGATCATGCATTAACCCTTATTGATGTATTGTACAATTGTGTTGTATTATGAAATGTATGATTTTCTTATATTAATGCCTTTTGAAACTACGACCAATTTGTTATGTTAATTGATGTCTTGAAAGTTTCTTTCACGTATCACGTTAGCTTTACATTTTGTTTTCCTTTTTTTATGTAGATTTTTCATTAAAATGACAAACGATTTTATCGCAAATGAAAATTTAAGTACAACAGAGACTATTGAACCTCACTCACCCAAAGGTAAAAAGTACTTTATAACAGTTGAGTGTGCAAAAGAGGAAGTGTCAGCTAAATGGAGTACACGCTATGGTGAGTTAACTTGTTGTCATACACCCATTGGTTACAAAGAATGGAGGGAGGTAGACAACTTCTATAAGGATAAACTATAGGAAAAAGTTTTGGTATTTTCGCTCCTACCAGTTTCAATCAAGTTTAAATTATGATATATTTGACTGTTTCATGATTTCTTTTATTTTATTTTTCCTTTTTTGTGATAGGAAGAATTTTACATGGGTGTAGATCCTACTCTAGCTCGACCACTATTAGAGAAACATTTCTCACTGTATTATAGATCAATGAAGTTGTAACAACCCGTATTCTACGCATCTAAGGATCGTAGAATATTTACTTCATTTCATATGAGGTCCTATAGTCATATAACTTTTGGGAATGACAATTTGGGTCATTTTCCGTGTTAATGATTTTTACCAATTTTTAAATGACCATTTTGCCCCAAGCGAATCTTGTTTCTCCTATAACTTTTGATTGGTAAGGAGTTTTGACCTGAAACCACTTCCATTATATCCGGATGATGGTTTACCTTTCCAAAAAGTGGTCAATTGATCAAACGGACTTACTGTTTGGGAGATATGGCTGAAATAAGGTTTGGAAGGTGAAAAACAGCTTAACCGGGCCTAATTAGAGTGATTAACAGCTAGGCCCATAACCCATTTCGGGATTAGGGTTATGGGGGAGGATGATAGGGTTTGGTAAATCATTTCTATTCAGTTTTCTAGCCGCCACTTACATCTCCTGAACCCTAGCCATGGCCTCCACTTTCTAAAACACCTCCAAATCACTTTCTAATTGAAGATTAAGCTAATTAGCATCAAACCAAGTCTAATCAACATCAAATTAGAGGCAAAAGCTGCTATGTGCATTGGAATTCACACCACTTAAAGAATCATTTCAGATCTGAGGTTATATTTTGGCTAAGGTGAGTGATTTGCTTTGTTTTTCACTAATTACGGCTAATTAAAGTTGATTAGTGTTAATTAACGAAATTATACATGATTAAAATCTGGAAAAATATGTAAAAATTTATAAATATTATTTTAGGCCACTGTAAGAAATTTCGGTTAATTTGGATATGTTTTGCTAATCCTATCATTAGTTATGCTTAAACATGATTAAGGGAAAATATGGGTTTTGGGTAGGTTTGATCCATTTTAACTTGTAAAATCATTGCTTTAATGTTTATGGTTGCTTCTCTATGTTGCTATAACTGTATGGAATGCTTTATGATTGATTAGAAAAGTTAGAACGGTAGAAAACACCATCGTATGGCGTAAAACAATCGCTGGAAAAGTTGCAGAAAACTGTGCAGGAACCGGATCGGATCGGAGGGGGGAGAGTACGACTCGACCCGCTCGTGAAGTCCCCTTCCCACGAACTGCTGGAGGAGCCACGAAGGTTGAGCAGCAGATCAGGAACCGGAGTCCTACTCCGACCCGACCTGAAGTCACGACTCGAACCGAGGCTGGCATTCACGAACCGAACAGACTTGAATGGATAAATCTGATCTGAACCCAATGGGATTATCATGACCCGAACCGGATGGGTAGCCACGAGCACGAACCAAGGATGCATTGAACCAAACCGATGATGGCTGGGGCATTTAAATGACCGTGAACCGAACCAAGGAGCTAGGACATGAGATGTGAACCATGAATCAAATGGAGACCGATCTGGAGGAGACCAAACCCGAGATGCAAAGGTAGTCCAAATGAGAAGTTGTAGCTCAGGATCCAGATAGGAACCAACGAGTTAACTTCATGAATTGGACTTTGATGTGGGATGTATGCAAAGGGTTTATCGATGTCCATAGCTTTGACTTACCACTGGGAGACGGATCAGTGGCTATGGATCAGTGCAGCGGGGTTGTTATGATTATGACTCCATAGGGCAAAGTGATCGTAGTAGGGCTATGAGCCAGTGCAGTGGAGTTGTTATGACTCCATGGGACAGAGTGGATATTGCAAAGTATTATTGGTTATGGATCAGTGCAGTGGAACCGTCATGACTCCATGGGGCAGAGTGATTGTAACAAAGAATTCAGTGATCAAAGTGGTAGATATCGTATGCTTTACGCACTGAGTGAGAGATGTAAGGATGGTTGCTATGCTTGATTGTTTGACATCACTATGGCATGCACACCCCTCCTCCGTATCTTTTCACCATATGTTAGTGTTACCTTAGAGTATTATACATCTTGTTGTGCTAACTCTTTGGTTGTAGGTCCAGGTTGTGGTTATGTATACCTGTTATTATTCTGTTTTGCTGCTTATCGCTCATGCCAGACTTTTGTCTGACCCAGAGTTTTATGTCTCTTCTTGTTACTCTGGGTGCTCTTAAACGGGCAAAATAGAGGCAGGTCAGGTGATTATGCACGAGTAGCTGTACTGGAGACGAGCATGAGGCTTCCACGTATGATATATATAAATATTCTCCCTGTGTTGTTATTGGTCACTACTTTGGGCATTAGTAGTGTACCTCTTTCTTTTTCTTTAGAGACAGTATTTTAAAGTTGTACTAATGTTGGTTTAGATGATAAGCTGTATTTTGGATTTCCGCTGCTATGATGGTTTAGTTTTCAGCTTATGCACTGTCTCGCATGTTTTATGTCAAAGTTATTTTATCCCATGCGCTGTAAGACATTCTACAGGTCCCTTGTTAGTTCAAATTCCTTTCTTTTCCTTTCCTTAGCGACCGTCCCGTGCTAGTTGGACATCAGCATAGCGCATTTCTATCGGCTAGTGCGGGGCGGGCCTTCACACTTGGTATCAGAGCCTAGGTTGCGTAGTTAACCTAGGGAGAGATAATATATGTATATGAGAGCGCGTATTTGTGATATTTCTGTTTTCAAAAGTTATATATATATATACTATTAGTATATCTAAGGATGGAGTCGCACTGCACTGGCACCACTGAAGAGGTGGTTAATAATTTTCTCCTTACAGATTGAACGATGAGCTGATATACGAGGAATACTGGTTCATGAGTTAATAACAGGAATGCTCCTGATATGAGGACGATGTTCACCGACTTCATGAGAGAGTGCTTAGGGATGTTCAGAGGGCAGCTCCTAATGCTGCAAATGGTGGTGGTGCAGCGGCGCAGGCGTCTAGAGCCAATTTCGCCAAGCTCTGTAAGGACTACACTAGTCTTGGTGGTGAGTCGTTCCACGGAACGGAATCGTCTATAGAAGTTCAGGATTGGCTTGATTTTTGTGAGCATATCTTCGAGGATTTTTGAATCGAAGACGCGCTGAAGAGGAAGCTAGCATCCCGTCAGCTGCAAGGATGGGCTATGAATTGGTGGAATGCTATTAAGGCAGCTACCCCTAGGGATCAAGTTACTTAGGATCAGTTCAAGACCCGGTTCAGTGATAAGTTTATCCCAGCTGCCCAGAAGTCAGTGTTGTTTAGGAAGTTCTTGGAGCTTAAACGGAATGGTAGGGCAGTCTCAGAGTATATTGTTAAGTTCAATACTTTATCAAAGTATGGATTATCCCTCATTAACACTCCTGAGAAGAAGAATGAGAAGTTCATAACAGGCTTAGATCAGTACTTGGGGGAAAGGATTATAAACCATATTGATGAGACTTTTGAATCGATTGCTGGGAAAGCATGGAGATCAGAGAGCCTTTATCCTAAGCCCAAGGCTGAGATTACTGTTGCATCTGTAGAGGAGCCAAAGCCGCAACCAAGCGGTGGAGGCAAGAATAATTCTCAGAATAAAAGGAAGCAGAGTTAGAACCATGCTAAGGATGGTCAAAAGAAGAATAAGAAAGATGTTGAGTGCTTTAGCTATGGCAAGAAGGGCCATTATGCTAAAGAATGTCGAGCAAAGCCAGCGGACAGGAAGTGCTTCAACTGCGACCAAGTGGGACATCACAAGGATAAATGTCCGCAACCCTCCAAAGAGAAGCAGAGTGTGAAAGCATATGCTATTAATGTTGTTCCTTCTTCGTCGAGTGCCCCAACTGCGGTAGAGAAAGGAAAGAATGTCGTCTTTCAAGGTATGCTTTCTATTTATGATGTTCCTGTTCGAGTACTGTTTGATACTGGGGCTTCCTGTTCCTTCATATCTAGTGATCTGGTAGATAGGTTGGGATTGGAACCCGAGATTGTCGATAGACCTTTAGCGGTGACGAACCCGATTGGTGGTTCGACTAGCCTTAATATGATTTGTCGTAATGTGGTCTTATCGAGTCATGGATGTATGTTTGCTTGTGATTGCTTTGTTTTGGGCTTTACTGGGTTTGGCATTATTTTGGGAGTCGATTGGCTCAAAAGGTAGGGGGTGGGGGTAGACTATGAGGGGTTTACGGTGACTATTAGCGCGAATGATGGGCGGAGGGTAGTGTTTGGTGGCCTACCTAGTGATGAGGTGATGGCTAGTTTTCTAAATTCTGTCGACATCCCGCAAGACAAGTTATAAGGGGTTCCCATTGCTGGCCAGTATCCGGATATCTTCGAGAAAGTGATCGAACTACCACCACACCGAGAGACTGAGTTTCGTATTGATTTAGCGAAAGATTCCAGACCTATAGTGATGCCACTTCATCGTATAGCACCAAGTGAGCAGCGAGAGCTCGTATTGCAAGTAAGCGATCTTTTGAAGAAGGGATTTATCCGAAGAAGTGTCTCTGAGTGGGGATGTAACAACCCGGAAAATCTGGGCCAGTTTAAAATTTTTATTTTGGCAATTTTATCGAATTTTGATTATTTAAAATGAATTATTTTAAATAATATCGACGTGAAATTGTTTTGAATATAATTCGAACGTATATATTATACGCGTCGTCGTTAGAATATAAATATTTATATGTAATTATAAATAGAATTGAAAATGGCGCGGTAGTTCGATAATTCGATTTCAAACTTCAATTGAATGTACCGGGTGCAAAACAATCCGGATTTTAGTGAAACCAAAAATGATAGGATCTAATTGATAATATCTTTCCAACGAATCCGAAAAATCGAAATTTCATAGCGGGGATCAAAAGATATGTCCAGTTGAAAATTCTGAATAGTCGCTATGGAATTCAGGCCCTTAAAAATGGACATTTTGCAAACGACCTCGGATTTCGACGAAACCAGTTTTGTTGGGTCCGGGATGTGAAGCTATTGCTAGATTCCAAATTTCATAATTTTTCGAATCAATATGTGAGCGTGGCAAAGGAAAACGCGTTTGACCAGTTTCAGTTGATTTTAATCGACTGGAAATTGGCCATTTTTCATACGGCCTCAGAATTCAACGAAACTAGTTATGTTAGGACCGTATCGTCAATACGAAGCTAGAAAATATTTTTCGAGAATTTTTAGAGTTAGTAAGTGGCCCCGGTAATTTGAAATGTACGTTTAAAATTCAATATATTGATTTAAATGTAAATTCAACGGAAACTGATTCAAACGATCGAATCAGCCAACGATACATATCCCATTATGTTCGGAATGGGGGTAATACGCTAAAGACGACAGGCGGTGGACCTCGTTTCGAGTTCGTTTGTAAAAGTCAACCTTTTAAATTAATTAAATAAATAAAATAAATAAAATAAAAATAAATATCTCCCCCTTTAACCGTTCAGGCCCCCCCTTTTCTTTTTCATTCGATTCAGTTAAAAAAAAAAAAAAAAAAAAAAAAAAAGAGGAAGAAGAAATCGCGCCGCCGCCCATCGCCGAACCCCCCCTCCCTCGTCGGACCCGCCGAACTCCCCCCCCTCCCTCGTCGGACCCGCCGAACTCCCCCCCCCTCCCTCGACGAAGCCGCCGAACCCCCCCCCTCCCTCGACGAAGCCGCCGAACCCCCCCCTCCCTCGATGAAGCCGCCGAAACCCACACCCACCCGCAGGTCCCCCTCCTCCTCCTTCCTCCGAACCCTCGACGAAGCTCCCCCCCTCCGATCTGCAAACCTCGATGAAGCCCCCCCCGACCACTCGACAGCCCCCTATGTAAGTTTTACTTATTTGATTTTTATTTTTGTTTAATAGAAAAAGAAACTGATTTTAGATTTAAGAATTAAAAACTGATTTTTAATTAAGTCTAAAAACTGAAAACTCGTTTATTTTAATTTGAAAAACTGTTGTTTTTTTTATTAAAACTGAATTTTATAAAAGGATTTAAACTGATTTAGTTTAAAGGAAAAAAAAAACTGATTTTTATGTTTTTAAAACTGATTTAGTTTTAAAAGTAAAAACTGACTTTATTAGATTTTTAAACTGATTTTAAAAAGATATAAAAAAAAAACTGATTTTTAACAAAAGTAAAACTGATTTTAAAAGTAAAAACTGATTTTTAGAAAAAAGGTTTGAACTTTAAAAATGAATTTACTTTGAAATAAAAATTCGATTTTTATATATAGAACTTTGAAATAAAAATTCGATTTTTATATATAGAACTTTGAAATAAAAATTCGATTTTTATATATAGAACTTTGAAATAAAAATTCGATTTTTATATATTGAACTTTGAAATAAAAATTCGATTTTTATATATTGAACTTTGAAATAAAAATTCGATTTTTATATATAGAACTTTGAAATAAAAATTCGATTTTTATATATTGAACTTTGAAATAAAAATTCGATTTTTATATATTGAACTTTGAAATAAAAATTCGATTTTTATATATTGAACTTTGAAATAAAAATTCGATTTTTATATATTGAATAGCGAAGTAAAAATGGGATTTTTACATATGTAGTGAAAGCGGACAACGAAGGTGACAATAAGGCGAAACGACGAAGACTTCTGCAAAGGAAGAGCCGTGGAGCTAGGATAGCTATAGGTGAGAACTTCTCACCCTTCAATTTATTTTCTAGTTATATATATATGCTAGGATGCAGACGGTGTTTAGTAGCACCCGACACAATCGTCCACAGACCATGGACTTGTTTGTTTGGCTGTTTGGTGATTGATTGCGATATTGGTTTGAATGTGGTTTGTGGTATGAAAAATCGAATCGATAAATTGGTTAGGATTAGACGTGCGCCGTTATAAGGCGAAGGAGTAAGGCTAGGTTAGATCCTTACTCCAAATTTTGTGGTTTGCATAACGAAAGTGATTTGATTGATGTGTGAATGGCGTGGGCCTTCACTAGACCGGGGATAAGGCTAGGCCTTGTCCCGTTTCTAGTATCGTGCCGTTATGCCGCCGAAATTTTCTAAAATAAGTTAGAAAAATAAAGATATCATTTTATTGAATAAATGAATTGAATAGAAATTCATAGGTTGAAATAAAATGTTTTATCGTTAAAAATATAATTTTTAACGTGAATGTGAATAAATAAATATTCATTTACAAACCAGACGGTTTGTTTATGTACACCTATTTGAAGGACATTGATTGGGACGATAAATTTTACACATCGCCCAACTGCACGAATAAAATATTTGTTTGATTGTTTGAAACCCCACACGGGTGTTGGGATGAAATTTGAAGTTCACTCATCCTGATTGATTAAATATGTCGATCGATTGATTGACAGGCTGTTATAAGCGTTGAATATCTATATTTGATGCTTATACAGTGTAGTGCACTTTGGTTGATGGTTGATTATTTTCAATGCTATTATATACATGTGTTGTATGAAAATCCATATAATTAATTTTATATGGTAATTGATTGGGCCTCATTCCAGTTTTGAAAAAGAAATATTTGAAAAAGAAATCTTTGAAATAGAATATTTGAAAATAAAGGAATATATGAAGCCGTGTTGATTAGATTGACGCCATTTTGACGTGAACGATATTTATATCGATTTTGAAAACGATTTCGAAATGAATTGAATTGAAAACGAATTCGAAATGAATTGAAAACGATTTCGAAATGAATTGAATTGAAAACAAATTCAAAATGAATTGAAAACGATTTCGAAATGAATTGAATTGAAAACGATTTCGAAATGAATTGAATTGAAAACGATTTCGAAATGAATTGAATTGAAAACGATTTCGAAATGAATTGAATTGAAAGCGATTTCGAAATGAATTGAATTGAAAACGATTTCGAAATGAATTGAATTGAAAACGAATTCAAATGGAATTGAAAGCGAATTGAAATGAATTCAAATTGAATTGAAATTCGAATTGAATAGAAATGAATTTTAAAACGAATTTATAAAGAAGAATTCAATTTTGGCTTTGAATTGAAATAGAAGTTGAAATAGAATTTGAAACGATTTTAAAACTATTTATATAATCCGTTTTAAATAGAAGTCGACGAAATATATATTATATATATTATATATATAATATAATGGCCTGAATAGAACGCGCCGCGCCGCGGTAGTTCGCGAATTTCGACCATTTATTTCAAACGGACATTGCGGGAGATCCGACCGTCGGATTCTCCTAAAACCGGAACCGTTGGGTTCGTATCGAAAAGAGCTTTCTAATGAAAATTAGAAATTTGAAATCTAACGGTTGGATTTGGAATTATGTCCAAATCAAATTCGAAAAAGGTCGCTGTAAGTGCAGTTCGATGGCCATTGATGGAAATCGACTGTACGGGCCTTGATAAAATTATTAAAAATAGTAATAATTTGTGTAAAATCATAAGAAATGATTTGTGAAGATTTGGGATGAAAAACTCCATATTTGAAAAGATAAAAATAGATTTCTATCGAAATGAACTAGTTTGAACTAGAATTATAATTCTATTTATTTTTAAATAAATAAATTGAATTTGAAATGGTTTTAAAAATAACCAAAATTTCCAATGATTGCATTGGAGTGGATTTGAATCGAAATTGTCTTCGGAATATTTCGATGTTGGAATTCGTGATATTACAGGTGTTGTTATGGAAATTTGAAAGATATATATATTTATATCGTTATTTCCAATACGACATTTGTTAGTCGTAGAATTTGATATTGAATATAAGCCGATATATTTTCTATTCAAAGCCTTGTATTGAATATCGAATGTGATTTGGGTTTGTCGTGAATGGTGTCTTCACTAACACTGTTCTTAAACCCAGTTGAGAAAAGATTAAATCTTTTTATTTAGATTTAATGAAGTGTACCAATTAAATAATATTTAATTGGAATTGAATTGATATTGATTTTTGGGTTTATCGTGAACAGTGTTTTAAATAACACTTGTTCTTTAACCCGATAATTAATGAATGTGATTTGGGTTTGTCGTGAATGGTGTCTTCACTAACACTGTTCTTGAACCCAGCTGAGAAAAGATTAAATCTTTTTATTTAGATTTAATGAAGTGTACCAATTAAATAATATTTAATTGGAATTGAATTGATATTGATTTTTGGGTTTATCGTGAACAGTGTTTTAAATAACACTTGTTCTTTAACCCGATAATTAATGAATGTGATTTGGGTTTGTCGTGAATGGTGTCTTCACTAACACTGTTCTTGAACCCAGCTGAGAAAAGATTAAATCTTTTGATTTAGATTTAATGAAGTGTACCAATTAAATAATATTTAATTGGAATTGAATTGATATTGATTTTTGGGTTTATCGTGGACAGTGTTTTAAATAACACTCGTTCTTTAACCCGACGATTAATGAATGTGATTTTGGGTTTATCGTGAACCGTGTTTTTAAATGACACTGATTCTTTAACCCAGTCAAAAGATTAAAACTAAGTGGAGTTTTAATGAATCTTTAATTAGATTGAAAAGATCGAGAATGGAGTATCACCAGTTTTGCTCCAGGCGATAGTTAAATCTTTAATTAGATTTGAACGTGAAATTTAGAAACTAACTGTCGGTTAGCCAAACAGAATGGTTTTCTGGATATTGATCTGATGTTGGTTTCGGCCTTCGGGGTTAATATTTGGGGAATTATTCTCTTGATTAATTTACGGTTAGTGACTAATGAATTGGAATGAGGCGTATGTTGTGTTTGTGTAACACTTTTATAAAATATACGCGAGTTATTCGGGAAGACCGGGTTTATCCCATTTTGAATAACTGATACGACGATAAGTCGAAGATGAAGACGATGGTCGAAGACCGGAAGTCTTCACGTCGTTTGGGTGGTAACTGATGATCTTGATTGGGTTGTACACCCAAGAAGATGGAAACAGTTGGTGATCGTCCAGACGTACTTGGAGATCGATGGATATGCGGGGTACCAGGTGCCTCCGGTTTCGTTCAGACCCAGAACGGACTTGTAAATGGACTGTGTGTCTGACATCGGATTTCATTCTGTGTGACTGATATCGGTTGCATAGGATGGTTTGCCTGTGTGGCATGCTAAGATGCAAATGATCAAGGCTTCTGTTGAAAAGCAAAGTCTTGTGGTTGATGATCAAAGCACGGCCTTTGTGGCGTAGCTTTGTGTAACGTTTACTTCGCGAGTTTCGCACCCGGTATGAACCAAAAACGGGAGAGGACATCAGGGAGGACTTGCGTTTCTTTCTAGCTAGAAGTGGCGTCAGTGGTTTTACACGCCCTGACGAGTTTGACTTATGTGGTTGTTGCGGTTGCGAGGCGCCTCGGTTATATCGGTTTCGGCCGAATGCATTCTGGTCGGCTGACGGACCAGACTTACACCCCATAGGGTGGGGAGACGTATTGTTCAGGCATAATAATCCACTCCGTGTGGACCGGCCCTGACGATCCAAGGGGCAGTTGCGGCTGTTCCGGAGACATGGGCTAGATTGTCTCGAATCGGTTGAGGACTATCTTTTGCCTCGGTTCATAGATGGAAGTCCAATTTCCAAATACGAGACTTTGCGATTTCGATTGTATAACCTATATATGGCGACATAGTGGGATGGGGCGCTCATGCCGCCTATGATTGATACTTATGATTTGAAGTGTTTTATACACTATGCACTTATATTAGTATCAAATGATTTGTTTTAAACGTATCAAGCATTCTTTGGCTGTTATAAGGGAAAACCCTATCCTCGACTGCGTTGCATTGTGTGATGGGACCTGGGTCTTATAACAGCTTCATTTTTTCTTTATTTAGCATTGCGCTGTTTGTTTTATGCACTGGTATTCTTGGGAGGAAACCCGTTCCGTGTTATACGGCGTGGTCCCTTGATTTACCTAATGATTTAAAATAAAGATTAATAACTGTTTTAGTTCTCACACCAGTCACATGACTGACCTGGAGTTTATTGTTTTAACCTAAACTCTGGGTGCCCTTATTTTGACACGGGCAGCTAGTAGTTTTGGGTTTTGCAGATTTATATTCACAGGGTCCTGGTTTACAGCTGGAATGATATCCGGAAAGCTTTGTATCCGTATATCTCTTCTAGTTGTGTATTGTATTATTTTCCGCTGCTATGTATTTAAATGTAATTTAAATCTCTGATATTTCTGTGTAATATTCATTTGTACTCTGTATATTCTTGTAATCTGATGCATTGTTGTAATATACAGTGAAATGTTCTTCTGTATGCGTTCTGTTTTGTCCTGTTCTCAAACGATAGGGCGTTTCGAATGGTCTGGGTCGGTTTAGCGACTGGTTCGGACCGAGCGAAATTCCTTGCCGTCACATTTGGTATCAGAGCTTTGGTTTACAAAGCAGAGAACAAGGCACATTAGAAACATACGAAAGAATTCATCAGATATTGGATTGGTAATATCCAATTAGAATGACTCGTTAGAGATGGGATCAGTAGTATCCTAGAACGAGTGTGAAGAGTATATTTTTAAAATGAAAACAAATTTTGTTTTGCAAATTTAAATCAATTATTCGTATTTGATTATCTATTTATATTGAGTTGGACAATCCAGTATATATAGGTTTTGCGTATACGTCTGATCCGCGTGTATTCAAAGTTTTAATATATTGGGTAGATATAGAATCACATTCTAGTTGCCCGAGGATGATTCTGATAATGCTGCAGCGTTACCAGTATTTATTTTCGAGTGACGAAGGTGTGATATCTATATATTTCCATTAGGCTGGTGTGAGAACCAAAATTAGATAGGGCTTATTGTTGTGATTTGGCATCAAAAACATGATTTTTGTATATGTATCAAAATTATGAATTTGAAACTCTAATTCACTAATTGATTGATGTTTGTGTTGTTTGTTTAGTTGTTTGATAATTTTGAACCATTATGCCTAATTTGATCGAATATTGAATTGTATTGAAAATTGGTTGCATTTGCTTGCATATACATATATATCATTGAACAGGTCATAGCAAGGAGGCTAGAGCCAGAGAATAAAATTTGTTTGCCCGACAAATAGGTACATGTTTACTACATAATTTCCTGTTTTGTTTGGGTGATGATGATTTTGTGAGCCTATTGGCTAGCCGCTTGGCTTTTTCTTTTTCTTTTTGAGATCTGAAGGACCGGGGAAGCTATTTGAAATTCCCCGATGCTCCCATTGCAGGGGAGGTTATGGCGAAATTTTTCGAAAATTTAGGGTGTTAGCCAAATTTTTGAAATTTTGAAAATTCTCAGAAACTAAAAAGTTAGAGAATGGAAGCCAGATCGAATGTAGAGCTGAATAATCAAACCACTTTCGACTTTGTTCCTTTTCGGGGACGAAAAGTTTTAAGTGGGGGAGATTGTAACAACCCGGAAAATCTGGGCCAGTTTAAAATTTTTATTTTGGCAATTTTATCGAATTTTGATTATTTAAAATGAATTATTTTAAATAATATCGACGTGAAATTGTTTTGAATATAATTCGAACGTATATATTATACGCGTCGTCGTTAGAATATAAATATTTATATATAATTATAAATAGAATTGAAAATGGCGCGGTAGTTCGATAATTCGATTTCAAACTTCAATTGAATGTACCGGGTGCAAAACAATCCGGATTTTAGTGAAACCAAAAATGATAGGATCTAATTGATAATATCTTTCCAACGAATCCAAAAAATCGAAATTTCATAGCGGGGATCAAAAGATATGTCCAGTTGAAAATTCTGAATAGTCGCTATGGAATTCAGGCCCTTAAAAATGGACATTTTGCAAACGACCTCGGATTTCGACGAAACCAGTTTTGTTGGGTCCGGGATGTGAAGCTATTGCTAGATTCCAAATTTCATAATTTTTCGAATCAATATGTGAGCGTGGCAAAGGAAAACGCGTTTGACCAGTTTCAGTTGATTTTAATCGACTGGAAATTGGCCATTTTTCATACGGCCTCAGAATTCAACGAAACTAGTTATGTTAGGACCGTATCGTCAATACGAAGCTAGAAAATATTTTTCGAGAATTTTTAGAGTTAGTAAGTGGCCCGGGTAATTTGAAATGTACGTTTAAAATTCAATATATTGATTTAAATGTAAATTCAACGGAAACTGATTCAAACGATCGAATCAGCCAACGATACATATCCCATTGTGTTCGGAATGGGGGTAATACGCTAAAGACGACAGGCGGTGGACCTCGTTTCGAGTTCGTTTGTAAAAGTCAACCTTTTAAATTAATTAAATAAATAAAATAAATAAAATAAAAATAAATATCTCCCCCTTTAACCGTTCAGGCCCCCCCCCCTTTTCTTTTTCATTCGATTCAGTTAAAAAAAAAAAAAAAAAAAAAAAAGAGGAAGAAGAAATCGCGCCGCCGCCCATCGCCGAACCCCCCCCTCCCTCGTCGGACCCGCCGAACTCCCCCCCCCCTCCCTCGTCGGACCCGCCGAACTCCCCCCCCCCCCTCCCTCGACGAAGCCGCCGAACCCCCCCCCCTCCCTCGACGAAGCCGCCGAACCCCCCCCCTCCCTCGATGAAGCCGCCGAAACCCACACCCACCCGCAGGTCCCCCTCCTCCTCCTTCCTCCGAACCCTCGACGAAGCTCCCCCCCTCCGATCTGCAAACCTCGATGAAGCCCCCCCCCCGACCACTCGACAGCCCCCTATGTAAGTTTTACTTATTTGATTTTTATTTTTGTTTAATAGAAAAAGAAACTGATTTTAGATTTAAGAATTAAAAACTGATTTTTAATTAAGTCTAAAAAACTGAAAACTCGTTTATTTTAATTTGAAAAACTGTTGTTTTTTTTATTAAAACTGAATTTTATAAAAGGATTTAAACTGATTTAGTTTAAAGGAAAAAAAAAAAACTGATTTTTATGTTTTTAAAACTGATTTAGTTTTAAAAGTAAAAACTGACTTTATTAGATTTTTAAACTGATTTTAAAAAGATATAAAAAAAAAACTGATTTTTAACAAAAGTAAAACTGATTTTAAAAGTAAAAACTGATTTTTAGAAAAAAGGTTTGAACTTTAAAAATGAATTTACTTTGAAATAAAAATTCGATTTTTATATATAGAACTTTGAAATAAAAATTCGATTTTTATATATAGAACTTTGAAATAAAAATTCGATTTTTATATATAGAACTTTGAAATAAAAATTCGATTTTTATATATTGAACTTTGAAATAAAAATTCGATTTTTATATATTGAACTTTGAAATAAAAATTCGATTTTTATATATTGAACTTTGAAATAAAAATTCGATTTTTATATATAGAACTTTGAAATAAAAATTCGATTTTTATATATTGAACTTTGAAATAAAAATTCGATTTTTATATATTGAACTTTGAAATAAAAATTCGATTTTTATATATTGAACTTTGAAATAAAAATTCGATTTTTATATATTGAATAGCGAAGTAAAAATGGGATTTTTACATATGTAGTGAAAGCGGACAACGAAGGTGACAATAAGGCGAAACGACGAAGACTTCTGCAAAGGAAGAGCCGTGGAGCTAGGATAGCTATAGGTGAGAACTTCTCACCCTTCAATTTATTTTCTAGTTATATATATATATGCTAGGATGCAGACGGTGTTTAGTAGCACCCGACACAATCGTCCACAGACCATGGACTTGTTTGTTTGGCTGTTTGGTGATTGATTGCGATATTGGTTTGAATGTGGTTTGTGGTATGAAAAATCGAATCGATAAATTGGTTAGGATTAGACGTGCGCCGTTATAAGGCGAAGGAGTAAGGCTAGGTTAGATCCTTACTCCAAATTTTGTGGTTTGCATAACGAAAGTGATTTGATTGATGTGTGAATGGCGTGGGCCTTCACTAGACCGGGGATAAGGCTAGGCCTTGTCCCGTTTCTAGTATCGTGCCGTTATGCCGCCGAAATTTTCTAAAATAAGTTAGAAAAATAAAGATATCATTTTATTGAATAAATGAATTGAATAGAAATTCATAGGTTGAAATAAAATGTTTTATCGTTAAAAATATAATTTTTAACGTGAATGTGAATAAATAAATATTCATTTACAAACCAGACGGTTTGTTTATGTACACCTATTTGAAGGACATTGATTGGGACGATAAATTTTACACATCGCCCAACTGCACGAATAAAATATTTGTTTGATTGTTTGAAACCCCACACGGGTGTTGGGATGAAATTTGAAGTTCACTCATCCTGATTGATTAAATATGTCGATCGATTGATTGACAGGCTGTTATAAGCGTTGAATATCTATATTTGATGCTTATACAGTGTAGTGCACTTTGGTTGATGGTTGATTATTTTCAATGCTATTATATACATGTGTTGTATGAAAATCCATATAATTAATTTTATATGGTAATTGATTGGGCCTCATTCCAGTTTTGAAAAAGAAATATTTGAAAAAGAAATCTTTGAAATAGAATATTTGAAAATAAAGGAATATATGAAGCCGTGTTGATTAGATTGACGCCATTTTGACGTGAACGATATTTATATCGATTTTGAAAACGATTTCGAAATGAATTGAATTGAAAACGAATTCGAAATGAATTGAAAACGATTTCGAAATGAATTGAATTGAAAACGAATTCAAAATGAATTGAAAACGATTTCGAAATGAATTGAATTGAAAACGATTTCGAAATGAATTGAATTGAAAACGATTTCGAAATGAATTGAATTGAAAGCGATTTCGAAATGAATTGAATTGAAAACGATTTCGAAATGAATTGAATTGAAAACGAATTCAAATGGAATTGAAAGCGAATTGAAATGAATTCAAATTGAATTGAAATTCGAATTGAATAGAAATGAATTTTAAAACGAATTTATAAAGAAGAATTCAATTTTGGCTTTGAATTGAAATAGAAGTTGAAATAGAATTTGAAACGATTTTAAAACTATTTATATAATCCGTTTTAAATAGAAGTCGACGAAATATATATTATATATATTATATATATAATATAATGGCCTGAATAGAACGCGCCGCGCCGCGGTAGTTCGCGAATTTCGACCATTTATTTCAAACGGACATTGCGGGAGATCCGACCGTCGGATTCTCCTAAAACCGGAACCGTTGGGTTCGTATCGAAAAGAGCTTTCTAATGAAAATTAGAAATTTGAAATCTAACGGTTGGATTTGGAATTATGTCCAAATCAAATTCGAAAAAGGTCGCTGTAAGTGCAGTTCGATGGCCATTGATGGAAATCGACTGTACGGGCCTTGATAAAATTATTAAAAATAGTAATAATTTGTGTAAAATCATAAGAAATGATTTGTGAAGATTTGGGATGAAAAACTCCATATTTGAAAAGATAAAAATAGATTTCTATCGAAATGAACTAGTTTGAACTAGAATTATAATTCTATTTATTTTTAAATAAATAAATTGAATTTGAAATGGTTTTAAAAATAACCAAAATTTCCAATGATTGCATTGGAGTGGATTTGAATCGAAATTGTCTTCGGAATATTTCGATGTTGGAATTCGTGATATTACAGGTGTTGTTATGGAAATTTGAAAGATATATATATTTATATCGTTATTTCCAATACGACATTTGTTAGTCGTAGAATTTGATATTGAATATAAGCCGATATATTTTCTATTCAAAGCCTTGTATTGAATATCGAATGTGATTTGGGTTTGTCGTGAATGGTGTCTTCACTAACACTGTTCTTGAACCCAGTTGAGAAAAGATTAAATCTTTTTATTTAGATTTAATGAAGTGTACCAATTAAATAATATTTAATTGGAATTGAATTGATATTGATTTTTGGGTTTATCGTGAACAGTGTTTTAAATAACACTTGTTCTTTAACCCGATAATTAATGAATGTGATTTGGGTTTGTCGTGAATGGTGTCTTCACTAACACTGTTCTTGAACCCAGCTGAGAAAAGATTAAATCTTTTTATTTAGATTTAATGAAGTGTACCAATTAAATAATATTTAATTGGAATTGAATTGATATTGATTTTTGGGTTTATCGTGAACAGTGTTTTAAATAACACTTGTTCTTTAACCCGATAATTAATGAATGTGATTTGGGTTTGTCGTGAATGGTGTCTTCACTAACACTGTTCTTGAACCCAGCTGAGAAAAGATTAAATCTTTTGATTTAGATTTAATGAAGTGTACCAATTAAATAATATTTAATTGGAATTGAATTGATATTGATTTTTGGGTTTATCGTGGACAGTGTTTTAAATAACACTCGTTCTTTAACCCGACGATTAATGAATGTGATTTTGGGTTTATCGTGAACCGTGTTTTTAAATGACACTGATTCTTTAACCCAGTCAAAAGATTAAAACTAAGTGGAGTTTTAATGAATCTTTAATTAGATTGAAAAGATCGAGAATGGAGTATCACCAGTTTTGCTCCAGGCGATAGTTAAATCTTTAATTAGATTTGAACGTGAAATTTAGAAACTAACTGTCGGTTAGCCAAACAGAATGGTTTTCTGGATATTGATCTGATGTTGGTTTCGGCCTTCGGGGTTAATATTTGGGGAATTATTCTCTTGATTAATTTACGGTTAGTGACTAATGAATTGGAATGAGGCGTATGTTGTGTTTGTGTAACACTTTTATAAAATATACGCGAGTTATTCGGGAAGACCGGGTTTATCCCATTCTGAATAACTGATACGACGATAAGTCGAAGATGAAGACGATGGTCGAAGACCGGAAGTCTTCACGTCGTTTGGGTGGTAACTGATGATCTTGATTGGGCTGTACACCCAAGAAGATGGAAACAGTTGGTGATCGTCCAGACGTACTTGGAGATCGATGGATATGCGGGGTACCAGGTGCCTCCGGTTTCGTTCAGACCCAGAACGGACTTGTAAATGGACTGTGTGTCTGACATCGGATTTCATTCTGTGTGACTGATATCGGTTGCATAGGATGGTTTGCCTGTGTGGCATGCTAAGATGCAAATGATCAAGGCTTCTGTTGAAAAGCAAAGTCTTGTGGTTGATGATCAAAGCACGGCCTTTGTGGCGTAGCTTTGTGTAACGTTTACTTCGCGAGTTTCGCACCCGGTATGAACCAAAAACGGGAGAGGACATCAGGGAGGACTTGCGTTTCTTTCTAGCTAGAAGTGGCGTCAGTGGTTTTACACGCCCTGACGAGTTTGACTTATGTGGTTGTTGCGGTTGCGAGGCGCCTCGGTTATATCGGTTTCGGCCGAATGCATTCTGGTCGGCTGACGGACCAGACTTACACCCCATAGGGTGGGGAGACGTATTGTTCAGGCATAATAATCCACTCCGTGTGGACCGGCCCTGACGATCCAAGGGGCAGTTGCGGCTGTTCCGGAGACATGGGCTAGATTGTCTCGAATCGGTTGAGGACTATCTTTTGCCTCGGTTCATAGATGGAAGTCCAATTTCCAAATACGAGACTTTGCGATTTCGATTGTATAACCTATATATGGCGACATAGTGGGATGGGGCGCTCATGCCGCCTATGATTGATACTTATGATTTGAAGTGTTTTATACACTATGCACTTATATTAGTATCAAATGATTTGTTTTAAACGTATCAAGCATTCTTTGGCTGTTATAAGGGAAAACCCTATCCTCGACTGCGTTGCATTGTGTGATGGGACCTGGGTCTTATAACAGCTTCATTTTTTCTTTATTTAGCATTGCGCTGTTTGTTTTATGCACTGGTATTCTTGGGAGGAAACCCGTTCCGTGTTATACGGCGTGGTCCCTTGATTTACCTAATGATTTAAAATAAAGATTAATAACTGTTTTAGTTCTCACACCAGTCACATGACTGACCTGGAGTTTATTGTTTTAACCTAAACTCTGGGTGCCCTTATTTTGACACGGGCAGCTAGTAGTTTTGGGTTTTGCAGATTTATATTCACAGGGTCCTGGTTTACAGCTGGAATGATATCCGGAAAGCTTTGTATCCGTATATCTCTTCTAGTTGTGTATTGTATTATTTTCCGCTGCTATGTATTTAAATGTAATTTAAATCTCTGATATTTCTGTGTAATATTCATTTGTACTCTGTATATTCTTGTAATCTGATGCATTGTTGTAATATACAGTGAAATGTTCTTCTGTATGCGTTCTGTTTTGTCCTGTTCTCAAACGATAGGGCGTTTCGAATGGTCTGGGTCGGTTTAGCGACTGGTTCGGACCGAGCGAAATTCCTTGCAAGTAAGCGATCTTTTGAAGAAGGGATTTATCCGAAGAAGTGTCTCTGAGTGGGGAGCACCAGTTGTATTTGCTACCAAGGCAGATGGTTCCCTTCGTTTGTGTGTGGACTATCGCGAGTTGAATAAAGTGACTAGGAAGAATAAGTATCATCTTCCATGGATAGATGATTTGTTTTATCAATTGGAAGGAGCAAGAGTGTTCTCCCAACTGGACCTCATGACAGGATTCCATCAGCTCTGAGTAGCATCTGAGAGTATTCCTAAAACGACCCATTGAACGCCGTTTGGATTCTACGAGTGGTTGGTTATGCCATTCGGGTTAACCAGTCCACCAGCATATTTTGTGGATCTTATGAATAGGGTATTCAGGGACCAATTGAATAAGTTTGTTCTTGTTCGTAGATGATATCTTGGTTTACTCGAGAACAGCAGAAGAACACAAGGAACATTTGAGGATAGTGGTGGAGGTGTTGAGGAAACACCATTTGAAAGCGAAGTTTTCTAAGTGTCATTTCTGGAGGAGGGAAGCGAGATTCTTAGGCCATGTTGTTTCAGAGAATGGTATTGCCGTGGATCCTACGAAGGTGGCTATGCTACAAGATTGGTCTATGCCCAAGACTGCAACAGAGTAAGAAGTTTCTTTTGATTAGCAGGATATTATCGTAAGTTTATCCAAGACTTCTCCAAGATAGCGGCACCGTTAACTCATTTGACGAAGAAGAATCCAGATTTCGTTTAAGACGAAAGGTGTGAAAATGCATTCAAGAGCCTAAAGGAAAAGTTGACATGTGCACCAGTGTTAGTCATTCCTAAAGGGAATGAAGAGATGACAGTATACATGGATGCATGTGGTACCGGACTAGGTGCTGTATTGATGCAAGGAGGTAGGGTAGTAGCTTATGCTATTCGGCAACTGAAACCGCATGAGAAAAGGTAACCTACCCATGATTTGGAATTGGCAGCGATCGTATTCGCGTTGAAGATGTGGAGATATTATCTCTTGGGAGAAAAATTCGAGTTGTTTACCGATCATAAGTAATTAAAGTACCTTTTCCCCCAGAAGAATCTAAATCTCCGACAATAGAGATGGTTAGAATTCTTGGCTTCCTATGATTTTGATATTGCATATACACCAGGAAAGGGCAATGCGGTAGCTGATGCATTGAGTAGAAGACATGCCAGTTTAGGGGCTATGTTTATTGTGTGGAGCCAACTGGAGTATATCGTAGGGTACGATTTCAGACCAAAGTGCGAATTGTATCCAAAGATGTTAGCATGTTTGACAACTAGACCCACTTTGATTGAGCGGATTGGTTCCAGTCAGAGGGACGGTCCTAACCTACTAGAAATCATCTCCAAGTTAGAGATGGGTATCAATGAGGAGATGAACAAGTATGTGCTTGATCGAGATGGATGGCTCAGAAAGAATGGGAGACTAGTTGTGCCCAATGTCAATGGATTGAGAGATGAAGTGCTTAGAGAATGTCATCACTCAAAACTGACTATACATCCCGATGATAATAAAATGTATCAAGGCAAGAAGCAGACTTACTACTGGGAAGGGATGAAAAGAGACGTTATGAAGTTTATATCCAAATGCATGAACTGCCAGCTAGTTAAAGCTGAGCAAAAGAAACCTAGTGGTTTGTTGTAACCATTAGAAATTCCAGAATGAAAATGGGAACAAATCTCAATGGATTTCATTGATGGGTTACCAAGGACTAAATCGGGCCATGATAGCATTTGGTAGATTGTGGACCGATTGACCAAGAGTGCAAGGTTTATACCCGTCAAGTCGAATAGAACAACAACTAAATTAGCAGAACTATATATGAAATGGGTAGTGAGATTTCATGGAGTACCCAAAGGCATTGTAAGTGCACGAGATCCGTTGTTCACAAGTGGATTTTGGAAGAGCTTACAAGAGGCTTTAGGATCAGAATTACATCTCAGTACCGTGTACCATCCTCAAACCGACGGTCAAACGGAGAGGGTGAATCGAGTATTAGAAGATCTATTGAGAGCTTGTATATTGGATTTTGGTGGATCATGGGATGACCATTTGCATCTAGTGGAATTCGCATATAATAATAGTTATCAATCCAGTATTGGTATGGCTCCATTTGAAGCTTTGTACGGAAGACCGTGCAACTCACCATTATGTTGGTTAGAAACCGGTGAGAAGTTTTTGCTTGGGCCAGATGTGATAAGGGAAACCACAGTTAAGATCAAGGTTATCCAACAACGAATGAAGGCTGCCCAAGATAGGCAGAAGAGTTATGCTGATAAGAGGCGAAGAGATTTAAAATTCTCCATTGGCGACTTGGTGTTTGTCAAGATTTTTCCATTAAAAAGCAAGATTCGATTTGGCAGGAGAGGCAAGTTAGTACCAAGATTTGTTGGTCCATTCCCAATTCTCGAGCAAGTTGGGAATTTGGCATATAAAGTTGAATTACCTGACAAGATAGCGGGAGTTCACAATGTATTTCATGTTTCCCAGTTAAGGAAGTTCGTGCCCGACCCCAATATGACTATTTCACCGGATCAGTTAGATGACATCAAAGTAGAACCCGAGGCGGTTGGGAACTGCAAGCCGATTCGTATTGTCTAGAGTGATACGAAGCAACTTCGAAGGAAGGCGGTGAAACTGATCAAGGTTCAGTGGGGCGAGAATGAGAGTGACTGTACTTAGGAAACAAAGGAGAGCATAAGAGAATCGCAACCAGAACTCTTTGCGTGGTAAGATTTTAATAGTGATAGTTTCTTCCCTTGTTAGTAAACTGCATGCTAGGGTAGGTAGGCTTGTTGTGCTTGTTGTGTATGTTTAATTGTTTGTGAATGACTGATAGGAATGCGGAACATCTTTGTATGTTTTTGGTTCAGGAATTTCGAGGGCGAAATTTCTTAAGGGGGAAGAGTGTAACGACCCGTATTCTACGCATTGGAGGATCGTAGAATATTTATCTCATTTTCATATGAGGTCATATAGTCGTATCACCTTGGGGAACGACTACTGGGGTCATTTTCCATGTTCACGATTTTTGCCGATTTTTAAATGACCATTTTGCCCCTAGATAATCTCGTTTCATATATAACTTTTGATTGGTAAGGAGTTTTGACCTGAAACCACTTCCATTAGATCCGGATGATGGTTTACCTTTCCATAGAGTGGTCAATTGATCAAACGGACTTACTGCTTGGGAGATATGGCTGAAATAGGGTTTGGAAGGTGAAAAACAGCTTCATCGGGCCTAATTAGAGTGATTAACAGCTAGGCCCATAACCAATTTCAGGATTAGGGTTATGGGGGAGGCTGATAGGGTTTGGGCAATCATTTCTAATCAATTTTCTAGCCGCCACTTACATCTCTTGAACCCTAGCCATGGCCTCCACTTTCTAAAACACCTCCAAATCAATTTCTAATTGAAGATTAAGCTAATTAGCATCAAACCAAGTCTAATCAACATCAAATTAGTGGCAAAGGTTGCTGTGTGCATTGGAATTGATACCATTTAATGAATCATTTCAGATCTGAGGTTGTATTTTGGCTAAGGTGAGTGATTTTTTATTGTTTTTCACTAATTACGGCTAATTAAGGGTGATTAGTGTTAATTAACGAAATTATACTTGATTAAAATCCGGAAAAATATATAGATATTCTTAAATATTATTTTAGGCCTCTATTATAAATTTGGGTTAATTTGGGTATGTTTTGCTAATCCTATCTTTAGTTATTCTTAAACAGGATTAAGGGAAAATATGGGTTTTGGGTAGGTTTGATCCATTTTAACTTGTTAAATCGTTGTTTTGATGTTTATGGTTGCTTCTCTATGTTGCTATGACTGTATGGAATGCTTTTTGATTGATTAGAAAAGTTAGAATAGTAGAAAACGCCGTTGTATGGTGTAAAACACTCGCTGGAAAAGTTGCAGAAAACTGTGCAGGAACCGGATCGGATAGGCGGGAGGGGAGTACGACCCGCTCGTTAAGTCCCCTTCCCAAGAACTGCTGGAGGAGCCACGAAGCTTGAAGATCTCCGACCCCATCTCTTCTCGTAGCACGAACCCGCTCGTGATGCACCTCGACCAATCCGAAACGTGACGAACCAGGAGCCCTGACCCGAACCAAGTTGAGCAGCAGATCACGAACCGGAGTCCTACTCAGACCCGACCCGAATTCATGATCCGAACCGAGGCTGGCATTCACGAACTGAACCGAATTGGATGGATAAATCCGTTCTGAACCCAATGGGGGTATCACGACCCGAACCGGATGGGTAGCCACGAGTACGAACCAAGGATGCATAGAACCGAACCGATAATGGCTGGGGCATTTAAATGACCGTGAACCGAACCAAGGAGCTTGGACATGAAACGTGAACCACAAATCAAATGGGGACCGATCCGGAGGAGACCAAACCCGAGATGCAAAGGTAGTCAAAATGAGAAGTTGTAGCTCAGAATCCAGATGGGAACCAACGAGTTAACATCATGAATTGGACTTTGCTATGGGTCGCGTGCAAAGGGGTTATCGATGTCTATAGCTTTGACTCACCACTAGGAGACGGATTAGTGGCTATGGATCAGTGCAGTGGGGTAGTTATGATTATGACTCCATAGGGCAAAGTGATCGTAGCAAGGCTATGAGCCAGTGCAGTGGAGTTGTTACGACTCCATGGGGCAGAGTGGACATTGCAAAGTATTAGTGGTTACGGATCAGTGCAGTGGAGTCGTCATGACTCCATGGGGAAGAGTGATCGTAACAAAGAATTCGATGATCAAAGTGGTATAAATCGTATGCTTTATGCACTGAGTGAGAGATGTAAGGATGGATGCTATGCTTGATTGTTTAACATCACTATGACATGCACACCCCTCCCCCGTATCTTTACACCATATGTTAGTGTTACCTTAGAGTATTGTACATCTTGTTGGGCTAACTCTTTGGTTGCAGGTCCAGGTTCGGGTATGGTTATGTATACCTGTTATTATTCTGTTTTGTTGCTTATCTCTTATACCAAACTTTTGCCTGACCCAGAGTTTTATGTCTCTTTTTATTACTCTGGGTGCTCTTAAATGGGCAGACTAGAGGCAAGTCAGGTGATTATGCACGAGTAGCTATACTGGAGACGAGCAGGAGGCTTTCACGTATGATATATATAAATATTCTCCCTATGTTGTCGTTGGTCACTACTTTGGGAATTAGTAGTGTACCTCTTTCTTTTGCTTTAGAGACAGTATTTCAAAGTTGTAATAATGGTTGTTTAGATGATAAGCTGTATTTTCGATTTTCCGCTACTATGATGGTTTAGTTTTCAGCTTATGCGCTGTCTCGCCTGTTTTATGTCAAAGTTATGTTGTTACTATATTTTATCCTGTGCGTTGTGAGACATTCTACAGGTTCCTTGTTAGTTCAAGTTCCTATCTTTTCCTTTCCTTGGCGACCGTCCCGTGCTGGTTGGACATCGGCACAGCGCATTTTAGGGAATGTCGGCTGGTGCGGGGCGGGCCATCACAGAAGTCAATATTAAGAAAAAGTCTTCTTAGAGTTGATGACACTACGATTCCCAAAATTAATGCCATTGATAGATGTCCAAAGGATATAGATAGAGTGTGGTGGGAAAAGTTCTTTGATATGAGTATATGAATGAAAAGACGGAGCAACGTAAAAAATGCAAAAAAACAAAGCGAAGAACCATATCACTCATACTCTCGGAAGGAAACCTTACCATAAAGTGCATAATGAATTGATATTAAAATTATATTTTGTAAATGGTTGTTTATAGAAGTTATATTAATTATGTTTTGTCAACTTTGTTCTTTCTTGTATGTCTTAGCAAATATAGAAGCAGATATTTCTCAAACGATGATTTGAAAGGCTAGTCATAAAACAAAATCGATAGAAGTATTACCATGTATTGCGGATACATATGTAGGTTTGCATTATGTGAATAATTCAATGTATAGAAATTCTACACTAAGCCATTTGGCTTAGGTAAACTGAGCCACCGTGCCTACAAATCACTAAGGGTTATGACTATATCCACTAATTTTGTATTTATAACTATGTTTTCTTGTGTGCTTGTTTATGAGTTGTGATAGAGAGAGAAATATATGTATATTGTCTTAAATAAAGAATTAAATAAAACATGTCATCCGTGTGTATAAATGAAAAAACTATCTATTTAATCTGCATATTAACTTACATGATAATTAGGAATTAAAAAGAAATTATTTTAAGTGATGTTATTTTGCAGATTTAAGCCTCAAATAGACCAAAAAATCATAATTGTGTTACATGGTAGCATGGTAATGTTGCCAGAAAACCATAATTGTTATGTGGTAGCATGCTACTTACATTATGTAGTGTTGCAACTATCAAAGCTAGCTTTGTCCAACTTATTTATGTTTTGGTAACGGGAGTACTAGAACACTGTTAACAAATGTGTGTATCAAAACATAAGTTAGCTAAATTTTCTTTTAAAAGAAAGTAAGAAAGTTTGAACCTGGTCATTGGATTAGATAATATATGTACGTAAGACATCCCCCACGTTGAAAGTATTGTCTATAGACCATTATTGGAGACCGACGCTTACATCCCAACCAGTGCTATCTCCAACGTTAATTGAGCTTGCATTCCAGGAGATGATCCGTCCTAGGAAGAAGATAAACGATGTGTTAACCGGCCTTTTGGTCATGTTCCCAAAAGTACACTAGGCACACCCGATTCAACCCATCGCGCGGCGTTAAATCACAAAGTGTCGTCAAAACACCAAGGATCCGAGGCCAACAGAAGTCGTGCAAGCGAGAGCCTCGCGACTCCACAAAACAGCGCATTTAGCCCATTTAGTATCCCTACAGAAACAAGCATTTTAGATCCCTCCAAGATGTGCCGCCATCTTATATTTGTACCTCTCAGCCCACATGAAAGACATTTCAAATCCCTTGGTCAAGATATTTTGAGTCCCTCAAATGTATCCCTAGGATATGAGTTTGTGTCCCTTAAGGGATATGAAAAATCTTTATTTCTTAGGGATACGAGACCACAAACCCCTAGTGGTGCAAACTTGTATCCCTCAGGGGTATAAAAAACTCGTATCCCCTAGGGATACGAGACAATGTATCCCGTAGGGGAATAAACTCGTATCCCCTAGGGGATACAAAAAACTTGTATCCCCTAGGGATACGAGATAATGTACCCCCAGGGGAACAAACTCGTATCCCTTAAGGGGTACGAAAGTTACTTTTGTATCCATAAAGGATACAAAACTACCGTATCCCTCCAGGGATATGCTGTTTCGTATCCCATAGATACGAAATTTGTACCCCTTAGGAGGAATACAAATTCCCTTATGCAATACTAGGGGAAGTCGAAATTCTGAATATGGCCTTCCAGGGATATGAAATTTTGCTGTGTAGTCCCCAAATCCTACCTACTCCCACCTAACCCTTCACATATAAATACCTCCAAGCTTGATATTCAAAAGGGTTGGATTTTTGCTGATTTGACATCCCTTGAAGCTCCTGGAACTCATTAATGGCTGCCTAGTTCTCGAGGAAGAAGAAGCATAGAATAAATTTTTTCCAGGACTTAGAATATTGCTGCTATGACTCCAAAATATATGGAAACACTTGTAAACGAATGCCTATATGACATTCAATGCTCGTAACTCAATTGTGTGAATAAAATATTAGCACACTCCTTCAAAGTGGACATAGGCCCCTCACGGACCAAACCACTATAAATCCCTGTGCTATTTACTGCTTTCTGCGCTTAATTTTCCTACACGAAACGATATTCTTAAGTAACTAAAAATCTTTGGGTGTTACAACATTTTTTTCCATCAACATTTTGGTGCTATCACTAAGAACATAGACTCACTTCTTTGTTGCAACTTTCATCTCGACTTCGATGCGCTACTCAGGTTTCTTCCTAACCTATCACTCGAGCCCGCTTACGATGGTTAAATAAGCAAAGAACCGGTGGTCAAAACTTCTGTGGCGGTCGACGCTGCTACATCTCAAAAACTTCAATCAGTGGGAGACCCGACCGAAATGAACATCCTTGTGCCTACGAATCCCGATTTTTCGGTAACTCAAGAGCAAATTTACGTGCTCAATAAGAGGTTGGAAAACAGATCTCTAGAGCTTAATGAGGCATTGAAAAACAACAACAACCTTATTCGTCAACTCCAGGAGAGTCAACATTTTGTCGATCAACTTCAGCTTGCTCAGAACAGCGCTCGACTGTGGCACAACTCCTCATAAAGTGCCTCTTACGAAACTGGGGGTGAAGCCAAAGAAGGAGATTCACTCTCAACGCTAATGTCGTCGTCCGCACTAACGACCATACCAACGGCAATGGGAATGGTAGTGGGGCCACCATAACTATCAGCGAGGAAATGCATCAACACGACCGTTCTCGGTTGGTTAGCAACGATGAACCAGGTTCAAACAACCGACCCTCTCCTTAATAGAATCCAACTGTAACTGTTCTAAACTTGGGCCCTACTCGTCTAGCAACTACGAAGGCCTAAGTTCCACCTAATTAGAATCTGCATCAAGCTGCTTAACCTCATCAATCATACCAGAATTAGGCTAACAATGCTGATGACATAGATGAGGACGAGCCTTATGTCCATCCCCAAAGGTGTTCGAGACCGAGGACCCCGAGGTGAATAACAACCGTTGGATTCAACTATTGGATCTTCTTCCAGCATATCTTCCCGATATGGTCTGAACGATCATGAGAAATATGCGAGGGAACGTCAACGATGTGTGGGAAACCCACTTGATATGTAACCGCTTCACCTGGTCTGTGCACGAAGATGAGTGGCCACGACGCTTCAACATGCCACAACATGCAGCCTACGGCGAAGAACCGACCCCTGCACTTTCCTAAATCGCTATGAGTGCCACAAGGATTCCAGCCGAGCCACCGACGCAATCAAATGTAAATGCTTCCCAATTTTCTTGGAAGGCACGACTTTGCTTTGGTTCACTCGTCTCCAGACTGATTCTATCTCCACCCTTGACCAATTAGCTACTAAAATGGTCAGGCAGTTCTAAATGCATGTTCCTACGCTGAAGAAAACTCCTACCCTCTCCAACCTCTACCAGGGCCTAACAGAAACTCTCAAAAGATACATCGAGTGTTTCAACACCCCACTCACTGATGTTGACGATCTGTAACCTCGCATGGTCCTTGTCCAGCTCTCCAAAGGCATCCTCGCTGACTCCAAATTTGGAGCATGGATACACAAAAGGCAGCCGAAGACTCTAGAAACCTTATATGAGAAAGTCAGACGGTTCCTGTGTCAAGTGGAAGCTTGGAGCAATAGTGCTACCCAAGGCAGCCACCCTAACAACCAAAACACTGGCACCATTGAAGACAGTGTCAAAGGAAAGCAAGTCAGAGAATCTTCCAACAAGGGTAAAGGGGAGGTCTCGTACAAGCCCAAACCAAACAACGACAAAGATAGCGGTCGCAACAACAATCAAGCTCATGCAGATAACAAGATGCACGACCACGATCAAAATTACAGGAACTACACTTTACTCAACCGTGATTTGGAAGCCTTATACTTAGAAACCTGAACACCCTTCAGTACAAGAAGCCCAATACCAGGGAATCTACCGACCAGGAGAAAAACTCCGGCAAGTATTGCAGATTCCATGACATGTTTGGGAACAATACTAACAACTATACCAACCTCAAGGAAGTGATTGAAAAGCTCATACGCGAGAAACATCTGGAACAGTACGTTCAGAATCATGCTTCTCCCGAAACAGCCGCGGGTCCTTCAATGCCCGCTTTCCTCTATCCAGTGCGGCCCTAAGGCCCCCAAACTAAAGACCACGCGACATTATGATCAACACTATCTGCGGTGGACCTCACCCTTCTCATGACAGCTTTAACAAGATGAATGAGTATGCCAACTCTGTTAAACATGCTACCTACAAAGCATGCTCTTTGTAACAACCCGCCTGGAGTGAGCCTAAATTTCGACCTAGAAAAGGCCCATCGAAACTTAGAGCCATTCTAAACGGTTTGTTGGTTTCTGTAAGGAATTACATTTGCACAGATAATATATGTATACACTTTGAATGGAAACCTCACACAGTGGAAAGAGAAAATATAATACTGAAATAAGATGGACAACTTTATTAAAAATCACATAATTCCAACACAGCAGTCAAGATTACATTTGTTTCATAGGTACATCAATAGATTCAGCCTCAAAAGCTTCCATAAGAAGTATAATACCAATAATTAATAAAAGCATGACATCTTCGTCTTTAGCCTCCATCCTTATTTCATCCATGAATTCTACCTCATATACTGACCTGTTGCATATGCTAAGGAAAGTGGTCGAAACATAATGTTCTGTGTGAATGAAATATGGTGTTTACTTAAAGTCCATCCCTATGTTTTTAGTAGGTTACATATGCCAAGTTATGTCTATGCAGCACACAAAATTCACACAAAAACAAAGTATCTAACCAATGAGGTGGATATCCAAGTCAATCGTTCCTTAATATTTTTAGGGTCAGGACCCAACGAGGTGGGCATTCTCAATTACTTATGGACCTATTAAAGGTGGATTCTAAGGATATCTTATAACCTTGAGGCAGACCCTATCATTTTTAATCCCCATCCTAGTACATCAATGTTCTTAAGTCTATACTCTCAATTGTAATATGAGTAGTATTGCGAATGTTACTACTTAACTGATATTACGGTAGAATGCATATGTCACTCAAGACTTCCCTTAGATAGTTGGTGAGCAAGCAATGGCCACATATCTTTTATATACCAATCCTGCCTCTTGTTGAGGCTTACAAACTTGTAGAGGAAGTGGACATTCCCCGTGAACTACCCTACTCCATTATCGCTTATTCCTAACCACTTCTAGAGAAGGAGGACCCATAGACTTACTTCGAATCTAATAAGGGTGGGTCTCGTGACTTTGGTTCCTCTCCAAGGAATATACCTTCGGAGGGATCCTAATACTAAAAACTTAAGACCCAAATCGGATAAGAAAAGAGTCAACCACTTAAGACCTTCTCAAGGTGTAGTAAACCTACCTATTTTCACACACAATAGACTTATATATATTCCATTTGAAAACCCCAACTAAACATAGATTCATTGGGCCTCTCAGCCGTCGGGTGGTCGACCTAGGCTGTCGATCGGCAGTCGACACCCTTCAAGGGGGCGCTTGGCCTCCTGGTTGCTGAAACACCTAATAAATTTATGTGGCACTGAGGTGCTTAATTAAAAAATATGTTACTTTATTTTCTAATCTCTTTCCTTACTTAAAATATTTTCTGTCTCCTTTATCTTATCGTCGGTTTGAAATTCAAATTCAACTTTATTTACTTTAATATATTTTGGATATATATATATATATATATTACTCATCTGATTATATATATACACACACACATATCTATATATATATATATTCGAGTTTTACTATCCAATTTCATTTGCTTGTATCTTCTCCATACATTCACCGTTTTCAGCTTATAATGTATGAAAACGATTCGGAATTTCGACACAAATCCAAATAAAAGATTTTCGTAGCCAAATTCCTAAAGCTGCAAAATCTCATTTTCTAGCCATATTATTAAATTGTTTATTTTTATTTATTGTTAATATTTATATCTTTACGTATATTTTATGGAGTGTTACATTCTCCCCCCTTAAAATAGATTTCGTTCCAAAATCTGTTTGAAGGGGAAAAAACACAAGTTGCTCGAAACATCCATGTTTTTTTTAATTCATCCTTAAGCATACATGACTCGCTGTGGTTACGAACTGCAGACCCACTAATGTGAGCTCTATCCTAGCCTGTAGGTGTGATAAGTGATGCAATATGTATGCAAAACAACCTAAATATGCATATATTTGTATATGAGTGCGCCTGTGCAATGCCATCGTATCCATTTTCAAACGTCTTATCTAACAATCATGATGCATCCATAAATGTTATTTTGAGGAAAAATTTCCTGAGAAAAGCTCTGGGTGATTTTGTCTCATCTTGTCCTCGGTCTCCCGTGCGCTTTCCGCAGGGCCATTTCCCCATTGTACTCAGACGAGGCAAACAGTTTTGTTGCGGAGTCTCTTGGTACCATGCTCTACAATCCTTGAAGTTTCACGGGGAACCATGGGCTCTAACTTGAGCTTTTTTATATCCCCAATTTCATCAAGCTCGATTCCGATAGTAGAATCATGAAGGCATTTCCTTAGACGAAATACATGAAAAAAATTATGGATCCCTGATAGACGCTCTGCGAGATCTACTCGATAAGCTAAAGACCCTATCTTCTAGATGATGGGCAATGGTCCAATAAATATGGGAGCCAACTTCCCAGTCTTCCCAAACCGAACAGTCTTCTTAAGAGGGGGTATATTTACGAATACCAAATCTCTAACATCAAACTCAAGTTCCCTCCTTTATTTATTGGCATACGATTTCCGATGGTCCTGGGCTGCCTTCATCCTCTGCGTGATCAAGGATATCTTCTCCGTGAAATCACAGACGAAGTCTGGTCGGATAAAACCTTGTCGATAGTTTTCACCAACAAGTTGGCGATTTACATGGCCTCCCGTAAAGTGCTTCAAAAGGGGCTATACCAATCGTCATTTGAAAACTATTGTTATAGGTAAACTCTACGAGTGCTAGGTGCTGATCCCAAACTACTCCAAAGTCGATGATGCAAGCTCTGAGTAAGCCTTCCAAAATCCAATTTACTCTTTCCCTCTGGCCATTAGTCTGTGGATGATAGGTTGTGCTTAGGTTGAGGGTCATTCCCAATGCTGCTTGTAGGCTTCTCCAAAATTCGCTTGTGAAGAGGGGGTCTATATTACTCACAATACTTGATGGGATACAGTGTAATCTGACTATCCTTGACATATAACTGGGTTAACGAAGCTGCAGTCCTTGTCTTTTTGACTGGTATAAAATGGGTGCTTTTGGTTAAATGATCTATCATAACCCAAATGGCCTCATTACCTCTTTGGCTTATAAGAAGTCTGTCTACAACGTCCATAGAAATATGTTCCCACTTCCACATGGGGATCTCTAAAGGTAGTAATAACCCTCTAAGTTTCCTTTGCTCTGCTTTTACTTTTGGCACGTCAAACATTTGGCCATGAACTCGACTACATCTCTCTTCATTCCTTCCGAATGGAGATTCCTCTTCATATCTTTGTACATTTTATCCCTACCGAGGTGTATGGTCATTTTTGACCTATGGCACTTCCCTGTAATTTCTTTCCACAATCCATCATCCTTAGGGATGTAAAGTCGTCCATCCCAAAGTAAACTTCCATCACCGCCGATGGAATATCTAACCGAATAGGGAAAGGTCTCCTTCTTCCCCACTTACTCCTTTATGCTTCTTAAGTCTTTGTCAAGATTTTTTGTGCTCCGAATCCTCTCTCTTGGAGTAGGTCTAATGATCATATCTCTAAGAAAACCATTAGAAGTGGTTAGTGAGGGTTGCAAATTAAAATTTGAGAGAAACAATAATTGTTTCCATTTTGAGATCGCATTTAAGGTTGCATGTTTCCTGCTTAATGCATCCGCCACAACATTCCCTTTTCCTGGGGTATACTGGATCATGAAATAAATGAGGCAGTATATTCCATCCAACCGTTGTTGTTTCAAGTTTAGATCACATTGAGAAAATAAATACTTTAGGGACTTATGGTCGGTAAAAAGTTCCAATTTCTCCCCTAAAAGATAGTGCCTCCACATTTTAAGGGCGAATACTACTACGGCTAAATCAAGGTCAAGAACTGGGTTTCTTTTCTCCGGATCCTTGATTTGTCTACTAGCGTAAGCAACAACTCTTCCTTCTTGCATAAGGATCGCTACTAAACCGGCCCCATATGCATCAGTGTAAACTGTAAACAATTTCGAACCATCGGGTATAATTAGGATTGGCATGGTAGTTAATACTTCCTTTAATTTCCTAAAGGTTACATCACATTAATTACTCTAAGAAAATTTCAAATTCTTCTTTGTTAGTTGGGTTAAAGGAGTGGCAATCTTTGCAAAGTCTTTAATGAATTTGCGATAATATCCGGCCAATCCAAGGAAGCTTCTCATTTCTGTAGCATTCTGTGGTATCCTCCATTCCTTAATTGCCTCGATCTTTACAGGGTCCACGGCCAAGCCTTCACTTGACACAGTATGTCCTAAAAATATAACTTCTTCCCTCCAGAAATGGCACTTCGAAAATTTTTCTTTCAATCAGTTGTTTCTTAAAATCTCTAGAACTTGTCTTAAGTGATTTTCATGCCCTTTATGGTCCTTTGAAAATATAAGCATATAATCTAAGAAGACTACCACAATCTTATTTAGAATGCCGCAAAACACTCTACTGATGAGGTCAACAAAGAAGGTGGTTGGATGCGTTAGTCCGAAGGTCATAACTTCCCTTTGGAACAGTCCGTCCATATTCTTAAACGTAGTTTTGTCCTTGCTGTCATTCGCAATTCTTAACTGGTGAAATCCAATAGCATGGTCTAATTGGGAAAATACAAGGGCTCCTCCCAAGTGGTAAAAAAGCTCATCAATTCTAGGTAAGGGGTACTTATTCTTCTTGGTCAATTTATTAAGTTCCCTATAATCCACACAAAGTCTTAAAGATCTGTCTTCTTTAGTGGAAAACACAACAGGTGCACCCCAGTTTGAGGTACTTCGTCGAATGGAACCTTTTTGTAATAATTCCGAAATCTGCTTAGCCAGGTCTATTCTATCCTTATGCGCCATATGCCTCAAAGGTAGTGCTATTGGTCTAGCATCCTTCTCTAGGTCAATACGAAAAGAGATTTCTTTGTGGCGTGGAAGTCCCGTGACTTCCTCATAAACATCCAAGAACTCACATACTATAGGGACTGAAGATGGTCCTTCTGAGGTAGGAGATAAGGAATATAACAAAGCTTTATCCTTGTTTCTAACACTACAAGGAATACTCAGACTACGTCCTCCTCGGCTCCTAAGATGAACGATTCTCTTGTCGCAATCTAGGACGGCCCCATTAAATGATAGCCCATCCATACCTAGGATAAGGTCATACCCCATAAATTCAATGCATACCTTTGCAAAGGAACTCTACATTGTCGACCTCCAATACAAGGTCTTTGCAAAACAACTCAAGATACTTAGATCCTCCGATAAGGTTGGCCACCTCTATCGACTATCAGAGATAGACAAGGGAAGGTTCAACAGATTTACTAGTCTCTTAGAGATAAAAGAACGAGTCACTCCGGAATCGAACAAGGTGTATACGGAATTTCCAAAAATAGAAGTTATACCTTCAAGTGTGTGTTGCCCTTGGTCTTTTGAGTATCTACTTTGAATCGGTGCTTCTTCTATTGCATAATTCTGGCCACATCTGATAACTTTGGGCTTTGGACAGTCCTTAGATATTTGTCCTTCTTCATGGAAGTTGAGACACTTTCCTTTGAATTCCTTCTTTGGTAATGAGGTCCTATAATCCTTGGCTTCATGGACCTTGTGGTTGCACCTCGTACATGTCTTTGCTTCTTTCTGAATTTACCCCTTTCTTTATGTTCTTCCACCATTCCTTTTTTTATTGGAATTCCCTTATCCTTTATCACCTTCTTTATCCTCCTTGGAACCTTCAACCGTGCATAGGATAGTTTTCTCTAATAGGGTTTTAAAATTTGCCCCAAAAGTTAAATCGCTAATAACGTTTCCTTGAGTGGGGAGTTCAGCCCTTTAACAAACCTCAAGGCTTGTTTATGGGGGTATCTACTAAACCTCTCCCAAACTTACACAATTCGGTAAATTTGGCTACATACTTTTGCAAGCTCAAGCTACCTTGCTTGAGGTGAATGAATTTCTCTAACTGGATAGTCATTTCCTCCCTGGCAAAAAAAATTCTTCGAAACGGGTTTTGAATTCGGCCCATATAAATATCCGTCCCTCATTCTCTACTGATACTAAATTCCTCCATTCAAAGGCCTCATCTTTCAGCTGACAGGCCGCAATTCTCCTTTTCACTTAATCAGGCCAGCCGGTAGCCTTGAAAATTCTTTCACAGTACGCTATCCGAGATTGGGCATTAGTAAAACTTTCCAACCCAATGAATGATTTCCCTCTAAGATTCATGAAGCCTTTATGGAAGCAAGAAAAGTCAATAGCTACCCCAATGGTAGGAGCTGTAGGTGCCACTGGGCGGGATTAGCAACACGGACCTATTCCCTAGTACGGATGTGCTGTTGGAACCATTCTGGAAAAATATTGGGGCCTTTCCTGGTTTCCCTTCTCAGCAGGATTATCAGTCACTCTACTGTCTGAAAAGAAAAGGAAGAATCCTTGAGTGAGTACTCCTAAGATAGTATATAAAATGAAAAGGAAAGAAAATGATAAAGTTGCCTAGTATAGATGCATATGCTTATTGGGGTAAATATATTTGTATATATTGGAAAACCATTTTCTAATTACAAATATGCCTCTCATACGTATAATTTCCCTATAATCGGGTAATCTAGGCTTTCATACCAAATGTAACAACCCGCCCGGAATGGACCTAAATTTCAACCTAGAAAAGGCCTATCAAAACATAGAGTCATTCTAAACGGGTTGTTGGTTTCTATAAGGAATTACATTTGCATAGATAATATATGTATACACTTCAAATGGAAATCTTACATAGTAGAAAGAGAAAATATAATACTGAAATAAGATGTAGTACTTTATTAAAAATCACATAATTCCAACACAACAGTCAAGATTACATTTGTTTCACAGGTACATCAATTGATTCGGTCTCAAAAACTTCGATAAGATGTACAGTAATAATAATTAATAAAATCAGGACATCTTCATCTTCAGCCTCCATCCTTATTTCGTCCATGGATTCTACCCCGTCTACTGACCTATTGGATATGTTATGGAGTGGGGTCAGAACATAAAGTTCTGTGTGACTGAAATATGGTGTTTACTTAAAGTCCATACCCTATGTTTTTAGAAGGTTACATATGTCAAGATATGTCTACGTAGCACACAACGTTCACACAAAACCCAAGTATCTAACCAATGAGGTGGATACCCAAGTCAATCGCTCATTAGTTTTTTTAGGGTCAAGACCCAACGAGGCGGGCATTCTCGGTGACTTATGGCCCTATTAAAGGTTGATTCTTATGATCTCTTATAACCCTGAGGCAGACTCTAGTTCCTTAAGACCCCATCCTAGTACGTCAACGCCCTTAAGTTCTGTACTCTCAATTGTAATATTAGAAGTAGTATTTCGAAATTTACTACTTAACTGATACTACGGTAGAATACATATGTCACTTAAGACTTCCCTTAGGCAATTGGTGAGCATGCAATGGCCACATATTTTTATATACCAATCCCGCCTCTTGTTGAGGCTTACAAGCTTCTAGAGGAAGTGGACATTCCCCATCAACTACCCTACTCCATTACCGCTTATGCCTAACCACTTTTAGAGAAGGAGGACCCATAGACTTACATCGAATCTAATAAGGGTAGGTCCCATGACTTTGGTTCCTCTCCAAGGTATAAACCATCAGAGGGATCCTAGTCCTAACCAATTAAGACCCAATTAGATAAGAAGAGAGTCAGCCACCTAAGACCTTCTCAAGGTGTAGTAAACCTACCTACTTTCACACACAATAAACTTATATACACTTACGCACACACTAGATCTCCCACATTAAAGTGTATACCTGTAGATGCTGGTTATGTCAGAAGGTTCCAGACAGGCTTCTACTACAAGTAGGTTTAACCTTGTGTCATAGTGTACTAAGTTTGAATGGCACATGGCACCCAAACCTCTCACATTAGTTGGGCCTACTTGTGGTTGCTGGACTTGTCGGTCGGTTCCGGGCAGACTTATACCACAAATGGCAACTAACCTCGTGTTTGTATGTCACTATTAATATATGTAAAGCCATTCTATACACACACAAGCAATCAGCATATAAATTAATGGGGACATTTCAAATTCGAATCCTATCCTAATCGCATTTATTACATTAATACTACGTTAGTTACGTTGATTACGCTATATTGATATAATGATTATAACGCATAAATAATGCTTAATATTCATATGGACGAGAGAACGTTCTAACAAGACAAAAAATTTTAATTTGTCTAAATTAAGGTATACAAGTTAATTTTCCATATTTTGATTGCTACAATTTAGTTATGATGGCATTATAACACAATAACAGATAGTAGTGAATGGAAAATACACATACGTACAAATTTCAACTAGCATCCTATGCTTATTGGGATGATTTTAATAATGGATCAAGAATTGAGTATAATATACACACATACACATATTTTCATAAATATATACATGTAACGACCCATATTCTACGTATCGGAGGATCATGGAGTATTTATTTTATTTTCATACGAAGTCATATGGTCGTGTAACTTTAGGAAACGACTATTGGGGTTATTTCCCACATTCACGATTTTTGCCGAATTTTAAATGACCATTTTACCCTTGGGGAATCTTGTTTAGCCTATAACTTTTGATTGGTAAATAGTTTTGAACTAAAACCACTTCCATTGAATTTGGATGATGGTTTCCCACCCCGTAGAGTTGTCACATTAATCAAAAGGACATATCGTTTGGCAGATATGGCTGAAATAAGATTTGAAGATGGAAAAACATCCTAGTTGGGCATAATTAAGTGATTAGTAGCTAGGCCTATAACTCATTTCGGGATTAGAGTTATGGGAGGGATGAAAGGAGATGGAGAATAGTCTCCTTTCATTTTCCTAGTCGCCACAAACATTTCTCTAACCCTAATCACGGCTTCCATCTTCCAAAACTCTCTCTAATCACTTTCTAATAAGTAATTGATCAAATCTACATCAAATCAAGTCTGATTAACATCATATTCAAGATAGAGCTACTGCACCACATTAGGATCCGAGCCAAATCAGTACAAGTTTCAGATCTAACATTTATTTTTAGCTAAGGTGAGTGATTAGTATGTTTATTCACTAATTATGGCAAATTAGGGATGATTAGTGATAATTAGAGAATTAATGACTTAGAAAAGTATGGAAAAATATGTAAAAACTCTAGAATCATATTTTATGTCGCTGGTATAAATTTAGGTTAATTTGGATTAAATTTGCTAATCACGGAATTTAGGGGATTAAGGAAAAATCATGGATTAAGGTATGTTTGACCTAAAATAGCCTATTCAATTGATGGTTTGATCTTTTTTATTTGTCCTATATGTTATTACTATTGTCTGGGATGTTTTATGACTGTTTAGTAAAGTTAGAATGGTTGATAATGTTGTCATATGGCAAGAATGGACGATACAAGCTTGCTGGAAAATCTGTAGAGTTCCGGATCGGATGGGATTCGAATCGAGTAAGAATAGCTGAACCAAACTAGAGCTTAAGCATGAAGAATCATGGTGAGAAGGAAGGCCACTTGCATTGTGTCGGAGTTGGGACCGGACCGAAGCTTGGCATGGGATCAGATCGGATCAACTAGAGGATAAGAGGAACGAACTGAACCCAAACAATAGGACCGAACCAAGCCCAAACAAGAGGACCGAACCGAACCCAGACTAGAGGATCGAACTGAACCCAGACAAAAGGACTGAACCGAACCAAGGACCTCGAACGAACTGAAGAGAGGGCCTAGTGATGACCCGAGCTGAGCCAAGGTGACGAACTGAACCAACTGGATTTGAGCTTCTACCTCTATGTGACGACTCTTAAGATCAGAGCTGAGCGTTTGGTTGGTTTGGTTTATCCAATGATGAAATTTGTCAAACCAAACTAAAACCAATAAAAATGGAAACCAAATCAAACGAACCAAGTTAGGTTTGGTTGGTTCGGTTAATTATCCGATTAAGCCGAACTAAAAATGTTTTATACTTTGTGTTTGGAATATTCACTATAATTTGAAATGAATTATAAATATTTGATTAGAGTATTATTATTTATGATTTTTGTGCTTTCTAATATTAATTTTACACATAGGTGATGATTAAAATTTATTTAAGTAACCAAACTAAACTAAAAATATTTATTATAACATCGATAATTTTGAAAATATAGTAAAAGTTTGGTTCATTTGGTTAAACCAATAAACAATGTTAATAATTTTCCGGGCCAATTACAAACCGATTTAATTTCAAAACCGAACCAAACTGACAAAATAGATTGATTTGGTTGGTTTATTTGTTTTAACCAAATAATGCTCACCCCTACTTCTGAAGACCAACTCCAATTCGACCAAAACTCGAGATGCAAAGGAAGTCCAAATGGGGAGTTATTACTCAGGATCCAAATGGGAACCAACGAGTTAACTTCTGGAGTTGGGCTTTGCTGCGGGACGTGTGCAAAGGAGTTATCAATATCTATAACTTTGGTTCACCATTGAGAGAGGGTGCATGTAGACAAACCAGAGCCAAGGATGTGTGGAGTGGTTGGCCCATAAAATAGAGCCAGGGATGTGTGGACTGGGTATGGTTACTGACTATAGATCAGGGCAGTGTGGTCATAGCAATAGTTGTATGGAGTTGGACTCCTTCATGGCCCCAATGGATTTGGTGATCAGAGTAGTGGATATCGTATGCTTTACGCACTGAGTGAGAGACGTGAGGATGATTGCTATGTTCGATGTTTGCTATCACCATGACTCGCACACTCCCATTTTGCACTCTATGTTAGTGTCACCTTAGAGTATTGTACATCTTGTTGTGCTAACTCTTTGGTTGAAGGTCTAGGTCAGGTATGATTATTTATACCTGTTATTGCTTTATGTAGTGGTATAGATTTGTTATCGCTCATATTAGACTTTCATCTGACCCAGAGTTTTGTCTCTTCTTATTACTCTAGGTGCTCATAAACGAGAAGACTAGAGGTAGGCTAGGTGGTTATGCACGAGTAGTTATCCAAAGATGAGCATGAGGCTTCTACGTACTTTATATATATTCTCCCTGTGTTGTTGATAGTCACTGCTTTGGGTATTAGTAGTGTACCTGTTTTGTTCCCTTTTAGAAACGATATTTTAAAGTTGTAATAATTGTATATGAAGCTTTGTTTTGGATTCCGCTACATTGATGAATATGGTTTAGTTTTTCAGCTTTGTCTCGCCTGTTTTATATCAAGTTATGTTATTATTATTATATTTTATCCCATGCGCTGAGATATGTACTACAGGTTCTTTGTTCGTCGTTTCCACCCTTTTGACGATCGTCCCATGCTAGTCGGGCACTAGCACAACGCATTTCGGGGAAATGTCTGGTAGTACGGGGCAACCGTCACACTTGGTACCATAGCCTAGGTTTCTTAGTTTAACCTGGGGGAAGACATCAGGGGGAGATAGTATACGTATATGAGAGCGCGTATTTGTGATATTTCGGTTTTCAAAAGCTATATATATACTATTAGTATATCAAAGGATGAAGTCGCACTTTGATGGCACCACTAAGGAGATGGTTGATCATTTTCTCTTTACAGATTGAACGATGAGCTCAAATATGAGGAGCGCAGTAAAGAACCCCGCATCGGGAGTTGAATGCGGAGCGGGTTCAGGGTCCATCAATGGGAATGTCCCTGATATAAGGACGATGGTTACAGCCTTTATGCGAGAGATGCTTAGGGATGCTCAGGGAGCAGTTTCTAATGCTGCTAATGGTGGTGGTGCAGTAGTGTAGGTTCCTAGAGCCGATTTCGCCAAGCTCAGCAAGGATTATACTAGTCTTGGCGGTAAGCCGTTCCATGAAACGGAATTGGCTACGGAGGTTCAAGATTGGCATGATAGTTGTGAACGTATCTTCGAGGATTTGGGGATCGATGATGCAATGAAGAGAAAGCTAGCATCACGGCAGCTTCAAGGACGTGCTATGAATTGGTGGAATGCCATTAATGCAGCTACTCCTGAGGATCAAATTACTTAGAATCAGTTAAAGAATCACTTCAGTAACAAGTTTATTCCAGCCGCTCAAAAATCAGTATTTTTTAGGAAAATTTTGGAACTTAAGTAGAATGGTAGGGCAGTCTCAGAATATACTGCTGAATTCGATACCTTATAGAAATATGGATTATCTCTTATCGATACTGCTGAGAAGAAGAACGAGAAGTTCATAACTGGCATAGATGGGCACTTGGGGGAAAGACCTGTAAACCATATCGAGACATTCGAATCTATTGTGGGAAAGGCATTGAGATCAGAAAGCCTTTACCCTAAGATGAAGACTGAGGTCGCTATTACATCTGTAGAGGAGTCGAAACCACGGCCAAGCGATGATGGCAATAAGAATTCCCAAAATAAGAGAAAACGGAACCAAACCAAGGATGGTCAGAAAAAGAAGAATAAGAAAGATATCAAGTGCTTTAGTTGTGGCAAGAAGCGCCACTATGACAGAGACTGTCGAGCAAAACTAGGGGAGAAGAAGTGCTCCAATTGTGGCCAAGCGGGACATCTCAAGGATAAATGTCCACAACCCCCTAAGGAGAAGAAGATCATGAAAGCATATGCTATCAATGTTGTTCCTTCTTCATCGAATGCCCCAACCGCGGCGGAGAAGGGAAAGGGTTTCGTTATTCAAGGAATGCTTTCTATTTATGATGTTCCTGTTCGAGTATTGTTTGATACCGGAGCTTCCCATTCCTTTGTATCTAGTGACCTGGTAGATAGGTTGGAATTGGAACCCGAGATTATCGATAGACTTTTAGTTGTGATGAACCTGATCGGTGGTTTGACTAGCCTTTGTATGATTTGTCGTAATTTGTCTTATCGAGTCATGGATGTATGTTTGCTTGTAATTGCTTGGTTTTAGGGTTACTGGGTTTGGCATTATTTTGGGAGTCGATTTCCTCCAAAGGTATAGGGTGGTGGTAAACTGTGAGGGCTCTTTGGTGACCATTAGAGCGGATTATGGGCGGAGGGTGGCATTGGGTTGCCTACCTAGTGATGAGGTGATAGCTAGATTTCTAAATTCCCTCGACATCCCACATGATGAGTTATCAGATGTGTCTATTGCTGGCGAGTATCTGGACATCTTTGAGGAAGTGATCGGACTTCCACCACACCGAGAGATCAAGTTTCAGATTGATTTAGTGAAAGATGCTAGACCTATAGTGATGCCTCTTTGTCGTACGGTGTCAAGGGAGCAAAGAGAGCTCGAAGTGCAAGTAGGCGATCTTTTGAAGAAGGGATTTATCCGGAGAAGTGTTTCCAAGTGGGAAACACCAGTTGTATTTGCTACTAAGGCCGATGGTTCCGTTCACTTACGTATGGACTGCCGTGAGTTGAGCAAGGTGACTAGGAAGAATAAGTATCCTTTTCCACGGATATATGATTTGTTTGGTCAACTAAATGGAGTAAGAATGTTCTCCCAGTTGGATTTCGCGATAGGATTTTATCAGCTCCTAGTAGAAGCTAAGAGTATACCTAAACGGCATTTTGGATGCCGTTTGGATTCTATAAGTGCTTGGTTATGCCATTCGGGTTGACCAATGCACACGCATATTTTGTGGATCTTATGGATTGGTTTTTCAGGGATCAATTAAATAAGTTTGTCCTTGTGTTCGTGGACGATATCTTGATTTACTCGAGGACAGAGGAAGAACACAAGGAACATTTGAGGACAGTGATGGAGGTGTTGAGGAAACACTAATTGAAAGTGAAATTTTCTATGTGTCACTTCTGGAGGAGAGAAGCGAGGTTCTTGTGCCATGTTGTTTCAGAGAATGATATTGCCTTGGATCCTACGAAGGTGGCTATGGTGCAAGATTGGTCTGCGCCCAAGAATGCAACGGACGTGAGAAGTTTCTTGGGATTAGCTGGATATTATCGTAAGTTTGTTCAAGACTTCTCCAAGATAGCAACACTGTTAACTCAGTTGACCAAGAAGAATCAAGCTTTTGCTTGGGATGAAAGGTGTGCGAATGCATTTAAGAGTCTAAAGGAGAAGCAAACGTGTGCACCAGTGTTAGTTATTCCTAAAGGGAACAAAGAGATGACGGTATACACAGATGCCTGTGGTACCGGACTAGGTGCTGTACTGATGCAAGGAGGTAAGGTTGTAGCTTATGCTAGTCAGAAACTGAAACCACATAAGAAAAGATATCCTACCCACGATTTGGAATTAGCAGCGATCGTATTTGCGTTAAAGATATGGAGACACTATCTCCTGGGGGGAAATTCGAGTTTTTACCGATCATAAGTCATTAAAGTATCGTTTCTTTCAAAAGGTTTTAAATCTTCGTCAGCAGATATGGTTAGAGTTATTGGCTTCACATGATTTCAATATCGCATACACACCCGGGAAGGGCAATGCACTAGCTGATGCATTGAGTAGGAGACATGCCAATTTGGGGGCTAGGTTCTAGAATGGAAATGGGAACAAGTCTCAATGGATTTCATTGATGGTTTACCAAGGACTAGATCGGGTCGTGATAGTATTTGGGTGATTGTGGATCGATTGACCAAAAGTGCAAAGTTTATACCGGTCAGATCGAATAGATCGGCAGCTAAATTAGCGGAACTGTATATGAAGTGGGTAGTAAGATTTCATGGAGTACCTAAAGGTATTGTGAGTGACCAAGATCCATTATTTACTAATGGGTTTTGGAAGAGCTTACAAGAGGCTTTAGGGTCAAAATTACATCTCAGTACCGCGTACCATCCCCAAACCGACAGTCAAACTGGGAGGGTGAATCGAGTATTAGAGATCTCTTGAGAGCTTGTATATTGGACTTTGGAGGGTCATAGGATGACCGTTTGCATCTGGTTGAGTTCGAATATAATAATAGTTATCATTCCAGTACTGGTATGGATCCATTTGAAGCTTTGTACAGATGACCGTGCAACTCACCATCATGCCGGCTGGAAACCGGTGAGAAATTTGTGCTTGGGATAGATGTAATAAGAGAAGCTTCAGATAAGATCAAGGTTATTCAACAATGAATGAAGGTTGCCCGAGATAGGCAGAAGAGTTATGCTGATAAATAAAAAAGAAGAGATTTGAAATTCTCCGTTGGCATCTTGGTATTCGTCAAGATTTCTCCATTGAAGTGTGTGTTTCGGTTTGGTAGGAGTGGTAAATTAGCACAAAGGTTTGCTGTTCCATTTCCAGTTCTCGAACAGGTTGGGAATTTAGCATATAAAGTTGATTACCTGACAAGATGGTGGGAGTGCACAACGTATTTCATGTTTCTCAGTTAAGAAAGTTCGTACATGATTCAGATATGACTATTTCACCAGATCAGTTGGACGATATCAAGGTAGAATCTGGGGCAGTTGGAAGCTGCAGAATGATTCATATTGTCGGACACGACACGAAGCAACTGCCAAGGAAGACGGTGAAACTGGTTAAGGTCCAGTGGGGTGCACTAACCATATCAGCCAATTTGGCACACCAGGATGCGGGCGTAAAATTGGGCTATAAGCCATATCAAATTTGACAGTGCTCAAATCCGTATCAATCTAAGTTTTGCAATCCGCACCACCCCAAACACCCTTAATCTGACTGTCGATCAACGAAGTCCCGGATTAGTTCATTTGATGTGGCTTTGGACCATATGAAATTCATATCAAATTCCCCTCCACCCTCCCCCCTCCCCCCGTACCTGTACATAGGCACGATCGAGTTTTGCCTTATCAAAACTTTCGGCCAAATAATCCCTCTTTTTATTTTGCAATGGCGACAACTGAATACCCAAATTAGGGTTTTGGTACTCGACCGACTTCCTTTGTTAATAATCGATCCACCGCAGTCCATGATTTAACATCATCTCACGATGCCTTCAGCTAACCGGCGAAGCCTCAGTCCACCGCTGTCCATCCTTCTCGTCGCCTCTGGAGGTGAGTACTAGATCACCATTAAATTTAAATATGAATTAGGTTTAATTTGAATTCGAATTGGGTTTAAATTAGGTTTAATATGCTGTTATTGTGTTTAAATTGGGTATTATCCCCAGTATTATAGTGCGGCAGTGTATTTGCTATCATTTACTTGTGCTGTATTTGACTACCTTGAATTCATACACTTTTCATTGTGCTGCCCTGCTCATTTGTGTGTATTATTGCACCATGTACACTGATCCTTATGACTGATCTGAAGTGCATGTGTATGATTTGATTTGAGAACTAAAGCATACTAGTTGACTGAGCTGCATGTATCTAGTAATTGATATTGGGAAATTTGTGTGATTTAGTAGAAAAGCCGGTGATGGATGCATGAATGAAAATAGAATGGCATTTATAGGTTGAGATTTAGTCAATTTGTTTGGTGTGTCATGTGTGTCACACTGCGTGTGAGTAAAGGCGTAAAACTGCTTTTCCATTTATGACTTGCTGTATTGAACCAAGTTGCTTTATGCTCATGTAACAAATCATTTTTGTTAGTCAACATACGTGCAAAAATAGAAGCTGACTATTAATATAACATGTGTGTGCAGCATGCAGCCTCCGTCATTTGGATGAAGCTAATAAGCATGGATGTGAGTTTGTTGATCTAAACTTCAGGTAATATCTCGCTTTTTCTATGAAAATTTATGTGTTATGTTATAGATACATGAAAATTTATGTGCAAAAATACTTCGTTTGATATCTATAACCTTTGCGGCGAGATCAGTTCGGCCACAAGATTTTGCAAGTGCACGTTTTGTTGCTGCAAACATGGCCTGAGTCCATTTTTGAGTGTCCATAACTCTTTCATATCAAGTCGGAATTCATTAATTCTTTTAGCCTCAAAATCGTAAACAGAAGTGATTTTAGATCAGGTCAAAACTAGAGTATGAATCCATGTTTGAAGCTCTGAATAGGACTGGTTAAGGGCGACCACTCGTAGAACTTGCTAATGCAATGTTATATCAACATTGCAGCCAAGTGACAATAAAGTGAATTATAATAATGTGGACATATCCTCTATATTGCTCTTTAATTAGGCTATAACAATTGTCTTTAATCGAGACTCAGTCTCGACTGAACAAGTAAAAATATTGTAGACTTGCAATATTCTGCTACTAATGAAAATAATAATGTGGACATATATCCTATCCTAAACTATGTGGTTTGCACTTTTTACAGGTCTTTGTAGTGTAAATGCCATATGATATCCAAGCTAATTTATTACCAGGACTTGGATAGAATAGTGTGTTGATATTCCTGAAGGGTTCCTTCATGTCTTGGATATAATGCAATGTTTTGGTGGATGTTCATCTTGAAGGAAGCATTGATTCAACAAGCTCACGACGCCAGTTCGGGTATTTATCACAGCTTATTGTAATGTAACATTATGTATCTTCTTTAGTGTAATGAAACAGCGTGTACTTATTTACTGTAATGTAATCAAATAGCATGTATCATTATATATTGTAATGTAACGAAATATTTCATACAAATGTTTTGTTTACTGTTACAATTGTGAACTAGTGTATCCTTTGTTATATATGCTTTGTGTTACAAATAATATGTGCTGCAGGTTCTACTTATATATATATATATATATATATATAAGATACAGTTTTTAGCCGTATCTACATACACTTTAGATACGGCTAATAGCCTATGTTCATCCATTGAGATACGGGTTAAAGCCGTATCTAATAATTTAACACGCCACTTTTTGATCAACAGCTTTAGATATGGCTAAAACACAACCTAATCAGCATATATGCTGTAGTGGTGATAATGAGAATGACTGTACCTGGGAAACTGAGGAGGGCATAAGGAAGTCGTATCCCGAACTCTTTACCTGGTAAGATTTTGATCGCGATAGAGTTATTTCCTTGTTAGTAAACCGCATGCTAGGACAGGCTTATTGTGTTTATTATGTATGTTTGATTGTTTGTAAGTGGTTGATAGGCATGCGGGACACCATTGTTGTTTTTCTTAATTAAGGAATTTCGGGGCCAGAATTTCTTAAGGTGGGAGAGTGTAACGACCTATGTTCTACATATCAGAGGATCATAAAATATTTATTTTATTTTCATACGAAGTCATATGGTCGTGTAACTTTGGGAAACGACTGTTGGGGTTATTTCCCACACTTACGACTTTTGCCGAATTTTAAATGACCATTTTGTCCCTAGCAAATCTTGTTTCGTCTATAACTTTTGACCGGTAAGGAGTTTTGACCTGAAACCACTTCCATTGAATTTGGATGATGGTTTACCATTCCGTAGATTGGTCACAATAATGAAACGAACATACCGTTTGGGAGATATGGCTGAAATAAAATTTGAAGATGGATAAACAGCCTAATTGGGCTTAAGTATGTGATTAGCAGCTAGGTCTATAACCCATTTCAGGATTAGGGTTACAGAAAGGCTGAAAGGAGTTGGAGAATCATCTCTTTTCATTTTTCTAGCCGTCACAAACATTTCTCTAACCCTAATCATGGCTTCCATCTTCCAAATCTCTCTCTAATCACTAATTGATCAAATTTATGGAAAATCAAGTCGGATTAACATCAAATTCAAGATAGAGCTGTTGTACCACATTGGGATCCAAGCCAAATCAGTAAAGGTTTCAGATCTAACATTTTTTTGGCTAAGGTGAGTGATTAGTATGTTTATTCACTAATTATGGCCAATTAAGGACGAATATTGATAATTAGCGAATTAATGAGTCGGAAAAATATGTAAAAATTCTAGAATCATATTTCATGTCACTGGTATAAATTTGGATTAAGTTTGCTAATCCCGGAATTTAGGGAATTAAGGGGAAAATCATGGATTTGGGTATGTTTGACCTAAAATTGCCTACGTAATTGATGTTTTAAACTTTTTGATATAACCAATATGTTGTTACTGTTATTTGGAATGTTTTATGATTGTTTAGTAAAGTTATAATGGTTGAAAATGCCATCGTATGGCGAGAATAGATGATACAAGCTTGCTGGAAAATCTACAAAGTTCCGGATCGGATCGGATGGGATTCGAATCAAGCAGGAATAGCTGAACCGAACCATGGCTTAAGCATAAAGAAGCATGGCGAGAAGGAAGGCAACTTGCATTGAGTTGGAGTTGACATCGGACCGAAGCTTGGCACGGGATCAGATCAACTGGAGGACAAAAGGACCGAACCGAACCCAGACAAGAGGATCGAACCGAACCCAGACAGAAGGACCGAACCAAACCTAGATAGAAGGACCGAACTGAACCAAGGACCCCAGACCGAACTGAAGTGAGGGCACAATGATGAACCGAGCCAAACCAAGGTGACGAACTGAACTAACTGGATATGAGCTTCTTCCTCTACGTGACGACTCTTCTGAAGACCAACTCCAATTCGACCAAAACCCGAGATGCAAAGGAAGTCTAAATGTGGAGTTATTACTCAGGATCTAGATGAGAACCACGAGTTAACTTTTGGAGTTGGGCTTTGCTTCGGGACATGTGCAAAGGAGTTTTCGATATCTATAACTTTGGTTCATTATTGAGATGGGGGCATGTAGATGAACCAGAGCCAAGGCCGTGTGGACTGGTTGGTCCATAACCTAGAGCCACGGCTGTGTGGACTGGGTAGGGTTATTGAATATAGACGAGGACAGTGTGCTTACAACAATAGTTGTATGGAGTTGGACACCTTCATGGCCCCAATGGATTTGGTGATCAGAGCAATGGATATCGTATGCTTTACGCACTGAGTGAGAGACGCGAGGATGATTGTTATGTTTGATGTTTGATATCACCATGACACGCACACTCCCATTTTGCAATCTATGTTACAGTTACCTTAGAGTAGTGTACATCTTGTTGTGCTAACTCTTTGGTTGCAAGTCCAGGTCAGGTATCATTATTTATACTTGTTATTTGCTTTATGTAGTGGTATAGATTTGTTATCGCTCACATTAGACTTTCGTCTGACCCGGAGTTTTATGTCTCTTCATATTACTTTAGGTGCTCCTAAACGAGAAGACTAGAGGCAGGTTAGGTGGTTATGCACGAGTAGTTGTCCGGAGATGAGCAGGAGGCTTCCACATACTTTATGTATATTCTCCATATGTTGTTGATGGCTTTGGGCATTAGTAGTGTACCTCTTTTACTCCCTTTTAGAGACAGTATTTTAAAGTTGTAATAATTGGATATGAAGCTTTGTTTTGGATTCTGCTACTCTAATGGATATGCTTTTGTTTTTCAGCTTCTATACTGTCTCGCCTATTTTATATTAAGTTATGTTATTATTATTATTATATTTTATTCCATGCGCTGTGAGGCGACTATAGGTTCTTTGTTCATCGTTTCCACCCTTTTAACAATCGTCCGGTGCTAGTCGAGCATTGGCACAACGCATTTATGGGAAATGTCTGATAGTATGGGGCGGCTGTCACAATACATGTATATTTATAAGGTCTACTTTATCTTATTCACCCATTTTGGTGTATTGCACATAAAGACGTATACATTTGATATATTTCAAGTATGAATACATTTGGGTTCAAAGTAGAACCCAAACCTAATCAAATCATGGAACAAACCAAATTTAAACCCTTTTAGGTTATAATCAAATGTTTACATAAGGGTGAATTACACAAAGTAGAAACACAATACCCTTTTTTATTCTTAATTCAATATAAAGATCCAAAATCCACAAACCCAAATATTGACAATTCTTATGCAAACATAGAACAAAGGATTTAGTATTGATGTTATCGTTGCCAAATCCTCTTAGGCATAACTATCAACATGTTAATCTATTAAAAAATAGAATATGCCTAAGAACACAATATTCCACTCATAGATCTAAAAGGAAGAACAATAAAGTCCTTTGTTGTAGATTCAAATTTGGATTCAGCCTTTATGATAAACGTGCTCCAATCCTTCTAATAAACATATTAAAATCATTTTTAGAATCTTATGGATATATAAAACTAAATTCCAGAATTCATACTAAAATCTTTATGAATTTAGATTAGAGAGAAGATAAGAATAAAGTTCAGAGGAATAGAGGAGAAATTCCTAACCTTTCTGGAATTCAGCAATGGTAGAAGTATAATATGGAGGTAGATAAAAGAGAGTGGCAAGGGTTTTGTTATGGGATTTGAGGGCCTATATATAGTTGCTTGTGTGAGCGTGAGTCGTTAGATTACATTGATGTAATCCTGGCCTAATATTTATATATATTCTCTTAGAAGACCCTAACCAAACATAGATTCATTGAGCCTCTCAGCCGCCAAGTGATCGATCTAGGCGGTCGACACCCCTTCAAGGGGAGGTCAACCCTCTGGTTGTCGAAACAACCAATGAATTTATGTGGCGCTGAGGTGTTTAATTCAAAAATACGTTACTTTATTTGCTAATCTCTTCCCTTACTTAAAATATTTTCAGTCCCTTCTATCTTATCCTCAGTTTGAAATTCAAATTCAAATTTATTTATTTTAATATATTTTGGATGTGTGTATATATATATATATATATATATATATATATATTACTCATTTGATAATATATATTCGCGTTTTACTGTCCAATTTCATTTGCTTGTATCTTCTTCATACATTCACTATTTTCAGCATATTATATATGATAACAATTTAGAATTTCGCCATGAATCCAAATAAAAGGTTTTCGTAGCCAAATTCCTGAAGCTGCAAAATCTTATTTTCCAGTCTTATTATTAAATTGTTTATTTTATTTATTGTTAATATTTATATCTTTAGGTATATTTTACGGAATGTTATTCTCTTCCCTAGAAGAATCTATCACTACACCAGAAATGCCAATTAGGCGGTGCTTTGGGCCATATCTAATGTAGTTAGGCAGTGCTTTGGGCCGTATCAGTTTCTTGCATGATTATGAATTCGATACGGCCTTAAGCTATATCTACTTTTTCTACTAGATACGGCGATGAGCCGTATGTAATTCATTATTGGATACAGCTTAAGATCATATCTAATTTAAAAAATATATATAATACAATTAGCTTTATAACCTATGAGAACTACTTTGGTACCATAATAAATCAAGAATGAACAAAACTAATTCATATGACGAGTAAACATGATTTATGTAACATTCGCAAACATCGTCACTAACGTCGATGTTGTTTATATGAACGAGATCATGAGCCTTTATCAAGTGAAAAATATATAGACGAACAATACACAACGACCAAACAAAACAAAAACAACTAACCAATTCCATTTAATGCAGAAAGACCGTAACATAGGCCAGCACTATTGAACACATCGCTTACTGAACCAATCATGTCCAAACATTGATGACCACAAAAATAGTCATGTTCAGAATCACATTTCCAAAAAGGAAACACAGAAAACAACAACATTAAACGCTGCTCCAACTGTCACGATCAAGGTAGTCAAAGTCCACGTTTTATAGTAATGATTAGCAACTATTATTCATGCAAGCAAAAAAAATTCAGCACTACTTCTACATGTATGTGTGATAAATTCATTTTGGTGAACCAATATAAGCACGGGTTCACTAATATTCTAATAGTTGGTCAAACTAGCATCCAAATCTACATTTGAACAAGGTTGTAAAAGTAGATAATAATTAGGTTTGCAATTTCACCTATACCATTGGCTGGTGTAACTGCATTTCCTCTACCAATCTACAATGAGGCAATTAGTTAAACTGGTAAGTAAAAATGGCATAGATAGCATAATGCAATTACTATTGAAGAGAGAGTAGGGTTCATATAAATAGGCATTACAAAGAAGAAGAGGAATAAAAACTAAACAGGAACACTCATATATCAAGCATAATTCCCTCTTCAACAACAACTTTGGTTGCATTCAAGGCATAAGTAACTCTATCTTTCTTCTTATTAACTTATTCTTCACTTTTTCCTCCAATATGAGTTTTAATCATAATATAATCTTCCAGTTACAATCATCTTTACAAAATTAAGAAAATTTTAGGCATATGCTGTGCAATGGATAAAGCATTTCAAGCTCATGCAAAGTTACCAATGTTAGGTAGATAGTTATATAATGCATCAAGACATGCCAGCCTTTCAGTATTAAGAGAATATGAATGATGACATGCATTAATACCCATAAATGATTAGTAATATTGTAGCAATATGGTTATATGCAATAATTTCTATGGTTAGACTAGCTACGCTAAAATGATATGATTTTGAGTTGAAAATCATACTTTTTAAGTTGAAGCTATGGATAGATGTCTCTACTATTTATTTTGCTATCATATTTTCTTAACATAGGAGAGGGTGGCATAGTTTGCCATGTGTTGAGTAAACAATCATGGAAATCTCTATGTTTACTACATGTTAAATCATTTAATGCTTTATACCATAAAGAAGAAAAATCAAGTAGAGAAGTTGAAATAATCTACACTTAGCAAACCTAAATTTTTTGGTATTGGAAATTGTGTCTTTATAGTTTGTGGAAGTAATAGTTAAACTAAAGTATGCATTAAAACTTTCAAAACTTAGTCCTTTTCTTTGATATTCTGACACTTGCATGTGATTAGGAATATTGTAATGCCTCTAGCTTTAGTTTTGTTGAAGATCATCAAAAACCGAGTGCCATTTGCTACTTCTTTGGATTTAAATTCTACATTTTCACTAGTAGGTTTTCAAACACTTGAACATAATATTTCTAAGGCAAACCCACTATGATTCAACCTACTCGGGTGATAGCCCAAATGGAGGCTATATAAATTTCACTTAAAGCACAAGCTTGCAAACTTGCTTGTCTTGACTCATATGTCTGTTATAGTCATTAATAAGGTAAACCTAATTTAATGATAAAAACACATGCTTTCCCTAAAGCTGCCACTAGTAGGCCTACAAAAACGTTGAGTAAAAGGGGTGTTTTCTTAAACCCACATTACTATCTAAATAGAAGCAATGATGTAACAACCCGTATTTTGAATAACATGTTATAACATAAAACAAGGCAGAATTAAATATTAAAATCTGAATCAAGGGAAACGGGCTGTGCCATTGCGTTCGTCTCAGAAAAATACGCGAAATAGTGTCCGAGTTTTCGAAAAACGGAGTCCGTATGACCAAGTTATGGCCCAATGAAGTTTTCAGAAAATTCCAAGCCCGAAAACAGTTCAAATTCAAATTCAGATTCGAATTGCAACCAAGGCAGAATGGGCGGGATTTTTCCCGCCCCAGGCAGGGTCAACACAGGGGTCGACACCCCTGTCGACCCCCCCCCCCAATGGGTCGACCCCCATGTCGACCCATGGGTCGACACCCATGTCGACCCAGGGGTCGACCCCCCCGGTCGGACCAGTTTTTCTGGTGCACCATTTTGACAGGTTAGGTCTTGCTCTAGAAGTTTCTGACGGGAGTTGATGGCTCAGATTCGATTTAGGGTTAATCCTATGGTCAAAATTAACCTAATCACCTATAAAAAGACCCCTAGACCTAGCCTAAACCCTCATTAATCATTCCTACAACTAAATGCTGTCCAAATATTCACCAATCATGGCCTCCATCTTCTTCATGAGAGCATGAGTGTCTCAAATCAATCTATGTCATAAAAGAGCCATCTTTCTTAAGTAAAAGAGCCTTCTTTCTTTGTCATTGGAGTTATTACTTCTTGTTTCAAGGCGTTTAAGTGGAGCTTATTATTTTCTTTGCGGATTTTGCTTGTGGCTTCGTCTCAATCTTTATAAATATTGATCTAGATCGCATAACCGCTCATTGTAAGCCCTATACTACTCTTAGATTCTAACTATGAAGTTAATATGACATGTTGCAAGTTGAGTTTGGGCCTAAGTATGATATGTGCTTTGATCTTATCATGTTATGCATAAACATATTCTATGCATGTTTGTAAAGCTATCACCTTTGCCTTATGCATAGAAAGCTATGACCTTTGATTTGAAATGTTGCATTATGCAACATGAGAACTCTCATAACCTTTATGATAACTTGCATATAATGTTATATGCGAACTTCTAGCCATCATCCTATGTCATTCATGATCATGTTTCACCTATTTGCTTAAGTTGATATTATGCATGTTTTGAGGCCTATGATGTAATATGCAAGCTTATGAACATGTTTATGCCTCATATGCCACCATGTTTAACTTGTAGCCAACCTTATTACCTTTTGCCCTTTTTGTCATGTTTTGCCAAGTTCCCTCTTTTGATCTATGATATGTTATGCGAAACGTACATGCGATGGGAATACGTTGGGTTTGGGTAATATTAATGACATGAAAAACATGGTTTTAAAATATGACATGAACATTGACTTGTGATTATGTTTGTAAACATAATGATGGACATGACACTTAGAAAACATGAGTGGCCAACTCGAGGTTGGGTTGAGTTTGTAGCATAAATCTACCCGGAACCGACCGGCTTAACTAGTGGCTACAAACAATAGGACCCAATGTGAGTAGTTGGTCATGTTGTGCTTAAACCCGAGGTTAGACTAGGTTGTGGTGTAAAGCTACCCGGACCCGCCCCGCTTAACTAGTAACCACAACAAGGTCTAATGTGAGAGGTTGGGTGCATTAAACTAATGAATGCCACATGGTAGGGTTAAGTCATGGACCACTTGAATACTTAACCAATTAGACATGATGGGTTGACGCGGTTAAGTCATGAACCTTGGGTACACTTAACCAACTTGATACTTGATTGGAAGGGGTTAACCACACTTAACCCACTAGAAAACCCTAGTTACGTGGTCCTTCTCAGCAGTAACCCACTAGGTTGTATCGGATACCCTAGGGACTAGGCTAGGGTGGGGCACGATTACTGGGCTGGAGTGTAAGCGACCAAAAAGACGGCAAAAGTAGGTGCGCCATAGTAGATTCCGACAGACCATGGTCGTGCACATTGTCCGGGGATGAAAGACAGACTTGGGCACCAGTAGGTTTTGACTGTGCGTGCTTGTTTCGTGTCAGTGGTTGACACCCTAGGACCGGATACACCCTAGGGTGGACCTAGCACAGTCGACTACATTTCATGTTTGGACCGTATGACACCGATACACGACGAGTTAGGCTTTTAGGGAGCCGATCGACTAGACCGAGTAGTTGGACCTTGATTTAGGTCATCTCATGGGTTTGGGCCAGCTTTGGGCCAAGGGATCATTTCTTGTTTATACTTGACATGGATTGGGATACTAGTACACACTTGGTGCAACTTAACCTTGTATATGCGATGCCACAGTTGATCTATCTTGTTATGCCAGTTATCACCCTACACCTCATCTCTGTTTACATGTTCAGTTAACTTTATTAGTTTCTATACTAATAGTAGATAGGACTTACCAGTCTTTTTGACTGACCCGTTTTCTTTCGCCTCTTTTCTTCCGTTCCCCCCCCCCCCCCAGGTTTACAGGGTGGGAACACTAGTAACTAGCTTGGATCTTTAGCTGCTTTTCTGGATAGCTCATGTACGGTTTGGACTTGAGCATGCTATGGCCTTATTCTACCTTGGGGATAGTTTACTTTATGTTATTTCCAGTTTTCAGTTTATGTTTTTTCTAGACTTTGTTTTGTGGAAAATAATGACTCAGTACTTTGATGTAACTTGACTATGGTTTTGAAATACTAGTTTTATCCGCTGATTTACTTACTCTGTTTTACTTATATGTTCTGTCTTGTGATATCTGCATGCATGATTACCTCGTTTAACGCCCCTCCAAAGCTAGTGTCCTTGCAAGAGTGGCACTGGCGGAGGTGGGGTGTTACATTTGGTATCAGAGCATAAGGTTAACAAGATTTGAGCAAAAGGTTTTAAAATTTACCTTTTGAAAAACTATTTTCAAAACCAATTAAGTATTTTCCAAGAAAAGTCTAGTTATTTTAAAAGGCTATTCCCCAAAAGCCATTAGCACTATCCTTCGTTTCCTTGTTCTAAATCTATCTTTTCCTTTTTCAGTATGGCCGATCTTAACCTTCCCGAGGGAGTGACCATTCCCGGATGGTTCCGGAGGTACTTGGAAGCTAGGGCCAACAATGTGGGCCCAGCAACCACCCCCACCGTAACTGAGGTTCCTCCTCCTCCTCCTCCTCAGAATCCACAAGCAGATTTCGCTAAGGTTTGCAAAGACTTTAAGGCGATGGGTGGCAAGAATTTCATTGGGACGGAGACTTTTGTGGAGGCACGAAATTGGTTGAAAGAAACTGAAGATCTTTTCGCTATCTTTGATGTGGAAGACCATAGAAAGGTTCTATTGGCAGCATGGCTATTAAAAGAAGAAGCTGCTTATTGGTGGGAGGTCACCAATGCTACGAGGCCTATAGAGACTTGGGCCGACTTTAGGACAAGATTTGGGCTTAAATTTCTATCATCAGCTGCGGCGAATCTACAATTGGAGAAGTTTATATCTTTGAAGCAAGGGGACATGACAGTGAGGGAGTATGTGAATAAGTTTAACCAGCTTGCTCGATTCGGTTTGGACATGGTGAATACTCCCCAGAAGAAGGCTTTGCGCTTTGCACGAGGGTTGAATGAGCCATTACAAGGTTTAGCCCTATCTCATATACCCATGGGGGCCACTTTTGAAGGCCTAGTGGACATGGCTTTGCTTCAAGGAGACGATAAGAATGGCAAGAAAGAAGTCAAGCCTAATGAGACTCAAGCCAAGAAGACGAACTCAAAGGGGGGAGGAAACCAGAGCAATCAGAGCAATCATAACAACAAGAACAACAAGGGCAACAAGGCCAAGGCAAAGGACCCAAGAAAATGCAACTTTTGTGGGATTATGGGGCACATAGCCAAGGATTGCAGAAAGAAGAAGAGGAAGCGGGGCGAATGCTTTCATTTTGGAGAGACTGGACACTTTAGCAAGGATTGCCCCAAGAAGCAAGGACAAGGGCAAGGGTAGAATCAGCGTGCAGGACCTTCTGGAGGGCAAGTGCATGCTCTCAACGCTGCTCCAGTTCAGGACCGAGGTAGTATTTCGGTAGAAAGTCTTGTTTATATTTCTGATTATCCTGTTCGCACCTTATTTGATTCTGGCGCATCGCATAGTTTTATTTCTTCTGACATTGTTGAAAGTTTGCACCTAAGTACTAGTCTAGTTGAGGATCCCGTTAGTGTTTCAAATCCAATTGGGGGTTCCGCCCATTTATCTATGATTTGTGTGGATTTGAAGATTTCTATCTTGACCGTGGAATTCACGTGTAATGCTTATGTTCTCGGGTTCACGGGATACAGGTTGATTTTGGGCATGGATTGGTTGTCCAGTTATGGAGCCATCCTCGATTGTGAGCATAGGGTGGTGAGGCTCATGACTCGCCTCGGTAATACCCTAGAAATTTCTTGTAACCCTAGAGGTCCCGTCATGTTATGTTATCTTGAATCTCTTGACTCGTCCATCGATGATCTGCAATCTTTAAGGGTGGTCCGAGACTATCCTGATGTCTTTGAAAAAGTTAAGGGGTTACCCCCTAAACGAGAGATAGATTTCCGCATTTATCTAGTCGATAATGCCAAGCCAGTATCATTGCCCGTTAGGCACATGGCCCCACGTGAAAGAAGGGAGCTCAGTGAGCAAATCAAGGAGCTGCTTGAGAAAATTTTGATTAGGCGAAGCATTTCTGAATGGGGTGCCCCTGTGGTATTCGCTACTAAGGCGGATGGTTCGCTTCGTCTATGTGTTGATTATCGAGAGTTGAACAAGCTGACAAAGAAGAATAGGCACCCATTACCGAGGATTGATGATTTCTTTGACCAGCTTGTTGGTGCTTCTGTTTTCTCTCAGCTCGATCTAGCCACCGGATTCCATCAGCTTAGAGTAGCTGAGGATATTATTGATAAGACTGCGTTTAGGACTCCAGATGGATTTTTGAATGGCTTGTCATGCCATTCGGTTTGACTAATGCACCCGCCTACTTCGTAGACTTGATGAGTGGGGTGTTCAGGGAGTTCCTTAACAAGTTTGTTGTAGTCTTCGTGGATGATATTCTGATCTTCTCAAAGGATGAGGAAGAGCATGCTAGGCATCTCGAGGAAGTGATGGATACGCTTAGAGCGCATCAGTTGAAAGCCAAGTTCTCCAAATGTCATTTTTGGAGAAGGGAAGTTCGGTTTCTTGGACATATAGTTTCTCAGCAAGGCATAGCGGTGGATCCCGCGAAAGTGGTTGCGGTTCAAGACTGGAAGACTCCTAGGAATGCAACCGAAGTAAGAAGCTTTCTCGGTCTGGCGGGCTACTATAGGAAATTCATCAGGGACTTCGCTAAGATTTCGGCCCCTCTTACTAAGTTGACGAAGAAGAACTTATTTTTTGCATGGGACTTAGAGTGTGAGCTTGCTTTTCAAAAGCTCAAGAGGGCCCTTACTACCGCTCCAGTTTTAGCATTACCCGATGGCGGTAAGATGTTTACCGTGTACACCGATGCATGTGGCACGGGGTTAGGTGCTGTTCTGATGTAGGAAGGAAGAGTGATATGTTATGGGGGTAGGCAACTTAAAGTTCATGAGAATAACTACCCCACTCATGATTTGGAGTTGGCGGCGATTGTCTTTGCACTCAAATCCTGGCGCCACTATCTTCTAGGCGAAAGGTTTGAGTTGTATACTGATCACAAGTCACTCAAGTACCTCTTCTCGCAGAAGGATCTGAATCTAAGGCAGCAAAGATGGATGGAATTCTTGGCATCTTATGACTTCAAGATAGCTTATACCCCTGGCAAGGGTAATGTTGTGGCAGATGCACTAAGCAGAAGTAGGTTGACTTTGAGTCCCTTGTTTATTGAGATGAAGAACTTAGAGTTCTTGGCAACCTTTGATTTCACGACGGCTGTTGAGTCGATGACGGGTTCATTAGCATCCCTTGAGCTTAGACCCACACTTCTTGACCAAGTTGGGGCTTCGCAGAAGGAAGATCCACAGATAGTCGAGGTCATGGACAAGTTGATTCGTGGTGAGACGTCTAGTCACCTTGCTAGATATACTATTGACGACAAGGGTTGGCTAAGGCATGATGGAAGGCTATGCGTTCCACAAGTAGGAGACTTGGTGCATAAAGTTCTCGAAGAAGCACATCACTCGAAGATGACTATACATCCTGGAGGAGATAAGATGTATAGAGACATGAAGCGCATTTTCTTTTGGGCCGGAATGGAGAAAGATGTGGCAGAGTATGTTTCAAAGTGCATGGTGTGCCAACAAGTGAAAGCCGAGTCAAAGAAACCAGGTGGGCTATTACATCCGTTGGAGGTCCCGCAATGGAAGTGGGAGAGTATTTTTATGGATTTTGTGGATGGATTGCCTAGGTCAAGGAAAGGGAATACAAGCATATGGGTCATAGTTGATATACTTACGAAGAGTGCTCATTTCATTCCTGTAAAGAGCAAGAGGACCGCATCATGGCTAGCATCTATTTATCTTCGGGAGATAGTGCGGTTGCATGGAATTCCTTCTAGCATAGTTAGCGATCGTGACCGAATTTTCACTAGCCAGTTCTGGAATAGTCTGCAAGAAGCGATGGGTACGCGATTGAATCTGAGTACAGCCTATCACCCCCAGAAAGATGGCCAAACTGAAAGGGTGAATAGGGTGCTAGAAGATCTTTTGAGGCTTTGTGTTCTTGACTTTGGTGGTACTTGGGAAGACCACCTTCCTCTTGTAGAGTTTGCTTACAATAATAGCTATCAAGCCAGCATAGGGATGGCACCATTTGAAGCTTTGTATGGGAGGCCGTGTAGGTCACCATCTTGTTGGTGGGAGACAACAGATAGGTTATACTTGGGCCCGATATGATACGGGACACATCCGAGAAAGTGGAATGGGTGAGAAGACGGATGAAAGCGGCCCAAGATAGAAATCCTATGCTGACAAGCGAAGGGAAAATTTGGAATTCGAAGTGGGAGACATGGTTTTCATGAAGGTTTCTCCTTTGCGTAATGTGGTACGTTTTGGAGCAGTTGGGAAGTTGGCACCAAGGTTCATAGGACCCTTCCCTATCATAGAGAGAATTGGAAAGATGGCCTATAAGGTGGAATTACCCGAGAAGCTAGCCGGAGTGCATAATGTCTTTCATGTCTCGCATCTCCGAAAGTGCCTTCATGAGTCCGCTGAAGTGGTTGAACCAAGCATTCTTGAAGACGTGGAAGTAGAGAAAGAGGCAACCTTGAGGAGAGCTCCAATTCGTATTTTGGGAACAGAGATCAAGAAGTTAAGGAATCGAGAAGTCAAACTGGTAAAAGTTCAGTGGAGTGAAGCCGATGAAGATGCAACTTGGGAAACCGAGGAGAAGATGCGTGGGCTTTATCCATTTCTTTTTGAGGGTACATTCTCGACCTCTTTTCCTTCTTTATATCTTCCTTTTTGCTATCCATGTTTATCATGTTTACCTTGTTATCTCGTTAACCTTGTCATGAGAACCTTAGGTAGAAACCCTTTGGATGAAACATGTATTTGAAACATGTTATGCTTGATGTTTGCAAGTGGTTGCAAGTGTTTGCAAGTGGATACTCGTGGATGCATGATACACGTTAGGCACTAAGATCGGCTCACACACTTTCATACCGCGTATGCATGAGTGTTTATGCTTATTCATGGATGAAAATTGTATGCTATCACATGGATGTTGCATATGGATGGATGTTATGTGCACTCATATAGAGACTATGGATTATGTTAGGAATTCGCATACATATGGACTCATTACACTAACATATTTTGCATTAAGGAGGTTTACTGAATCAGTAACCGCCTGATTTTTGCATTAGATAAGTACATATACACACACCTTTTGCATATGTTCATACATCATTTAGAATCTTTTTAAGGACAATGGTTACTTGTGGATGATGTTTTGAGTAGATGGATGATGGATGGTAGGATACGTTCTTCCTAACTTGAAGATTTCGGGGACGAAATCCTTTAAGGAGGGGAGAATGTAACAACCCGTATTTTGAATAACATGTTATAACATAAAACAAGGCAGAATTAAATATTAAAATCTGAATCAAGGGAAACGGGCTGTGCCATTGCGTTCGTCTCGGAAAAATACGCGAAATAGAGTCCGAGTTTTCGAAAAACGGAGTCCGTATGACCAAGTTATGGCCCAATGAAGTTTTCAGAAAATTCCAAGCCCGAAAACATTTCAAATTCAAATTCAGATTCGAATTGCAACCAAGGCAGAATGGGCGGGATTTTTCCCGCCCCAGGTAGGGTCAACACAGGGGTCGACACCCCTGTCGACCCCCCCCCAATGGGTCGACACCCATGTCGACCCATGGGTCGACACCCATGTCGACCCAGGGGTCGACCCCCCCGGTCGGACCAGTTTTTCTGGTGCACCATTTTGACAGGTTAGGTCTTGCTCTAGAAGTTTCTGACGGGAGTTGATGGCTCAGATTCGATTTAGGGTTAATCCTATGGTCAAAATTAACCTAATCACCTATAAAAAGACCCCTAGACCTAGCCTAAACCCTCATTAATCATTCCTACAACTAAATGCTGTCCAAATATTCACCAATCATGGCCTCCATCTTCTTCATGAGAGCATGAGTGTCTCAAATCAATCTATGTCATAAAAGAGCCATCTTTCTTAAGTAAAAGAGCCTTCTTTCTTTGTCATTGGAGTTATTACTTCTTGTTTCAAGGCGTTTAAGTGGAGCTTATTATTTTCTTTGCGGATTTTGCTTGTGGCTTCGTCTCAATCTTTATAAATATTGATCTAGATCGCATAACCGCTCATTGTAAGCCCTATACTACTCTTAGATTCTAACTATGAAGTTAATATGACATGTTGCAAGTTGAGTTTGGGCCTAAGTATGATATGTGCTTTGATCTTATCATGTTATGCATAAACATATTCTATGCATGTTTGTAAAGCTATCACCTTTGCCTTATGCATAGAAAGCTATGACCTTTGATTTGAAATGTTGCATTATGCAACATGAGAACTCTCATAACCTTTATGATAACTTGCATATAATGTTATATGCGAACTTCTAGCCATCATCCTATGTCATTCATGATCATGTTTCACCTATTTGCTTAAGTTGATATTATGCATGTTTTGAGGCCTATGATGTAATATGCAAGCTTATGAACATGTTTATGCCTCATATGCCACCATGTTTAACTTGTAGCCAACCTTATTACCTTTTGCCCTTTTTGTCATGTTTTGCCAAGTTCCCTCTTTTGATCTATGATATGTTATGCGAAACGTACATGCGATGGGAATACGTTGGGTTTGGGTAATATTAATGACATGAAAAACATGGTTTTAAAATATGACATGAACATTGACTTGTGATTATGTTTGTAAACATAATGATGGACATGACACTTAGAAAACATGAGTGGCCAACTCGAGGTTGGGTTGAGTTTGTAGCATAAATCTACCCGGAACCGACCGGCTTAACTAGTGGCTACAAACAATAGGACCCAATGTGAGTAGTTGGTCATGTTGTGCTTAAACCCGAGGTTAGACTAGGTTGTGGTGTAAAGCTACCCGGACCCGCCCCGCTTAACTAGTAACCACAACAAGGTCTAATGTGAGAGGTTGGGTGCATTAAACTAATGAATGCCACATGGTAGGGTTAAGTCATGGACCACTTGAATACTTAACCAATTAGACATGATGGGTTGACGCGGTTAAGTCATGAACCTTGGGTACACTTAACCAACTTGATACTTGATTGGAAGGGGTTAACCACACTTAACCCACTAGAAAACCCTAGTTACGTGGTCCTTCTCAGCAGTAACCCACTAGGTTGTATCGGATACCCTAGGGACTAGGCTAGGGTGGGGCACGATTACTGGGCTGGAGTGTAAGCGACCAAAAAGACGGCAAAAGTAGGTGCGCCATAGTAGATTCCGACAGACCATGGTCGTGCACATTGTCCGGGGATGAAAGACAGACTTGGGCACCAGTAGGTTTTGACTGTGCGTGCTTGTTTCGTGTCAGTGGTTGACACCCTAGGACAGGATACACCCTAGGGTGGACCTAGCACAGTCGACTACATTTCATGTTTGGACCGTATGACACTGATACACGACGAGTTAGGCTTTTAGGGAGCCGATCGACTAGACCGAGTAGTTGGACCTTGATTTAGGTCATCTCATGGGTTTGGGCCAGCTTTGGGCCAAGGGATCATTTCTTGTTTATACTTGACATGGATTGGGATACTAGTACACACTTGGTGCAACTTAACCTTGTATATGCGATGCCACACTTGATCTATCTTGTTATGCCAGTTATCACCCTACACCTCATCTTTGTTTACATGTTCAGTTAACTTTATTAGTTTCTATACTAATAGTAGATAGGACTTACCAGTCTTTTTGACTGACCCGTTTTCTTTCGCCTCTTTTCTTCCGTTTCCCCCCCCCCCAGGTTTACAGGGTGGGAACACTAGTACCTAGCTTGGATCTTTAGCTGCTTTTCTGGATAGCTCATGTACGGTTTGGACTTGAGCATGCTATGGCCTTATTCTACCTTGGGGATAGTTTACTTTATGTTATTTCCAGTTTTCAGTTTATGTTTTTTCTAGACTTTGTTTTGTGGAAAATAATGACTCAGTACTTTGATGTAACTTGACTATGGTTTTGAAATACTAGTTTTATCCGCTGCTTTACTTACTCTTTTTTACTTATATGTTCTGTCTTGTGATATCTGCATGCATGATTACCTCGTTTAACGCCCCTCCAAAGCTAGTGTCCTTGCAAGAGTGGGACTGGCGGAGGTGGGGTGTTACAAATGATGATGCAAGGCATGCATAAACCTCTTATTCATGTTAATTATCTGCTTTTGTCATCTAAAGAGCTGCTTCTATTCTGTAACGCTTTTACGTGGAAAAAAATTATGATCTAAAAAGACGAAACAGATTGAAATTTTTATTTACAAAGACAATGTTTCATTATATAAAAGTTACTATGCGATCAATACAATCTCATCAAGAATGGAGCCGATTACCTAGACCAGTATGAACTGGATTATAAAAGCCTAATTTGTAAAAATAAAAATAAAGAAAAATAAAGCAAACAGATGAATGCAGATTACTGATGCCTAAGGTCCGATTCAAGGCAAACTGAGGGGAGGCAGCATCAATCTGAGGGGACCGGCAGACGATTTGAAGTAGGTGGTGGATGTGGTTTCTCTTTCTTTTTCTTTCAATAATACGGGAGAAAATTTTGTTATGGGAGCGATGTGAACACGATTTTGTTATAGGTGAAGATTTTGAAGTTTCTCTGAGCAGTGTATTGAATTTTGATTTAGGGATCGTAGAATGCAGGGATTGTGAGAAATGAAAAATAACGGGGGAACTGGAGGAGCGAAAAAAAGATGCGGATTTGATATGGCTAAAATCCATATCAAAATGAACTGATATGGAGCATTGAAAATGTAGGATTAGATTTTAGGTGTTGGGGGTGACGCGGATCGCAAAGGAAATTTGATACGGCTATGAGCTATAGCAAATTTGGTAGGGCTTAAAGCCATATCAAATCTTATCATCCTGGTGTGCCAATTGTGTTGTTTTAGTGTAGTGTGTCCCCGTAGTGCTCTAGAAGACAGTGTAGGAAGATATCATCTTTCGTGAGAGAGAGTCTACTAGAATTGAGATCCCAATCATAGACCCTCTCGTCATCTCTACCTAGATTGGCCCTACATTTTTTTTTTTGAAGAATCCTTTTAATTTACTTAGGAAGCTCGGTCAACATCAAGGTGGCCTACGATCAAATGAAAACTGAGGCCAAAGACTTAAAACCGTGCCACAATCCAGGGCTTCAAGGGTTGCTCCAACCAAATCGTAGGCATGGTCGACTTCTCAGTTGAACTCGGAGAAGGGGATCAGAGTTGGGTATGAACCCTCACCTTCGTGGTCATCGATGTCACCTGTCCATAAATGTCTACTTTGGACGTCACTTCCTCGTAGAATTACGACTCTACATGTCACTATGGTCCTTTCTGATGAAATTTCCGATAAAGAATGGGATCGGTGCAACCAAAGGCGACCAAGCTACAACAAGAGTCTGTAATCTCATCGAATCGAAGAACGACCGCAATGAGGTGAAAGGAAAGATAGTATCTCCACCTTCTTGCGCCAAGACCATCTCTGTGTACAAATCAAAGGTGTGTGAGTCCTAGCTTAGGCGCCAGTGTCGTCTTTTTGACGATCTCGGTCCGAGGGTGGACGAAGAGACCGACTTCGAGAGGGATACCCTAATAAAACCAACGGTGGATGTTCCGATTATCCCCGATGACTTGACAAAGGTATGGAAAGTTGGATCTCAACTCAATCCCGCAATAAAGGAAGAGCTCATGGATTTCCTCAGATCCAACCTTGATGTATTTGCTTGGGCACACTCCGATATGTGTGGCATCGATCCGGAATGCTTGTCACATACTCAAAAATGATCCAAAGCATCTTCTGATCAAACAAAAGCGTTGAATCTTAGCAACTAAAAGATCGATCGCACTCAGAGAGGAGGTGAATAGGTTACTTGATAGCGGCTTTATCTGCATCGCCTTATACCCCGAATGGGTCTCCAACTCAATCTTCATCAAGAAAGCAAATGACAAGTGGCGAACGTGTGTCGACTACTCAAACTTTAACAAAGCATACTCGAAAGATAGATTCCAACTTCCAAAATCGAACAGCTTGTTGATTCAACTGCCACTACCAGCTTCTCTCCTTCATGGATGCTTACATAGGCTACAATCAAATTCCAGTGTACCTTCCAGTCTTTCCAGATTTGGATTATACTTCTTTTATAACCAACCTTGGGCTCTAATGTTATGTCGTTATGCCTTTTGGTCTCAAGAATGCTTGAGCCACCTATCAGTGACTGATCAACCGCATGTTCAAGGACCAGATCGGGAGATCTGTGGAGGTTTATGTGGACGATATGCTCGTGAAAACAAGTATGTCGAACAACCACGTTAACGACCTCGACAAGATGTTCGGTGTCCTTCGTAAATCCTTTTAAATGCTCTTTTGGTTTTGCAGTGGAAAAATTCTTCGGTTTCATTGTCAATTCGCAGGGCATCGAAGCCAATCCAGAAAAGATCCAAGCTATCTGGGACATCCAAGCTCCTCAGAGCTTCAAAGATGTTCAAAGCTTAAACGGGGAAGTGGTCGCCGAAAGTCAATTAATCTCTAAAACAATTGACAAATGCATTCCCTTTCTTGGCTTGCTCAGAAATGGGAGCCCAAATTCACATGGACATCGGAGTATGTTGACACATTCCAGGACCTCCTGAATCGCTTAGAGCGACCACCTATTTTGTCCAAACTCTTGGATCAGGAAGACTTGTATCTCTATTTGGATGTTTCTATTTAGGAAATCAGTTCAGCGCTTGTGCGCATCAAAGATCGTATACAACACCCCATTTACTTCATTAGTAAGAGATTGACAAGCGCAGAAAAGAACCATCCAAAGATCAAGAAGCTAGCCTTATGCCTTACTAGAAGCTACAACCATATATTCAATCTCATTCAATCAAGGTCTACACTGACCAGCCACTACGAAAGATCCTACAATGAGCTGAGGCATCTGGACGATGCTTGAAGTGGAATATAGAATTGAGCTAATTTGAGATCACTTTCGTACCCCGCCGAGCCATCTTCGGACAAGCCTTCACAGATTTCATGGCAGAATTCACAATTCCAAAAGACCCTCTTCTGAAGCACATCGAAACTCCAAACATTTAATGGAAGCTGGTTGTGGATGGATCATCCAACAGTTAGTGTTATGGCGCCGAAGTCGTACTTGTTACTCCTGAGGAACGCTCAATATATTATGCTCTAAAGCTCGACTTCCCTGCCACCAACAGTAATGCAAAATACAAAGCCTTGATTTTTGGACTCGGAATTGCAATCAAACTTAACATCAAGGCTATCTAGATTTACTCTGACTTACAGCTCATCATACGACAGGTGCAGGGTGAATATCAAGCTAGAGGGGCACGACTCGCTCCCTATCCTACTCGGGTCCTCGAATTGCTTACTAACTTTGACCACTACATCATCACACACATCTTTTGAGGGAAAAATGAGAAAGCTGATTCATTACCAAACAGGAAAGCTCCAGGGATGCGCAACTCTTGGGGCTAGCCCCAGTCGAAGTGCTCAAATCTGTGAGTATTGATCAGATGCAGACAGATCCGAAAGCGACAGTAGAGATGGAGCCTGAACTCGAGTTCTGGATGACCTCAATCAAGAACCACTTGCAACATGAAATCCTCCCTGAGCGCTATAAGGAAAAACAAGCACTCACTCTCAAATCAACTTGCTACATCATTCAAAATGGAGTGCTCTACCGAAGGGGATTCTCTGTTCCACTACTCCGGTGTATAGCCTACAATGACGTGGACTTTGTGCTAAACAACGTGCACGAAGGCGAGTGCGGTGAGCACACTAGGGGGTAAACTCTGACCAAGAAGATTCTTTGATGTGGTTATAGCCCACACTTGATCAAGATGCCATAGATTATGCTAGCATGTGCAACAAATGCCAAAGGTTTTCCAAGGTTCAAAGGGCCTTGCCTACCGAGTTAACACAGATAGTCAGCCTTGGCCGTTTGCCATATGGGGAATGGATATCATCAGAACTTTGCGATGGCTAGAGGCGGAGAACCTATGCTATCATTATAGTTGATTACTTCACAAAATGGGTAGAAGCCGAGTCCTTCACTACAATCACTACCAGGAAGGTGATCAACTTCGTCGTCCGCAATATCATCACCCGATATGTGGTCACTCAAGCTATCATTTCTGACAACGAGACCCAATTCGAGGGCGCTGAGTTAAAGATTTTATGCCAGCAACACAACATTAAAAGAGGAGGTTGACAACAAAGTGATTAAATCCATCATCAAGAAGCGTCCAGAAACAGCCGTAGGCTTATGGGAAAATGAGCTCCCACTCGCCTTATGGGCCTACCGAACAATCCATAAGTCAGTGACTGGTCATACTCTCCTTTCAGTCTCACTTATGGATCTGAAGGTGTCATTCCCTTTAGTCTCAAACTCCAACCTCATTAAGTCACTTATTACGATACGAAGACCAACCAAAATCTTCTCTTGGAGTCACTTCACTTACTCGAAGAGAAAAGAGATGAAGAGGAACTCGGAGCTGCTGCTTAGCAACAACGAGGCACCCAATACTTGAACTCCAGAGTTCGTCCAAAAGTCCTCAACATCGGCGACCTCGTCCTGAAATGGATCTTTCCCACACTGACTAGTTTTAGTCCTCGCTGGGAAGGTCTGTATGTCTTACAATGGAGACTTGGAGATCGAACCTTCAGGCTAACGACCGTTGATAGCGTCGAACTCCTAAGAGCAAGGAATAGTAATGTAACACCCCACACCTTTCTGTGCCCAAATTTTGATAAAAATCGAAACTCGAACTCATCCAAGCATGGAGCATGTAAATCTGGTACCAGCAAATAAATGAGCATGAGCATAATCAGAGTACGATAAAGTAACTCATAGTGGAAGCAAAATAGGATAGACTAGTATTAACTCAAGCAACTACCTTTTTAAAGTAAGTCCCAGCGCCAATACCTAGGATGAGAGAGAATGAGAGCAGAAAGCCAAACTTAAACATCTTTGAGAACCCGACCTTCTTTAGAAAACCTGGTGGGTTGTAATGAGGGGGGTCGGAACAACAAGATTCTGGTGAATAGGAAACGTATAACATAGGTTATAATGCACGTATGTATCCCGTTTGGTTCAACCCAATATGTGTGCCTACCAAGGTTAGTGATTCTAGCCAAACCTTGTAAATGTTTACGCACGACCCTACTACTCTTCCCAAAGAAGTATTCCAAAAATATAATACCGAGATAGAATGTTTACGCATATATTTTTGAAGCCTTTATACCAGAACATAGCTGGTTATTTAATCGAGGGTGGACCCATAGTTACGGAGTTTCCATGTATATATATATATTTCCGTTCGCTTATCCTTTATTATTTAATGCCTCAGTATAGATAGGGTGGATTCTCCCTTATCTCTTAAGACCCGAGGCGGACCTATTGGTCACTTACTATTCCTCAATAATTTATTCATTGTTAATATAAACTAGCAGTCACTGGCTACGAGCCCTACTAGTTAAGGCATCCGTCATTCATGCATATACCCTTTCCCCATGTAAGGTGAGGAAAGTTATTTTATCGCTCACTATACCATCTGGTTGACCTTATTTGTGACAATCTGGAAATCCGGTACCTTTTGAGTTGACCAAACAACCCAAGTACAACCCAAAATGTACTAGAAACCCAGATGCCAATAGAAAGAAAACAGAGGGTGAGATAAGAAAGAAAGAATTATAATAGAAGAAGAAGAAGAACCAACACAACATAGGGTCTCACATCGCAGCAGAACAAAATATAATATAGAAATAAATCTTTACTGAGAGCTTGAAAAATATTTGCAATCATCATACATCTGGACAATTATAATAACCTGTCCTCATATACAAAACACAACCGAATACACAGTAGATATAATATCATACGTCTGAACTCCAGCTCATCTCTTTACTGCATCCGATAACCTGAACCTATATAACCAGGTCTAACTCAAGCATTATAAATGCCGGATCAGTCCGGTGAACCAGAGTGAGAAAAACCACTAAGCTTAAAGGTATTACACAACTTGATTTTAAAGTCAAATCTTTTCAAAAGAAAAGAATAATCGTAAGACCAAATCCGCACATAAATATGGACGGTGTTTACCTTACGATAACCCAAAATATTTTTCAAATCAATATCTTTTCTAATATTATAATAATGTCTAAATAAAAATAAATATCAATCTAGCAGAACGCTTGCATCTCACGCTCTACATACATAGTATAAAATCAAAATTGGCTTTCTAACAATGTATCTCCGAAGATGAATACATTAGGGTTCAATAAGAACATCTTGCAACCCAGGCTAAACACGATCGGCCCCTAGCTTCTCTTGAGAGTACTGAATATATCATTACCACTATTGGGGGCCAGCCAACCAAACCGATAGCATATATACAAAAATAAAAAGAGACAACCGAAGGCATTTGAATTTTCCAGATCAGGTATTGATATACCCTTTTGATGGGTGCGACCCACATAGCCATGCAACCAACCGGATTTTGTGCCATTTCCCGCTTGATAAGGCTTGAGGTTATAATCTTTTGGAACATATGGCCACCATTCACTTTAAATGCCACATCATCAAATCCGCCAGAAATCACTAATTGACGTCCATAAAAATACTCCAGTTGTTAAGCTAAGAGAACAACTGCTCTCTGCCACCAACTGTGGTACAGTTGAAGAAATCAACATACGTAATTCCTTTGGAAACACTCTGTCAGACATCCATCCATGCAAATCATCCAGGAACAGGATGAACCGAAGGCACCTTCCTACCACAATCGAGGTATCACCTTATGGATCAGTGGCAAGTAGTCCTTGCAATCCGTCGATTTCAACCAGACAGATCACCATTAGAATATCTCCGGGCACGACTCTAGAGAATTCGACAAGTAGTCTTTTCGCTTATGAAGATCCACAGTCCTCACTGCTCCATCTTCAACCCATATCTTTCACATATTTGCTGGTTCAGAATGGTTTTCGAATATAAATTTGATCCCGGTCTTTTCGTCCTAATAGTCATATGGGTCAGATTTGATAGTCGGTTATTTAACTATGAAATAAATAATCATGAAAATAAAATGAGCTCACTGATTAAGTACTTGGAATAACTTGGCCTTTTTAATTAAAAATAACTAACGAATGTTAATTAAAAACTCTTAAATCTTCCAATATTACTAATATAGCCTTTCACTTCTTATTTAACATAAGATTTATTTCCAAAACTATTTTATTTTAATACGTAGGAAAATATACTATAATTATATTCAAATTCCTATTCTACTATCATTTTCAAAACATTTGTTACATCATTTCTCATTATCTATAATTGGGAAATAAATTCATCTTATCGCCCGTAAAACAACGTTACGAAATCTTCCTTGTTTTGTTATTTGGACCAATAACCAACCCTTATTCTTTAGAATAAATCCATTCCAAAACTCCACTTTTCATTTCCTTTTACTTTGAAAATATTGTTATAATTTCACACAATTCCTTTTATTTCCTTTACTTCAGGATATTCATTATATATATATACACTCAGAACTTTCCATTCCAGTTACTTTGGAAATCTCATATATATATTCTCAAATTATTTTTATTTCCGTTACTTTGGTAATCTCAATATGTATTCTCAAATCTTTCGATTTACATCGCGTTATTATTTCACATACGGAAATAATAAATTAATCTTAACCTCTTTCCCATTACAAACTAATATCATCCTCAGATAATCCTGAAGTCATTCAAGTTGGGCTATTTATTTACTACTCATACCTTGATCGACAACATTCTTATCTTAAGATAAATATGAGTTGTAATTCAAAAACCAATATTTATTCCAATATCAAACAAATCTCATTAAACTGTTTTATTTAAAGTATGGTTTATAAAACCTTAACTTATTATTACTTAATATATTGATTATGTAATTTCTTAATAAAATCACTTCTTAACCTTAACTTCTTTCAAAAATTTCGTTTTATAACTCAAATTATTATTACCAAATCCCATTACCATGCCTTTTACCAAATTCAATTACAAGCCCCTTCTTAATCTCTCCTTTTTGAAAATCGCATTTCGATTCCATTCATTTCTCTCAATTCCATTATATAATAACGTTAGTTTAAAATTAACGCTTTAACTTCACATCTCCTTCTTATTAACCTTATTTACCGGACTCAGGTTTTAATATAAAACTCCTTCATCATTATTTCCTTTAATTGTTCAAATATTAAATAAACATTTATTTTAAGCCGTCGTATTCGCTTAAAAATCATTTTTATAACTTTGTTATGAATAACTCGGGTTTTAATGTAAATCCGTTCATAACTCCTTTCATAATTCAATTATATTTCACTTCGATTTACTTTCATAAATGAATTTCATTTAAATAGCACTTCTTAAATTATTATTAATTAAAATAATAATTTACTTCTGTCATTAACTACTACATAAGTACTTATCTTCTTTTATTAACTAAAACAATTGGTAATTTATTTTTAAAATCTTATTAAAATTAAAACGAATGTTCATTAAACTATTTTATTAAATTAATTCAAAACAAAATAATTTAATAATCTATCCCAGTTAAAATGGTCAACTTAGCCAACTCAAAACACAAGTAATTCGTTAACCAATTCCAGTTATAGTCCTTCCTTTAAATTACTTACTAATATAATTAATTTAAATAATTTCATTTAATTGTTTCTTAAAAACAATTATTCAACTTTTAACCGTTAGGTTAATTTTCTACTCTCTTGCTTAAAAATCTGATTAATATCATAATTTTACTTTAAAAAATCATTTAATAATTACTTATAAATTTAAATAATAATAATAAATATTTATTTCCTTTTAGTAACCTTCATTCAAGTAATATATTCCAAAATCTATCTCCAGTTATAAAATATAATTTATAACTTCGGTTCTATCGATTCACCTGACCGTAAATCAATATTTATAAAAACGATTGATTTATAGGCCATATATTCCCAATTACTCAACCAATATTACCCATTGATTTAAACAAAAAAATTGTTGAATTTTAGGTCAACAGTCAAAACTCAAATCAATCATTTAATCAGAACAGTTCGTCTAATGACAATATGAAAATATATAACATTAAATTTATTTAAGGAATCCAGTTGGATTCCTCCAACCTACTGTAACGACCCGGAAAATCTGAACCAATTTAAAATTTTTAAATTGGCTAAAATAGTAGATTTTAAATATTTAAAATAAATATTTTAAATAATAGCAATGAAAAGTGAGTTTGAATCGACGTTTGAAAACGAATATAATTAATTCTAATTATAAACAAGGCCTGAAATGGCGCGGTAGTTTCAAAATTTGAATTCAAATTTTGACTGACTGTACCGGGTGTAAAACAAAACGGATTTGAGCGAAACCAAAAATATTTAAATCTGTTAGTGAATACCTTACTAACGAATCTGAAAAATCGAAGTTTCATAGCGGGAAGCAAAAGTTATGGCCAAATGAATTTTCAGAAAGGTCGCTATGGAATTTATATAGCCCGTGAAATTGGCCATTTTGCAAACGACCTCGGAATTCGACGAAACCACTTTTGTTGGATCCGGGATGGGAAGTTATTGCTAGGTTTCAAATTTCATAATTTTTGAAGCTAGTATGTGAGCGCGGCAAAGGAAAACGTGTTTTGGTCAATTATAGTTAAATTGGATCGACCAGAAATGGGCCTTTTTGCAAACGGTATCAGAATTCGACGAAACTAGTTTTGTTGGGACTGCATCGTCAAAACATAGCTAGATTTATTTTTCTGGAATTTTTCGAATCAGTTTGTGGCCCTGGAAAATTGAAATGTACGTTCAAATCAAATATTGAATGTTATATATTTTAATTTGAAAGAAAACAAACTGAAAAAGTCGAATGGGCCTACGAAACATATCCCATTGTGTTCAGAATGGGGGTAAAACGCTATGGACGACAGTCGTTGGGTTTGGATTGGGGTTCGTGTGTTAAAGTGGGTATTTTTGGAATTTTAAAAGTTATAAATAAATAAATAAAATCATTCGTCCACGTCAGACCCCCCCCCCCCCCGACATTCTCTCTCCCCGACCTGGAACGAACGGCGAACGAAGCTTCCACCTTCTCTCCTCCCTAACGCTCAATCCACTCACCAAAATCGCTAGCTCCAGTTAGGGATTTTGAAGATCTCTTCCCCCGCTACAGATCCATACATCTTTGGTCCCCTATCATTGAGAAATATGTTCGATTCGAGCCTCGAAAGTCCGCCACTTTCAGCCTTCGCCGTGCTTCAGGTCCGCCGCCATACTCGACCACTCCACCGTCGATCCAGGCGCCGTTCGGAGCTCTTCCGTGTGGCGTGCTCTGATCATGACGAAGTTCAACGGTTTGGCCAGAAAATCCAAACCCTAATTTGAACCCATCGTGGAAGGTAATGGTTTGTTTATTTTAAACTTATTTTAACATTTAAAAGCGTAGAGAAATTGTAAAAATCATATCTTTTTCGTTTCTGGACGAAATTCGATGAAACAGGAAACATCGTGACCGTGTGGACGTCTTCTACCTTCTAGAAGAGACCGCATATTTTTCTGAGCCTTCTGCTATTTTTGGTGGACTGGAACCCAATGTGAGATTTCTAATTTATAAACGATATGGAAAACGGCGATGTATAAATTATATAGTCGATGTATGAGTTATATGAGCGTTGTACACCTCTTGTATAAGCGTTGTATAAGTTGTACGTTCGATGTATAAGTTGTATATGCGTTGTAAAAATTATATATGTGTTGAAATAGAAGTGAAATGCTATATATAAATATATATATATATATACGCCCCTCGTCCACAAACCATGGACGATATTTATTGGATGTGATAGGTGTGAAAATTGATTGATAGCGAATGGTTGATTAGAATTGTTTGTGGTTGATATTGATTGATTGTGGTTGAAAAATACCCGTATGTGGTTGAGAAATATTTGGTTGAAACCACATAGGATTAGTTTTTGGAAATGAAATAAATATACATGCCGCCTGCGTGTGAACTAGATGCGTGAATCCCCATTGTCAAAAACCGCGAGGTTTTAAGGTAGAGCGAGGAGCCGTACTAGGGACAGTCCCGGTTTTAACTACACTACCGTTATGCTACCGAAATTTTGAATAATATTCATGTGTTAGAATTATTTTCATTTGCTGAAACTATATTTATTCGTTGAATAGAAAACCTTCATGTGTTGAATCGGTATTCATTCGTTGGATAGAAATTCATGTGTTGAATGGCGTTCGTGTTTTTAAATATAAAAATCACCCTTTTATCTATATATACAAACTATAGAAAACCTTCATGTGTTGAATCGATATTCATTTGTTGGATAGAAATTCATGTGTTGAATGGCGTTCGTGTTTTAAATATAAAAATCACCTTTTTATATATATACAAACTATAGAAAACCTTCATGTGTTGAATCGATACTCATTCGTTGAATTGAAATTCATGTGTTGAATGATATTCGTGTTTTAAATATAAAAATCACCCTTTTTTATATATATACACTACAACAAAAATACCATATTATAACTTTAATTTTACAACGGTGGTAAACTCACCGTTGTAATAAATGTTTTTTACAACTTTTTTCCAGAAAAGTTGTAATAAACTTATTTTTAACAACTGTGTCATTTTTACAGTTGTAATAAAAGCCTATCACAACTTTTTTTTTACTGTTGTAATATATGACTATACTACAACAAAATTACCATATTAAGAACTAATAAAATTTTGATAATTAATAAAAATATTAATACTCAATAACTATTAATTAATAATAATAACAAATAGTTTATTTGAAAATATGTAATAACTAATATTAATAATTTCTTTTTGCTATATAATAATTAATAAATAATATCTATGTATTACTATTAGAAATTAAAAATAAATAAATAAAAATTAGTTTTTATTAATGAATAGTTAATTTTAGTAATCAATAAATAAGAACTAAGAATCACTGTTTAAAAAGTAAAAATTAGTTTTTTAATAATGATTGTTAAGTATTTAATAATGAATAATTATTAGTAAAATATACAAAATAAACTTTTAATAAGTTATATTTAATTATAAATAAGAAGAAATAAGGAATAGTTAACAATAGCTATTATTAATGAGCAATATCTAATGCTTCAGCAAAATATTTCCTAACACGTCCATATTATATTTAATAAATTTGTACTGGTTATAGGTTGTAACGTTTAAATATTATATTCGGTAAATTTGTACCGGTTCTAGGTTGTTACGTTTAATTCTGTACATCTCGGTGAAACGAACAATGAAAAGATCGTTCTCCAAATGTTAGCAATGAAATTTAGGTGGAAAATTGCGAAATTTTGGCTCCAAAGATTGGCGGTCTCGTATTTTATTCTCTCACGCTACTAACCCTAAATCAAAACCAATCCCAAATTCTTTCTTCCCCAATTCGATGCTAACAATCTCCAATCACTTATGACAGATATTGATGGATCCACGCTTTCATTTCACTTCCCGCCATCCGCGCTTTCATTTCACTTCCTACCTTTCTATACTTTGATTCCAATTTTATTTCGTACGAATATTAAAATATCAATTCGGATCTCGGGAAGCAGTGGGGTCGACGTTGGGGAGCTTGGGGCTGAGGCGCTTGGAGAGGCGTTGGTCTCGGTGCAGGCAGTCGACGAATTTCAAGTGGTCGGAGGAGGGATGCGTTGGTTATCCCAAGAGGCTGGAGAGGGTCGATCGCAAGGGGCTGGAAAGAAGTGCAGTGCCCCAGTGGAACTGACAACGCTCTTAGTCCTAATACATATCCATCTGGCGATACAAAAGGTCAGAGAAACCAGGTAGCATCATCTCGAGGTATGCCCGATTTTTCTGAAGTATATGGTTTTATTGGAAGCATCTTTGATCAGTTCAGGCAGTGTATGAAATCCACTTATAAACAGAAGAATCATGTGATTAATGCTTCATTTTAGCATGGAGATTATATATCCTTACAAATATCATATGACTAAAATTAAAACTTATTGTATTCCTGCATTTACAGTGATTTATATTGCAGTTTAGATGCTTATTTTGGTTCCAAAGTTTCCAAAAATAAGAGAACATATTAATAGGCTTTCCCTTTACATATTTAAGACATCATTCATCACCAACTAACTTTAGGATTGATATTCTCTGTTTAGTATAAAACAGAAATACGGGTTTACATTTGAATTCACTATACCTTTTCATTTGTATATTAGCAAATTTGATCATATACTGTAAATTCAGTTCAATAAAGCAACGTGCTTTTATTTGAAAATAAATTGGTTAGAAAAAGAGGGTAAAAGACATTAACATTGCTTTAACATTAGTGCCTGGCATGCACTTTTATTGTATATATTGAAACCAATAAGATCTATATGCAGATACTCTATATTATGATCACAATTTCAAGCTGGTTGACTTCTTTTATTTGTGGTTAAAAAACATCAGCATCACTAGTCTCAATCACTTTAAGGGGTAAATATGAAGCATATTCTTCAGTAATAAACTGGAATTACATTGATAGTCATGATGTTTCTGTTGTAGGTCTTGACAAATATTGAAATTTGAAAAAATATATAAAAGGTAAGAGGCCTGGAAAATGAAGAAACAAATTTGGAAAAGCACTAGTTTGTTTAACACTATGCAGAAATTGACTGAAGGAAGCTAGTGATATACTTTTGTACATTCTACTATGTTTTAAAACTCCAGCTAATTAAACCATGCTTTGGATGTTGCTTAACTCAATTACTGTTGTAGATAAATGTTTAACTCAGAATACTCCCAAGCCCCAACATCCATTAATGAGTAAACATGCAATAATAAAGTTAATCTAGTACATCATCAATAATTATGGCTATAAACGTGAAAGGAAAACAGTTCCTTGTATGAATCGTGAAATAAGAAAAGTGCTGTCCTTTTTGACCAATTATGGCTGTCTTATAATCTCAGTTGACAAATTTTAGGATTTTGTTACGGGAACTAAATGAATTTTCAGTCAAACTCTAAGAAAAGGATATTTGGGGTTATTTGGAGGGGCATTTTGGTAATTTTCTTTGTGATCCATCATAGAATATTGATTTTGCCATAGATTTTTACAAAATCATTTTTGATCCTTTGCAGCGTTCTTGCCATACTCGAGTGACCAACAAGGGGTGAGCAGCGGAATTCTTGCACCAAAAAGATAAATGACGTAAATATTTCTTTGTTTTCGACTAGTGTACTCCCGTAGGATATGCATTTTTTTGGGGATAACTTGTGCTTATACTAAGTTGCTTTGTAACATTCAAGTATGTAATAATGTACAAAATGTTGTCTAAAACTTATTGTTTGTAATACTGAATATTTGAGTATTTTAATAAATTAGTTTGCAAATAACTGTAATATCAGATTTGCTTATGAAGTATTGCTATATTTAGTGTATTGTTCTTTTCAATTGCAAAAGATGTTTTTTTTTAAATTCAAATGTCAATCACAATGGTGCATAACAGTTGTAGTAGATTATATTACAACAGTGCATAACTATTGTAATAATGTTTATTACAACGGTCGAAAAAAGTTTTAAAATATACATATTACAACGGTGTTGCAACAGTGCAAAAAAGTTGTAAAAGATATTAGTCTTTTACAACTTCTTAATACACCACGGTTTGCCCACCATTGTAAAATGTATATATTGTTGTAGTGATATAAACTATAGAAAACCTACATGTGTTGAATCGATATTCATTCATTGAATTGAAATTCATGTGTTGAATGGTATTCGTGTTTTAAATATAAAAATTACCTTTTTTATCTATACATATAAACTATAGAAAACCTTCATGTGTTGTATCGATATTCATTCGTTGAATTGAAATTCATGTGTTGAATGGTATTCATATTTTGAAAGAAATTGTTTTATAATAAAAATCCAATTTTTATCATCGATATGAACTATATAAAATAATCTTGTTTTGAAAGAAATTGTTTTATAATAAAAATCCTATTTCTATCACCTATATTAATTATATAAAATAGTCGAGTTTAGAAATAAATTGTTTTACATTAAAAATCACATTTTTATTATATACATGAATTGTTAAAAATAGTGAAGTGTTGAAGTAGAAGACAGTTAGATAAAAATATAATTTTTATCAAATGTATGAAAAGAATATAGCTTTGAAATCGAAGAATCGATATATATATATATATATATATATATAAATAGAATTAAAATATATCGAATAACGAAGCTGCAGTTCGTATTTTGAAACCGTGATTTCAAACGATTAGTGCGGGAGATCCGACCATCGGATTTTCCCGAAATCGCAACCGTTGGGTTCGCTTTGGAAGTATCTTTCCAACGGCACCAACTTTGTAAAGATCCAACGGTTGGATTGTCTGGAATGTTTTATTCAAATCTGAAGAAAAACAGCGCCAGAATCGATTATATTTATATATATATAAATATAATTATATTAAATCGAATAACGACGCTGTAGTTCGTATTTTGAAATCGAAACTTCAAACGATTATACTGGGAGATCCGACCGTCAGATTTTCCAGAAACTGGAACCATTGGATTCGTATTGAAAAGATCTTCCTAATGATGTAAATCTTGTGAAGATCCAATGGTTAGATTTTCAGATATGTGTAAATCAAATCTGAAGAAAAACAGCGCCACGGCCGCGTTATGGCCCGAAGCGTCGTTTTGAATAAATTGGCTATTTTAAAATAAATAAAAATAGCGATAAATCATTATAAAATATTATAAACGATATGGATGTGAAATTTAGAAACTAACTGAAGGTTGGCTAAGTCAAATGGTTTCCTGGGTGTTGATCTGATGTTGGTTTCGGCCTTTGGGGTTAATATTTGGGAAATCGTTCTCTTACTGATTGACGGTTAGTGACTAATGAATTGAAATGATGCATATGTATGTTAGTGTTGCACTTGTTTATTATATACGCGAGTTGATCAGAAAGACCGGGTTTATCCCATTCTGAATAACTGAATCGACGATAAGAAATCGAAGATGAAGACGGTGGTCGAAGACCGGAGATCTTCACCTCGTTTGGATGGTAACCGAGGTCCTAATTGGGAGGCATCTCGAAATATGGATAATGAGTGGTGATCGTCCAGACGTACGTGGTGATCGATGGGTTTGCGAGGTATATAGTGCCTCCGGTTTCGTTCAGACCCAGAACAGACTTGCAAATGGACAGTGTGTCTGACATTGGAATCTATTCTGTGTGATTGATAGCTATTAGTTGCACGGTGTGAATTGCCTGTGTGGCATGCTAACATGCAGTGATCAGGGCTTCTGTTGAAAAGCAAAGTCTTGTGGTGATGATCAAAGCACCGCCTGTGTGGCGTAGCTTTGTGTATAACGTGAAATCCCGAGCCTCACACCCCGGTATGAACCAGAAACGGGAGAGGACATCAGGGAGGGCCTGCGTTTCTTTCTAGGTAGAAGTGGCATCAGTGGTTTTGCACGCCCTGACGAGTTTGACTTATGTGGTTGTTACTGTTGCGAGGCGCCTCGGTTAGTTTGGACGATCCGGGTCCGATGGAGTCATTCGTTGGCTCATTGACGCCCCAAAGGGCGGGGAAACGTAGTGTTCATGCATAATAATTCACATCAGTGGATCGGCCCTGACAATCTAAAGGGTTGATGCGTTCTGATCCTGAGACACGGGCTAGAGCGTCTCGAATTCGGTAAGGACTATCTTTTGCCTTGGTTCATGACGGAAATCCAATTTCCAAATACGTGACTGTGCGGTTTTGATTGTATACCTATATATGGCGACATAGTGGTATGGGGCATTAATGTCGTCTATGATTGATAGTTATGATTTGAAATTGTTTTTGAAACATATAAACACTAGTAATAATATCAAATGCTTTTGTTTTAATCGTATCAAGCATATCTTGGCCATTATAAGGTAAAAACTCTATCCTCCGGTTTGCTTTGCATTGTGTGATGGGAACTGAGTCTTATAATGGCTTCATTTTTATAAAAAGCATTGCGATGTTTAAAAGTATTATTTGTTTTAAAGCACTGGCAATCCGATGGAGTAAACCCATTCCACGAAAGTGGTGTGGTCCTGTGATTAGCCATATTTTAAATGTGTTGAGTAGATTCTCATACCAGTCCCATGACTGACTCGTAGTTTGTTTCACTTTCAAACTCGGGTGCCACTTTTTCTACACGGGCAGCCTTGTATTCAGGTTTTAGCTGGCTTTATCCGGATAGCTGGAGCTGAAGATGGATTCTATTATTTATCTCTTTTTATGCTGTTCAGCTCCTATTGTACATTATGTTTGTTTTCCGCTGTAGACATTGATGTATAGCTGAACTGTATTTGTACTAAGTATGATCCTGTATACTGTGTAACTCTGATGATTACTTTTATCCAGTATATTCTTTTGTGCATTATCTGGTGTATTTATTTAATTCTGCTCTGCTGTTATCTGTTTATGTGTTATATTCCAAGGATTACCCTTGTCGCCGTCAGTACGGGGTTTGGGGTCGTCACACCTACTCTTCCCTGTATCCAGATCGGTTATCTCAAATCAAATCATTCAATTCCATTTAACTGATAATTTTATAACAGTAAATACGACTATTTAAAAAAAACAATTAACAAAGCACTTCAAACAATTAAACATGTTTATTTTATAAATGTGACCAACAAGGTATGTTACCTCCATTGGGTCAAATCGTTAAAATAACGATTTGGTATTCCACTGAAATTAAACGACAGTTTAATTTCATCAATTAAATCTACAAATGAATATATAATAAGCAGACAGTTAACCATTAGCAACCAGTGCACACAATTATAAAACCCGACTTATATAAAATATAAGTGGGAAGAACTAAGTGAGTTTATCTCACCTTGATCTGATTTGTTGTTTAATCGGCTTGTTTCAGTTAAACAAAACAAGTGTTTAATTTAACTGAAAAATTCAGTTGATTCCATTCGCATCCGGATCTATTTCATAATATTATGCTCGACGAAATGAGTCCAATGTCTCTTGAATCGTCCAATTCTGATGCTATGAATTAGTATTTAACATTACAAGTTAATATAAATTAAATAAACTTAAAAACCCTTATTAAGTATTAAACTAAACTAATTATATTTTAACAACTAATTACATTTTTAATTACTAATTAGGGTTTTTAAGTCAACAAATTACTATTTAAGTAAATATAAATTTGATTAATATATATATCGTTAATAACCTAATCTTAGTTTAAATATAAACTAATCACTAATTAACACAAGTAAAACTAATTACATGTTTAAAAAAATAAGGGCCGATTAGGATATATAATTATGATTAATTTATCTTCCTTAATCTCCTAATTATTAACTTAATTAAAATGAATACGTTTTAATATAATGGTCGGCAGAACTGTTATCTTCCCCAGGTCTCGTTACCGTGATTTCATAATGTAGCTCTACCATGTCTTTTTGATTTTGCGTTGTATAAACGGGCCAGTTGGAAACTTTTGCACCCTTCCTTAAATTGTTTAATATAATATGGCCCGTACATTTCGTTTTCCCACTTAGCTCCTTTGCTTTTTTAATTCGAACCAATGTAGTCGTCTCCCTCTTCCATTTTTTTTCAACACAGCAGGCCACTACTTCACCAGTTTTTCTCCCAGCGTCGATCGCCTGGAACCAATCGAACACCCCTATCACATGCATCGTATCCCATGCTACCTTCGCAGCTAGTGTCCTCAAACTTGGGGCCTCCTATCGCTCTAAAATCGCCCTCGAACACACCTTATGTAACACCCCGTATGTTGAATAACTTGCTATAATATAAAACAGGGCAGAATTAAACTTTAAAATCTGAACCAGGGGAAACGGGCTATGCCATTGCGTTCGTCACGGAAAAATACGCGAAATAGAGTCCGAGTTTTCGAAAATCGGAGTCCGTATGACCCAGATATGGCCCGAATAAGTTTTCAGAAAATTCAAAACAGATTTAAAAACGAAAATTTCACATTTCATAAGTGGTGGGAAAATTCCCGCCAGACCCAGGGAGTCGACCTGGGGGTCGACTGGGGAGTCGACCCTAGTGTCGACCTGGGGGTCGACCTCCCTGGTCGAGCCCAGGTGACCTGGGTGCATCAGCTTGGCTTTTGGGCTGTGTTTTGGTGGCTAGGACGAGATCTGACGGCTCTAATCTAATTTAGGGTTAATCTAATGGCCTAAAACACCTAACTACTCTATAAATACACCCTAAGACTACCCTAATTCATACTAAAAATAGATACAACACCGTTATGCCGTCAAAATGTAACTTGAAGGAGCCTCCATCAATCTAAAGAGGAAGATAGCTTCTCAAATCAATCTCTAATCAACTCTAGCAACTTAATCTTCTTCTTAGGAGTGCTAATCAACAAGTTGTGAGTTTTCTATAGCCTTAATGACCAATTATTGAAATGATTATGATAGGATATAATGAGGTTATGGCTATGAATGTGGATCAATGCAAGATATGCAAGTTATATGCTATGTATTAATGATGTTATGCATGTTATGCAAGTTATATGCTATGTGTTAATGATGTTATGCATGTTATGCAAGTTATATGCTATGTGTTTGTGATGTTATGCAAGTTATGCAAGTCATATGTTACATGTTCATGATGTTATGCAAGTTATGCAAGTCATATGCTACATGTTCATGATGTTATGCAAGTTATGCAAGTCATATGTTACATGTTCATGATGTTATGCAAGTTATGCAAGTCATATGCTACATGTTCATGATGTTATGCAAGTTATGCAAGTTGTATGCTATATGATCATGATGTTATGCAAGTGTTAGGCTATGTTCATGATGCTAGTTATGCAAATTGCTATGATAAACATTGATTCATTATGACACCATGATTATGCAAGTTTGGTGTATGATTATATGCAAGTTCATCTATGATATGTATGCAAGTTTGGTGTATGATTATATGCAAGTAACATGTGCAAGTTTACACCTTTGTATGATATGCATACATATGCAAGTTAACCCCTTTGTATGTCATACATACATATGCAAGTTTACCCCTTTGTATGACATAAATAACTTATGCAAGTTAACCTCCTTATGACATATGTGATTCATGAAAGTTTGGGTTGATTATTTATGCTAGTTGGGTTTGATGCTATATGCATGTTGACACCTTTAAACCCATGTTGATGCTAATGTTATGCAAGTTGAACCCATTATATTTGTGATGAATCTTCCCTTTTATGTCATGTTAGCGAATTACGTGGGGAACGATGGGGTTAATATACATGTTAATGAAATGGTGTGAAGTTGGTATGATTATGCATACCATAAAGTGGATGGACATAATTGAGTCAATTATGTACATCGTTAAAATTGGAATTAATTAGGGAAAATTAATTCGGGGGTGATTAATTAGGTGTAATTAATCGACTAAGACACGAGGTTGGACCCTTTTGTAGCACAAGACTGCCCGGAACCGACCGGCAAATCCAGCGGCTACAAATGATTGGCCCAATGTGAGAGGTCTTAGGCACAAACTACATACGTGACAAGTGTAAAGACGCGAGGTTAGACTCGGTTATGGCGTAAGGCTGCCCGGACCCAACCGGCAAATCCAGTTGTCATAAAAGATAGTCTAATGTGAGAGGTCTTTACAACGGTTACGTTCTTAATCAATTAAGAAACACTTAACCAGATAAGCATGTAGTGGGCATGAGGGGTTAAGTGGGTGCATTGGGTGGCATGTGGAAATCAAGTAAGTGCCTTGGGTGGCATGTGGAAATCTAGTGGGTTGCCTTGGGTGGCAATAGAAAATACGATTAGAATACTTAACCAAGTGGAAACATATAATTAAACATGATTAAAGGGTTAAGTGGGATGCACTAGATATATTGACAAGCTTAGGTGGTAGCTTGTGGGGGGTCCATTTCAACCAGTAACCCATATGTATCTTATTGGGCTCGACCCATGTCGAGGACGGGACACGCGTACTGGGCTTGATTATAAGAGGCCAAAACGGGTTAGCGGTGGCAACGCAAGTCCAACGGGTTTCATATGCGTGTGTGTACCCGGGCTGGTAGGTAATACATTGTTGCATCATGTAGGTATAAGCCGTGCACCATTTGTTGTATCGGGTTGCCACTTTGGGGAGTGATACACCCCACTGTGGGGCCAGCACGGGTATCTACGGTAGGGAGCCGATCGCTTGGGAGTAGTGGGTACACCTAGTGGAGATAGGGGCAGACGGCACCTATGTAGTCAGCTAGGGGTACACGAAACTACTGGTTAAAGTTTCTAAGTCCTTGGGAGGGATCAACCTTTAAGTAGGAATGACTGGTGTGGTGCAGTTAGTAATTATTCTTGGGTGGGTAGATGCGTCTTTACCGTTATCCTAGTTCACCTTATGTCTAGTTGGCTACTTAGTGTAGTCATTTATCCCCAGTCATCCCGTGCCAAGTTTATATCATACCCTAATTACTTTAATGATTGTGTTGTTAAAGTTATAGGGCTCACTCAGACTTATGTCTGACCCTGTTGTTTTTATCTTTTTCCCCCTCAGGTGCTCAGGTTGGGCCTAGTACTAGTGGGCTTTGATCACATTTCTTTATCTATCTTCTGGAGCTTGGACCGTGATGTAAAGCCCAGCTTATCTTTTCTTTTATGGCTATTGTTTATGTAGTGGGATTATGTACTTATGTTTTTATCAGGATGGATATTCAGTACTTGACTCTTTATGGTGCTGTAACTAAACATGTTTACCTTCTGCTGCTATGAAATGATGTTTTAGATTTTCAAGTATTTATATCTGTCTTGTTGTAATTTTTCTATTCTATACTCACTTAAAATGCTCCACCGAAGTTAAGGCATTCCCTTAGTGAGTGACCTTAGCGGGTGTGGGGTGTTACACGTGGTATCAGAGCGAAGGTTACCGGAACAGTTAAAATTTTTAGAAAGCTATTTTTCTAAAAACATTTTTGGAAGAAGTATTTTCAAAAACATGTCTTTAAAGAGAAAAGTTTTTGAAAAGAAAAGCATAATCCCCAATAGCCATATCTTTATCTTTCGAATTCTTCGTTTTGAATCTTTCCTTTTTCGTCTCAGCATGGCTGAAGATCTTAACTTTCCGGAGGGTGTGACGATACCAGTATGGTATAGGAGATTGATGGAGGCTAGGGCCGCCACTGCGGGTCCAGCAAATGTTCCTCCACCAACAGTAGCACCCGATCTTCCTCCTCCCCCTCCTCCTCCTCGCACGGATACTTTTGCTAAGACTTGCAAGGAATTTAAGGCTATGGGAGGGAAACCTTTTCAAGGATCAGAAACTTTTGTGGAAGCTAGAGATTGGCTTAAGGAGGTGGAAGAGTTGATAGATATCTTTGAGATGGAAGAAGGAAAGAAAGTCAAGTTAGCTGCTTGGTTAATGAAGGGAGAGGCCTCATTCTGGTGAGAGGTCACTAATGGAGAACGCCCCGTTGATTCTTGGGCGGATTTCAGGCGAAGATTTGTGGTAAAGTTTCTCTCAAGGGCGGAGGAAAACTTGTATATGGAAAGGTTCTTGACTCTAAAGCAAGGAAACCTCTCGGTGAAGGAATATGTCAACAAGTTTAATCAATTGGCAAGGTTTGGCATAGATATGGTGAATACACCGGAGAAGAAGGCTTTGAGGTTCGTTAAGGGCTTGAATGAACCGATGCATGGATTGGCTATGACTCACATCCCTATGGGAGCCACCTTTGAGAAGCTAGTAGACATGGCACTCATGCATGAGGAAGAGAAGGGTCCCAATGCTAATAAGGCACCCGAGAAGAAAGGAGATCAGAAGAGACCTCAACAACAACAGCAAAACAAGGGTGGAAAAGGCAACGGTGGCAAGGGGAAGAAGAAGTGCTTCAATTGCGGGATACCAGGCCACCTAAGCAAAGATTGTCGGAAGAAGAAGAAGACTAGCTGCTACCACTGTGGTGAAGCAGGGCATCTAGTAAAGGATTGCCCTAAGAAGGGGCAAAGGACGGGATCTACCTCAGGAGGACAGGTGCAAGCTCTTGTGGCACCGGGTCAGGCAAGGGGGCAAGTTCAGGCTCTCGCGGTTCCACCGACTCAGGAAAGAGGTAGAACTATTTCCGTTGAAAGTCTGGTTTTTCTATTTGATCATCCTGTCCGTACATTGTTTGATTCTGGTGCATCGCATTCGTTTATCTCATCATCATTAGTTGAGTCACTGCACTTAGACACCAGTCTAGTAGATGATCCCTTGGTTGTTTCAAACCCAATTGGGGGCTCCACTTATTTGTCCATGATATGTTTGGGTTTGAAGATTTCTATACTTAGCTTTGAGTTTAGATGTGATGCTTTTGTTTTGGGCTTCACGGGCTATGGGTTGATTTTGGGCATGGACTGGTTATCCAGTAATGGTGCCGTTCTTGATTGCGAAAGGAGAGTTGTTAGGCTCATGACCCGCTTGGGGAACACTCTCGAGATCTCTTGTAATCCCATGGATTCTGTTATGCTAAGTTATCTTGAATCGCTTGACGCTTCGGTCGAGAGTTTGCGATCTGTTAGAGTGGTCCGAGAGTACTCGGATGTGTTTGAGGAGGTGAAGGGCTTACCTCTGAAGCGGGAGATTGACTTCCGAATATATCTGGTGGATAATGCTAAACCTGTATCTTTACCAGTGCGCCACATGGCTCCTCGTGAGAGGAGGGAACTCCATAAGCAAGTAGGGGAGTTGCTTGAGAAGGGGTTCATAAGACGAAGTATATCAGAGTGGGGTGCTCCAGTAGTTTTTGCTACGAAGGCGGATGGGTCCCTCAGACTTTGTGTAGACTATAGAGAATTCAACAAGCTCACAAAGAAGAATAGACACCCATTGCCGAGAATTGATGATCTCTTTGATCAGTTGGTTGGCACCTCAGTGTTTTCGCAGTTGGACTTGGCCACGGGGTTTCATCAGTTGAGAGTGGCTGAGGATAGCATAGACAAGACTGCCTTTAGGACTCCGGATGGTTTCTATGAGTAGCTGGTGATGCCATTTGGTTTGACGAACGCCCCTGCATACTTTGTTGATTTGATGAGTAGGGTGTTCAGGGAGTTCCTTAATAAGTTCGTGGTGGTCTTTGTGGATGACATCTTAGTACTCTCTAAGAGTGAAGAAGAGCTTGCCCTACATCTTAGGGAAGTGTTGGAGACTCTTCGGGCGCATAGCCTTAAGGCTAAATTCTCTAAATGTCACTTCTGGAGGAAGGAAGTACGGTTCTTGGGGAACGTGGTCTCCAAGGAAGGGATAGCTGTGGATCCCGCGAAGGTAGTATCCATCCAAGATTGGAAGGTTCCGAAGAATGCTACCGAGGTGAGGAGTTTCTTGGGGTTGGCTGGCTACTATAGGAAGTTTATCAAGGACTTCGCGAAGATATCAGCCCCATTAACTCGCTTGACGAAGAAGAATCTAGTCTTCGCATGGGACGTAGATTGTGATGATGCGTTCCGACGGTTAAAGGGAGCTTTAACCACAGCTCCAGTCTTAGTGTTGCCAGATGGGAGTAAGCCATTTGTTGTCTATACCGATGCTTGTGGGACTGGACTGGGCGCAGTCTTAATGCAAGAGGGAAGGGTAATAGCCTATGGTGGAAGGCAGTTGAGAGCACATGAGAAATATTACCCTACCCATGATTTAGAGTTGGCCGCTATTGTTTTTGCGCTTAAGATTTGGCGCCATTATCTTCTGGGAGAGAGGTTCGAATTGTTCACTGACCACAAATCATTGAAATACTTGTTTTCTCAGAAGGATTTGAACTTGAGACAGCAAAGGTGGATGGAGTTCTTAGCATCCTATGATTTCGAGATAGCGTAAACCCCTGGCAAGGGTAACGTGGTGGCAGACGCCTTGAGTAGAAAAAGGTTGTCCTTGAGTCCATTGTTCGTGGAACGACGAAGCTTGGAGTTTATCTCGATGTTTGATTTCAGACCTTCCGTTGACTATATACCCGGTTTGCTAGCATCCTTGGAGGTCAGACCTACTCTTTTGGGGCGGATTGGCGAGGCACAGCGGGACGACCCACAGTTGGTTGAGTTAGTAGAGAGGCTCATAAGAGGGGAGTCGTCCAGCCATTTGAGTAGGTACACCCTAGACGATAGGGGGTGCTAGCGTAGAGACGGAAGACTTTGTGTACCGCAAGACGAGGGTTTGAGGAAGGCTATTCTTGATGATGCACACCGTTCTAGGATGACCATTCATCCCGGTGGGGACAAGATGTACCAAGACATGAAGCGAGTTTTCTTTTGGGCCGGTATGAAGAAAGACGTGGCCGAGTATGTCGCTAGATGTTTGGTGTGCCAACAAGTGAAAGCGGAGCAAAAGAAACCAGGTGGGTTGCTTCACCCATTGGAAGTTCCGCAATGGAAGTGGGATAGCGTCTCGATGGATTTTATTGATGGGTTACCTAGATCGAGGAAGGGTAATACGGGAATTTGGGTTGTGGTAGACAGACTTACTAAGAGCGCCCATTTCATACCCGTGAAGAGCAAGAGGACTGCTCCATGGCTAGCTTCAGTTTATCTTCGAGAGATAGTTCGATTGCATGGGGTACCCTCTAGCATAGTGAGTGATCGAGATCCTATCTTCACTAGCGAGTTTTGGAAGAGTTTGCAAGAAGCAGTGGGGACTTAGTTGTGTTTGAGCACCGCATATCATCCTCAGACGGACGGTCAGACCGAGAGGGTGAATCGTGTTCTAGAAGACTTATTGAGGCTATGTATCTTAGATTTTGGAGGTATATGGGAAGAGCATCTTCCATTGGTAGAGTTCGCGTATAATAACAGCTTTCAGTCCAGTATTGGTATGGCTCCTTTTTAAAGCTCTTTATGGAAGGCCTTGTCGATCACCTACATGTTGGTGGGAATCTACGGATAAGATCTTGCTTGGGCCCGATATGGTTAGAGAGACTTCGGAAAAGATTGATTTAATTCGAAGAAGGATGAAAGCGGCGCAAGACAGGCAGAAATCTTACGCGGATAAGAGGAGGACGGATCTTGAGTTTGATGTTGGGGACATGGTCTTTGTCAAAGTATCTCCATTACGGAATGTAGTTCGCTTTGGATCCGTTGGGAAGTTAGCTCCAAGGTTTGTAGGATCGTTTCCTATTAAGGAAAGGATTGGACGGATGGCATGTAGGGTGGATTTACCCGAGAGACTTAGTGGGGTACATGACGTATTCCATGTGTCACATTTGAGGAAGTGCCTACATGAGACCGCAGAGGTGGTAGAGCCGAGCTTGCTTAAAGAAGTGGAGGTAGAGCGTGATGCAACTATTCGACGAGCTCCTACCCGCATCCTAGGGTCAGAGATTAGGAAGTTGAGGAACAGAGAGGTGCGACTAGTCAAAGTGCAATGGGGAGAGGATGAGAGCAATGCTACTTGGGAGACAGAAGCGAAGATGCGTTCACTATACCCATTCCTTTTTGAGGGTATGTCTTTTAACTTCTCCTTTATCGTTTGTTTAGTACTTATCTTATCTTTAGTATGTCCTCTCATTAGTACCTTTGACCTTTAGATAGGGTAAACCTATGGTTGAAACATGTGTTTGAGACATGTTATGTTTGATGGATGCGTGTGGATGCAAGTGTTTGCTAGTGGTTCCTCGTGGATGCATATACACACACTCTAGGCACTAGATCGGCTCAATCACTTCATATTGCATATTGCATAAAATTGTGTGTAGGTAGCTATATTAATGGATGTATAATGGTTGTGCTATCATATGGATGATGCATTTTGGTGAATGATTGTGCACGCATGTAGTAATAGTATGTGTCGATAGGGTTCTTTCGCATACATATTGGATGCATGGCACTATCATGGTTTGCATTAAGGAGGTCAACTGAATCAGTAGACCGCCTGATTTTGCATTAGACAGGGAACATATACACACACTTTCTGCATATGTTCATACAGCATTAGAAACTCTAAGGACAATGGATGCCAGTGTTTGATGGTTTGAGTAGATGGTTGTTTGGTTGGTAGGATACGTTCTTCTTGACTTAGAGATTTCGGGGACGAAATCCTTTAAGTAGGGGAGAATGTAACACCCCGTATGTTGAATAACTTGTTATAATATAAAACAGGGCAGAATTAAACTTTAATATCTGAATCAGGGGAAATGGGCTATGCCATTGCGTTCGTCTCGGAAAAATACGCGAAATAGAGTCCGAGTTTTCGAAAATCGGAGTCCGTATGACCCAGATATGGCCCGAAGAAGTTTTCAGAAAATTCAAAACAGATTTAAAAACGAAAATTTCACATTTCAGAAGTGGCGGGAAAATTCCCGCCAGACCCAGGGAGTCGACCTGGGGGTCGACTGGGGAGTTGACCTGCCCACCAGGTCGACTGGGGAGTCGACCCTAGTGTCACCTGGGGGTCGACCTCCCTGGTCGAGCCCAGGTGACCTGGGTGCATCAGCTTGGCTTTTGGGCTGTGTTTTGGTGGCTAGGACGAGATCTGACGGCTCTAATCTAATTTAGGGTTAATCTAATGGCCTAAAACACCTAACTACTCTATAAATACACCCTAAGACTACCCTAATTCATACTAAAAATAGATACAACACCGTTATGCCATCAAAATGCAACTTGAAGGAGCCTCCATCAATCTAAAGAGGAAGATAGCTTCTCAAATCAATCTCTAATCAACTCTAGCAACTTAATCTTCTTCTTAGGAGTGCTAATCAACAAGTTGTGAGTTTTCTATAGCCTTAATGACCAATTATTGAAATGATTATGATAGGATATAATGAGGTTATGGTTATGAATGTGGATCAATGCAAGATATGCAAGTTATATGCTATGTATTAATGATGTTATGCATGTTATGCAAGTTATATGCTATGTGTTAATGATGTTATGCATGTTATGCAAGTTATATGCTATGTGTTTGTGATGTTATGCAAGTTATGCAAGTCATATGTTACATGTTCATGATGTTATGCAAGTTATGCAAGTCATATGCTACATGTTCATGATGTTATGCAAGTTATGCAAGTCATATGTTACATGTTCATGATGTTATGCAAGTTATGCAAGTCATATGTTACATGTTCATGATGTTATGCAAGTTATGCAAGTTGTATGCTATATGATCATGATGTTATGCAAGTGTTAGGCTATGTGTTCATGATGCTAGTTATGCAAATTGCTATGATAAACATTGATCCATTATGACACCATGATTATGCAAGTTTGGTGTATGATTATATGCAAGCTCATCTATGATATGTATGCAAGTTTGGTGTATGATTATATGCAAGTAACATGTGCAAGTTTACACCTTTGTATGATATGCATACATATGCAAGTTAACCCCTTTGTATGTCATACATACATATGCAAGTTTACCCCTTTGTATGACATAAATAACTTATGCAAGTTAACCTCCTTATGACATATGTGATTCATGCAAGTTTGGGTTGATTATTTATGCTAGTTGGGTTTGATGCTATATGCATGTTGACACCTTTAAACCCATGTTGATGCTAATGTTATGCAAGTTGAACCCATTATATTTGTGATGAATCTTCCCTTTTATGTCATGTTAGCGAATTACGTGGGGAACGATGAGGTTAATATACATGTTAATGAAATGGTGTGAAGTTGGTATGATTATGCATACCATAAAGTGGATGGACATAATTGAGTCAATTATGTACATCGTTAAAATTGGAATTAATTAGGGAAAATAAATTCGGGGGTGATTAATTAGGTGTAATTAATCGACTAAGACACGAGGTTGGACCCTTTTGTAGCATAAGACTGCCCGGAACCGACCGGCAAATCCAGCGGCTACAAATGATTGGCCCAATGTGAGAGGTCTTAGGCACAAACTACGTACGTGACAAGTGTAAAGAAACGAGGTTAGACTCGGTTATGGCGTAAGGCTGCCCGGACCCAACCGGCAAATCCAGCTGCCAAAAAAGATAGTCTAATGTGAGAGGTCTTTATAACGGTTACGTTCTTAATCAATTAAGAAACACTTAACCAGATAAGCATGTAGTGGGCATGAGGGGTTAAGTGGGTGCCTTGGGTGGCATGTGGAAATCAAGTAAGTGCCTTGGGTGGCATGTGGAAATCTAGTGGGTTGCCTTGGGTGGCAATAGAAAATACGATTAGAATACTTAACCAAGTGGAAACATGTAATTAAACATGATTAAAGGGTTAAGTGAGATGCACTAGATATATTGACAAGCTTAGGTGGTAGCTTGTGGGGGGCCCATTTCAACCAGTAACCCATATGTATCTTATTGGGCTCGACCCATGTCGAGGACGGGACACGCGTACTGGGCTTGATTATAAGAGGCCAAAACGGGTTAGCGGTGGCAACGCAAGTCCAACGGGTTTCATATGCGTGTGTGGACCTGGGCTGGTAGGTAAGACGTTGTTGCATCGTGTAGGTATAAGCCGTGCACCATTTGTTGTATCGGGTTGCCACTTTGGGGAGTGATACACCCCACTGTGGGGCCAGCACGGGTATCTACGGTAGGGAGCCGATCGCTTGGGAGTAGTGGGTACACCTAGTGGAGATAGGGGCAGACGGCACCTATGTAGTCAGCTAGGGGTACACGAAACTACTGGGTAAAGTTTCTAAGTCCTTGGGAGGGATCAACCTTTAAGTAGGAATGACTGGTGTGGTGCAGTTAGTAATTATCCTTGGGTGGGTAGATGCGTCTTTACCGTTATCCTAGTTCACCTTATGTCTAGTTGGCTACTTAGTGTAGTCATTTATCCCCAGTCATCCCATGCCAAGTTTATATCATACCCTAATTACTTTAATGATTGTGTTGTTAAAGTTATAGGGCTCACTCAGACTTATGTCTGACCCCGTTGTTTTTATCTTTTTTCCCCTCAGGTCCTCAGGTTGGGCCTAGCACTAGTGGGCTTTGATCACATTTCTTTATCTATCTTCTGGAGCTTGGACCGTGATGTAAAGCCCAGCTTATCTTTTCTTTTATGGCTATTGTTTATGTAGTGGGATTATGTACTTATGTTTTTATCAGGATGGATATTCAGTACTTGACTCTTTATGGTGCTGTAACTAAACATGTTTACCTTCTGCTGCTATGAAATGATGTTTTAGATTTTCAAGTATTTATATCTGTCTTGTTGTAATTTTTCTGTTCTATACTCACTTAAAATGCTCCACCGAAGTTAAGGCATTCCCTTAGTGAGTGACCTTAGCGGGTGTGGGGTGTTACACCTTATTTCAAGCGTGATTCTAGCCCCAACAGTCCACGAATCCATATCATAACCGTTGATCACCTGGATCTTGACGAGCTTCACATAGTTGTTAAAGAAGGTCTCTAGAATAGTTGAGCCATTTGGAAGGAGAATCAATGGAAAGATGGGAGCTTTTGTGGTCATCTGTTTTGTGTAGGGTGGCGGAGATAATAAGTGTAACACCCCGTAATTTTAAAATATTAAAATTAGCAAGTTAAAGGACACTTAATTTTTAGAAAAAGAATTAAGTGAAACGGGTTACGCCATTGCGTTCGTCTCGGAATTCTGCTTGAGATAAAGCCAGTGTTTGCGTAAGTCGGGCTTTGTATGAAGAAGTTATGGAGCTTGGAAGATTTAAAGTTTTAGCAAAAATTAAATTAAAATAATAATTAATAATCATAAAGCAATTTTAAACTCAAAAGAAAAGAAGCAGGCTGAGCCGGAAAATTCCCGCTCAGAGGTGTTGACCCCCCTAGGGTTTGTCGACATAGGTGTCGACCCCCCTATAGGGGTGTCGACATAAGTGTCGACTCCCCCTATAGGAGTCGACCCCATCGGCCATATCTGGGCTGATGTGTCCAGATGACGATTTTTGGTGTTTAGGGCTTAGGTGTCATATTCTGGTTGGCCAGGTGAGGTGTCATGATGGTCTGGAAGGCTTAGATTGATCCTTGACTGATCTAAGGGCTCTAATCAATCCTATGCTTCTATATAATCACATCTAACCGAAACCCTAAATCATTCATGAGCCTATATGTTGCTGCATCCTAAACTAACATAGCCGCCGCCATAACAAATCAAATTCAAGATAAAAATCAAAGTCTACATCAAGCATTAAGCTTAACAAATTCAGAAATGAGATCCCAGAATTCAAGAACCGTTCTTTTTCTATGAGTTCTAGTCACTTTTAGGTTTAAATAAATGAATGTGGATTATGAAAGACTGGTATTTAGGTACATGTAGTAGATCTAATCCTTTATGCAAGTATGTTATGTCAATTTCTCTAAAATCCACGCTATGAGTATAGTTATTTTTAGGTTTAGAGATTTAAAAGTAATCTTGTTATGAATATGAATTGGATATGCTCTTGTAATTAAAAAACACCTTGGATTTATCATACTTTGTGGATCTAAAATATTCTATGGCTTGGATCTCAATGTTCATCATAATTAGATCTATTGTAAATTCTTAATCTATGGCATCTTTTGGATCTTAACTTGTATATGTTAGATCAACTTTCTTTAGATCTAATTCTTTTGGGGTTAATTCATCATGTTACATATGCGGATCTTACCTTTTCCCTAAGTTTGTATTTGATTTGAGATTACCATTTTCTAGGTAATTGAACCTTTGTTTAGATCTAGAACATCATATTTTGATTTATTGAGATCTGTTATTATGGGACATAAGAATTATTATTTGGATCTGGACCTTTATGTTAATTTAACTTTTGAATCAAAATATGTTGCAATATCACCCTTACTATGCTAGATCTAGGTAATTGGGCACCTAAGGTTAATCTAAATCTATTGAGAACTTGACATGTGAATCCACCTTTATGCCACCTTAATTATTCTAGATCCAATTAGGAGACATTTAGATCTCATCATGCTTGATTTGACAATGGATTGCATAAGTTATCAATTTTGAATATCCGCACCGTTGTGACAATTACATGTCCTTTCACTTTGTTACCATGCCAGTATGTCTATGTCAATATAAGTTGAGATTGTCATGATTATCATATTCCCTTTTCATTGTTATAGCTGGGCTACTTCATTGCCTAGATGCCGCCAAACTGCATGCGAATACGTTAGATAGGAAACAAGGAAAAGGGTTTTATAGTTGGCATGTAAATCTTTATATGAATTGATGTGTAATCCAAATTGTTAATAAAATAGGTATTGACACCTATAAAAAGGAAAGGATTAATTAATTAAATTAATTAATCAAAAGTGGAATGTTTAGCAATTAAAATTTGAAATTAAATTAACACTTATGACATGAGGTTAGGTTACATTAGTGGTGGAAGTCTGCCCGGACCCGACCGGCATATCCAGCAGCAGCTAATGTTGAACCTAATGTGAGAGGTCTAAGTGTGTGAATACAGCATGGGCTAAGACACAAGGTTAGACCCAACTATAGAATAAGACTGCTCGGATCCAACCAGCATATCTAGCATCCACACGTTGTAGACCTAATGTGGGGGTTCTAGCTCAATATAACCATAAATGGACATGGTAATGAACTGGACTACTTAACCAAACATAATCCATAGGGATCGTGTGAACTTAGACTTAAGTTGAGGTTAAGTAAACTTAATTTAGTAAAAAGGGAGGGTTAAGTAAATCTTGGGTAGTGGGTAATATTAGTATATGTATAGGCCCACAAATTTAACCATTAGATAAACATGCTTGAATCAGTGGGAGGGTTAAGTACATCTAGGTTTGGTGGGTAATATTTGTATATATAGGCCCACAATCTTAACCATTATGGAGTTATGTAATTAAAGACCACCCTTTATGGTATACATAACTAGTACATGGCTATGTAATTAAAGATCACCCTTTATGGGTATACATAGTAAATAGAAAGCCTAGTGGGGATACAGGACAAAGGGGAGAGTTTGTATCATATTGTGTGGGAGTTATGTAATTAAAGATCACCCTTTTGGGTATACATAACTAATATAGGGCTATGTAATTAAAGATCACCCTTTTTGGGTGTACATAGTCAGTGGAAAACCTAGTGGGGATACAAGACAAAGGGACAACTTGTATCATATTGTATGGGACCCATTTCAGCTAGTAACCTGTAATTGGTATCAGAGTAGACAACTCCGTACTAGGCGGAGAAGGGGCACGCTTACTGATTGATTATAAGCGATCCAAATGAGACGGATGGTGGGAACGGCGCAAACCGACCGGAGACGTGCGTGCATGGGCTGGGCAGAGGGGGACAAGACAACCGTGACACCAGTAGATAGGCCTGTGCACATCGTAGGTTGCCACTTTAGGGAAGTGATACCCCCTACTGTAGGGCCAGCATAGGACATCTACAGAGTAGGGAGCCGATCGATTAGGGTAGTGGTTAGGGTATACTCGGACGTATGCCTTAAGTCTACCAACTCATAGCAGAAGGGATCACCTCATCTTAATTATACTAGTAATAGTGCAGAGTAGTTCTTAGTGAAGCATATATATACACCTTACCTTATCTTCCTTGTCACACCTGCCATCTGTACAGTGAACCCTCTTATCCACTTCATATGTCTTTCATGTTCACCTTTATTTATTTACTGGCTAAAAGTTACTAGACTCGCCAGACTTTATGTCTGACACCTTTTGTTTTTCCTTCTCTCTTCCGTTCCCTTCCCCCCCCCCCTAAGTTCTCAGGGAGTAAACAACCAATCTTAGTCAGGATTCGGATATCAACTTGCTAGGATCTACTTCTGAAGTATGGCTAGAATCTCTGTCTCTGCTATAGCTTACTCTTTTAACTGGGGAATAATGTTTTCTTTTAATTCCTATGTACTTTTATTATGCAAGACATATGTATTTTGTTGTAATGGTTTTATGACCCATGGTATTGTGAAACAAGGTATTTTGGTGATTTAATAAAGTTGTTTATTTCTGCTGCAAAAATTTTTATATCTGTCTTGTAATATTCTGTGTCTGTTTACCTAAACGCTTCACGAAACTTAATTCATTCCCTTTGTGAGTGACATTAACGGACGTAGGGTGTTACACTTGGTATCAGAGCTGAAGGTTACCAGATTAGATAAAAGTTTTGGAAAATATTTTTCAAAAAGGTTTTAAAAGAAAGTATTTTCAAAAAGAAAAGTCTATTTAAAAAATATTCCTCAAGAGGCCATATGTAATATCCTTCGGTCCTTTATCTAAAATTCTTCCTTTTCCCTTTTTTAGCTTGTATGGGGAACAAAACATCCCTAATCTTCCAGAGGGCGTCACAATACCGGATGATTCCGAAGGTATTTGGAGGCCACGGCACCCGCCGAAGGCCAGGAGACGTTCCTCCAGTCGCACCCATCATTCCTCCTCCTCCTCCTCCGCATGTGAATGCTTTCTCGAAGATATGTATAGACTTTCAAGCTATGGGCGGAAAGAAATTTAATGGGACCGAATCATTCGTGGAAGCAAGAAAATGACTCAAGGAAACAGAAGATTTGTTTGTTATCTTCGTAGTAGACGATAGGCAGAAGATACAATTGGTTGTATGGTTACTTAAGGACGAAGCCTCTTTCTGGTGGGAAGTTACTAATGTAGAAAGACTAGTTGAGACTTGGGAGGATTTCAGAATGAGGTTTGAAATGAAGTTCCTCTCGCAAGTTGAACGAAGCCTGTAGTTGGAGAAGTTCTTAGCACTCAAATAGGGTAGCCTATCGATTAAGGAATCCATCAACCAATTCAACCAGCTGGCTAGATACAGACTGGAGTTGGTAAACACTCTACTTAAAAAGGCTTTCCGTTTCGTTAAAGGGTTGAATGAGCCACTGCACAGCCTAGCTATGTCCCATATATCTATGGGTGCGACTTATGAGAGAGTGGTGGATATGGCACTGTTACAGGAGGAAGACAAGGATGGGAAGAAAGAGACGAAGATGGAAGAACCTCTAGACAGGAAAGTGGAGGGATCGCAGAATAAGAAGGTGTGGCCCAAGAAAGGGCAACAGTAACAACAGCCACAACAACAGCGAAAGAAAGGAGGGAAAGATGAAAAAGGCAGGGATAAGAGGAAATGTCACAATTGCGGGAAGGAAGGTCGCTTGATTAAAGATTGCAAGAGAAGGAAGGTCAATTGTTTTAATTGCGGAGAACTTGGACACTATTCTACAGAGTGCCTAAAGAAACAAGGATCGCAGGAACAAGGGCAGAGAGAGCTGGGACTTCTGGAGGGCAGGTGCATGCTCTTGCAATCAGTGCTCTTGAAAGAGGTAGAAAAAAATTTCCGTAGAAAGCTTAGTTTCTCTTTCAAACTTTCCAGTTATAACACTTTTTAATTCTGGTGCTTCACACTTGTTTGTATCTAGTTTTGTAATTGAATCTCTGCACTTAACTACTAGAATCGTAGTAGATCCCATTGTTTCAAACCCCATTGGTGGTTCAGCTCATTTATCGATGATTTGTAGGGGTTTGAAATAATCTGTGGTAGGCGTCGAGTTTGAATGGGACGCATATGTGCTCGGTTTTTTGGGCTATGGGTTGATTCAAGCAATGGATTGGCTTACTACATGCGGGACCATTCTAGATTGCTAGAGTAGGGCTGTTAGGCCTCTAACTTGTCATAAAAGAACCCTCGAAATTTCTTGTGACCCACAATGGTCGGTTATGCTTAGTTTCCTAGGGTCTCTTGATGCTTCTATCGATCATTTGCAATCTGTTCCAGTAGTCCGAGATTATTCTGATGTTTTTGATTGGGTTTGGGATTTACCCCAAGACATGAGATTGGTGTTCGAATATACTAGGTGGATAATGAAAAGCCAGTTGCATTGCCTGTGCGACATGGAACCCCTAAAAGAAAAGAGGGAAGTTGGTAAGAAAGTGGGGGAGCTACTTGGGAAGAGGTTTGATAGATGAATCATATCAGGATGGGAAACCTCTTAAAGACATACCTTGAGGAAGCCCATTAGTTTAAGATGACTATTCATCCAAGTGGAAATAAAATGTATAGAGTCCGAGGAAGTGGAGCCAAACTTACGGAAGGAAGTAAAAGTAGAGAAGACGGCGAGGATGCAACTTGGAAAACTGAAGATAAAGATCACGCTTCATACCCTTTCCTTTAGGACTATGTTCTTAACTCCTTTTTCCAAGGTTTTTTTCGTACTTGTTTCCGTCATTCGTCTGTATCCTATCGATCGAATCTACGACCTTTAGGTAGGGAACCCATGGATGCAAACATGTGTTTGAAACATTTTACGTTTGATGGATGCAAGTGGATGCAAGTATTTGCTAGTGGTTTCCTGTGGACGCATATACACACACATTAGGCACTAAGATCGGCTCAATCACTCTCATACTGCATATGGATGTGTGCATTTTTCTTTTTCCTCATGGATGAAAATGGACTTATCATCATATGGATGTTGCATTTGAACGAATGAGTGTGCACACATATAGAACTTATATGATATAATAGGGATGGTTGCATACATATTGGATCCATGGCACTAACATACATTGCATTAAGGAGGTCAACTGAATCAGTAGACCGCCTGATTTTTGCATTAGATAAGGAACATATACACACACTTTTGCATATGTTCATATAGCATTAGAAATCTTTTAAGGAAAATGGATGCTTGTGGATGATGATCGGGGAGATGGATGATTGGATGGTAGGATACATTCTTCTTAACTTGAAGATTTCGAGGACGAAATCCTTTAAGGAAGGGAGAATGTAACACCCCGTAATTTTAAAATATTAAATTAGCAAGTTAAAGGACACTTAATTTTTAGAAAAAGAATTAAGTGAAAAAGGTTACGCCATTGCGTTCGTCTCGGAATTCTGCTTGAGATAGAGTCTAAGTTTGCATAAATCGGGCTCCATATGAAGAAGTTATGGAGCTTAGAAGATTTCAAGTTCTAGCAGAAATTAAATTTAAATAATAATTAATAATCAAAGAGCAATTCTAAATTCAAAAGAAAAGAAGCGCGCTGAGCGGGAAAATTCCCGCTCAGATGTGTCGACCCCCCCAAGGGGTGTCGACATAGGTGTCGACCCCCCTGTAGGTATCGACCCCATCGGCCAGATCTGGGCTGATGTGTCCAGATGATGATTTTTAGTGTTTAGGGATTAGATGTCCTTTTCTGGTTGGCCAGGTGAGGTGTCATGATGGTCTGGATGGCTTAGATTGATCCTAGACTGATCTAAGGGCTCTAATCAATCCTATGCTTCTACATAATCACATCTAACCTATACCCTTAATCATTCTTGAGCCTATATGCTGCTGCATCCTAAACTAACATAGTCGCCGCCATAACAAATCAAATTCAAGATAAAAATCAAAGTCTACATCAAGCGTTAAGCTTAACAAATTTAGAAATGAGATCCCAGAATTCATGATCCATTCTTTTTCTGTGAGTTCTAGTCACTTTTAGGTTTAAATAAATGAATGTGGATTATGAAAGACTGTGATTTGGGTACATGTAGTAGATCTAATCCTTTATGCAAGTATGTTATGTCAATTTCTCTAAAAACAACGCTATGAGTATAATTATTTTTAGGTTTAGAGATTTAAAAGTAATCATGTTATGAATATGAATTGGATATGCTCTTGTAATTAAAAAACATCTTGGATTTATCATACTTTGTGGATTTAAAATATTCTATGGCTTGGATCTTAATGTACATCATAATTAGATCTATTGTAAATTCTTAATCTATGGCATCTTTGGTATCTTAACTTGTATATGTTAGATCTGCTTTCTTTAGATCTAATTCTTTTAGGGTTAATTCATCATGTTACATATGCGTATCTTACCTTTTCCCTAAGTTTGTGGTTGATTTGAGATTACCATTTTCTAGATAATTGAACCTTTGTTTAGATCTAGAACATCATATTTTGATTTATTGAGATCTGTTATTATGGGACATAAGAATTATTATTTGGATCTGGACCTTTATGTTAATTTAACTTTTGAATCAAAACATGTTGCAATGTTACCCTTACAATGCTAGATCTAGGTAATTGGGCACCTAATGTTAATCTAAATCTATTGAGAACTTAACATGTGAATCCACCTTAATTATACTAGATCCAATTAGGAGACATTTAGATCTCATCATGCTTGATTTGACATTGGATTGCATAAGTTATCAAATTTGAATACCCACACCGTTATGATAATTACATGTCCTTTCACTTTGTTACCATGCCAGTATGTTTATGTCAATATAGGTTGAGATTGTCATGATTATCATATTCCCTTTTCATTGTTATAGCTAGGCTACTTCATAGCCTAGAAGCCGCCAAACTGCGTGCGAATACATTAGATAGGAAATGGGGAAAAGAGGTTTATAATTTGCATGTAAATCTTTATATGAATTGATGTGTAATCCAAATTGTTAATAAAATAGGTATTGACACCTATAAAAAGGAAAGGATTAATTAATTAATCAATCAAAAGTGGAATGTTTAGCAATTAAAAATTGAAATTAAATTAACACTTATGACACGAGGCTAGGTTACATTATTGGTGGAAGTCTGCCCGAACCCGATCAGCATATCCAACAACCACTAATGTTGAACCTAATGTGAGAGGTCAAAGTGTGTGAATGCGACATAGGCTAAGACACGAGGTTAGACCCAACTGTGGAATAAGACTGCCCGGACATGACCGGCATATCCAGCATCCACACGTTGTAGGCTTAATGTGGGAGGTCTAGCCCAATATAACCATTAATGTACATGGTAATGAATTGGACTACTTAACCAAACATAATCCATAAGAATCGTGTGAACTTAGACTTAAGTTGAGGTTAAGTAAACTTAATTTAGTAAAAAGGGAGGGTTAAGTAAATCTTGGGTACAAACTTAACCATTAAATAAACGGGCTTGAATCGGTGGGAGGGTTAAGTACACCTAGGGTTGGTGGGTAATATTTGTATATATAATCCGACAAATTTAACCATTATAGAGTTATGTAATTAAAGATCACCCTTTAGGTTATACATAACTAGTATAGGGCTATGTAATTAAAGATCACCCCTTTTGGGAATACATAGTCAATAGAAAGCCTAGTGGGGTTACAAGACAAAGGGGAGAGTTCGTATCATATTGTGTGGGAGTTATGTAACTAAAGATCACCCTTTAGGGCATACATAACTAGTATAGGGCTATGTAATTAAAGATCACCCTTTTTGGGTATACATAGTCAGTGGAAAACCTAGTGGGTATACAAGACAAAGGGACAGCTTGTATCATATTATGTGGGACCCATTTTAGTCTGTAACCCGTAGTTGGTATTAGAGTAGAGAACTCCGTACTAGGCGGAGAAGGGGCACGCTTACTGATTGATTATAAGCGATCCAAACGAGACGGATGGTGGGAACAGCGCAAACCGACCGGGGACATATGCGTGCATGGGCCGAGCAGATGGGTACAAGACGACCGTGACACCAGTAGATAGGCCTGTGCACATCTTAGGTTGCCACTTTAGGGAAGTGATACCCCCTACTGTGGTGCCAGCACAGGACACCTACAGAGTAGGGAGCCGATCGATTAGAGTAGTGGTTAGGGTGTACTTGGACCTATGCCCTAAGTCTACCAACTCATAGCGGAAGGGATCACCTCATCTTGATTATAGTAGTAATAGTTCAGAGTAGTTCTTAGTGAAGTATATATATACACCTTACCTTATCTTCCTTGTCACACCTGTCATATGTACAGTGAACCCTCTTATCCACTTCATATGCCTGTCATGTTTACCTTTATTTATTTACTGGCTAAAAGTTACTAGACTCGCCAGACTTTATGTTTGGCCCCTTTTGTTTTTCCTTCTCTCTTCCGTTACCCCCTCCCCCCCAGGTTCTCAGGAAGGAAACGCCCAAGCTTAGTCCGGATTCGGATATTAACTTACTAGGAGCTACTTCTGAAGTATGGCTAGATTCTCTTTCTCTGCTATGGCTTACTCTTTTAACTGGGGAATAATGTTTTCTTTTAATTCCTATGTACTCTGGTTATGCAAGACAGAAGTATTTTGTTGTAATGGCTTTATGAATCATGGTATTGTGAAACAAGGTATTTTGGTGATTTAATAAAGTTGTTTATTTCCGCCGCAAAAGTTTTTATATTTGTCTTGTAATATTCTGTGTCTGTTTACCTAAACGCTTCACGAAACTTAATGCATTCGCTTTGTGAGTGACATTAACGAACGTGGGGTGTTACACTAAGGGTTGACTACGCAAGTTGTTTTGACGGCCAATTAGGGTTCTGAATGTTAGTGGTATATATAGGCATAAATAATACATTATTATATTATAGTTGAACTTCAACATAAAGTAAAGGTTGAAAACTACCCCATATGATATTAAACCAAGATGAAACTTCTAATCTTAGCATAAAAAAAAATCGGACATGAGGGAACAGGTTTCGTCGAATTTCAAGATCGTCTGTGAAAAGTCCTTTATAAATCACAAGCTAAAAGTCAAGTGTTTAAATTTCCCAAGATGAAAAATAAATCCAATTATGAAACTTTGAAACTCTACAAGATCTTTTTCTTACTGATCCAATGAAATTTGTTTCATTAAAATCGTAGTTCGTTTGGCAAGTCGTTTATTCCTCTAAAGTTACCCCAGTCTAAATTGGCCACGATCAAACATTAAGTCTGATTGATACTAAAATCAAAATATTATAATAATTATTTAATATGAATCCAACAGCACAAATTTTTCCGCATTGCGAAACTATTTCCCGGTACGCTATTTTTATATGCTAATAATGCTATTTTGGACACCAAAATAACTGATGTCCATAAATAACAGACTACCTGCCTATTCTCACTCTAAACGTCGATACGAACTCAATGGAATTGGTTTCGTGGCTTAATTCAATCGTCTGCTCAAGTTATACACAAAAACACTCTATTAAATTAACCAAATTTAATTACGTGCTATAGAAAATAACTGGGCGTTTATGGCTGCCATTGTCACATACGACATCGGTTTGCCACGAATTTTGATACCGTATAATAATTTAACGTTATGGTACCAATGAAACTAATTTCCTTGGAAGCGGACTTTGTGCAAAATGATCATTTTTAACGCTTATAAAATGTTGAATTAAATCCCCAAATAATTTAATTAAATAATCATAAATTATTATTATCGTAAATATTTAAATTGAAATACCATATAGCTTCAAATATAAACAATATGGATTTTACAACTCTATATCAACATTCTGAGTTAAAATGGTATTCAAAATATATTAAAATTCTTATAATTTTATTAAATAAACGTTATTGTTTATTAATGAAATCCATAGCGACTATTTTAAAATTTGGTTTGGACATAACTAACAATCTATAACATGAAATCTAGATTTTTATCTTCCATATGAAAATTATAATCAACAAGATTCCATGGTTTCTTATTTCACAGAAAGCCGACTTATATCGGGTCATGCATATTCAACTGAAGTTCAAAACTCAATATTACGAACTACCACGCCGTTTCGAGCTCAATTTAAAATTATATATAAATTAACGTCTAAAACTTCGTTTAATAACGAATTAAATATTAAAAATCCATTAATATTCCAAATATAATATTTAAAATAATTTAAATATTTGACTACAAAAAATACGGGACATTACATTCTCCCCTCCCCCCCCCCCAAATGAATTTCGTCCCCGAAATTACCAAGGTAAGAAAATTGTTACAAACCCATTAATTTTATAAATCCAATTTATTTTAAATCGAAAACCAATTCGTCATTGTTAATAAAAAATTCAAAAATATCTAGAATATTCTAACACTTTAAATGTCCAGAAAAATTAGGCAGAGTCTTCCTTGTACGGAGGGACTTTTGCGATATCGAAGTAACAAATAATATATATACATTGACCCATATGGTCGGAAAACAAAAATCAAAAACCAAAATTTATATTTTCACGTTGGCGTACCTTTCACGAGTGCTATTGAGCATACTTGCTTAATTTATTGCGATTATTCAACCAAAATCAACCTCAAAGCCTTCTGGCACCTGTAATTAACTCATTTAACCTGTAAGTGATAATATACATGAAATTTAAAATAACATTTCACTGATTAATAAATATAACTACATTAATTCCCAAACCAAACATGAAGTATCAATTCGTTTCTAAATACAGGTTTAAATCATTAATTTCAATTCATATGCATTTTCATTCCAATTTAATTATACTGGAATTTATTCTTTAGTTTATAATCTATTCAGCTCCATTAAATTGTTGATTATTTCTATTCAAATAATCTACCATCCAATAACAATTAATTCACAATCAATACCCAACCAAATCAATTGAATTTACATTCAATATGAACATTTATTTTGGTTTAACATATTTGAACATCAATCGTTTAATATTCGATTGATTTCTATTTAATTATTATTTATTCATTCAATTTCGAATTTCCATATCTGTTTTATTTAATTTCGATATCATTCTTAATTTAATTTCACTTAACCAAGTTAAATTACCCTCTCAAATCCAATTACCAAATTTATTCAATCAATCAACACACAATATTTCGATTCGAAAATATATTTTGGGTAAAAAAAATTCATTTACCCTCTTTACAAAATAATATCGTGTCCAATTTCGGTTCAAAAGCTTCTCAACACTTAAACCGATCAAATAACACTATACAGAACATTTGTACAAAATTTAAAAATATGTTCTCATATGCATAGCCAAAATCAATCTAGGGTATTACTAACCCTATCTCTATCAAGTTACGCCACATAGCCAAGTTATTACTAAGCCAATAGTTCTGATACCAATTATGATGACCCGGAAATCTGGTACCTTTGAGTTGACCAAACAACTCAAATCCAACCCAAATTGTACTAGAAACCCAAATGCCAATAGAAAGAAAATAGAGGGTGATATAAGAAAGAAAGAAATCTTAGAATAGAAGAACAATAAGAACCAACACAACACAAAGTCTCACATCGCAGCGGAGCAAAATATAATATAGAAATAAATCTTTACTGAGAGCTTGAAAAATACTTACAATCATCAGAGTACATTAACTCATCTGGATAGTTATAATAACCTGTCCTCATATACAACACATAGCGGAATACACACTAGATATAATATCATACATATGAACTCCTCCAGCTCGAATCTTTACTGTATCCGATAACCTGTACAACCTGGTCTAACCCGAGCATTACAAATGCCGGAGCAGTCCAGCGAACCAGAGTGAGAAAAACGACTAAGTCTAAAGGTATCACACAACTTGATTTTAAAGTCAAATGTTTTCGAAAGGAAAGAATAATCATAAGACCAAATCCACATATAAATACGGACGGTCTTTACCTTATGATAACCCAAAACGTTTTTGAAATCAATATCTTTTCTGATATTATAATAGTGTTTAAATACAAACAAACTATCAATCTAGCAGAATTCTTGCATCTCACGCTCTACAAACATAGTATACAATCAAAACCGCGGGCTCTTATTGAAGAATGGATCTCCTGGCAAGGTATGGGACCACCTTCCCGACAATATACCTCCGGAGATGAATACTTTAGGGTTCAACAAGAACATCTTGCAACCCAGGCTAAACATGATCGACCTCTTACTTCTCTTGAGAGTACCAAATATATCATTACCACAGTTGGGGGCCAACTAACCGAACCGATAGCGTATATACAAAATTAAAAAGGGACAACCAAAGGCATTTGATTTCTCCAGATCAGGCAATGATATACCCTTTTGATGGGTGCGACCCACATAGCCATGCGACCTACCCGATTTTGTGCCATTTCCTAGTTGATGAGGCTTGAGGTTATAATCTTTTGGAACATCTGGCCACCATTCACTTTGAATGCCACATCGTCAAATCCGCCAGAAATCACTAATTGATGTCCATAAAAATACTCTAGTTGTTAAGCTAAGAGAACGACCGCTCTCCGCCACTAACTATGAAAAGTTTGAAGAAATCAACGTACATAATCACTTTGGAAACACTCTATCAGACATCCGTCCATACAAGTCATCCAGGAACAGGATGAACCGAAGGCACCCTCCTACCACATCCTAGGTATCACCCCATGGAACAGTAGCAAGTAGTCCTTGCATTCCATCGATTTCAACCGTGATAGGATCACCATTAGAATATCTCCGGGCACGACTCCAGAGAATTCAACAAGTAGTCCTTTCGCAAATGAAGATCCACGGTCTTCACTGCTCCATTTCAATATGTATCTTTCACATATTTGCTGGTTCGGAATGGTTTTTGAATATAAATTTGATCCCGCTCTTTCCATCCCAACAATCTTATGGATCAAATTTGATAGTCAATTATTTAACTATCAAATAAATAATCATAAAGATAAAATGAACTCACTGATTCAGTACTTGGCATTACTTGGCCTCTCTAATTAAAAATAATTAACGAAGTTAATTTAAAACTTTGAAATCTTTTGTAACAACCCGGAAATTCTGAGCCAATTTAAAATTTTTATTTTGGCAATTTTGATGAATTTTGAATATTTAAAATGGATTATTTTAAATAATATCGACGAGAAGTTTATCTTGAATAAAATTCGAATGTATATATTTATATATATCATCGTTAGAATATAAATATATTATTTTAATTATAAAAGGAATTGAAAATGACGCGGTAGTTCGATAATTCGATTTCAAAGTTCAAATGAATGTACCGGGTGCAAAACAAACCGGATTTTAACGAAACCAAAAATATTTGAATCTAATTTAGAATATCTTTCCAACGAATCCGAAAAATTGAAATTTCATAGCGGGAATCAAAAGATACGTCCAGTTGAAAATTCAGAATGGTCGCTATGAAATTCTAACCCTTAAAAATGGGAATTTTGCGAATGACCTCGGTTTTCGACGAAACCACTTTTGTTGGATCCGCGATGTCAAGTTATTGCTAGATTTCAAAATTCGTAATTTTTCTAATCAATATGTGAGCGTGGCAAAGGAAAACACGTTTGACCAGTTTCAGTTGATTTTAATCGACTAGAAAACGGTCATTTTTCAAACGGTCTCAGAATTTGATGAAATTAATTTTGTTAGGACCATATCGTCAATACGAAAGTAGAAAATATTTTTCGGGAATTTTTAGAGTTTATACGTGGCCCCGGAAAATTTAAATGCGCATTCAAATTCAATATATAGAGTTATATTTTGATTTTTGACGAAAACTGATCGAAACGATTGAATCAGCTTACGATACATATCCCATTGTGTTCGGAATGGGGGTAATTAGCTAAGGATGATAGGCGGTGGGTCTCGTTTAGAGGTCGAAAATAAAAGTTGCTTTTTAGAAAATTTAATAATAAAAAATATATATTTATTTATATAATAGCCCCTCCCTCTCCCTTTCTTCCTTCAGTTCAAATCGAAACGAAATAAAAAAGAAAAAAAGAAAAACCTCGTGACCTAGAAGACTGTAACGACCCGGATTTTCGGCGACTTTGGTTATTGACATAAGCTCGATGTCGATAACCCAAACATCGAAAAATCCCGGTAATTGATGAAAGAAATTAGAGGGTGAGAATAGATAAGATAGAAACTTAGAATAGAAGAAGAAGAAGAAGAACACAACATCAGAGTAACACTAACCTCACAGCGGAACGAATAACATATAATAGATAACATAACTTTGAAATATAACAGTTATGTATACAATAGCACTTATCAGAGTACAACACTTACAACACAGCGGAAATAACTATAGCTATATGATCCTGAAGCCTCCTGCTCCAGCTCTTCATGTATCTGTAAATTCCTGACTACTTGACTGCCCGTACAAAATTGGGCACCCAAGAGTTTAGGGAAAACAACAAAGTAAACTCCGGGTCAGTCATGGGACTGGTGTGAGTAAAACAGTTTAAACAGTTATATGAACAAGTAAACGATATCTCATAAGACCACGCCGCAGAACGGAACGGGTTTTTCCCTTATGAGAGTCCAAAATATCTTTATATCAAAAACCTTTTGATATTATAATAATGTCTATGTACAAATAGATATCAACTAGCAGAAACGCTTTCATCTCACGTTCTACATATATAGTATACAATCAAAATCGCAAGCACGTATTGGATAATGGATTTCCAACTATGACAAGGTATGGAACCACCTTCCGATCAGTGTACTCTAGGAACGATACACTGGAGTTCAACAAGAACATCTTGCAACTCAGCCACACATGACCGACCACTCATTTCGCTTGAGTGTATCGAATGTATATCACCAACGGTTGGGATCAGCAACCGTTCCTGTATATATATGGGACAGCATTGATAGATTTAAGAAACAAATGAATATTCTCTAGATAGGTGATTATACACCCTACTTCGGTGCGACCGACTTAGCCATGCTGCCTGCCCGATTTCTGTCATTTACCGGTTTATGAGGCTAGAAGCTACGCTTTATCATTACATCAGATTCACTTCGAATGCCACATTGTCAGATCCATCGAAAATCACTAATTGACGTCTACAACGGTACATTACGTGTCAGCTAAAAGAAGTTTCCTTCTCCGCTTCCACTCTTGGTACGGTCGAAGAAATCAATGTACGTGACCCTTCTGGAAATACTCAGTCAGACATTCATTCATACAAGTCATCCTCATTCACTTAGAATGTCACACCGTCATACCCGCCAAATCACAAATTGAATTATCCAAAAATAACACGGGTATACAGCTAATAGAAACGAATTCCTCCGCCACCAACGTGAATACGTTTGAACAGATCAACTTACGCGATCCATTGGATATACTCTGTCAGACCTTCGTCCATACAAGTTGTCCTGGGACTGGACAAACCGAAGGCACTATTCAGTATATCCATCTTAGTCACTGTTATCTAAGACTTATACAACAGCCCTTGCATTTTACTCCGTCTTCAATTATCTTTGGCATATATGATTCGCAACGCTTATGCCAATACAGAGTGGTTCTTTGGATAATAATCCAACCGGTCTCTCCATATTAACAACGTTAAAATGGTCAAAACTTCGATAGTCTGTGATTTAACCATCAAAGAAAAACAAGTGTGCAAACAACTATATTATTTCCAGATGGAAATTATATCGATCAATCAACAACATATATCTATATACATATTCACATTGCCTTATTTTCTATGTTTAGAAAATATATGTTATTAACACTGGAAAACGTTTCCATCTGCTTATTTACAAATCACTACTCTTCCCCAACTATCAGTCCTTGACTGTAAACTAGTATGAGAACAATCCCCTAAGTATAAATCCCGAAGGCCGAAACCAACATCAGATAGGCACTTAGAAAACCATTCAATTTACTAATCTCTAGTCAGTTCTAATTTTACTTAACTCTATTTGATTAACTCTAATTGATTAACTCTAACTGCTTAATTCTAACCGATCAACTCTAACTGGTCAACCTTAATTAATTAACTCTAACTGGTTTTACTTGGTTTGACTAACTCAATTTGTTAACTCGACTGACTAATTCAACTCGATTACCCTAACTTGATTTACTTATCTCGATTAACTGAACTAATCACTTTGATTAACTCGACTAATTCACTTTGGTTAACTTAACCAATTCACCTAACTAATTCACTTAGTTTAACTTAACTAATTCACTTAACTCCTGTCGAATAAACTATATTCGATAACTCCTCTAACTCTATTCGAATAAACTATATTCGATTAACTCATTTACTCTATTCGAATAAACTATATTCGATTAACTCCTTTGATTTAACTCTAATCGATTAACTCCATCGAATAAACTATATTCGATAACTCCTTTGATTTAACTAATATTCTGTAACTCACTTCGATTAACTAATAATCGATAACTCCTTCGAATAAACTATATTCGATAATCTCCTCTCGAATAAACGATATTCGAAAATCTTCCCTTTCGATTTAACAAATCGATAACTCCTTTTCGAATAACTAAATTCGATAACTCCTTTCGATTTAACTAATCGATAACTCTCTTCGATGAAACTAACATCGATACCCCTTTCGATTTAACTAATCGATAACTCCCTTCGATGAAACTAACATCGATACTCCTTTCGATGAAATTAACATCGATTAACTACTTTCGATGAAACTAACATTGATTAACTCCATCTCTATGAAACTAACATCGATTAATTTAACTCGACGAACTTTACTCGACTCACTTATCTCGATAATCTAACTCAAGAACTTAACTCCTATCGAATAACTAATATTCGATTTAACTTCATTCGCTTGACTCTAGATCGCAGCGATCACAATGGTTACACCTGACTCCCTCAGGAAACATCCGACCGCCTTAGGCTATTTACAGCCCTGCGAATTACGCTAGCAGTCGTACGAGATGGTAACTTACCCTGAATACTATGTTTGACTAACTCTGTCTCAAATAACTATATTTGATTAACTCTAGTTCGTTTTAACTCTAATCGATTAACTCTAACTGAGTAACTCTAACTCGATCAACTCGACTTGATTAACTCCACTTACTTAACTCAACTGGTTAACTCTATTGAACTGGTTAACTCTATTGAACTGGTTAACTCTACTGAACTGGTTAACTCTACTGAACTGGTTAACTCTACTGAACTAGTTAACTCTATTCAACTAACTCGACTCGACTAACCCCTTTCGAATAGCATATTCGTTTTACTAACTTTCGAATACAATATTCGATTTTACTCCCTTCGAATACCATATTCGATTTAACTCCTTTCGAATACCATATTCGATTTAACTCCTTTCGAATAACATATTCGATTTACTTTATTCACTTTATAAAGATTTCCTTTTTAACAACGTTTTATTCATTTGAAAAGATTTACTTTTAAATAACGGTTCTACACTTTAAAATGATTTCCTTTTTATAACGTTTCCTTTTCAATTCTATTTGTAAATGGTTTACAAATATTTCCTTTTCAAATTTATTCTTGAAATATTCTAACTCCTTAAATTCTCTGAAAAATTCGCCATAACCTCCTTTGTAACGGGAGCATAGGGAAAATCCCCAAACCCGCCACACAGGCCTTTCCATTCAAAAAGAAAATGGTTTGAAATTATATCCTTTTTGAATATCTCTTATTTATAAATATTCTAGTTTATAAATATTCTGTTTTCAATATCACTTTGAAAATCTCCTTTTCCCCTTTCGATATTTTATGGTACTTAACTCATCCAATCACGATGACCAATCTCATCCAAACACATATAATCAACCACAGATTTAACACAACATCATATATCACAATATATGAAAAACAATAAAATAACTATTGAGGAATCCAGTCGGATTCCTTCAACCTGTCTCCCTGCATCCACAGATGTTACACAATATGATTATCATCACTTTCAGTTCAATATAAATTATTCTGATAGCAGAATCAATATATAAATATTTAACGGTTTATATGTATATAATTACATACATATATATATATATATATAATTTTCACTAACTGACTAGCAGTTCAATCAATCAACCAACACACAGCAATCAACAGATGATTAACAGTTCTAAAAATACATTATAAAAATATAACTATTCAGAGTTGGTGAGTTTTACTCACATTGGACTGTTATCGTTAAAAACGATTAACTGTCTTTGATTTAGACGGACAATTTATTTCGCTATAAATTGTAACAAACCCCAAATCCACTCCCAGTCAACTTCATTGTGTTGCTCCCGTCCATACGATCCCAACGCGACTGACGGTTCGAGATTCTGATTTCATATGACCGAGATATTCAATTACGAAGTTAATACCCATTTAATTAAAATTTAAAACATGGATTTTATAAGGCCTTAACCTTTAAAAGCCCATCGGCCCACTACCAGAACAGACCCGCTCCTCTTCCTTATTCTTCTTCCCGAAATGTTCCAGTATCCAAACGCACCACATCTCCACCATTGACCTCCATTTACCCCCTCTTCGGTCCACCGTTCTAAAATCCCGATGCACCATTGACCTCCTCATCTCGAGGTGCTCCTTTCCCTCACCACCATGACGAACTCGCAGCGCGCCCCCTCATCGCGTCGAACAGCTTCTGATAGTACTTCCAGTATATCGCGCATCCCCCTTTTATGCTCGAACTCCACCAAAATTGGTAGACGAGCTTCCCTCCTCACTCTGAACATCGGCATCACCTCCAGAATCCTTCCGGTCATCTCCAACTGCTGCGCATCCCAACCCTAAGTCTACTGGCTTATTTCGAGCATGATTGAAACTGATTCGCACTTAGTAAAACTAGTAGGGAATCGAAGCGCAGCTAACAAGGATTTCGAATATATATATATTTTGATTTATGGATTTTCATTCCATTTGTTTTGATTTTCTTTTTGTGTTCGATTCTTTCTGAAAGATGAAAAAAAACGGCGGCATTTTGTGTTTGACCAAACAGAAGGGTGGAATTAGGTTTTAGAATGGTGTGGGCTTATTTATAGGCCACAAAAATATCTAGATATTTTTATATTAATATTTTAATATTTTTATTTAATCCTTTATATTTGTATCCGTCTTCTAAAATTCCGCGTGATCACACACGATGCCGAAAAATCACGAAAATTGACATGTAGCTAGAGTTCGACATTACGGTCCCAACGAAACAGGTTTCGTCGAATTCCGACTTTGTATGCTCACACAGCGTATTTTTAACCGTCGAAATACTAACTGTTTTTCACTCTAAAAATCCGTACGGCCACACAGTGACTCTAAAAATCACAAAACTTGATATTTAGCAATAATTTGATGTTGTAGATCCAACAAAATTAGTTTCGTCGAATTACGAGGTCCTTTGCAAAACTGGCTATTTTCTAAAGCTCCGAATGACCCATTTAAATATATAAATATATTTAAATAAATTAAATTAAATATAAATAAATTTATATTATCGTATATATTCACCGAGGAATATCATACAGCTCCAGTATAATTGTATACTCGCTATTTCGAGTCCAGATTGAATCGATATTCAATTTACATTGAAAAATCCTTTTATAACGTATATAAAGCGTTACGAATTATAAAGGAATTTCACAGCGACTTTTCCGAAATTTGATTTGGACGTAAATCAAAATCTACACGATGAAATCCCGGTTTTTCTCTTCCACTAGAAAAATATACTCCACCAGCTCCACACGTTTTTTGTTTCATAGAAATCCGACTTAAAACGAATCCTGTACATTCAGTTGAAGTTCGAATCGCCAATTTACGAACTACAGCGCCATTTCGAGCTCGATTTTAATTATATTATAATTATACGTTTCAAACTGACATCGATTGAATATATTCGTCAATATGATTCAACTCTAAGCTGAATTAAATCTTGGGGATGACCCTGTTCACCTTATATTGTGATTTCCAATATTTTTGATTATTTCTGAATTAAATATATTATTTAATTTAATTAAATATTCCATATTACTTAATTAACGACGATTAAATTCCCTATATCTCTATTTTAAACAATTAAATAAATTAATTATACCCCTAGAAAATGCGGGTCATTACATTCTTCCCCACTTAAAATAATTTCGTCCTCGAAATTGCTAAGTTAGAGGACGACCCTACCTATTTGAATTCCTAAATTTGTTTACCCCTTATTTCTGATTTTAACTGAACCAATTAATATCGACTAAAATATTTATTCATTCCGACTAACTAAAATTTTCAAAAATTTTGAAAATTTTCTATCACTTTGAACTTTCGAAAATTTTCGCCAGCACCTCCTTTGTACTGGTCAATAGCTCAAACTCCAACTCGCCTCTCTGGGCCTTCTTCAACCCAAAAGAAAATCAAAACGCCAAACGGCTTGCCAATTCGGCTCGTAAATTCCAAACTCATATAAAATATAAACTTGTACCTTTTTGTTGGGCATATCATTATTTCCCTACCATCTGTTATCAACTCGGCATATACAAATGCCATCCCAATCAACTCCAACCAATTTATTCTTAACACAACCATTCGCTTATTCAAGCCGAATTCAATTTCAACTTCGAGTTTCAAATTCCAAACTCTCAACTTATCATTCCAAATCCAAATCCTGATTATTCTCTAATCACTTCCAGTTTTTCTTAACCTATCATCTCAAGTTAAATTCTGGTTTATTATTTACTTTTACCATCCCATTCGAATTAACTTCACAAGTTAAATTTTAATTTTTAGAACTTAAATTCCCGGTTTTATTTCAAATCAAATTTGAAATCATAATACCAATTCAAAACCTTTGAATTTTCTAAACAACTTGTTTCCTCAAAACAATTCAAATTAAAATCTTTGGTAGTAATCCACCACTTAGAACTCGAAAAGCACACCGATGATACTGCGCAGTCATCATCGGAATTACTTTCCAGCGACCCAAGTGATTTCAATACTATATCATTTCAAAACCCTTACTAAATACATCCATTTTGAAAACATCTCAAAATCTCCCAGGAACTTAAAATTTCCTTATTTTAATTCTAAATCTGATTTAAATTCATATTTAATTCATCTTATTTCATATACTTTACTTATATGATTCTGATTGGTTATATATAACCATTTCACTTTATAATCTCATACGATTATAATTACAACCAATATATCTAATATATGATAATATATTACATATCCATACTGTGTCGGTCCATCGTATTCAAGTATTTATTTACTCCTACCGATACAGTGGATCAAACTGATCGACCAGAACTCATAAACAACTCAGCCAATGAATCTCCACAATATAAAACCATTTTTATATCAAATACAAATACGCACTTGTATATATACACTCAAACTCAATCTAGGGTATTACTAACCCTATCTCTACCGAGTCACGCCACAGAGCCAAGGTAATTCTTAACTTAAGCTCTGATACCAACTGTAACGACCCGGATTTTTGGCGACTTTGGTTATCGACATAAGCTCGATGTCGATAACCAAAACATCGAAAAATCCCGGTAATTGATGAAAGAAATTAGAGGGTGAGAATAGATAAGATAGAAACTTAGAATAGAAGAAGAAGAAGAACACAACATCAGAGTAACACGAACCTCACAGTGGAACGAATAACATATAATAGATAACATAACTTTGAAATATAACAGTTATGTATACAATAGCACTTATCAGAGTACAGCACTTACAACACAGCGGAAATAACTATAGCTATATGATCTTGAAGCCTCCTGCTCCAACTCTTCATGTATTTGTAAATTCCTGACTACTTGACTGCCCGTAAAAAATTGGGCACCCAAGAGTTTAGGGAAAACAACAAAGTAAACTCCGGGTCAGTCATGGGACTGGTGCGAGTAAAACAGTTTAAACAGGTATATGAACAAGTAAACGATATCTCATAAGACCACGCCGCGGAACGGAATGGGTTTTTCCCTTATGAGAGTCCAAAATATCTTTATATCAAAAACCTTTTGATATTATAATAATGTCTATGTAAAAATAGATATCAACTAGCAGAAACGCTTTCATCTCACGTTCTACATATATAGTATACAATCAAAATCGTAAACACGTATTGGATAATGGATTTCCAACTATGACAAGGTATGGAACCACCTTCCGATCAGTGTACTCTAGGAAAGGTACACTGGAGTTCAACAAGAACATCTTGCAACTCAGCCACACATGACCGACCACTCATTTCGCTTAAGTGTATCGAATGTATATCACCAACGGTTGGGATCAGCAACCGTTCCCGTATATATATGGGACAGCATTGATAGATTTAAGAAACAAATGAATATTCTCTAGATAGGTGATTATACACCCTACTTCGGTGTGACCGACTTAGCCATGCTGCCTGCCCGATTTCTGTCATTTACCGGTTGATGAGGCTAGAAGCTACGCTTTATCGTTACATCAGATTCACTTCGAATGCCACATTGTCAGATCCATCGAAAATCACTAATTGACGTCTACAACAGTACATTACGTGTCAGCTAAAAGAAGTTTCCTTCTCCGCTTCCACTCTTGGTACGGTCGAAGAAATCAATGTACGTGACCCTTCTGGAAATACACTGTCAGACATTCATTCATACAATTCATCCTCATTCACTTAGAATGTCACATCGTCATACCCGCCAAATCACAAACTGACTTATCCAAAAATAACATGGGTATATAGCTAAGAGAAACGAATCCCACCGCCACCAACGTGAATACGTTTGAACAGATCAACTTACGTGATCCATTGGATATACTCTGTCAGACCTTCGTCCATACAAGTTGTCCTGGGACTGGACAAACCGAAGGCACTATTCAGTATATCCATCTTAGTCACTGTTATCTAAGACTTATACAATAGCCCTTGCATTTTACTCCATCTTCAATTATCTTTGGCATATATGATTCGCAACGCTTATGCCAATACAGAGTGGTTCTTTGGATAATAATCCAACTGGTCTCTCCATATTAACAACGTTAAAATGGTCAAAACTTCGATAGTCTGTGATTTAACCATCAAAGAAAAACAAGTGTGCAAACAACGATAATATTTCCAGATGGAAATTATATCGATCAATCATCAACATATATCTATATATATATTCACATTGCCTTATTTTCAATGTTTAGAAAATATATTTTATTAACACTGGAAAACGTTTCCATCTGCTTATTTACAAATCACTACTCTTCCCCAACTATCAGTCCCTGACTTTAAACTAGTATGAGAATAATCCCCTAAGTATAAATCCCGAAGGCCGAAACCAACATCAGATAGGCACTTAGAAAACCATTCAATTTACTAATCTCTAGTCTGTTCTAATTTTACTTAACTTTATTTGATTAACTCTGATTGATTAACTCTAACTGGTTAATTCTAACCGATCAACTCTAACTGGTCAACCTTAATTAATTAACTCTAACTGGTTTTACTTGGTTTGACTAACTCAATTTGTTAACTCGACTAACTAATTCAACTCGATTACCCTAACTTGATTTACTTATCTCGATTAACTGAACTAATCACTTTGATTAACTCGACTAATTCACTTTGGTTAACTTAACCAATTCACCTAACTAATTCACTTAGTTTAACTTAACTAATTCACTTAACTCGTGTCGAATAAACTATATTCGATAACTCCTCTAACTCTATTCGAATAAACTATTTTCGATTAACTCATTTACTCTATTTGAATAAACTATATTCGATTAACTCCTTTGATTTAACTCTAATCGATTAACTCCATCGAATAAACTATATTCGATAACTCCTTCGATTTAACTAATATTCTATAACTCACTTCGATTAACTAATAATCGATAACTCCTTCGAATAAACTATATTCGATAATCTCCTCTCGAATAAACGATATTCAAAAATCTTCCCTTTCGATTTAACAAATCGATAACTCCTTTTCGAATAACTAAATTCGATAACTCATTTCGATTTAACTAATCGATAACTCCCTTCGATGAAACTAACATCGATACTCCTTTCGATTTAACTAATCGATAACTCCCTTCGATGAAACTTACATCGATACTCCTTTCGATGAAATTAACATCGATTAACTCCTTTCGATGAAACTAACATCGATTAACTCCTTCTCGATGAAACTAACATCGATTAATTTAACTCGACGAACTTAACTCGACTCACTTATCTCGATAATCTAACTCAAGAACTTAACTCCTATCGAATAACTAATATTCGATTTAACTTCATTCGCTTGACTCTAGATCGCAGCGATCACAATGGTTACGCCTGACTCCCTCAGGAAACATCCGACCGCCTTAGGCTATTTACAGCCCTGCGAATTACGCTAACAGTCGTACGAGATGGTAACTTACCCTGAATACTATGTTTGACGAACTCTGTCTCAAATAACTATATTTGATTAACTCTAGTTTGTTTTAACTCTAATCGATTAACTCTAACTGAGTAACTCTAACTCGATCAACTCGACTTACTTAACTCAACTCGTTTACTCTATTGAACTGGTTAACTCTATTGAACTGGTTAACTCTACTGAACTGGTTAACTCTACTGAACTGGTTAACTCTACTGAACTAGTTAACTCTATTCAACTAACTCGACTCGACTAACCCCTTTCGAATAGCATATTCGTTTTACTAACTTTCGAATACAATATTCGATTTTACTCCCTTCGAATACCATATTCGATTTAAATCCTTTCGAATACCATATTCGATTTAACTACTTTCGAATAACATATTCGATTTACTTTATTCACTTTATAAAGATTTCCTTTTTAACAACGTTTTATTCATTTGAAAAGATTTACTTTTAAATAACGGTTCTACACTTTAAAAATGATTTCCTTTTTATAACGTTTCCTTTTCAATTCTATTTGTAAATGGTTTTCAAATATTTCCTTTTCAAATTTATTCTTGAAATATTCTAACTCCTTAAATTCTCTGAAAAATTCGCCATAACCTCCTTTGTAACGGGAGCATCGGGAAAATCCCCCAACCCACCACACAGGCCTTTCCATTCAAAAAGAAAATGGTTTGAAATTATATCCTTTTTGAATATCTCTTATTTATAAATATTCCAATTTATAAATATTCTGTTTTCAATATCACTTTGAAAATCTCCTTTTCCCCTTTCGATATTTTATGGTACTTAACTCATCCAATCACGATGACCAATCTCATCCAAACACATATAATCAACCACAGATTTAACACAACATCATATATCACAATATATGAAAAACAATAAAATAACTGTTGAGGAATCCAGTCGGATTCCTCCAACCTGTCTCCCTGCATCCACAGATGTTACACAATATGATTATCATCACTTTCAGTTCAATATAAATTATTCTGATAGCTGAATCAATATATAAATATTTAACGGTTTATATATATATATATATATAATTACATATATATATATACATATATATAATTTTCACTAACTGACTAGCAGTTCAATCAATCAACCACACAGCAATCAACAGATGATTAACAGTTCTAAAAATACATTATAAAAATATAACTATTCAGAGTTGGTGAGTTTTACTCACATTGGACTGTTATCGTTAAAAACGATTAACTGTCTTTGATTTAGACGGACAATTTATTTCGCCATAAATTGTAACGAACCCCAAATCTACTCCAAGTCAGCTTCATTGTGTTGCTCCCATCCATACGATCCCAACGCGACTGACGGTTCGAGATTCTGATTTCATATGACTGAGATATTCAATTACGAAGTTAATACCCATTTAATTAAAATTTAAAACATGGATTTTATAAGGCCTTAACCTTTAAAAGCCCATCGGCCCACTACCAGTACAGACCCGCTCCTCTTCCTTATTCTTCTTCGCGAAATGTTCCAGTATCCAAACGCACCACATCTCCACCATTGACCGCCATTTACCCCCTCTCCGGTCCACCGTTCTAGAATCTCGATGCACCATTGACCTCATCATCTCGAGGTGCTCCTTTCCCTCACCACCATGACGAACTCGCAGCGCGCCCCCTCATCGCGTCGAAAAGCTTCTGACAGTACTTCCAGTATATCGCGCATCCCCCTTTTATGCTCGAACTCCACTAAAATTGGTAGACGAGCTTCCCTCCTCACTCCGAACATCGGCATCACCTCCAGAATCCTTCCGGTCATCTCCAACTGCTGCGCATCCCAACCCTAAGTCTACTGGCTTATTTCGAGCATGACTGAAACTGATTCGCACTTAGTAAAACTAGTAGGGAATCGAAGCGCAGCTAACAAGGATTTCGAATATATATATATATATATATGGATTTATGGATTTTCATTCCATTTGTTTTGATTTTCTTTTTGTGTTCGATTCTTTCTGAAAGATGAAAAAAAACGGCGGCATTTTGTGTTTGACCAAACAGAAGGGTGGAATTAGGTTTTAGAATGGTGGGGGCTTATTTATAGGCCACAAAAATATCTAGATATTTTTATATTAATATTTTAATATTTTTATTTAATCCTTTATATTTGTATCCGTCTTCTAAAAATCCACGTGATCACACACGATGCCGAAAAATCACGAAAATTGACATGTAGCTAGAGTTCGACATTACGGTCCCAAAGAAACTGGTTTCGTCGAATTCAGACTTCGTATGCTCACACAGCGTATTTTTAACCGTCGAAATACTGACTGTTTTTCACTCTAAAAATCCGTACGGCAACCCAGTGACTCTAAAAATCACGAAATTTGATATTTAGCAATAATTTGATGTTGCAGATCCAACAAAATTAGTTTCGTCGAATTCCGAGGTCGTTTGCAAAACTGGCTATTTTCTAAAGCTCTGAATGACCCATTTAAATATATAAATATATTTAAATAAATTAAATTAAATATAAATAAATTTATATTATCGTTTATATTCACCGAGGAATATCATACAGCTCCAGTACAATTGTATACTCGCTATTCCGAGTACAGATTGAATCGATATTCAATTTGCAGTGAAAAATCCTTTTATAACGTATATAAAGCGTTACGAATTATAAAGGAATTTCACAGCGACTTTTCTGAAATTTGATTTGGACGTAAATCAAAATCTACACGATGAAATCCCGGTTTTTCTCTTCCACTAGAAAAACATACTCCACCAGCTCCACACGTTTCTTGTTTCACAAAAATCCGGCTTAAAACGAATCATGTACATTCAGTTGAAGTTCGAATCACCAATTTACGAACTGCAGCGCCATTTCGAGCTCGATTTTAATTATATTATAATTATACGTTTCAAACTGACGTCGATTGAATATATTCGTCAATATGATTGAACTCTAAGCTGAATTAAATCTTGGGGATGACCCTGTTCACCTTATATTGTGATTTCAAATATTTTTGATTATTTCTGAATTAAATATATTATTTAATTTAATTAAATATTCCATATTATTTAATTAACGACGATTAAATTCCCTATATCTCTATTTTAAACAATTAAATAAATTAATTATACCCCTGGAAAATGCGGGTCATTACAAAGACCTGACGCCCTCCATCGTCGTTCGCCATCGCCCCCATCTGCCGCCTCCACCTTCCCTTCCTCTCCTCCTAGTCAACGTGAACCCCCAAAGCCCTGAATCGAAAAGAAGCCTCCAGACCCGACGCGATGCCACTGAGCCACCACCTCCAACGGCCACCGCTGCCCTGCCATCCGCCCCTCCTCGATCAGCGAGCCCGCCCCTCTTTCATACCCGCGCAGCACCCTCTCCCTCGAAACCAACGCCAACCCTAGCCACCCAAATCAGCTCCGTCGCTACCCATTGGCGCAACCACCCCCTCCGCCTGAAGACCTCCGATGAGCCCGCCTTGACCAACGTTCTCCTCCTCCAACCGAAAGATGTGAGCTTTTTTATTTACATTGATTTTAATTTCAGTTTTAGTTTAGATTTTCATTTGAATGAAAACAAAGTAAAGGAGAGATTTTTACACGAATGAAAACAAGATAAAGGAGTGATTTTTATATGAAAGAAATCATGTTAAAGTTACGATTTTTTATATAAATGAAATTGGTTTAAAAAGAAATGATTTTTGGTTATGTATTATAAATAGAGATAATAAAAATATGATTTTTATATAGTAGAAGTAATAAAAATATAATTTTTATTATATTACTAGCAAGATAAAAATAGAATTTTTATCTATATAGTAGCGGTATAAAAATAGAATTTTTATCTATATAGTAGCGGTGTAAAAATAGAATTTTTATCCATACAGAGTGATTATAAAAATGTGATTTTTATATATGCATAGCAACAATATAAAAATGTGATTTTTATTTATGTAGTGCCTACGGACGATGAAATTGACAAAAAGGCGAGCACGACGAAGATTTCTACATAAGAAGAGTCGTGGCGTTGGTTTAGCTAGTCGGTGAGAACTCCCCACATTTAATCTTGTTTTCTAGTTAAAAATATATACTAGGATGCAGACGGTATTTAGTAGCACCCGACACCCGTCGTCCACAGACCATGGATGGCTTGTATGTTTGATTGTTTGTTGTGATGAAAATTGATTGTGTGATGTGAAATAAAATATAAAATATTTATATAGTTAAAAATATTTTTTCGTTAAAAATAAAAAAATTAACGTGAATGTGAACAAATAAATATTCATTTACAAACTAGATGGTTTGCTTATGTACACCTATTTGAAGGACATTAATTGGGACGATAAATTTAACACATCGCCCAACTACACAAATAATATTCAGTGTTTGTGGATTTAAACCCCACACGGGTGTTGGGATGATAATCGACGTACACTAGTCCCAATTATTTAGTTGTATGTCGATTGATTGGTCGACGAACTGTATAAGCGTTAATTATTCATATTTGATGCTTTTGCAGTTGTGTGGTGCACTTTGGATGATGGTTGTTTATTTATCGTTCCTATTATATACATGTGTTGTATGGAATCCATATAGTTAACATTACACGGTAATTGATTGGGTCTCATTCCAATTTGGAAAATAAAGAAAATAACAAAAAACAGATTCATGTGTTGACAGTACTCTTTTGTTGAGATTAGTCATGTGTTGAAAGAAATATATATTCATGTGTTGAGTAAAATAATTTAACAATAAAATTTACATATTTATCATATATGAAATTAGAAACTAACTGGAAAGTAGATAAGACGAGTGGTCTCATGGGTATTGATCTAATGTTGGTTTCGGCCTTCAGGGTTAATGCTTAGGGAATCATTCTCCTACTAATTTACGGTTAGAGTTTGATTAAAAATTAAACGATAGAAATCATAATTTTATAAAAATATATTGATAACAAAAATACTCATGTGTTGACAGTACTCATGTGTTAAGATTATTCATGTGTTAAAAGAAATAAAGATTCATGCGTTGAATAGAATAAATATTCATTTGTTGAATAGAATAACGAAGTTATTGAAAAATATAAAGCCGTGTTGATTAGAGATCCGCTATTTTGACGCGAACGATATTTATATTGATTATATTCATTTTTATAATGAATATTGAAAAGAGATTTACAAATCGAATATTTATAAAATGAATTCGAATTGAATTGAATATAAAATGAATTCGAGTTGAAATGAATTCAAATCGAATTGTAATCGAATTGAAATTGAATTAAATAGAAATGCAATTGGAAATCGAGGTGGAATCGATTTGGGACGAATTCAAATCGAATTGTAATCGAATTGAAATTGAATTAAATAGAAATGCAATTGGAAAGCGAAGTGAAATCGATTTGGAATGAATTCAAATCGAATTGAAAACGAACTGAAATTGAATTGAAATCGATTTGAATTGAAATCAAACAGAAATGAATGTAAAAAGAATTTATAATGGAAAATTCAATTTTGATTTGAATTTGAAATGAAAGTTGAAATTGTTTTTGAAACAAATTTGAAACGATTTATAAAATTCGTTTTAAAAGGAAATCGACGAAATATGTATATAATATATATATATATATTATATATATATAATGGCCTGAATAGAAAGCGCCGCGCCGCGGCAGTTCATAAATTTCGACCATGGAATTCGAACAGACATTACGGGAGATCCAACCGTCGGATTCTCCTAAAACCGGAATCGTTGGGTTCGTATCGAAAAGAGCTTTCTAACGAATACAATAGATTTTAAATCTAACGATTGGATTTGGAGATACGTCCAAATCAATTTCACAAAAGGTCATTGTAAGTGCAGTTCGATGACCGTTATTGGAAATCGACTGTACGGGCCTTGATAAAATTACCAAAAATATCAATAATTTGTGTAAAATTATAAGAAATGATTTGTGAAGAATTGGGATGAAAAACTCCATATTTGAAAAGATAAAAATAGATTTTTATCGAAATGAACTAGTTTTGAACTAGAATTAAAATCCAATTATTTTTAAATAAATAAATTGGATTTGAAATGGGTTTTAAATAACCAGAATTTCCAATATATGAATTGTAATGGATTTGAACCGAAATTGTCTTTGGAATATTTCGATATTAGATTCCACGATTATACAAATATTTTGGAGGAAATTTGGAAGATATATTTTATATCGTTATTTCCAAAGCGATATTTGTGGGTTTCAGAATTTGATATTGAATATAAGCCGATATATTTTCTATTCAGAGCCTTGTATTTAATATCAAATGGCATTTGGGTTTATCGAGAACGGTGTTTTAAATAACACTTGTTCTTTAACCCGATAATAAATAGAATGTGATTTGGGTTTATCGTGAACTGTGTTTAAATGACATTAGTTCTTTAACCCAGTAAAAGGAGTTTTATTGAATCGGTAATTAGATTGAAATGTGAATTGATAATTTAAATTATCAAATTGGAAAGTGAGCGAGGATGAAGTATCACCAGTTTTGCTCCAAAGCGATAGTTATATCTTTAATTAGATTTGAACGTGAAATGGTAATTAATTTTACCGATAACATCGTGGTGTTAGATATGGAGTATTACCAGTTTTGCTTCATGGGATGGATAGGTTGGGATTGGGAAATAAAATAAATAATTACTTCGGTGTGGTTCGCTAATCCCGACTAGTTTGGAAACCCTTAACATGGTTTGAAATGACATCCAAAGGAAGATTAAAGAATAAATTTAAAAGAATTTATCTTTAATAAAATTAATGGGAACCTTTCCCTAAGAATGTGAAATTTAGAAGATAACTGTAGGTTAGCTAAGAAGAATGGTTTCCTGGGTATTGATCTGATGTTGGTTTCGGCCTTCGGGGTTAATATTTGGGGAATTGTTCTCTTGCTAATTTATGGAGTGACTGATGAATTGGAATGAGGTGTATGTTGTGTTTGTGTAACATTTGTTTACTATATACACGGGTTATTCAGAAAGGTTGGGTTTATACCCATTCTGAATAATCGATTCGACGATATGTCGAAGATGAAGACGGTGGTTGAAGATCGGAAGTCATCACATCGTTTGGGTGATTACTGATGATCTTGATTGGGCTATACACCCAAGAGGAAGGAATCAGTTGGTGATCATCCAGACGTACTTAGAGATCGATGGATATGCGAGGAAAGTGTCTCCGGTTTCGTTCAGACCCGGAATGAACTTGTATATGGACTGTGTGTCTGACATTGGATTTTATTCTGTGTTGATTGATCTCTATTAAATATACATCTGTTTGGCGGCGGAGAATTTATTCTCGTGCTTAACGCCCTTCTCTGAGACGTACGAGCTCATAGGTTGTATATGGATGGAAACCAATCGCATGGAGTGAATTGCCTGTGTTGCATGCCTAAGTGGCAAATGATAAAGGCTTCTGTTGAAAAGCAAAGTCTTGTGGTTGATGATCAAAGCACGTCCTACGTGGCATAGCTTTGTGTATAGCGTGGATTCGCAAGCCTCACACCTCGGTATGAGTCAAAAACGGGATAAGGACCGCGGGAGAACACGACGTTTCTTTCTAGTTATGGTGGTGTCAATGCTTAAACTGGCTGACATTTATATTACTTTCATCTTTGTGGTTGTTGGATTGCGAGGTGGCTCGATTATAGGTCAATAAGGATCGGGAAACGTGTGCTCAGGAATTGCCAATCCTCAAACGTAAGAGAGGACCGGCCCAGCCGATTCTAAGGGTTACCCAGAGTGTGTAGTCCTGGGGTATTTACTAGAGTGTCTCGAAGCGGTGAGGATCTTGCCCCTTGCCTCGACTCATGATGGAAATCCAATTTCCAATACGTGTTATTTCGGTTTTATTTGTAAAGCCTAGTAGGGCGACAAGATGTATCGTACCCATGCCACCTATGATTGATATTTATGATTGTATATAAAATCAGAAACAAACTGGAAACGAGCTAAGATGGGTGGTTTCCTGAGTATTGGTCTGATGTTGGTTTCGACCTTCGAGGTTAATACTTAGGGAATCGTTCTCTTACTAATTTACGGTTGGGGTCTGATTAAGAATCAAAAGATAAAATTTCCCATATCAAGCATTTTTGGCTGTTATAAGGTAAAACCCTATCCTCCGGCTTGCGTTGCATTGTGTGATGGGACATGGGTCTTATAACAGCTTCATTTTTCTTTACTTAGCATTGCGTTGTTTGTTTTATGCACTGTTATTCTTGGGAGGAAACCCGTTCCGTGTTATACGGCGTGGTCCCTTGATTTACAGAACTTTAAAAATTTAATTAATAACTGTTTTAGTTCTCACACCAGTCACATGACTAACCTGGAGTTTGTTGTTTTAACCTAAACTCTGGGTGCCCCTATTTTCGACACGGGCAGCTAGTAGTTTTGGTTTTGCAGATTTATATTCACAGGATCCTGATTTACAGCTGGAACGATGCTCGGAAAGCTCTGTATCCGTGTATTATTTTCAGTTGTGTATTGTATTATTTTTCCACTACTATGTATTTAAATGTAATTTAAACCTCTGATATTTTCTGTTGTATAATATTTATTCATACTCAGTATATCCTTGTAATCTGTTGGAATTATTGTAAATAACAATGAAATGTTCTTCTGTTTGCATCCCGATGTGTGTCGTTCTCAAGGTAATCCGTGTTTTCCTTACCGGGGAAGTTACGGGTTATCACAGTTGGTATCAGAGCATTGGTTTACAGAGCTCGAGAACAAGACTTATTAGAACCGAATGAAAGAATCCATCAGATATTGGATTAGTAATATCCAATTAGAATAACTCGTTAGAGATGGGATCAGTAGTATCCTAGAACGAGTGTGAAGGGTATATTTTTAAAATGAAAACCAACTTTGTTTTGAAAATTTAAATCGTTTTATACGTATTTGAATATTTATTTTGAATTTGGACAATCGAGTATATAAAAATTTCGCGTATACGCGTCATGAACGTATATTCGAAGTTTTAATATACTGGATGGATATAGAACCGCACTCTAGTAGCCCGGAGATGTTCTGATGGTGGTTCGAAACATCATCAGCATTTATGTTCGAGCTTCGAAAGTGAGATATCTATATATTTCCATTAGACTGGTGTGAGAACCAAAACTAGATAGGTTTATTGTTGTGATTTGGCATCAAAAACATGATTTTTGTATATATATCAAAGTTATGAATTTGAAACGTTAATTCGCTAATTGATTGATGGTTGTGTGCTGTGATTATTCAGTTAAACCATTTTGTGAATGAACGTGGAATTTAGGCCAAATTGAACCAAATATTGAACTGTATGGAAAATTGTTTGAAATTGCATGCATATACATGTACTCACATTGGACAGGTCATAGCAAGGAGGCTAGAGCAGAAGAATAAAATTGTTTGCCCGACAAATAGGTACATATTTATTGTATTTCTTTGGGTTTGGATGATTTTATGAGCCGCTTGGCTTTTTCTTTTTCTTTTGGATTGAAGAAGGCCATGGGAGGCTATATGAAATATCCCGAAGCCCCAGGTGCAGGGGAGGTTATGGCGAAATTTTTCGAAAATTCAGGGTGTTAGCCAAATTTTTGAAAAATTTGAAAAGTTCTTTGAAACTGAAAAGTTGAAGAACTTAAGCCGTAAACAAAATAATGGAAGTTGAGTTGATTAGTTAAACAACTTTCGTCTTCGTTCCTTTTCGGGGACGAAAAGTTTTAAGTGGGGGAGATTGTAATAACCCGGAAATTCTGAGCCAATTTAAAATTTTTATTTTGGCAATTTTGATGAATTTTGAATATTTAAAATGGATTATTTTAAAAAATATCGACGAGAAATTTATCTTGAATAGAATTCGAACGTATATATTTATATAGATCGTCGTTAGAATATAAATATTTTATTTTAATTATAAAGGAATTGAAAATGGCGCGGTAGTTCGATAATTCGATCTCAAAGTTCAAATGAATGTACCGGCTGCAAAACAAACCGGATTTTAACGAAACCAAAAATATTTGAATCTAATTGAGAATATCTGTCCAACGAATCCGAAAAATCAAAATTTCATATAAAGAATCAAAAGATACGTCTATTTGAAAATTCAGAATAGTCGCTATGGAATTCTGGCCCTTAAAAATGGGAATTTTGCAAGTGACCTCGGTTTTCGACGAATCCACTTTTGTTGGATCCGCGATGTCAAGTTATTGCTAGATTTCAAAATTCGTAATTTTTCGAATCAATATGTGAGCGTGGCAAAGGAAAACGCGTTTGACCAGTTTTAGTTGATTTTAATCGACTGGAAAATGGCCTTTTTTAAACGGTCTCAGAATTTGATGAAATTAGTTTTGTTAGGACCGTATCATCAATACGAAAGTAGAAAATATTTTTCTGGAATTTTTAGAGTTCATACGTAGCCCCGGTAAATTGAAATGCGCGTTCAAATTCAATATATAGAGTTATATTTTGATTTTTGACGAAAACTGATCGAAACGATCGAATCAGCTTACGATACAAATCCCATTGTGTTCGGAATGGGGGTGATTAGCTAGGGACGACAGGCGGTGGGTCTCGTTTAGAGGTCGAAAATAAAAGTTGCTTTTTAGAAAATTTAATAATAAATATATATTTATTTATATAATAGCCCCTCCCTCTCCCTTTCTTCCTTCAGTTCAAATCAAAACGAAATAAAAAAAAAATTCGTGACCTAGAAGACCCGACGCCCTCCATCGCCGTTCGCCATCGCCCCCATCTGCCGCCGCCACCTTCCCTTCCTCTCCTCCTAGTCGACGCGAACCACCAAAGCCCTGAATCGAAGAGAAGCCTCCAGACCCGACGCGATGCCATCGAGCCACCGCCTCCAGCGGCCACTGCCGCCCTGCCATCCACCCCTCCTCGATCAGCGAGCCCGCCCCTCTTTCATACCCGCGCAGCACCCTCTACCTCGGAACCAACGCCAACCCTAGCCACCCAAATCAGCTCCACCGCCACCCATTGGCGCAACCACCCCCTCCGCCTGAAGACCTCCGACGAGCCCGCCTTGACCAACGTTCTCCTCCTCCAACTGAAAGATGTGAGCTTTTTTATTTACATTGATTTTAATTTCAGTTTTAGTTTAGATTTTTATTTGAATGAAAACAAAGTAAAGGAGCGATTTTCATACGAATGAAAACAAGATAAAGGAGTGATTTTTATACGAACGAAATCATTTTAAAGTTACGATTTTTTATATAAATGAAATTGGTTTAAAAAGAAATGATTTTTTGTTATGTGAAAATATAATTTATATATAAACAGAGATAATAAAAATATGATTTTTATATAGTAGAAGTAATAAAAATATAATTTTTATTATATTACTAGCAAGATAAAAATAGAATCTTTATCTATATAGTAGCGGTATAAAAATAGAATTTTTATCTATATAGTAGCGGTGTAAAAATAGAATTTTTATCCATATAGAGTGATTATAAAAATGTGATTTTTATATGCATAGCAACAATATAAAATTGTGATTTTTATATATGTAGTGGCTACAGACGATGAAATTGACAAAAAGGCGAGCACGACGAAGATTTCTACATAAGAAGAGTCGTGGCGTTGGTTTAGCTAGTCGATGAGAACTCCCCACTTTTAATCTTGTTTTCTAGTTAAAAATATATACTAGGATGCAGACGGTGTTTAGTAGCACCCGACACCCGTCGTCCACAGACCATGGATGGCTTGTATGTTTGTTGTGATGAAAATTGATTGTGTGATGTGAAATAAAATAAAATATTTATATAGTTAAAAATATTTTATCGTTAAAAATAAAAAAATTAATGTGAATGTGAACAAATAAATATTCATTTAAAAACCGGATGGTTTGTTTATGTACACCTATTTGAAGGACATTGATTGGGACGATAAATTTTACACGTCGCCCAACTGCACAAATAATATTCTGTGTTTGTGGATTTAACCCCACACGGGTGTTGGGATGATATTTGACGTACACTAGTCCCAATTATTTAGTTGTATGTCGATCGATTGGTTGACGGACTGTGTAAGCGTTAATTATTCATATTTGATGCTTATGCAGTTGTTTGGTGCACTTCGGATGATGGTTGTTTATTTATCGTTGCTATTATATGCATGTGTTGTATGGAATCCGTATAGTTAACATTATACGGTAGTTGATTGGGCCTCATTCCAATTTGGAAAATAAAGGATATTATAAAATACAGATTCATGTGTTGACAGTACTCATTTGTTGAGATTAGTCATGTGTTGAAAGAAATATATATTCATGTGTTGAGTAAAATATTTTAAAAATAAAATTTACATCTTTATCATATATGAAATTAGAAACTAACTGGAAAGTAGATAAGATGAGTGATCTCCTGGGTATTGATCTAATGTTGGTTTTGGCCTTCGGGGTTAATGCTTAGGGAATCATTATCCTACTAATTTACGGTTAGAGTTTGATTAAAAATTAAACGATAGAAATTATAATTTTATAAAATATATTGAATAACAAAAATAGTCATGTGTTGACAGTACTCATGTGTTGAGATTAGTCATGTGTTAAAAGAAATATAGATTCATGCGTTGAATAGAATAAATATTCATTTGTTGAATAGAATAACGAAGTTACTGAAAAATATAAAGCCGTGTTGATTAGAGATGCGCTATTTTGACGCGAACGATATTTATATCGATTTTATTCGTTTTTATAATGAATATTGAAAAGAGATTTATAAATCGAATATTTATAAAATGAATTCGAATTGAATTGAATATAAAATGAATTCGAATTGAATTGAATTCAAATCGAATTTTAATCGAATTGAAATAAATAGAAATGCAATTGGAAATCGAGGTGAAATCGATTTGGGATGAATTCAAATCGAATTGTAATCGAATTGAAATTGAATTAAATAGAAATGCAATTGGAAATCGAAGTGAAATCGATTTGGAATGAATTCAAATCGAATTGAAAACGAACTGAAGTTGAATTGAAATCGATTTGAATTGAATGTGATTTGGGTTTATCATGAACGGTGTTTTAAATAACACTTGTTCTTTAACCCGATAATAAATAGAATGTGATTTGGGTTTATCGTGAACTGTGTTTTAAATGACATTAGTTCTTTAACCCAGTAAAAGGAGTTTTAATGAATCGGTAATTAGATTGAAATGTGAATTGATAATTTAAATTATCAAATTTGGAAAGTGAGCGAGGATGGAGTATCACCAGTTTTGCTCCAAAGCGATAGTTATATCTTTAATTAGATTTGAACGTGAAATGGTAATTAATTTTACCGATAACACCGTGGTGTTAGATATGGAGTATTACCAGTTTTGCTTCATGGGAAGAATAGGTTGGGATTGGGAAATAAAATAAATAATTACTTCGGTATGGTTCGCTAATCCCGACTAGTTTGGAAAACCTTAACATGGTTTGAAATGACTTCCATAGCAAGATTAAAGAATAAATTTAAAACAATTTATCTTTAATAAAATTAATGGGAACCTTTCCCTAAAAATGTGAAATTTAGAAACTAACTGTAGGTTAGTTAAGAAGAATGGTTTCCTGGGTATTGATCTGATGTTGGTTTCGGCCTTCGGGGTTAATATTTGGGGAATTGTTCTCTTGCTAATTTACGGTTAGTGACTGATGAATTGGAATGAGGCGTATGTTTTGTTTGTGTAACATTTGTTTACTATATACGTGGGTTATTCAGAAAGGCCAGGTTTATACCCATTCTGAATAACCGATTTGACGATATGTATAAGATGAAGACGGTGGTTAAAGACCGGAAGTCTTCACATCGTTTGGGTGATTACTGATGATCTTGATTGGGCTGTACACCCAATAGGAGGGAATCAGTTGGTGATCGTCCAGACTTACTTGGAGATCGATGGATATGCGAGGAAAGTGTCTCCGGTTTCGTTCAGACCCAGAACGAACTTGTAAATGGACTGTGTGTCTGACATTGGATTTTATTCTGTGTTGATTGATCTCTATTAAATATACATCTGTTTGGCGGCAGGGAATTTATTCTCTTGCTTAACTCCCTTCTCTGAGACGTTCAAGTTCAGAGGTTTTATATCGATGGACATCAATCGCATGGAGTGAATTGCCTGTGTGGCATGCCTAAGTGGCAAATGATCAAGGCTTCTGTTGAAAAGCAAAGTCTTGTGGTTGATGATTATAGCACGGCCTACGTGGCATAGCTTTGTGTATAGCTTGGATTCGCGAGCCTCACACCTCGGTATGTGTCAAAAAACGGGATAACGACTGCTGGGAGAACACGACGTTTACTTCTAGTTATGGTGGTGTCAGTGCTTAAACTGGCTGACATTTATATTACTTTCATCTTTGTGGTTGTTGGATTGCGAGGCTCCTCGATTATAGGTCTGTAAGGACCGGGAAACATGTGTTCAGGAATTGCCAATGCTCAAACGTAAGAGAGGACCGGCCCAGCCGATTCCAAGGGTTAACCAAAGTGTGTAGTCCTGGGGCATTTACTAGAGTGTCTCGAAGCGGTGAGGATCTTGCCCCTTGTGTAACAACCCGTATTTTTTAATAACATTTTATAACATAAATGGAGGCAGAATTAAACTGTAAAATCTGAATCAAGGGAAACGGGCTATGCCATTGCGTTCGTTTCGGAAAAATACGCGAAATAGAGTCCGAGTTTTCGAAAATCGGAGTCCGTATGACCAAGATATGGCCTCGCGAAGTTTCACGAAAAATTCCCTAATTAAAGTATACTTAATTAAGTGAAATATGTTGCGCAGAGAAATATATATATATTGATATATATATATATATATATATAATTGAAAATTTAATAAATAAATATGCAAAAATGTTCAAAACAACGAATTGGGAGAGGGGAATAACCGAACCGGCCGATTTTTGAGGTCGACCCGAGCTCGCTGGGTCGACTAGGGGTTAATCCAGGGTGTTTGGCTGTCAACCCGTGGGCCGATTCGCTCAAATGCAGATTTTGCATTTGAATGGTTCTCATGGTCCATCTTTAATCTAAAGGCCCTAGATGGTTCCTACACTTGACTTCTTCCCCAAGACATGCTTTGATGGATTGGATTGAATCTAGGGTTAATCCTATGGCCTAAAACACTTGCCTAATCTATAAATAAGACCCTAACCTACCCTAAAATCATCATTATTCATCCTAGCAACTAAACTATGGCAAAATCAATCCTCTCATGGCCTCCACTCTCTTCATAAATTCCTAAACAAATTCTTATGAGATTTTCCATGCATACAAGTGTTTTTAGACTTGTATGATCATCATTAGCTTGCATTCAAGTCAAGTTTCTATCTTTGCATCATAAAGAGAGAGTTTTGATCTATTTTGCTTGCATTTTGGGGTTTAATTGGTTGCATAAGGGTTTTCTTACATTTGCTATACTCATTTGAGTCCGCATAAGCATTGTAAGCCCTATTCCTTTCATACTTAAACTCTAAAGTTAAATGTATGATATGCAAGTTATCATATGTTATGCAAGTTTGTTTATGCAAGTATGATATGCAAGTTGTCATATGTTATGCAAGTTTGTTTATGCAAGTTTGATATGCAAGTTGTCATATATTATGCAAGTTTTATTATGCAAGTGTCATATGATATGCAAGTATGTTATGCAAGTTTGGGGATGGTCATATGGTTCATGTTATCATGTTATGCAAGCTTATTTTGAGTATGTGAACATAAAGCTTCAAGCTTTATGCCAAAGGTTGCATTTTGGCAACATGTAAGTTATCATATCACTTAGGATAACTTGCATGTGAGGCTAAATGCGAACTTATGGCCATTTCTACATGTCATTTAGCACCATGTATCATGAATATGCCAAGTTTGGTTTTATGAGGCCTAGGAATGTAATATGCAAGTGTATGAACACATGAACACTTCATATGCCACCATGTTGAACTTGTGGCTTCAACCCCTTTATGTCATGATTATGCCAAGTTCTCTCTTTCTATCCTTTATGCGCTATGGCGATATGTAAGCGATGGGATTGCGTTGGGGTTGGGTAAACTTAAAAGACATAAAAGCATAAGCTTGGGAATTTACCTATTAAGTTAGGTCTACCCATTGGGAATTTACCTATTAAGTTAGGTCTACCCAATTGCTTGAAAATTTGTAATATGTTTTGGAAACATGATGGACATGACACTTAGCAAAGATAAGTGTGACCAACTCGAGGTTGGGTTGAGTTTGTAGCGTAAACCTACCCGGAACCGACCGGCCTAACTAGTTGCTACAAACAATAGGACCCAATGTGAGAAGTTGGTCATGTTGTACCTTGAACCCGAGGTTAGACCAAGTTGTGGTGTAAAGCTACCCGGAACCGACCGGCTTAACTAGTAACCGCAACAAAGTCTAATGTGAGAGGTTAAGGCGCATTAATTAATGCTACATGATAAGGTTAAGAAAATCTGACTTATGACACTTAACCAATCTGAACTCGGTAAGTTAACGGGGTTAAGTTAACCTACACTTAACCAATCTGAACTCGGTAAATTAACGGGGTTAAGTTAACCTACACTTAACCAATCTGAACTCGGTAATTTAACGGGGTTGAGTTGAACTATACTTAACCAATCTAACTCAGTAATTTGGTAAGACTGAGAACCAATTTGATACCTGGTCTGGATAAACTAACTTGATTGATAAATTAAACGAACCTGTTTTGCGGATCTGTAGGACCCACACCAAGTTAGGCAAGTTTGTAAATCTGTTATCTGATCCGTTAGTCTGAAAACTGATCGTCTGAACCTGGTATGTCTGAGCTCTGTTAATAAGTTAATCTGAATCTGATAGTCTGGGGACACAAGGGGGAATACTTGTGTCATCTGTTGTTTGGGACCCATATTAGTCAGTAACCCTTTCTGGTATCAAAACTTTGACCCAACTGTAGGTAGGGTCCGGGCACGCTTACTGAACTAATTATAAGTGGTTCATTCTGATAATGGCGATGGGTGTTGATGGTGCGTTCCAACCGGGTCATGTGCGTGCATGGATCCCGGTCTGCCTCTGAGGATGTAAGACGCCATGACATCTATAAATATGCCTGTGCCAATTGGTTGCCACTTTAGGGGGTGATACACCCTATCGTGGGGCCGACACAGGGTATTTATGTATTAGGGAGCCGATCGCTTGGGTAGGATTTAGGGTACACTTAGTTCTGTCTGATTCTGTTGGTACCGTCTGTTCTGTTGGGTGGCAACACCCGTCTGTTTCTGCGTGGTACCGTTCTGTTAGGGTGGTAAAGGCCCATTATAGTTAGTATTCCGTTTCTGTACTTTTTCTGTTAGGGTGGTTAAGGCCCATTATTGTTAGCATTCCGTTTCTGTACTTTATCTGTTGGGATGGTAAGAGACCATTTTTCCCAAGCTCTATTTCTGTATGGACCATTCTGTTCCGTCCTGTTTCGATGTGAACATTGGGGTAACACCTAATCCTGTTATACTAGGATTGGTACCAAGAAGTTGGATCTTGATTTGAGTCAAACACCTGATACTAGGCCAAGTTTAGGCCAAGGGATAAATTCTTGATTATACATGACATGTTAGAATGCTGATACACCTGTGGTGCAAAACCTTAAACCTGATTATGCGATGACACCTTTATCTACCTTGTTAGTTAATCATCATGCTAGTATGTTGTTATCCTTATGTTCATCCCTGCTGCTCATGCCAGTTAACTTTATCAGTTTACATTGATTGTAGTAGGGCTTACTCAGTCTTTTTGACTGACCTGTTTTCTTTCGCCTCTTTTCTTCCGTTCCCCCCCCTCCCCCAGGTTCTCAGGGAGGGAATATTGGAGCTTAGCTGGATTTCTGATCGCTTGCTTGTGGGATTAGCTCATGTACAGTCTTGACATGAAGCTAGCTATGGTTATCATTTATTTTGGGGATAGCACTTATGTATTTCAGTTTTCAGATGATGTTGTTTTATCTAGACTTGTTTATTTGGAAAGTTGATATTATGTTGTACCAGACTTGTTTTAAAATGGTTTAAAATCTTCCGCTGTTTTATCTATGTTATTTACTCTGTTTACATATATACATATGTTCTTGTTCTGCCTTGATATATCATTATGCATGTTTACCTGATTCAAACGCCCCTCCAAAGTCAGAGTGCTTGCAAGAGTTACCCTGGCGGAGGTGGGGTGTTACATTTGGTATCAGAGCATATGGTTTACGAGAAGGGACAAAAAGGTTTTTAAAACTTTTGGAAAAACTATTTTCAAAACCAAGTATAAAGTATTTTCCAAAGAAAAGTCTAGTTTATTTTAAAGGCTATTCCCCAAAAGCCAGTAGCACAATCCTTAGTTATCTATTATTAGTTTCCTCGTTCTGAATCTATATTTTCCTTCGTTTCAGTATGGCCGATAACCTTGCTATTCCGGAGGGAGTACACGTACCTGTTTGGTATAGGAGACTTTTGGAGGCTAGGGCGACCGAAGCCGGCCCTGCAAATGTTACTCCTCCTCCAGTGGTTAATATTCCTCCTCCTCCTGTCGCTAATGTTCCTCCTCCACCGGTTGCTGAGGTTCCTCTTCCTCCTCCCCCTCAGCATCCTCAGGTTGACTTCGCAAAGACTTGCAAAGATTTCAAAGCAATGGGTGGCAAGAACTTTCAAGGCACTGAGACTTTTATAGAGGCTAGAAATTGGTTGAAAGAGACCGAGGATTTGTTTGCTATCTTTGGGTTAGACGATCAGAGGAAGCTCTTGTTGGCGGTTTGGCTTATGAAGGATGAAGCCGCTTATTGGTGGGAAGTCACCAATGGTACTAGGCCTGTTGAGACTTGGGCCGATTTCAGGGCAAGGTTCATGCTTAAGTTTCTGTCTTCTACTGAAGAGAATTTGCAAATGGAAAGGTTTATTGCTTTGAAGCAAGGAGACATGTCTGTTAAAGAATATGTGAACAAGTTTAATCAGTTAGCTCGTTTTGGCTTGGATATGGTGAGTACTACTCAGAAGAAGGCTCTTCGTTTTGCTAGAGGATTGAATGAGCCGTTACAGGAGTTAGCTATGTCTCATGTGCCCATGGGGGCCACGTTTGAGAGTTTGGTAGATATGGCCCTAATCCATGAAGAGAACAAGAGTGCAAAGAAGGAGGTCAAGGTGAATGAGTCTCAAAACAAGAAAACGGGGCCCAAAAAGGAAATGCAAAAGAAGGAGGAGAAGTCTGAAGATAAGAAGGAAAAGAAGTGCTTTACTTGTGGAAGCTCAACCCATCTAAACAAGGATTGCAGAAAGAGGAAGGGCACTTGCTTTAACTGTGGAGAGATGGGACACTTCACTAGGGACTGCCCGAAGAAGAAAGGGACTACATCGGAAGGAACGGTGAATACTCGCATGGCGGGTGAATAGATTAGGGCTAGAATAATTTGTCTGTAGGATGTTTAATTTTCCTTGTCTAATTTTCAGTTTGAAACTCTTTTTCTGGTATTTTGATTCTGTAATGGAAACTCAGTACTTTAATGTTAGTCTTGCTTCTGATCTGGTAATAGTCTCAAACTCCCTGAGAGTTATAACTCATCTGTTTGTGATAAATTGGGATTTGAGAGTATCTGTGTTGGGCATGAGGGTGACTATGACGAATACATTCTGGGTTTCTACCATGCTTAGCTTCCTAAGAATCATTTGGGGAAAATCTGATCTGTACTAGTAGTCTGTAAGTATATGTACCAAGTTTTTGTTTTATCTGTACTCGCTTCCATCACTCGACTGTGTCTTGTTAAGATAGGAATCCTATGGATGTAAACATGTGCTTGAGACATGTTATGTTTGATGGTTGCAAGTGGATGCAAGTGGTTGCTAGTGGTTGCTCGTGGATGCATAAACACACACTAGGCACTAGATCGGCTTGAAATACACTCTCATATTGCATATGGACGTGTGTATATTTTCAATTCTTATGGTTGCAAGATGGTTAATGCGGCACATGGATGTTGCATATGGATGAATGTTTGTGCACACATATAGTATTATATGATTAGGACTATTTGCATACATAATGGATTCATTTCACTGACATACTTTGCATTGATGATCTTTGCATTAGATAAGAACATATACACACACCTTTTGCATATGTTCATACCGCATTAGAATCTTGTAAGGACAATGATTGCTCGTGGGTGATGTTTTGAGTAGATGGATGATTGGATGGTAGGATACGTTCTTCCTAACTTGGAGATTTCGGGGACGAAATCCTTTAAGGAGGGAGGAATGTAACAACCCGTATTTTTGAATAACATTTTATAACATAAATGGAGGCAGAATTAAACTGTAAAATCTGAATCAAGGGAAACGGGCTATGCCATTGCGTTCGTTTCGGAAAAATACGCGAAATAGAGTCCGAGTTTTCGAAAATCGGAGTCCGTATGACCAAGATATGGCCTCGCGAAGTTTCACGAAAAATTCCCTAATTAAAGTATACTTAATTAAGTGAAATATGTTGCGCAGAGAAATATATATATATTGATATATATATATATATATAATTGAAAATTTAATAAATAAATATGCAAAAATGTTCAAAACAACGAATTGGGAGAGGGGAATAACCGAACCGGCCGATTTTTGAGGTCGACCCGAGCCCGCTGGGTCGACTAGGGGTTAATCCAGGGTGTTTGGCTGTCAACCCGTGGGCCGATTCGCTCAAATGCAGATTTTGCATTTGAATGGTTCTCATGGTCCATCTTTAATCTAAAGGCCCTAGATGGTTCCTACACTTGACTTCTTCCCCAAGACATGCTTTGATGGATTGGATTGAATCTAGGGTTAATCCTATGGCCTAAAACACTTGCCTAATCTATAAATAAGACCCTAACCTACCCTAAAATCATCATTATTCATCCTAGCAACTAAACTATGGCAAAATCAATCCTCTCATGGCCTCCACTCTCTTCATAAATTCCTAAACAAATTCTTATGAGATTTTCCATGCATACAAGTGTTTTTAGACTTGTATGATCATCATTAGCTTGCATTCAAGTCAAGTTTCTATCTTTGCATCATAAAGAGAGAGTTTTGATCTATTTTGCTTGCATTTTGGGGTTTAATTGGTTGCATAAGGGTTTTCTTACATTTGCTATACTCATTTGAGTCCGCATAAGCATTGTAAGCCCTATTCCTTTCATACTTGAACTCTAAAGTTAAATGTATGATATGCAAGTTATCATATGATATGCAAGTTTGTTTATGCAAGTATGATATGCAAGTTGTCATATGTTATGCAAGTTTGTTTATGCAAGTTTGATATGCAAGTTGTCATATATTATGCAAGTTTTATTATGCAAGTTTGTTATGCAAGTGTCATATGATATGCAAGTATGTTATGCAAGTTTGGGGATGGTCATATGGTTCATGTTATCATGTTATGCAAGCTTATTTTGAGTATGTGAACATAAAGCTTCAAGCTTTATGCCAAAGGTTGCATTTTGGCAACATGTAAGTTATCATATCACTTAGGATAACTTGCATGTGAGGCTAAATGCGAACTTATGGCCATTTCTACATGTCATTTAGCACCATGTATCATGAATATGCCAAGTTTGGTTTTATGAGGCCTAGGAATGTAATATGCAAGTGTATGAACACATGAACACTTCATATGCCACCATGTTGAACTTGTGGCTTCAACCCCTTTATGTCATGATTATGCCAAGTTCTCTCTTTCTATCCTTTATGCGCTATGGCGATATGTAAGCGATGGGATTGCGTTGGGGTTGGGTAAACTTAAAAGACATAAAAGCATAAGCTTGGGAATTTACCTATTAAGTTAGGTCTACCCATTGGGAATTTACCTATTAAGTTAGGTCTACCCAATTGCTTGAAAATTTGTAATATGTTTTGGAAACATGATGGACATGACACTTAGCAAAGATAAGTGTGACCAACTCGAGGTTGGGTTGAGTTTGTAGCGTAAACCTACCCGGAACCGACCGGCCTAACTAGTTGCTACAAACAATAGGACCCAATGTGAGAAGTTGGTCATGTTGTACCTTGAACCCGAGGTTAGACCAAGTTGTGGTGTAAAGCTACCCGGAACCGACCGGCTTAACTAGTAACCGCAACAAAGTCTAATGTGAGAGGTTAAGGCGCATTAATTAATTAATTAATGCTACATGATAAGGTTAAGAAAATCTGACTTATGACACTTAACCAATCTGAACTCGGTAAGTTAACGGGGTTAAGTTAACCTACACTTAACCAATCTGAACTCGGTAAATTAACGGGGTTAAGTTAACCTACACTTAACCAATCTGAACTCGGTAATTTAACGGGGTTGAGTTGAACTATACTTAACCAATCTAACTCAGTAATTTGGTAAGACTGAGAACCAATTTGATACCTGGTCTGGATAAACTAACTTGATTGATAAATTAAACGAACCTGTTTTGCGGATCTGTAGGACCCACACCAAGTTAGGCAAGTTTGTAAATCTGTTATCTGATCCGTTAGTCTGAAAACTGATCGTCTGAACCTGGTATGTCTGAGCTCTGTTAATAAGTTAATCTGAATCTGATAGTCTGGGGACACAAGGGGGAATACTTGTGTCATCTGTTGTTTGGGACCCATATTAGTCAGTAACCCTTTCTGGTATCAAAACTTTGACCCAACTGTAGGTAGGGTCCGGGCACGCTTACTGAACTAATTATAAGTGGTTCATTCTGATAATGGCGATGGGTGTTGATGGTGCGTTCCAACCGGGTCATGTGCGTGCATGGATCCCGGTCTGCCTCTGAGGATGTAAGACGCCATGACATCTATAAATATGCCTGTGCCAATTGGTTGCCACTTTAGGGGGTGATACACCCTATCGTGGGGCCGACACAGGGTATTTATGTATTAGGGAGCCGATCGCTTGGGTAGGATTTAGGGTACACTTAGTTCTGTCTGATTCTGTTGGTACCGTCTGTTCTGTTGGGTGGCAACACCCGTCTGTTTCTGCGTGGTACCGTTCTGTTAGGGTGGTAAAGGCCCATTATAGTTAGTATTCCGTTTCTGTACTTTTTCTGTTAGGGTGGTTAAGGCCCATTATTGTTAGCATTCCGTTTCTGTACTTTATCTGTTGGGATGGTAAGAGACCATTTTTCCCAAGCTCTATTTCTGTATGGACCATTCTGTTCCTTCCTGTTTCGATGTGAACATTGGGGTAACACCTAATCCTGTTATACTAGGATTGGTACCAAGAAGTTGGATCTTGATTTGAGTCAAACACCTGATACTAGGCCAAGTTTAGGCCAAGGGATAAATTCTTGATTATACATGACATGTTAGAATGCTGATACACCTGTGGTGCAAAACCTTAAACCTGATTATGCGATGACACCTTTATCTACCTTGTTAGTTAATCATCATGCTAGTATGTTGTTATCCTTATGTTCATCCCTGCTGCTCATGCCAGTTAACTTTATCAGTTTACATTGATTGTAGTAGGGCTTACTCAGTCTTTTTGACTGACCTGTTTTCTTTCGCCTCTTTTCTTCCGTTTCCCCCCCCCCCCCCCCAGGTTCTCAGGGAGGGAATATTGGAGCTTAGCTGGATTTCTGATCGCTTGCTTGTGGGATTAGCTCATGTACAGTCTTGACATGAAGCTAGCTATGGTTATCATTTATTTTGGGGATAGCACTTATGTATTTCAGTTTTCAGATGATGTTGTTTTATCTAGACTTGTTTATTTGGAAAGTTGATATTATGTTGTACCAGACTTGTTTTAAAATGGTTTAAAATCTTCCGCTGTTTTATCTATGTTATTTACTCTGTTTACATATATACATATGTTCTTGTTCTGCCTTGATATATCATTATGCATGTTTACCTGATTCAAACGCCCCTCCAAAGTCAGAGTGCTTGCAAGAGTTACCCTGGCGGAGGTGGGGTGTTACACCTTGCCTCGACTCATGACGGAAATCCAATTTCCAATACGTGATATTTCGGTTTTATTTGTAGAGCCTAGTATGGCGACATGATATATGGTACCCATGCCGCCTATGATTGATATTTATTGAAACACCCCACCTCCGTTAAGGTCACTCACAAAGGGAATGCCTTAATTTTGGCGGAGGTTTATAAGTAAAAGACACAGATTAACTCAAGACAGATATAAATACACATATTTTAAAACAGCGGAAACCAACAGACTTTTATTGCATCAATACGTGTTCAAAACAAAACATTCCATAATTGTCTCAAAATACTTCCGTCATTACAGCATCATAACTGCCTTGATTATTAAAGAAGCATAAAACACAAATAAAGTGATAAAAAACCCCATAGTGATATCCAAAGCCATAGTCCGAGCAAAAGAGACCCAAATCATACATCTACGTTCTTGGAGCTTGAACAGAGCCTGACTGAGCTGAGCTGTTTCCTCCCTGTGGACCTGGGGGGGAACGAAAGAAAAGAAGATGAAAAGAAAATAGGGTCAGACATAAAGCCTGAGTAAATCTAGTAACTCTTCAGTATGTGAATAAGGAAAGGGCATGATAGATATATACTGAAAATAGGATGGTGTCACAAGCTAAGGGAGTGTCGAATGTACTGTCGCACCCATACTATATCTCTACATCTACTTGAGTTTACTCTAACTGGCACCCCATGGTGAGGGTGAAGTGATCCCTAACTTTATTTAAAGATCGGCTCCTACTCGCGTTAACACGTGTCATACGGCCCCCAAGAATTGTAGATACCTATGCTGGTCCCAACATGGGGTGTATCAAGACCCATGGTGGCGGCCCCGACACAAATCCTAGAAGGCATAGGTTATACTACTGGTGTCCCCAATGCCCTGGTTGTCTGCTCTGAAGTGTGTGCACGCCCGCACCCCATTAGACCTGCAATGTGCACAAATCGCCGTCGTTTGACCGCTTACAATCAGCCCAGTAATCGTGCCCCACCCTGCCTAGTTTCAGGGTATCGTTGATACCTAAATTGGGTTACTGCTGAAACGGGTCCCTCGTTACCAGGATTTTCTAGTCAAACATGTTAAGTGGTTAAGTGTTTGTATTGACCAAACCCCCACCCATAAATTCTTGTTAACATGTTGAATTTGGTTAAGTGTTATAGTTGACTTAACCCTACCACCTGTCCTTAGCCTCTTAGGAGCACCAGACCAATCACATTAGACAGGTATTGCTACGGTTACTGGATATGCCGGTCGGTTCCGGGCAGGTTTACACCGTAGCTCAGTCTAACCTCGGGTCTTTATTGGGCTCAATGCTTAACCACCCACATTGGATAGGTATTGTTGTGACCACTGGATAGCCGGGCGGTTCCGGGCAGGTTTATATCACAACTCAATCCAACCTCGGGTTAAGCACGTCGTGTTTTCTAAATTTACATATTTTATTATTTCTCAAATGTATATATGTAAATGTCATATCTATTATTTTTGGGTATAACAATTCATACCGCTTTAAATGTCATTGTCATTGGCATGTGCCAAACATGCCAACATATGTTTTCATGTTTTACACCCAACGTCATTACCCCCGTTTATACGTTCGCAATGTAATAATAAATGTTGGGCTTGACACAATTCAGCCCAACTTTATAAGCGTAAGAAAAAGGGGAAATCAAGAACATGTAATATTTGACAACATATAAGGGTGTGTAGCACATGAACTTGCAGTTTAGCGATAATAACATAAATGATGGGTCATGTGAACTTGCATTCAAATCAAAGTACAACTAAGTAGGTGACATATGAAATGGCATAGTTTACAACTTGTGTTTAAATATATTTACTTAGCATAATGTCAAACACATAAATAGCATGATGTATATTCACCAAAAGATCCAATTATAACATTAAATCACATAGCCTGTTTCAACATGAACTTGCATAGTTTTTAAAACCCAAACGATACTTAACATAGATCCAATTACACTTGCAAATAAACATGAATTTGCATAGTTTATAAAACCCAAACGATGCTTAACATAGATCAATTATACTTGCAAATAGACATGAAAATGATATCATAGGTTTTGGGTCATGTAGGCATAAATGGTTTCAAGTCTAAAACATGTTTACATAAATTCTAATTTAGACTAAGGGAATATACATAGTCCATGCCATCGACATATACATAAAGGATCAATTTCTAATTTTTGCCACAACTTGCAAGTGCCATTGTTTTCATATATAATTGTTCAATAGGCTTGCATCAATCAATTTATGCCACAAACGTCAATACACAAGTCATGATAGAATCATCAAAATACATAGAATTTTATACGATACAATAACACAATTCTATTTTCATTCACATCGAATCACATCGCAATTCTTATTCATATTCTGAAAGGTTACTATACTTACAACGAATGCAGAATCTTGAATTCTGGATTCTGAATTCTAAAATTGGAATGCGCTCCTTTGGGTAGACTAACGTTGCGTTGAAAACTTTTGATTTAAACTTTAATCTTCTTCTTAGTTTCGATTCGTCTCTAGGCTTTTCTCTTGACGGCTATGTTCAATTCCTCCCTAGCAGCATGACGACTCCTTTCTCATATTTTTGTGTGAATTTTCAGTTGAGAGTTAGGGTGTATTTATATATTTTTAAGTTGTTTTGAGCCGTCAGATGAAGATAGGAGGAATCTAGGCCATTCAAAATTCAGAGAGCCAATCAAGAGGTGACACGTCAGCCCTAGTGACACACAGTGCCTCAGAAATTCGAGCCAGAGTCAGACCTGGCCAGCCAGGTCGACCAGCCAGGTCGACACCCAGGTCGACACTATGGTCGACCTGGGGCGACCAGGTCGACACCATGGTTGACCTGGTTTTTGGGCGGGAATTTTCCCGCCCAGCCCAGTTTGAACCTGAAATTCGAAATTTGAAATTTAAACTGAGCTGTATGAATTTAAATTTGATTCTTAAACTTCCGAAGGCCATAACTCCTTCATACGGAGTCCGATTCACGCAAACTCAGACTCTATCTCAAGCAGAATTCCGAGACGAACGCAATGGCGTAACCCGTTTCCATTAATTCTTTCATTAGAATTAATTATACTTTAATTTGTGAAGCTTAGTGTTATAGAATTCACGGGGTGTTACATTCTCCCCCCTTTAAAAGGATTTCGTCCCCGAAATCTTCAAGTTAGGAAGAATGTATATCCTACCATCCAACAGTCCATCTACTCAACCAACAAACACAGGCATCCACTGTCCTTAAAAGACTTCTAATGCTTCATGATCATATGCATAGTGTGTGTACATGCCCTTATCTAATGCAGAAATCAGGCGGTCTACTGATTCAGTTGACCTCCTTAATGCGAATCATGTAAGTGTCATGAATCCATTATGTAAGCAAAAAAAAATTCTTTGTCCTACTCATAATTCTACATTAGTGCACAACTATTCATACAAATGTGACGACCATATGACAACATATCAAGTTTTCAACCATATACAAATGAGAATACACATATGCATATGCAATATGAAGTGATTGAGCCGATCTATAACCTAGGGTGTGTATGTATATGCATCCACGAGCAACCACTAGCAATCATTTACAGCCATCATCCATAACATGTTTTCAAATACATGTTTGCATCCATTTGTTTTCTACCTAAGGAGTTAGGAAAAGGACCGAGGAGATATACCTAAAAGATAGATAAAGCATAACTTAAGGAAAAAGAGAGAGATCAAAGATGTACCCTCAAAAAGAAGAGGGTAGGCAGCACGTATTATGTCCTCTGTTTCCCAAGTCGCATCTTCCTCGGCGTCGCTCCACTGAACTTTAACGAGTTTGACTTCGCGGTTGCGTAGCATTTTCACTTCCGTTCCTAAGATGCGGGTTGGAACTCTCCTCATAGTTGCTTCACGTTCCACTTCGACTTCTTCTAGAATGCTAGGTTCCACCACTTCCGCTGACTCATGCAAACACTTCCGGAGGTGAGAAACATGAAAGACATTGTGAACTCCAGCCAGTCTCTCGGGTAGCTCTAATCTATAGGCCATCTTTCCAACCTTTTCGATGATAGGAAACGGTCCTACAAATCTTGGTGCTAGCTTTCCTGCGGATCCAAAACGAACGACGTTCCTTAAAGGTGATACCTTAAGGAAAACCATGTCCCCAACCTCAAACTCAAGGTCGGTCCTTCTTTTGTCGGCGTAGGATTTCTATCGGTCTTGGGCAGTCTTCATTCCCCTACGTATCAAGTCTACTTTCTCAGAAGTCTCTCGAATCATATCTGGTCCAAGTATAAGCTTATGTGTAGACTCGTACCAACAAGTTGGTGATTTGCATGGTCTTCCATACAAGGCTTCGAAGGGCGCCATACCGATGGTAGCTTGTTAGCTATTGTTATAGGAAAATTCCACTAAAGGAAGGTGATCCTCCTACGTCCCTCCAAAGTCGAGAACGCTAAGTCTCAAAAGATCCTCTAAAACTCTATTCACCCTTTCCGTCTGGCCATCGGTTTGGGGTGATAGGCCGTGCTCATACATAACTGTGTGCCTACAGCTTCTTGTAGACTCCACCAAAACTCACTTGTGAAGATAGGGTCTCGGTCACTAAAAATGCTGGAGGGTATCCCATGGAGTCGAACTATTTCCTTGAGATAAAAAGATGCTAGAGATGAGGCAGTCCTTTTACTTTTGATAGGTATGAAGTGGGCGCTTTTAGTAAGCCTATCCACTATTACCCAAATGCTAGTGTTGCCTCTTCTCGACCTAGGAAGTCCATCAATGAAGTCCATTGAAATGCTCTCCCACTTCCACTGTGGGACCTCTAAAGGATGAAGTAGTCCTCCAGGCTTCTTCTGTTCTGCCTTGACACGTTGGCAGGTCATGCACTTAAAAACGAAATCTGCCACGTCTTGCTTCATGGCGTTCCAAAAGAAAGTCCTTTTTATATCCTTGTACATCTTATCGCCGCCAGGGTGTATGGTCATCCTGGAATGATGTACTTCTTCGAGAACCTTCTTTGTCAATTCCCTTGCTTGTGGGACGCATAATCTCCCATCTCGCCTCAGCCAACCCTTATCATCGATGGCGTACCTACTGAGGTGACTAGAAGTCTCACCCCTAATAAGTTTATCAATCACATCGACAAGCTGAGGGTCTTCACGTTGTGCAGCCCCTATTGAGTCCAAGAGAGTAGGGCGTACTTCGAGAGATGCTAGCAAACCCGGTACAAAATCTGAGGAGGGCCTAAAGTTAAAACTTGCTATATACTCCAAGCTTTGCCTTTCCACAAAGAGAGGGCTTAAGGTCAGTTTCTTACGGCTCAACGCGTCTGCTACTACGTTGCCTTTGCCGGGAGTATAGGAAATTTCAAATCATATGAGGCAAGAAACTCCATCCATCTTTGCTGCCTCAAGTTAAGATCCTTCTGTGAGAAGAGATATTTCAACGATTTATGGTCAGTGCATAATTTGAACTTCTCACCTAGCAGATAATGGCGCCAAGACTTAAGCGCAAAAACGATGGCGGCTAACTCAAGATCGTGGGTTGGGTAATTCTTTTCATGAACTTTTAATTGTCTTCCGCCATAAGCTACTACCCTTCCTTCTTGCATTAGAACAGCGCCTAGTCCCGTTCCACATGCATCCGTGTATACTGTGAACATTTTGCTTCCATCTGGCAAGGTCAGAACTGGGGCTGTTGTGAGAGCCCTTTTTAATCGTTGGAAAGCAAACTCGCAATCCAAATCCCAAGTGAATGCCAGATTCTTCTTTGTTAGCCTTGTGAGTGGGGCTGAGATTTTCGCGAAATCCCTAATAAACTTTCGGTAAAAACCGGCTAGCCCAAGAAAGCTTCGAATTTCGGTTGCATTTCTTGGTGTCTTCCAATCTGGCACTGCCACCACTTTTGCGGGGTCCATAGCCAACCCTTCTTTGGACACTATATGCCCCAAAAATCTTACTTCCTTTCTCCAGAAGTGACACTTGGAGAATTTGGCTTTTAGTTGATGAGCTCGAAGAGTTTCCATGATTTCTTTCAGATGCTGGGCATGCTCTTCCTCACTCTTTGAGAAGATTAAGATATCATCTACGAAGACAACCACAAATTTGTTGATGAATTCTCTGAACATCCTGCTCATTAGGTCTACGAAATAAGCGAGTGCGTTTGTCAAGCCGAAAGGCATGACAAGCCACTCAAAGAAACCATCTGGGGTTCTGAATGTCATTTTATCAATGCTATCTTCAGCTACTCTTAGCTGATGGAACCCAGTTGCCAGATCAAGTTGGGAGAAGACCGTTGCACCTACAAGCTGATCAAACAAATCGTCGATTCGGGGAAGAGGGTGCCTATTTTTCTTGGTCAATTTGTTTAACTCCCTATAGTCGATGCAAAGGCAAAGCGAACCGTCCGCTTTAGTTGCGAACACCATTGGAGCACCCCATTCCGAAATGCTCCATCTAAGGAACCCTTTTTCGAGAAGTTCTTTAACCTGCTTACTGAGCTCCTTTCTCTCCTTTGGAGCCATGTGTCTGACAGATAAAGCTACAGGCTTTGCATTATCCACAAGGTATATGCGGAAGTCTATTTCCCGCCTCGGAGGTAAGCCTTTCACCTCCTCAACGACATCCGGATATTCCCGGACTACTCTAACCGATTGCAAATTTTCATCAGAAGCATCAAGCGACTCTAGATAACTAAGCATAACAGCGTTCAAGGGATTACAAGAAATTTCTAGAGTGTTACCAAGCCGAGTTAAGAGTCTAACCACTCTTTTCTCACAATCAAGAATGGCACTATTACTGGATAACCAGTCCATGCCTAAGATCAAACCATATCCCGAGAAGCCTAAGACAAAGGCATTACAACTAAACTCAACGCTGAGAATAGAGATTTTCAAACCCAAACAAACCATTGACAAGTAAGCGGAGCCCCCAATTGGATTTGAAACTACTAAGGGATCTTCTACCATACTAGTGTCAAGATGCAGAGATTCTACTAAGGCAGATGATATAAAAGAGTGTGATGCGCCAGAGTCAAAAAGTGTACGAACTGGATGATCATAAAGATAGACTACACTTTCTACGGAAATATTACTACCTCGTTCCTGCTGAGGTGCCACTAGCGCATGAACCTGACCCCCTGAAGTGGATCCGGCTTTCTGTCTCTGCCCTTTCTTCTTTGAGCAGTCCTTAGCTTGGTGTCCAGTCTCTCCACAATGGAAGCAACCACCCATCTTCGCCTTTCTTTGTCGGCAGTCTTTTGATATATGGCCCACAATGCCATAGAAATTGCACCTTCTCTTCTCACGGGGCTTATTATTCTTTCCTCCTTTCTTGAAATCTGTTTTCTTTGCTTGTAGACCCTCTTTCTTCTCTTCCACCTTAACTTCTTTCTTGCCGTGGTCTTCCTCATGTAGCAACGCCATGTCCACCAAGCTTTCATAAGTCGCTCCTGTGGATACATGGGTCATGGCAAGGTTGTGTAGAGGCTCATTCAAACCCTTGACGAAGCGAAGTGCCTCCTTGTGTTGGGTATTTACTAAGTCTAACCCAAATCTGGCCAGCTGGTTAAACTGATTAACATATTCCCTGATCGTCATGCTTCCCTGTTTCAGAGTTAGGAACTTTTCCATTTGCAGGCTCCTTTCTGCTTGGGAGAGGAATTTCATCTCAAACCTCGTCCTGAAATCCTCCCATGTTTCCACCGCCCGCTGAGCATTGGTAACTTCCAACCAATAGGAAGCCTCATCCTTAAGCAACCATACCGTTAGTTGTATCTTTTTCCTGTCATCCACTCCAAAGATGACAAACAGATCCTCAGTCTCCTTTAGCCAGTTTCTTGCCCCTACAAAGGATTTTGTCCCATAAAAATCTTTTCCACCCATTGCCTTGAAGTCTCTACATGTTTTTGCGAAGGCATTTCCACGAGGAGGTGGAGGAGGAGGAGGAACCGCGGCCACTGGAGGTGGGTTGTCTGCTGGGCCCGCGCCATTGGCCCTTGCTTCTAAGTACCTCCTAAACCATCCGGGAATCGGCACTCCTTCCGGGAGGTTAAGGTCTCCAGACATGCTGAAACAGAAAGGGAAAAAAATTCAAAACGAAGGATAGAGAGAGGTAGATGGGGCACATGGCTTTGGGGGATTTTGTCTTTTCATAAATATAACACTTTTTCTTGAAAAACGCTTCTTTAAATTTTCTTTTTGAAAACAATTTCAAAAACTTTTATCTTATCTGGTAAACCTATGCTCTAATACCAAGTGAAACACCCCACCTCTGTTAAGGTCACTCACAAAGGGAATGCCTTAATTTTGGTGGAGGTTTATAAGTAAAAGCCACAGATAAACTCAAGACAGATATAAATACACAAATTTTAAAACAGCAGAAACCAACAGACTTTTATTGCATCAATACGTGTTCAAAACAAAACATTCCATAATTGTCTCAAAATACTTCCATCATTACAACATCATAACTTCCTTGATTATTAAAGAAGCATAAAACACAAATAAAGTGACAAAAATCCCTATAGTGATATCCAAAGCCATAGTCCGAGCAAAAGAGACCCATATCATACATCTACGTTCTTGGAGCTTGAACAGAGCCTGACTGAGCTGAGCTGTTTCCTCCCTGTGGACCTGGGGGGAAACGAAAGAAAAGAAGACGAAAAGTAAATAGGGTCAGACATAAGCCTGAGTAAATCTAGTAACTCTTCATTATGTGAATAAGGAAAGGGCATGATAAATATGTACTGAAAATAGGATGGTGTCACAAGCTAAGGGAGTGTCGAATGTACTGTCGCACCCATACTATATCTCTGCATCTACTTGAGTTTACTCTAACCGGCACCCCATGGTGAGGGTGAAGTGATCCCCAACTTTATTTAAAGATCGTCTCCGACTCGCGTTAACATGTGTCATACGGCCCCCAAGAATTGTAGATACCTATGTTGGTCCCACCATGGGGTGTATCAAGACCCATGGTGGCGGCCCCGACACAAATCCTAGAAGGCATAGGTTATACTACTGGTGTCCCCATTGCCCTAGTTGTCTGCTCCGAAGTGTGTGCACGCCCGCACCCCGTTAGACCTGCACTTTGCACCCACCGCCGTCGTTTGACCGCTTACAATCAGCCCAGTAATCGTGCCCCACCCTGCCTAGTTTCAGGGTACCGTTGATACCTAAATTGGGTTACTGCTGAAACGGGTCCCTCGTTACCAGGATTTTCTAGTCAAACATGTTAAGTGGTTAAGTGTCTGTATTTACCTAACCCCCACCCATCAATTCTTGTTAACATGTTGAATTTGGTTAAGTGTTATAGTTGACTTAACCCTACCACCTGTCCTTAGCCTCTTAGGAGCACCAGACCACTCACATTAGACAGGTATTGCTACGGTTACTGGATATGCCGGTCGGTTCCGGGCAGGTTTACACCGTAGCTCAGTCTAACCTCGGGTCTTTATTGGGCTCAATGCTTAACCACCCACATTAGATAGGTATTGTTGTGACCACTGGACACTCGGGCGGTTCTGGGCAGGTTTATATCACAACTCAATCCAACCTCGGGTTAAGCACATCGTGTTTTCTAAATTTACATATTTTATTATTTCTCGAATGTATATATGTAAATGTCATATCTATTATTTTTGGGTATAACAATTCATACCGCTTTAAATGTCATTGTCATTGGCATGTGCCAAACATGCCAACATATGTTTTCATGTTTTACACCCAACGTCATTACCCCCGTTTATACGTTCGCAACGTTGTAACAAATGTTGGGCTTGACACAATTCAGCCCAACTTTATAAGAGTAAGAAAAAGGGGAAATCAAGAACATGTAATATTTGACAACATATAAGGGTGTGTAGCGCATGAACTTGCAGTTTAGCGATACTAACATAAATGATGGGTCATGTGAACTTGCATTCAAATCAAAGTACAACTAAGTAGGTGACATATGAAATGGCATAGTTTACAACTTGTGTATAAATATGTTTAACTTAGCATATTGTCAAACACGTAACTAGCATGATGTATATTCATCAAAAGATCCAATTATAACATTAAATCACATAGCCTATTTCAACATGAACTTGCATAGTTTTTGAAACCCAAACGATACTTAACATAGATCCAATTACACTTGCAAATAAACATGAATTTGCATAGTTTATGAAACCCAAACGATGCTTAACATAGATCAATTATACTTGCAAATAGACATGAAAATGATATCATAGGTTTTGGGTCATGTAGGCATAAACGGTTTCAAGTCTAAAACATGTTTACATAAATTCTAATTTAGACTAAGGGAATATACTTAGTCCATGCCATCGACATATACATAAAGGATCAATTTCTAATTTTTTCCACAACTTGCAAGTGCCATTGTTTTCATATACAATTGTTCAATAGGCTTGCATCAATCAATTTATGCCACAAACGTCAATACACAAGTCATGATAGAATCATCAAAATACATAGAATTTTACACAATACAATAACACAAGTCTATTTTCATTCACATCGAATCACATCGCAATTCTTATTCATATTCTGAAAGGTTACTATACTTACAACGAATGCAGAATCTTGAATTCTGGATTCCGAATTCTGAAATTGGAATGCGCTCCTTTGGGTAGACTAACGTTGCGTTGAAAACTTTTGATTTAAACTTTAATCTTATTTTTAGTTTCGATTCGTCTCTAGGCTTTTATCTTGACGGCTATGTTCAATTCCTCCCTAGCAACATGACGACTCCTTTCTCATATTTTTGTGTGAATTTTCAGTTGAGAGTTAGGGTGTATTTATAGATTTTTAAGTTGTTTTGAGCCGTCAGATGAAGATAGGAGGAATCTAGGCCATTCAAAATTCAGAGAATCAATCAAGAGGTGACACGTCAGCCCTAGTGACACATAGGGCCTTAGAAATTCGAGCCAGAGTCAGACCTGGCCAGCCAGGTCGACACCCAGGTCGACACTATGGTCGACCTAGGGGGACCAGGTCGACACTATGGTCGACCCTATGGTCGACCTGGTCTTTGGGCGGGAATTTTCCCGCCCAGCCCAGTTCGAACCTGAAATTCGAAATTTGAAATTTAAACTGAGATGTTCGAATTTAAATTTGATTCTGAAACTTCCGAAGGCCATAACTCCTTCATACGGAGTCCAATTCACGCAAACTCGGACTCTTTCTCAAGCAGAATTTTGAGACGAACGCAATGGCATAACCTGTTTCCCTTAATTCTTTCATTAGAATTAATTATAATTTAATTTGTGAAGCTTAGCATTATAGAATTCACGGGGTGTTACATTTATGATTGTATATAAAATCAGAAACAAACTGGAAACGAGCTAAGATGGGTGGCTTCCTGGGTATTGGTCTGATGTTGGTTTCGGCCTTCGAGGTTAATACTTAGGGAATCGTTCTCTTACTAATTTACGGTTGGGCATTTTTGGCTGTTATAAGGTAAAACCCTATCCTCCGGCTTGCGTTGCATTGTGTGATGGGACCTGGGTCTTATAACAGCTTCATTTTTCTTTACTTAGCATTGCGCTGTTTGTTTTATGCACTGTTATTCTTGGGAGGAAACCCGTTCCATGTTATACGGCGTGGTCCCTTGATTTACAGAACTTTAAAATTTTAATTAATAACTGTTTTAGTTCTCACACCAGTCACATGACTGACCTGGAGTTTGTTGTTTTAACCTAAACTCTGGGTGCCCCTATTTTCGACACGGGCAGCTAGTAGTTTTGGTTTTGCAGATTTATATTCACAGGATCCTGATTTACAGCTGGAACGATGCTCGGAAAGCTCTGTATCCGTGTATTATTTTCAGTTGTGTATTGTATTATTTTTCCACTGCTATGTATTTAAATGTAATTTAAACCTCTGATATTTTCTGTTGTATAATATTTATTCATACTCTATGTATCCTTGTAATCTGATGGAATTTTTGTAAATAACAATGAAATGTTCTTCTGTTTGCGTCCCGATGTGTGTTGTTCTCAAGGTAATCCGTGCTTTCCTTACCGGGGAAGTTACGGGCTATCACATCTTTCAATATTACTAATATAGTCTTTCACTTCTTATTTAACATAAGATTTATTTCCAAAACAATTTTATTTTGATATGTGGGAAAATATTGTATAATCATATTCAAATTCCTATTCTACTATCATTTTCAAAACATTTGTTACATCATTTCTCATTGTCTATAATTGGGAAATAAATTCATTTTATCGCTCGTAAAACAACGTTACGAAATCATCCTTGTTTTATTATTTGGACCAATAACCAACTCTTATTCTTTAGAATAAATCCATTCCAAAGCTCCACTTTTCATTTCCTTTTACTTCGAAAATATCATTATAATTTCACATAATTCCTTTTATTTCCTTTGCTTTAGGAAATTCATTATATATATATATATATTCTTGTAACTTTGCATTTTGGTTACTTTGGAAATCTCATGTATATATTCTCAAATTCATTTTATTTCCGTTACGTTGGTAATCTCAATATATATTCTTAGAACTTGTGATTTACATTGCGTTATTATTTCACATACGGAAATAATGAATTATTCTTAACCTCTTTCTCATTACAAACAAATATCATCCTCAGATAATCCTGAATTCATTCAAGTAGGGGTATTTATTTACCTCTAAGACCTTGATCAACAACATTCTTATTTAAGATAAATATGAGTTGTAATTCAAAAACCAATATTTATTCCAATATCAAACAAATCGCATTAACTATTTTATTTAAAAATATTGTTTATAAAACCTTCTCACTTTTGGAAATATTTCTTTTTAAATATAATTTATTATTACTTAATAAGTTGATTACGTAATTTCTTAATAAAATCACTTCTTTACCTTAACTTCTTTTAAATAATTCATTTTACAACTTGAATTATTGTTACCAAATTCCATTACTAACCCTTTTACCAAATTCAACTACAAACTCCTTCCTAATCTCTCCTTTTTGAAAATCTCATTTCGATTCCATTCATTTCTCTCAATTCCATTATTTAATAATGTTAGTTTAAAATTAACACTTTATCTTCACATCTACTTTTTATAAACCTTGTTTACCAAACTCAGGTTTAATATAAAAGCTCTTTGTCTTTACTTCCTTTACTTAATTCAAATATTAAGTAAACATTTATTTTAAGCCATCGTATTCCCTTAAAAATCCTTTTTATAACTTTGTTATATAAACTCGGGTTTTAATAAAAATCCGTTCATAACTCCTTTCACAATTCAATTGTATTTCACTTCGATTTACTTTCATAAATGAATTTCATTTAAATAGCACTTCTTAAATTATTATTAATTAAAATAATAATTTACTTCAGTCATTAACTACTGTATAAGTAGTTATCTTCTTTTATTAAATAAAACAATTAGTAAATTCTTTTTAAAATATTATTATAAATTAAAACAAATATTCATTAAACTATTTTATTAAATTAATTCAAAACAAAATAGTTTAATAATCAATCCTAGTTAAAACATTCAACTTAGCCAACTCAACACATAAGTAAATCGTTGACCAATTCCAATTATAGTCCTTCCTTTAAATTACTTACTAATATAATTAATTAAATAATTTCATTTAATTGTTTCTTAAAAACAATTATTCAACTTTTAACCGTTAGGTTAATTTTCTATCTCTTGCTTAAAAATCTGATTAACATCAGAACTTTACTTTAAAAAATCATTTAATAATTGCTTATAAATTTAAATAACAATAAAAAATATTTATTTCCATTTAATAACCTTCATTCAAATAATATATTCCAAATTCTATGTCTAGTTATAAAATATAATTTTTAACTTCAGTCTTATCGATTCACCTGACGTTAAATCAATATTTAGAAAAACGATTGATTTATAGGCCATGTACTGCCAATTACTCAACCAATATTACCCATTGGTTTAAATAAAACAAATGTTGAATTTTAGGTAAACGGTCAACACTCAAATCAACCTTTCAATCAGAACGGGTCATCTAATGACAATATGAAAATAAATAACATTTAATATATTTGAGGAATCCAGTTGGATCCCTCCAACCTGTTCTTCCCTATATCCAAATCGGTTATCTTAAATCAGATAATTCAGTTCCATTTAACTGATAATTTCTATAACAGTAAATACGACTATTTAACATCTACCAATTAACAAAAGAATTCAAACAATTAAACATGTTTATTTTATAAATGTGACCAACAAGGTAAGTAACCTCCATTGGGTCAAATCGTTAAAATAACGATTTGGTATTCCACTGAAATTAAATGATGGTTTAATTTTATCGATTTAATCAACAAATTAATATATTTTTAGCAAACAATCAATCATTAGTAACCAGAGCACACAATTATAAAACCCAACTTATATAAAATATAAGTGGGAAGAACTAAGTGAGTTCAACTCACCTTGATCTGATTCGTTGTTTAATCGGCTCATTGCAGCTAAATTAAACAAGTATTTAATTTAACTGAAAAAATCAGTTGATTCCATTTGCGTCCAGATCTATTCCATACTATGGAGCTCGATGAGACGAGTCCAATGTCTCTTGAATCATCCAATTCTGATTACATACGAATTAGTATTTAACATTATAAGTTAATATAAATCAAATAAACTATTAAAATCCTTAATTAAGTTTTAAACTAAACTAATTATATTTTAACAACTAATTGCGTTTTTAATTGCTATTGAGGGTTTTTAAGTCAACAAAATACTATTAAAGTTAATATAAATTTAATTAATAACTAAATCATTAATCTTCTAATCTTAGTTTAAATATAAACTAATTACTAATTAACACATTTAAAACTAATTACATGTTTAAAATAATAAGGGCCGATTAGGATATATAATTAAGTTCAATTTATTTTCCTTAGTCTCCTAATTAATAACTTAATTAAAATGATTACGTTTTAATATAACTATCAGCCAAACTATTATCTTCCCCAGGTCTTGTTACCATGATTTTATCATGCAGCTCAACCACGTCTTCTTGATTTTGCGTTGAATAAACTGGCCGGTTGGAAACTTCTGCACCGTTCCTTCAATTGTTTAATATAATCTGGCCCGTACATTTTGTTTTCCCACTTAGCTCCTTTGCTTTCTTCGTTCGAACAAATGTAGCCATCTCCCTCTTCTATTTGCTTTCAACACAGCATGCCATTACTTCACTAGTTTTTCTCCCAACGTCGATCACCTGGAGCCAATTGAACACCCCCACCGGACATGTCGTAGCCCATGCTACCTTCGCCGCCAGTGTCCTCAAACTCGGCGCTGTTAATGCCATTGTGAAACATAGCTCAGAAAATGTTAGTATGGACACATCTCAGAGCATACTAGCACAAAACGGTCGAGAAGAAGTGTACGGATCAGTTATTATTTCCATGAACTGGCAATAATGTAAATAACGCATCGTGCAAATATTTCCTGGTTGCACAAACAGACCGCTCGATCATCGCTATGGCTCATAGATATTCAGCCCAGTCGCTCGCACATGTTTAAGATCCAGCAAAGACTCGAATGTGGGTCACTAAGGTGTACACAAACAAATATGAAGACATGTGAGTATATGATAACATGAATGTGTAATGGAACAAACGTGTATTGGACCAACATGACACCATTTTATTGAACGTGTCGTTCATAAAATGGATACATTCATAATTGATACATAAGCTATGTCTACAAAGTGGACGTAGATCTATCCAAGATCGAACCACTATAAAAATCTTTGTGTTTTTACCAATTTTTTCCCACATATTTTGCAATTGTGGCTCCTTTTAATCTCCAACCATATAGGTGAAGTACGATCTATGAACCTTTGGTGTTGAACCATTCTTGGTTTAAACAAGGCCCTTCTATCACTGTATAACCACCCTCGAACCTGCCTTGTTTCGAGCGTGATTCCAGCCCCAACAGTCCTTTAATCCAGATCATAAACGTTGGTCACCTGGATCTTAACGAGCTTCACATGGTTGCTAAAGAAGGTTTCTAGAATAGGTGAGTGATATGGGAGGAGAATCGATGGAAAGATGGGAGCTTTTGTGGCTGTTTGTATTGTGTAGGGTGGCAGCGATAATAAGGGTTGACTACGCGAGTTGTTTTGATGGCCAATTAGGGTTCTGAATGTTAGTGGTAAATGTAGGCATATATAATATATTATTATATTATAGTTAAACTTAAACATGAAGTAACGTTAAAAAACTACCCCATCTGACCTTAAATCAAGACGAAACTTCTAATCCTAGCATAAAAAAATATTCTAGACACGATGAAACAAGTTTCATTAAATTCTGAGGCTGTATAAATCACAGGCTAGAAATCACGCATTTAAATTTTCCATGATCACAAAATAAATCCAATCAACTTGAAACTTTGAAACTCTACTAGTCCTTTTCCTTACGGATCCAATGAAATTTGTTTCATTAAAATCGAAGTTCGTTTGGCTAGTCATTTATTCTTTTAAAGTTACCCCTGTCTAAATTAGCCAAAATAATATAAATGATTAAGGTGTTTATCGTTGCTACGATCAAACAGTAAGTCTGATGGCACGAAAATCGAAATTATAATAATTAATTAATCTGAATCCAATGGCACAAATTTTATCGCATTCCGAGACTGTTTCCCAATAGGCTATTTTTATATGCCAACAATGCTATTTTAGACACCAAAATAACCGATGTCAAAAATTTACAAAATACCTCCCTATTCCAACTCTAAACGTCCATGCAAACTCAACGGAATTGATTTCGTGGCTTAATTTGATCATCTGCTCAAGTTATACACAGAAATTCTCTATTAAATTAAATAAATTTAATTACATGCTATAGAAAATGACTGGGCGTTTACGGCTGCTGTTGTAACATGCGACATCAGTTTGCAATGAAATTTGATACCGTACAATAATTTAACGTTATGGTTCCAATGAAACTAATTTTGTTGAAAACGGCTCTGTTTGCAAAATTACCATTTTTAACACTTATAAAATATCGAATTAAATCCCGAAATAATTTAATTAAATAATAATAAATTATAATTATCATAAATATCCAAATTGAAATATCATATAGCTTCAAATATAAGCAATATGGATTTTACAACTCCATATCAACATCCCAAGTTAAAACGGTATTCATAATATATTAAAATCCCGTTAAATTTATTAAATAAACGTTATTGTTTATTAATGAAATCCATAGCGATTATTCTAAAATTTGATTTGCACATAACTAACAATATATAATACGAAATCCAGATTTTTCTCTTTCATATGAAAATTATAATCAAAACACAATATTACGAACTACCACGCTATTTCGAGCTCGATTTAAAATTATATATAAATTAACGTTTAAAACTTCTTTTTAATAACGAATTAAATATTATAAATCCATTAATATTCCAAATATAATATTTAAAATAACAAAATAATTTAAATATTTGACTACAAAAATATGGTACATTGCATTATTGGATAACCTTCTTGGTCGCTTACTAATTCCCATACGATAGGTAGTCAAATTTGACATTTTAAGTTTCGAGGTTTGGGTAGTCCCCACACACTCATGCCATCTAAGATCGCTAAAATGAAAGATCTACTCCCAGGTGGGCTCTTCAACCCCAACTGCTTAAGACCCAGGAAGCGGAATATACACGAAGGTTATTAAGTTCGTACCCCATTAGCCTTTAATAGCTTTCCCTATTGGGATAAAATGGGCTACGTCATTAAGTCATTTCCATTTAGTTTCTCTTTACATAAATACTATACGCACATGAGTTATTATCGTATTGGGTTACTATGGTTAATAGTATTTGCATCATTAACCCACTAAGTCCAACCCTAACTTTTAATTATAAGTTCCATATTACCCAGCATAAATGAAGAAAGTTATACCCTATTTACCCTAGGATATTTATTTCATTTTTCCCTAATTGGACTTGGTATTTAAACAACAATCAATATCCATTAATCACATTTTTACACCTATTTGTTTCTGTCCCTAAGTTTATTGCCATTTATGACCATAACGGTCATATTTTCCTAAGGCAACCATTCACAATGCTTGTCCTTATTTTATCAGTCCTGAAGTATTTATTTGTTGTACCCTAACAGATAATTACTACTCTTATTTATTTATTTATTTGTTACTTGTTATATATATATATATATATATTAGTACATTTTTATATTTACGCTTTAGTACATTGTTATATAAAGAAAGTAACTCCATGAGACAACGCAATAACAACAAGATGAATTGAATATGATGCGGTACTAAATGATGGTTACGCCATCGATCAAGCAAGAGATTATTTCCGCATCATGAGATAAATCTAGTCATAACTTACCATCTATAAAACGATGTGCTAAATGGGTCGTACGTCTACATAGGTGGTTTAAACATAGATTCTGGAATTCAAGAACCGATATTAAGAACAAAAAGATTTGCTGCAAAATCTCCAAAGTCAGTTAAACAAAAAACCATTCAAGTCCGCGTAAGACACGAATTCCTCTAAAATCTCATTGAGATTCTCCTCATAAAAACCATCAAGAGATATCTTAATCTACATCTCCGAATCGCCTTCATAAAAATCTATCCTAATAAGATATGACAAAGATGGATGCAACACAAATAACAAATTCTACTCTAAGATCTCGAAGCAATGGATCAGTGCAAGTCCAATTGCAATGACAAATTTTCTTAGCCCTAAAACGGCGGGACCTTTTTACTTATTCCAAGCCAACCAAATAATCTTTCCCTAGGATGAGAGTTAAATGGTATGAGTAAGACCAGGTAGCACAATTAGGTATTGTGGACTAAGAAATGATCGGAGAGAACAAATTAGATCTAGGAGTAGTAGCGAGGCAAGATCTAATGCGCAAACTAGCATGGGAAAAGAGGAGACAAGGTGGAAACAGAGAAAGAGAAGAAGGATAGGAATATGGTTCGGCTAGATGAGGAAGGAAAAACAAAAGAAGGAAGTTAAGGCGGTAATTTGGACGCAACATTTACGGTTGAGTCCTAGGTCCAAATTGTACCAAAACTCATCAATTAATTGATCTTCCTAGTATAGCACTAAACGGTCAACTATAAGATGGGCTTTGGACAAAGGTTAAACCTTGTCCTTATTAGGCCGGATTAAAATATTAATTATCCCACGTCATCTTTTAAGATTTTACGCAATCCGAAAATACGTATCCTCATCATGACGATATCAAAGACTGTAGCCAAACTCCGAACAAACTCCTAGGATTCTAAGTAGTCTCAACAAAAGGCTGCGTCCACATGATGAACGAATGAAATCCAAAAATAATTCAGCTAGAAATCCGTAACATAAATAAAATGGAATTCCCCTTACCTAACTGACAAGAATCGGACGATTCATGGTATCAAATACCCTAAAAATTTGGACGAAGGATTTTCCTTCGTCGTTTCGAAGAAAATTGTAAAACTTCTCCATAAATGGAATTTATTATAAACTAACTGTATTTATGAACCCATCTTATTATTATTTATATTCTATTATATATTACAAACTGAAAACCATTCCATGTTCAAAAATGTTGGAGCTTTAAAATCTTAAGGATTAATTGTGATAATTTCAATAAATTACCGAATATATATAGGGAGAGGGATATTAAAAATCATAAGGTATGGATATTTATTATTTTTAAGTTTAGTGGCATATTCCTTGTCATTTCTGATTCTTTTCTTCCTACCAATCGAATTATATTTATTAAAACTACGCAAAGTCCTAAAAATTTTAAAACACAAATAGATTAAAATTTTAAAACCATAACTTTAGAAAAATAAGCCTTTATAAAATAATTTCTTAAACCATACTTCAAAACTTTTGAAAACCTTTTTATTTTTCTAAATAGTTTTAAAAATAAATTTATTCGAATACAAGGCTAAGAACTCAAATGAATAATTCGATAAAGGAAGATTCAGAAATTCAATGAAGTAACAAATGGATATACCTCGTGATTATATTTTTGAAATAGATACAACATACTAACGTGAACTTTTCCCGTTTTGGATCGAGTAATGGTCTTAATCGGTACTACCAACCAAACCAAAAACCAGAAATTGTGACTATCTCTATTGTAGATAGATTTTACATATATATATATATATATAATTCCAGTCTCCAAACTCGGACTTATAGGAATCCACCATATGTCTTCCACATGCTCTTCACGACGAGATCGCCAATGTACTACAGGGTAAGACAGAATTAGCTAGAAACCTGAACTCAACATATTTCAACTTAAGTCTCTTAAAGGCCATCTTATAAAATTGGGCCTACGACTAATTCATCATCGGACTAAATTTAAGTTGAGTAAGAAAGACGGAGAAAAACAGAAAAGAAAAGTGAATCACGTTCTCTCACGAGTACTAATTTAACTAATTCATATGATTGCTTAACCTAAGCTCTGATACCAAATGTAACACCCCCATACCTTTCTATGTGCAAATTTCAACAAAAATCGAAACTCAAACACATCCAAGCATGGATCATGTAAATCTAGTACCTACAAATAAATGAGCATGAGCATAATCAGAGTATGATAAGATAAGTCACAGCGGAAACAAAATAAGATAGACTAGTATTAACTCAAGAAACTACCTTTTTAAATTAAGTTACTGTGCCAATCCCGAGCATGAGAGAGAACAAGAACCGAAAGCCAAACTTAAACATCTATGAGAACCCACCTTCTCTAGAAAACCTAGATAGTTGTAACGAGGAGGGGGTTAGAACAACAAGATTCTGGTGAATAGGAAATGTACAACACGTATTATAATACATAGATGTATCCCGTTTGGTTCAACAAGATGTATGCCTACCAAGGTTAGTGATTCTAGCCTAACCTTTAAATGTTTACGCACGACCCTACTACTCTTCCCAAAGTAGTATCACAAAATATAATACTGAGATAGAACGTTTAGGCATATATTTATGAAGCCTTTATACAAGAACATGGCAGGTTATTTAATCGAGTGTGGACACCTAGTTATGATGTTTTCATACATATATATATATATGTATGTATGTATGTATATATTTCCATTCGCTCATCCTTTATTATTTAACGCCTCAGTATAGATAGGGTGGATTCTCCCAGATTGCTTAAGACCCTAGGCGGACCTATTGGTCACTTATTATTCCTCGATAATTTATTCATTGTTAATATAAACTAAAGGGCACTAGCTATGGGCCTTACTAGTTAAGGCTTCCATCATTCACGCATATACAATTGCCCCGTGTAAGGTGAGAGATGGTATTTTATCGCTCGCTATACCATCTAGCTGACCTTGTTGGATAACCTCCTTAGTCGCTTACTACTTCCCGTAGGATAAGTAGCCATATATGACATTTTAAGTTTCCTGGTTTGGGTAGGCCCCGCACACTCATGCCACTTAAGACCTTTAAACTGAAAGACCAACTCCTGGGTGGGCTCTTCAACCCCAGTCGCATAAGACCGAGGAAGCGTACTATACGCGAAGGTTATTAAGTTCGTACCCCATTAGCCTTTAATACCTTTCCCTATTGGGACAAGGTGGACTACGTCATTAAGTCCTTTTCATTTAGTTTCTCTTCATAGAATTACTATACGCACATGATTTATTATCGCCACGGGTTCCTATGGTTAATAATATTTACATCATTAACCCATTAAGTCCAACCTAAATTTTAATTATAAGTTCCATATTAACTAATATAGGTGAGGAAAGTTATACCCTCTTTACCCGTAGGATATTTAATTCATTTTCCCCTAATTGGACTTAGTATTTAAACAACAACCAATATCCATTAACCCCCTTTTTACACCTATATGTTTCTATCCCTAAGTTTATTGCCATTTATTATTATAACAGTCATATTTTCCTAAGGCAACCGTTTACACTAGATGTCCTTTTTATCAGTCCCGAAGTATTTATTTGTTGTACCCCTATAGACAATTACTATTCTTATTTATTTGTTTGTTTGTTACTTTGTCATATATATATATACATACATACATACTTGTGTACCAGACCTCTCACATTAAGTTGACCGCTTGTGGATGCTGCATTTTCCGATTGGTTCCAGGCAGACTTCTACCGCAAGTTGAACTTAACCTCGTTCCTTAGTACATTTTCATATTTATGCTCTAGACCCCTCACATTAATTACGCTAACCACCTGTGGATGCTTGATTTGTCGGTCGGTTCCAGGCAGACTTCTACCAGAAGTTGAGCTTAACCTCGTGTCTACATGCATTTTAAATTAAATTCCCTAATTGGTGTTTACAACAATAGTCCTAATATATCTTAGGAATTGTAACCATTTTACTTAGTTTCCCTATTAAGTTTACTTTCGCAAAATCATAATAGCTTACAATTGCTATTCATTTATTTGAGGTCCTATTTATAGCAACCAATCACATTAATTGCTTCAATGGTCACAATAAAAATATTAATTAAATATGGATTATATTTATATGTATGATTCCATAAATGAATACCATTCAAACATTTAGACACTTAATGTGTATTTCGTCGTTTTACGTAGATTCGAACGGATGATGCGTATATAATTATATTTATATTTTTGCACGGTCAATGTAGTTATCTTCTTTTATTATTATTTATTGTTAAATTTAATAATTTGGTTTAATCAATAACCAAACATTCCTTTTTGCATTCAATCTTGCCAAAAGGTTCTGAATCTTACAAAAAAATCATTAGCTATAATTGTTGTGAATTATGCCTGATAAATGGAATAGACACATTTCAAAATCACAAGCAATAAATATATGTTCTATATATTTTGGAATAGTTGATCCAAACTACGCACAAATATGTACATTTATATTTGTACGTATATTTGCACAACTTTCCCCATTTTTAATCTTTTTTCATATTCCTTGTGAATTCAAATGAATTCAAAATAATAACTTTTTGTTCAAAAAGAGGAAAACGACATATTTACAACAATAAAACCAAAACCTCAACAACATTGAACATAAATAGATATGTATATCTTTTTTAATTAAAATCACATAATTCAACATTGCATCTTTGTAATCAAAATCACATAATTTATCTTTTTAACACCAAAACTAGAGATTTGGAAGAAAACTATATCTAAACAATGTTACTAGGATTAATTTCCAAATCTTCAGTGCTTTACAATAACCATAATATAATTTCCAACATAATTGTAGGCAATGTGTATAAACAATTTAAGTAAACCTATAATTCACAATTTCCAAGTTTTGACAATGTTTATTAACCGATCTGATAGGTGCCAATTCAAATTCAATAATATTATGAACAGATCTGATGATAATAGTCATGTATTTTGAGATCTAATTCAAACGAGATAAATAGGCTATTATAACTTTGTATGTAAATTTCTCACTCACTTGAAAGCATCCAAATCCGAAGTTTGAATAATCTTTTAGGCCTACAATTCCCAAATTCTTATAAATATACAATTTATATGAAAAGGAGATACTTTCAAATCTGTAGATATGCAAGAAAATAGGAAGAGACTGGAAATTTAATTTGGAGCACCAATTCACATTCTTTTCCATTGGATCTGATAATCCTTTTCAATTCTATAGGACTTGTACTTGATTTGTTTTTATAGGAATATATTTTTAATTAAGAAATTTGATTTGAAGAGTGTAACACCCCGTAAATTTCAATGTTAATGTTCACAAATTAAAGAATAACTAATCTCAGACGTAAGAATTAAGGGAAACGGGTTGCGCCATTGTGTTCGTCTCGGAATTCTGGTTGGGATAGAGTCCGAGTTTGCGTGAATTGGCCTTCGTATGAAGAAGTTATAGCCATCGGAAGTTTCAGAAAATTCAAAACAGATTTCGAAAATTCAGAGTCAGATGGGCTAGGCAGGAAAATTCCCGCCAGGGCCAGGTTGACCATAGGGTCGACCTGGGGGTCGACCTACCCTAACCAGGTCGACCATAGGGTCGACCTGGGGGTCGACCTCCCCCTCCCTCCCCTCGGAGATTTGAGTGATGACCTGTTTATGACTGTATGCTGACTCATTAGGGTTTCTGATCTGCTCTGATTGGCTGGGATTAATTCTGGGTAGATCGGACGGCCTAAACTAATCCTAAGCTCTATAAAAAGACATGTAGACTCAAACCCTAAAATCAAAATAAAATTAGATTCATGGCCTCCATGCCGTCACCTAGCAACTCAGAATAGCCGCCACCAATTAGAGAGAAAGAAAGCAAATTAAAGACAACAATTCAATTCAAATCAAGCCTAAAACTACAACAACGAAATTGTCTACCACAAGGGAACACTAATCAATTACAGAATTCAGATCCCGGAACTCAAGTCCCCTTTTTCGGTGAGTTCTAGTCACTTTTAGGTTTAAATAAATAAAAGTGAATCGTGGTAGACTATGATTTGGGTATATGTTGTTTGTAGTTATGCAAGTTTATTGTTATTGTTGACCATGAAATTATGTAAGTTATTGTGTGATGAATTCATGAATCTATGCAAGTCATTATCATGAATCTATGCAAGTTGTAATCATGAATCTATGCAAGTCGTTATCATGAATCTATGCAAGTTGTTATTATGAATCTATGCAAGTCGTTATCATGAATCTATGCAAATTGTTATGAGATCATGCAAGTCACCTATACAAGTTATTATTCATGAACCTATGCAAATTATTATTCATGAAACTATGCAAGTTGTTATGTTATGCAAGTTGTTAAACATGTTGTAAATCATGAATCTATGTGAGTTGTTAATTATGTTGTTAATTCATGAACCTATGAAAATCACGTATGCAAGTTGTTATGTTGTGAATCCTGAACCTATGTTAGTGTTAATTATGTTGTTAATTCATGAACCTATGCAAGTTGTTATGTTGCAAAATCATGAATCTATGCAAGTTATTAATTATGTAATGAATCATAATTATATGTAAAGTTATCATGTCATTTTCCTTAGTTGTCATGCTTATGCCAAAATTGTACTGAAAATAATCATCTTGTCATTCCCTTTATTTTATTGTTATGGCGAGGCTACCTTGTAGCCTCGATGACGCCAAAAACGCAAATGGTTACGCTAGTTAAGAAATGGGGAAAAGGGGGAATTTGTAATAGGCATAGTGATTATGTAAATTGGACACATGATTCTAGTAGGGAAACATATAAATAATTACCTATTATGACATGGGTAAAATTGGGTAAAAATGGTATAATTTGAATATGACCATTTATGGATAGGAAATTCAAATTGTTAATAAGATAGGTATTGGCACCTATAAAGAGGAAAGGATTAAATAATTAACTTAATTAATCAAAAGAGGAATGTTTAAGCAATTGAAGTCTGAAGATTTAATATTGAGAATTGGCATAAATGCCTTAAATGGCATAAAATAAATTTGTGATGAAATTGGTATGATTTTACATACCATAAATAGATGGACATAATTGAGTCAATTATGGCCATAGTTAAATTTGGAATTGATTGATAATTTGAATAGGGAGATTAATTCAAATTGGGGAATGATTAATCTTGTGTAATTAATCGTCTAAGACACGAGGTTAGGCTCTTTTGTATTGTAAGACTGCCCGGACCCGCCCGGCAAATCCAGCTGCCACAAATGCCAGTCTAATGTGGGAGGTCTTAGGCGTAAATTAAATGCATGACAGTTGTAAAGACACGAGGTTAGGCTCTTTAGTGGTGTAAGACTGCCCGGACCCACCCGGAAAATCCAGCTGCCACAAATGCCAGTCTAATGTGGGAGGTCTGTATAAGGTTACTGTCCTAAGGAATTAGGAAATACTTAACCACATAAACTTGTAGTGGGACATGAGGGGTTAAATGGGTGCCTTGAGTGGCATGTGAAATACGATTAGGTGTCTTAATAATTAATTAATGTTGATTAAAGACTACTTAACCTAACTTAATACATATGGTTTGTATGATGATAGACATAAGTTAGGTTAAGTAAAACGAATTGGATTGTGGGTGGGTTAAGTACAACTGATGGGTAGGTGGGTAATATTAATATATATAGGCCCACAAACTAAACCATTAAATAAATAGGATTAAATCGGTGGGAGGGTTAAGTACAACTGAAGGGTAGGTGGGTAATATTAATACATATAGGCCCACAAACTTAACCGGATAAAAAGGGTTATGTAATTAAAGACACCTAATGGTATACATAACCGGGGCAAAATAGTAAAGTTATGTATTAAAGACACCCTTAGGGATACGCATAACTAATGGGAATAGATAGAGTTATGTATTAAAGACACCTATAGGTACGCATAACCGATAGGTAGAATAGGGGTTATGTATTAAAGACACCTATAGGTACGCATAACTGATTAAGGGCTATGTAATTAAAGACACCTTAGGGTATACATTGTCAGTAGAAAACCTAGTGGGGATACAAGACATAGGGGAGAGCTTGTATCATGTTATGTGGGACCCATTTCAGTCAGTAACCCAGAGGGGTATCAAAGTAAAGAACTCCGTACTAGGCGGGGAAGGGGCACGCTTACTGATTGATTGTAAGAGATCCAAAATGAGAGGGATGGTGTGGGCGGCACAAACCGACCGAGGACATGTGCGTGCATGGGCCGGGCAGAGGCGGACAAGACGACCGTGACACCAGTAGGTATAACTGTGCACACCTTGGGTTGCCACTTTAGGGAAGTGATACCCCCAGTTGTGGGACCAGCACAGGGTATCTACAGAATAGGGAGCCGATCGATTAGGGTAGTGGTTATGGTATACCCGAACGTATGCCTTAAGTCTACCAATTTATAGTAGGAGGGTAGTGGGAAGTTGAGATAAGAGTAGGCGGCACCTATGACAGCAGCTAGGAATACACGAAACTACCACCATCATTATCATTAGCGGAAGGGATCACCCCATCTTGATTTTACTAGTAATAAGTGCAGAGTAGTTAGTAGTTTGTAGTGAATCATACATCTTACCTTATTTGTCCTGTCATACCTTCCATCTGTACTGTGAATGCTCTTATCCACTTTGTTTGCCTGTCATGTTTACCTTTATTTATTTACTGGCTAAAAGTTACTGGATTCACCAGATGTATGTCTGACCTAGTTTGTTTCGCCTCTTTTCTTCCATTCCCCCCCCCCCCCCGGGTTCACAGGGAGGAAACACCCGGTTTTAGTCAGGATTTGGATATCATCTTCTAGGAGCTACTTCTGAAGTATGGCTCAAGTCTCTGTCTCTTATATGGCTTACTCTTTAATATGGGAAATGATGTTTCTCTTTTAAATACCTATGTACTCTGATGATGTAAGACAGAAGTGTTTTAATGGTTTTATGACTCATGGTATTATGTAACAAAGTATTTTGGTGATTTTGATAAAGTTGTTTATTTTCCGCTGCAAAAATTTTATATCTGTCTTGTGATATTATGTGTCTGTTTACCAAAAACGCTCCACAGAAGTTAAGGCATTCCCTTTGTGAGTGACCTTAATGGAGGTGGGGTGTTAAACTTGGTATCAGAGCTGAAGGTTACCAGATTAGATAAAAGTTTTGAAAATATTTTTCAAAAAGGTTTTAAAAGAAAGTATTTTCGAAAAAAAAAGGAAAGCCTGTTTTGAAAAACATTCCCCGTAAAGCCATATGTAGTATCTTTTGGTCCTTTTTCTAAATCTCTCCCTTTTTCTTCTTAGCATGTCTGAGGATCTTAACCTTCCAGAGGGTGTACCGATACCAGGATTGTTTAGGAGGTATTTGGAAGCTAGGGCCACCGCCGCAGGTCCAGCAAATGTTCCTCCTCCCCCAGCTGCACCCGTTCCTCCTCCTCCCCCTCCTCGTGTTGATACTTTTGCAAAGATATGTAAGGACTTTCGGGCAATGGGCGGGAAACCTTTTCGCGGGTCGGAGACATTTGTTGAAGCTCGAAATTGGCTATAGGAGGTGGAAGAATTGTTTGGAATCTTTGAGGTAGAAGATGGAAGAAAGGTCCAGTTAGCTGCCAGGTTAATGAAGGATGAGGCCTCGTTTTGGTGGGAGGTCACTAATGGAGAGCGTCCGGTTGATACATGGCCGGATTTCAGGCGTAGGTTTGAGGCGAAATTTCTCTCACGAGCAGAAGAAAATCTATACATGGAAAGGTTCTTGGCATTGAAGCAGGGGGGTCTGTCAGTAAAAGAGTACGTCAACAAGTTCAATCAGTTGGCGAGTTTTGGCTTAGACTTGGTGAACACACTTGAGAAGAAGGCTCTGAGATTTGTTAAAGGCTTGAATGAGACGCTACACGGATTGGCTATGACCCACGTTCCCATGGGGGCCACTTTTGAAAAGCTGGTGGATATGGCCCTAATGCATGAAGAGGACAAAGGAGCAAAGAAAGAGGAAAAAGTTGAAGGGACATTGAAAAATGAGAAGGCGGGACCCAAGAAAGGACAACAACAGCAACAGCAGAAGAAAGGCAAGAAGGATGACAAGGGAAAGGATAAGAGGAAATGCCACTATTGTGGGAAAGAAGGTCACCTAGTTAAAGAATGTAAAAGGAGGAAGTTCAATTGCTTTAAGTGCGGAGAGGTCAGACACATCTACAAGGAATGCCCGAAGGCGCAGGGATCGCAAGGGACTTCTGGAGGGCAGGCGAATGCTCTTGTGGCAGATGGATAGGATAGAGATAGGAAAAATTTATGTAAAAGGTTTAATTTCCTTATGAAGTTAAGACTCTTTTGGATTCTGGCATTTTGACTTTGTAATTGAGACTCTGCACTTTAATACTAGTCTTGTTTCTGATCCCGTAGTTGTTTCAAACCCCTTTGGTGGTTCGGCTCATTTATTGGTGATTTGCAAGGGGTTGAAATTATCTGTGTTAGGCATCAAAAATTTGAATGTGATATAGGTATGCTCAAGTTTATGGGCTATGGGTTGGTTCTAAATGGACCAGCTTTCTAAGTAGAGGGCCGTTCAATATTTTGAGAGGAGGGTCGTTAAGTTTCTAACTTGTCATGGGAAGGCCCCCAAAATTTCTTATGACCCGCAAGGGTCTGTTATGCTTAACTTTCTGAGAATCATTCTTAATCTGATTTGTACCAGTAGTCTGTAAGTATCTGGATATTTCTGAGGGATAGGGGTTTCTACTCGAAGCATGAAGTAGATCTCCAGTTTTGACATTGTTTAATGGGGGTAATTCTTTGGGTGTCAGTCTGATGTTGATTTCGGTCTTCGGGGCTGAGACTTAGGGAATTATTCTCTTTACCGATGTCAAATGGGAATAGAGTTTTTGTTTAGTTATATCATTTGTTTGTATCCCATCAACCGAATCTTTGACCTTTAGATAGGAAATCTATGGATGTAAACATGTGTTTGAGACATGTTATGTTTGATGGTTGCAAGTGGATGCAAGTGTTTGCTAGTGGTTGCTCGTGGATGCATTTACACACACATTAGGCACTAGATCGGCTCAAATCACTTTCATATTGCATATAAATGTGTGTGCATATTTAGGTTAATGGATGAACAATGGTTGTGTTATCATATGGATGCTGCATTTTGATGAATGGTTGAGCACACATGTAGAAATAATATGTATCGATAGGATTCTTTCGCATACATAATGGACACACGGCACTATCATGGTTTGCATTAAGGAGGTCAACTGAATCAGTAAACCGCCTGATTTTTCATCAGATAAGGAACATATACACACACATTTTGCATATGTTCATATGGCATTAGAAATCTTTTAAGGACAATGGATGCCTGTGTTTGATGGTTGAGTAGATGGATGATTGTATGGTAGGATGCACATTCTTCTTGACTTGAAGATTTCGGGGACGAAATCCTTTAAGGAGGGGAGAATGTAACACCCCGTAAATTTCAATGTTAATGTTCACAAGTTAAAGAATAACTAATCTCAGACGTAAGACTTAAGGGAAACGGGTTGGGCCATTGTGTTCGTCTCGGAATTCTGGTTGAGATAGAGTCCGAGTTTGCGTGAATTGGACTTCGTATGAAGAAGTTATAGCCATCGGAAGTTTCAAAAAATTCAAAACAAATTTCAAAAATTCAAAATTCAGAGCCAGATAGGCTAGGCGGTAAAATTCCCGCCAGGACCAGATCGACCTGGGGGTCGACCTACCCTAACCAGGTCGACCATAGGGTTGACTTGGGGGTCGACCTGCCCTTCCCCCCCCCCCCCCCCGAGCAGATTTGAGTGATGACCTGTTTATGACTGTATGCTGACTCATTAGGGTTTCTGATTGGCTGGGATTAATTCTGGGTTGATTGGACGACCTAAACTAATCCTAAACTCTATAAAAAGACATGTAGACTCAAACCCTAAAATCAAAATAAAATTAGATTCATGGCCTCCATGCCGTCACCTTGCAACTCAGAATAGTCGCCACCAATTAGAGAGGAAGAAAGCAAATTAAAGACAACAATTCAGTTCAAATCAAGCCTAAAACTACAACAACGAAATTGTCTACAACAAGGGAACGCTAATCAATTACAGAATTCAGATCCCAGAACTCAAGTCCCCTTTTTCGGTGAGTTCTAGTCACTTTTTGGTTTAAATAAATAAAAGTGAATCGTGGTAGACTATGATTTGGGTATATGTTGTTTGTAGTTATGCAAGTTTATTGTCATTGTTGACCATGAAATTATGTAAGTTACTGTGTGATGAATTCATGAATCTATGCAAGTCGTTATCATGAATCTATGCAAGTTGTTATCATGAATCTATGCAAGTCAAGTTGTTATTATGAATCTATGCAAGTTGTTATCATGAATCTATGCAAATTGTTATGAGATCATGCAAGTCACCTATACAAGTTATTATTCATGAACCTATGCAAGTTATTATTCATGAAACTATGCAAGTTGTTATGTTATGCAAGTTGTTAAACATGTTGTAAATCATGAATCTATGTGAGTTGTTAATTATGCTGTTAATTCATGAACCTATGCAAGTCACCTATGCAAGTCACTCATGCAAGTTGTTATGTTGTGAATCCTGAACCTATGCTAGTGTTAATTATGTTGTTAATTCATGAACCTATGCAAGTTGTTATGTTGCAAAATCATGAATCTATGCAAGTTGTTAATTACGTAATGAATCTTAATTATATGCAAAGTTATCATGTCATTTTCCCTAGTTATCATGCTTATGCCAAAATTGTACTGAAAACAATCATGCTGTCATTCCCTTTATTTTATTGTTGTGGCGAGGCTACCTTGTAGCCTCGATGACGCCAAAAACGCAAACGGTTACGCAAGTTAAGAAATGGGAAAAAAAAGGAGAATTTGTAATAGGCATATTGATTATGTAAATTGGACACATGATTCTAGTAGGGAAACATATAAATAATTACCTATTATGACATGGGTAAAATTGGGTAAAAATGGTATAATTTGAATATGACCATTTGTGGATAGGAAATTCAAATTGTTAATAAGATAGGTATTGACACCTATAAAGAGGAAAGGATTAATTAATTAACTTAATTAATCAAAAGAGGAATGTTTAAATAATTGAAGTCTGAAGATTTAATATTGAGAATTGGCATAAATGCTTTAATGTGACGAAAAGGAATTTCGCTCGATCCGAATCAGTCGCTAAACCGATCTAGACCGTTCGAAACGCCTGATCGTTTTGAGAACATGACAAAATAGAACGCAGACGGGAGAACATTTCATTGTATATCACAACAATGCATCAGATTACAAGAATATACAGAGTATGAACAAATAATATATATCACAAATTATCAGAGATTACAATAAATTACATTTGCAGCGGAAAATAATACAATAAACAACTAGAAGAGACATACGGATACAAAGCTTTCCTGATATCATTCCAGCTGTAAACCAGAATCCTATGAATATAAATCTGCAAAACCAAAACTACTAGCTTCCCGTGTCAAAATAAGGGCACACAGAGTTTAGGTTAAAACAATAAACTCCAGGTCAGTCATGGGACTGGTGTGAGAACTAAAACAGTTAATCTTTATTTTAAAGTTCGGTAAATCAAGGGACCACGCCGTATAACACGGAACGGGTTTCCTCCCAAGAATACCAGTGCATAAAACAACATCGTAATGCTAAATAAAGAACAATGAAGCTATTATAAGACCCAGTTCCCATCACACAATGCAATGCAAGCCGGAGGATAGGGTTTTTACCTTATAATAGCCAAAGAATGCTTGATACGTTTAAAACAGATTATTTGATACTATTATAAGTGTATAGTGTATAAAACAACTTCAAATCATAGGCGGCATGAATGCCCCATACCACTATGTCGCCATATATAGGTTATACAATCAAAATTGCAAAGTCACGTATTTGGAAATTGGGTTTCCATCTATGAACCGAGGCAAAAGATAGTCCTCAACCGACTTCGAGACTCTCTAGCCCGAGCCTCAGGGTCAGAGCGCATCGACCCTTGGATCGTCAGGGTCGGTCCACCGATGTGGATTAAAATGCCTGAACACTGCGTTTCCCCACCCTATGGGGCGTAAATGAGCCAACGAATGGCTCCATCGGTTCGAGAACGACCGATATAACCGAGGCGCCTCGCAACAGCAACAACCACATAAGTCAAACTCGTCAGGGCGTGTAAAACCACTGACACCACTTCTAACTAGAAAGAAACGCATGTCCTCCCTGAGGTCCTCTCCCGTTTTTGGTTCACACCGGGGTGTGAAATTCGCGAAGTAAACGTTACACAAAGCTACGCCACAAAGGCCGTGCTTCGAGCATCAACCACAAGACTTTGCTTTTCAACAGAAGCCTTTATCATTTGCATCTTAGCATGCCACACAGGCAAACCACTCCATGTAACCGATATCGATCACATAGAATGAAATCCAATGTCAGACACACAGTCCATTTACAAGTCCGTTCTGGGTCTGAACGAAACCGGAGGCACCTAATACCCCGCATATCCATCGATCTCCAAGTACGTCTGGACGATCACCAACTGTTTCCATCTTCTTGGGTGTACAGCCCAATCAAGATCATCAGTAATTATCCAAACGACGTGAAGACCTCCGGTCTTCGACCACCGTCTTCATCTTCGACTTATCGTCGTGTCAGTTACTCAGAATGGAATAAACCCGGTCTTTCCGAATAACTCGCGTATATTTTAAATAAGCGTTACACAAACACAACATACGCCTCATTCCAATTCATCAGTCACTAACCGTAAATTAATCAAGAGAATAATTCCCCAAATATTAACCCCGAAGGCCGAAACCAACATCAGATCAATATCCAGAAAACCATTCTGCTTAGCTAACCGACAGTTAGTTTCTAAATTTCACATTCATAGGGAAAGGTTCCCATTAATTTTATCAAAGATAAATCATTAAAATTTATTCTTTAATCTCCTTTTCGAATATCACTTCAAACTAGTCGGGATTAACGAATCTTACCGGAGTAATCATTTGTTTTAATTTCCCAATCCCATCCTATTCATCCCATGAAGTAAAACTGGTAATACTTCATATCTAACACCACGGTGTTATCGGCAAATTCAATTACCATTTCACGTTCAAATCTAATTAAAGATTTACCTATCGCCTGGAGCAAAACTAGTGATACTCCATTCTCGATCTTTTCAATCTAATTAAAGATTCATTAAAACACTACTTAGTTTTAATCTCTGACTGGGTTAAAGAATCAGTGTCCTTTAAAAACACGGTTCACGATAAACCCAAAATCACATTCCATTAATTATCGGGTTAAAGAACAAGTGTTATTTAAAACACTATTCACGATAAACCCAAAAATCAATATCAATTCAATTCCAATTAAATATTATTTAATTGGTACACTTCATTAAATCTAAATAAAAAGATTTAATCTTTTTCTCAACTGGGTTTAAGAACAGTGTAAATGAAGACACCATTCACGAGAAACCCAAATCACATTTGATATTAGTTACAAGGCTCTGAATAGAAAATATACCGTCTTATATTCAATATCAAATTCCACGACAAACAAATATCGTATTGGAAATAACGGTATAAATATATCTTTCAAATTCCCATCACAATACCCGTATCATCACGAAATCCAACATCGAAATATTCCAAGGATAATTTTGATTCAAATCCATTCCAATATAATTATTGGAAATTCTGGTTATTTTCACAACCATTTCAAATCCAATTTATTTATTTAAAAATAAATAGAATTATCATTCTAGTTCAAAACTAGTTCATTTCGATAAAAATCTATTTTTATCTTTTCAAATATGGAGTTTTTCATCCCAATTCTTCACAAATCATTTCTTATGATTTTACACAAATTAGTACTATTTTTAATAATTTTATCAAGGCCTGTACAGTCGATTTCCATCAACGGCCATCGAACTGCACTTACAACGACCTTTTCCAAATTTGATTTGGACATAATTCCAAATCCAATCGTTAGATTTCAAATTTCTAATATTCGTTAGAAAGCTCTTTTCGATACGAACCCAACGGTTCCGGTTTTAGGAGAATATGACGGTCGGATCTCCCGTAATATCCGTACGAAGTCAATGGTCGAAATTCGAGAACTGCCGCGGCGCGGCACGTTCTATTCAGGCCATTATAATATATATATAGTATATATAATATATACTTTGTCGATTTCAATTCAAAACGTGCTTTATAAATCGTTTTAAATTCATTTTCAAAACGGTTTCAACTTCATATTCAATTTCAAATCAAAATTGAATATTCCAATATAAATTCGTTTTAAATTCATTTCAAATCGATTTCAATTCAAATTGATTTCTAATTCAATTTCAGTTCGTTTTCAATTCAATTTCAATTCGAATTCATTTATATTCAATTTAATTCGAATTCATTTATATTCAATTTAATTCGAATTTCAATTCTTTTCAAAATATCAGATTTTGAAATCACTTTCGATATTTCATTATAAAATGAATAAAATCGATATAAATATCGTTCACGTCAAAATGGCGTTAATCTAATCAACACGGCTTCGTATATTTCTATTTTCAAATATTCTATTTCAAATATTTCTATTTCAAATATTTCCATTTCAAATATTTCTATTTCAAATATTTCTATTTCAAATATTTCTATTTCAAATATTTCTATTCAAAACTGGAATGAGGCCCAGCCAATTACCATATAAAGAGATTTATATGGATTTTCTACAACACATGTATAAAATAACAACGATAAATAATCAACCATCATCCAAAGTGCATTCTACACTGTATAAGCATCAAATATAAATATTCAACGCTTATAGCAGCCTGTCAATCAATCGATCGACATACAACTAAACAATCGGGATTAGTGTACGTCAAATATCATCCCAATACCCGTGTGGGGTTTCAAACAATCAAACACAGATTTTATTTGTGCAGTTGGGCGATGTGTAAAATTTATCGTCCCAATCAATATCAGTCAAATGTGTGTATATAAACAAATCGTCCGATTTGTTTATTTTATTTCATTTCGTATATACGTTAAAAATTCTATTTTTAATTATAAAATATTTTCCACTATAAAATATTTTATTTCATTTCACATCACATCACACAATCAACTACACAGCAAAATCAAACAAACCAGCATACAAGCCGTCCATGGTCTGTGGACGATGGGTGTCGGGTGCTACTAAACACCGTCTGCATCCTAGTATATATTTTTAACTAGAAAAACTAAATTAAAAGGTGAGAAGTTCTCACCAAAGCTAAATCCAACGCCGCGACTCTTCTTAGGTAGAAATCTTCGTCGTTCTCGCCTCTTGTCACTTTCTTTGCCCGTATTATCTACATATGTAAAAATTACATTTTTACTTCGCTATTCAATACATAAAAATCAAATTTTTACTTCGCTATTCAATATAGAAAAATCGAATTTTTTACTATGCTATTCAATATAGAAAAATCGAATTTTTACTTCACTATTCAATATATAAAAATCGAATTTTTACTTCACTTCGTTATAAAAATTATATTTTTATATTTCTCTTCTCTTAATAAAGATTATATTTTTATTACTCTCCATGAATAAAAATCATATTTTTACTATGCCACTAGTATAAAAATTGTATTTTTAACCTTTCTATATTATAAAAATTATATTTCTATATTCCACACATGATAAAAATCAAATTTTTATTCTTTCTATCATGTAAAAATTATATTTTTCCTATGCCTATCATATAAAAATTATATTTTTCCTATGCCTATCATATAAAAATTATATTTTTAATAGTCTACTAATATCAAAATTCATATTTTTATCTCTAACAAACTAATTACTTTATAAATAAATAACCTAGACAATTCAATAAACCAAAATAAAAATAAAAATAAAAGAAACTTACATTGAATCGGATTTTCCAAGGGGGGGTGTCTGCGGTCTTTGACGTAGGGGGGGCTCGGCGGTTTTGGCAGGCAGGGGGGGCGTCGGCGCGGTGGCGCAGGAGGAAGGGGGGTATCACGTCGCAGTGGAAAGAGGGGGGGTATCTGCGTCGCAGTGGAAAGAGGGGGGGTAGCGCGACGGCGCTGGAGGTGGGGGGGCTGTCGGCGCGGCGATCGATCGGGGGGGTGTAGTAGTTTAGGTTTTTTTTTCCTTTTTCGATTTGTAAAATATTGAACGGGGGGGGGCTGAGAAGTTAAATGAAGAGGGAGGGATTTATTTTTAATTATAATTTTATATTATTTTAATCCCAAAAGGTAGCTTTTCCATTCGACCTCGAAACAAGGCCCACCGCCTGTCGTCCATAGCTAATTACCCCCATTCCGAACACAATGGGATATGTATCGTAAGCTGATTCGACTGTTTTGATCAGTTTTCGTCAAAATCAACATATAACTCTATATATTGAATTTGAACGCGCATTTCAATTTACTGGGGTCACATACTAACTCTATAAATTGCAGAAAAATGTTTTCTAGCTTCGTATTGACGATACGGTCCTCATAAAACTAGTTTCGTCGAATTCTGAGACCGTTGGAAAAATGGCCATTTTCCAGTCGATTAAAATCAACTGAAACTGGTCAAACGCGTTTTCCTTTGCCACGCTCACATATTGATTCGAAAAATTATGAAATTTGAAACCTAGCAATAATTTGACATCACGGACCCAACAAAAGTGGTTTCGTCGAAATCCGAGGTCGTTTGCAAAATGTGCATTTTTAAGGGCCTAAATTCCATAGCGACTATTCAGAATTTTCAACTGGACATATCTTTTGATTCCCGCTATGAAATTTTGATTTTTCGGATTCGTTGGAAAGATAGTCACAATTAGATTCCATTATTTTTGGTTTCACTAAAATCCGGATTGTTTTGCACCCGGTACATTCATTTGAAGTTTGAAATCGAATTATCGAACTACCGCGCCATTTTCAATTCCTTTTATAGTTATATATAATTATTTATATTCTAACGACGACGTATATAATATATACGTTTGAATTCCATTCAAAATAAATTTCTCGTCGATATTATTTAAAATAATTCATTTTAAATAATCAAAATTCGCTAAAATTGTCAAAATAAAAATTTTAAACTGGCCCAGATTTTCGGGTTGTTACAATCTCCCCCACTTAAAACTTTTCGTCCCCGAAAAGGAACAAAGTTGAAAGTGGTTTGATTAATCAACTCAACGTTCGATCTGGCTTCCATTCTCCAACTTTTCAGTTTCTGAGAATTCTCAAATTCTTCAAAAATTTGGCTAACACCCTAAATTTTCAAAAAATTTCGCCATAACCTCCCCTGCACCGGGAGCCACGGGAAAATCCCGAAATTGCCATATAGGCCTTCTGATCTCAAAAAGAAAAAGAAAAAGCCAAGCGGCTAGCCAATAGGCTCATAAAATCATCATCACCCAAACAAAACAGTAAATTATGGTAAACATGTACCTATTTGTCGGGCAAACAAATTTTATTCTTCTGCTCTAGCCTCCTTGCTATGACCTGTTCAATGTAAGTACATATATATATGCAAGCAAATGCGACCAATTTTCAATACAATTCACTATTTGATCAAATTGGCTATACGGTTAAAATTATTAATAAATCAACCAATAATCAACAACACAACCATCAATCAATTAGTTGATTAGCATTTGAAATTCATAACTTTGATATATAGTCAAAAATCAGATTTTTGATGCCAAATCACAACAATAAGCCTATATAGCTTTGGTTCTCACACCAGTCAATAGGAAATATATAGAAATCTCACTCTCGTCGCTCGAAAATAAATACTGGCGACGGTGCCCCATCACCAGAATTATCCCCGGGCAACTAGAGTATGATTCTATAACTATCCAGTATATTGAAACTTCGAATACACGTTTGCAAGACATATATGCAAAATCTCTATATATTGGATTGTCCAAATTCATATAAATAAATAATCAAATACGAGTAATTGATTTAAATTTTCAAAACAAAAATTTGTTTTCATTTTAAAAATATACTCTTCACACTCGTTCTAGGATACTACTGATTCTATCTCTAACGAGTCATTCTCATTGGATATTACTAATCCAATTTCTGATGAATTCTTTCGTATGGTTCTAATGTGTCTTGTTCTCTGAGCTTTGTAAACCAAAGCTCTGATACCAAATGTGACGAAAAGGAATTTCGCTCGATCTGAATCAGTCGCTAAACCGATCTAGACCGTTCGAAACGCCTGATCGTTTTGAGAACATGACAAAATAGAACGCAGACGGGAGAACATTTCATTGTGTATCACAACAATGCATCAGATTACAAGAATATACAGAGTATGAATAAATAATATACATCACAAATTATCAGAGAATACAATAAATTATATTTGCAGCGGAAAATAATACAATACACAACTAGAAGAGATATACGGATACAAAGCTTTCCTGATATCATTCCAGTTGTAAACCAGGATCCTATGAATATAAATCTGCAAAACCAAAACTACTAGCTGCCCGTGTCAAAATAAGGGCACCCAGAGTTTAGGTTAAAACAATAAACTCCAGGTCAGTCATGGGACTGGTGTGAGAACTAAAACAGTTAATCTTTATTTTAAAGTTCGGTAAACCAAGGGACCACGCCGTATAACACGGAACGGGTTTCCTCCCAAGAATACCAGTGCATAAAACAACATCGTAATGCTAAATAAAGAACAATGAAGCTATTATAAGACCCAGTTCCCATCACACAATGCAACGCAAGCCGGAGGATAGGGTTTTTACCTTATAATAGCCAAATAATGCTTGATACGTTTAAAACAGATTATTTGATACTATTATAAGTGTATAGTGTATAAAACAACTTCAAATCATAAGTATCAATCATAGGCGGCATGAATGCCCCATACCACTATGTCGCCATATATAGGTTATACAATCAAAATCGCAAAGTCACGTATTTGGAAATTGGGTTTCCATCTATGAACCGAGGCAAAAGATAGTCCTCAACCGACTTCGAGACTCTCTAGCCCGAGCCTCAGGGTCAGAGCGCATCGACCCTTGGATCGTCAGGGTCGGTCCACCGATGTGGATTAAAATGCCTGAACACTGCGTTTTCCCGCCCTATGGGGCGTAAATGAGCCAACGAATGGCTCCATCGGTTCGAGAATGACCGATATAACCGAGGCGCCTCGCAACAGAAACAACCACATAAGTCAAACTCATCAGGGCGTGTAAAACCACTGACGCCACTTCTAACTAGAAAGAAACGCATGTCCTCCCTGAGGTCCTCTCCCGTTTTTGGTTCACACCAGGGTGTGAAATTCGCGAAGTAAACAATACAAAAAGCTACGCCACAAAGGCCGTGCTTCGAGCATCAACCACAAGACTTTGCTTTTCAACAGAAGCCTTTATCATTTGCATCTTAGCATGCCACACAGGCAAACCACTCCATGTAACCGATATCGATCACATAGAATGAAATCCAATGTCAGACACACAATCCATTTACATGTCCGTTCTGGGTCTGAACGAAACCGGAGGCACCTAATACACCGCATATCCATCGATCTCCAAGTATGTCTGGACGATCACCAACTGTTTCCAACTTCTTGGGTGTACAGCCCAATCAAGATCATCGGTAATTATCCAAACGACGTGAAGACCTCCGTTCTTCGACCACCGTCTTCATCTTCGTTTTATCGTCGTGTCAGTTACTCAAAATGGGATAAACCCGGTCTTTCCGAATAACTCGCGTATATTTTAAATAAGCGTTACACAAACACAACATACGCCTCATTCCAATTCATCAGTCAATAACCGTAAATTAATCAAGAGAATAATTCCCCAAATATTAACCCCGAAGGCCGAAACCAACATCAGATCAATATCCAGAAAACCATTCTGCTTAGCTAACCGACAGTTAGTTTCTAAATTTCACATTCATAGGGAAAGGTTCCCATTAATTTTATCAAAGATAAATCATTAAAATTTATTCTTTAATCTCCTTTTCGAATATCACTTCAAACTAGTCGGGATTAACGAATCTTACCGGAGTAATCATTTGTTTTAATTTCCCAATCCCATCCTATTCATCCCATGAAGTAAAACTGGTAATACTTCATATCTAACACTACGGTGTTATCGGCAAATTCAATTACCATTTCACGTTCAAATCTAATTAAAGATTTACCTATCGCCTGGAGCAAAACTAGTGATACTCCATTCTCGATCTTTTCAATCTAATTAAAGATTCATTAAAACTCTACTTAGTTTTAATCTGTGACTGGGTTAAAGAATCAGTGTCCTTTAAAAACACGGTTCACGATAAACCCAAAATCACATTCCATTAATTATCGGGTTAAAGAACAAGTGTTATTTAAAACACTGTTCACGATAAACCCAAAAATCAATATCAATTCAATTCCAATTAAATATTATTTAATTGGTACACTTCATTAAATCTAAATAAAAAGATTTAATCTTTTTCTCAACTGGGTTTAAGAACAGTGTTAATGAAGACACCATTCACAACAAACCCAAATCACATTTGATATTAGTTACAAGGCTCTGAATAGAAAATATACCGGCTTATATTCAATATCAAATTCCACGACAAACAAATATCGTATTGGAAATAACGGTATAAATATATCTTTCAAATTCCCATCACAATACACGTATCATCACGAAATCCAACATCGAAATATTCCAAGGATAATTTCGATTCAAATCCATTCCAATATAATTATTGGGAATTCTGGTTATTTTCACAACCATTTCAAATCCAATTTATTTATTTAAAAATAAATAGAATTATCATTCTAGTTCAAAACTAGTTCATTTTGATAAAAATCTATTTTTATCTTTACAAATATGGAGTTTTTCATCCCAATTCTTCACAAATCATTTCTTATGATTTTACACAAATTATTACTATTTTTAATAATTTTATCAAGGCCTGTACAGTCGATTTCCATCAACGGCCATCGAACTGCACTTACAACGACCTTTTCCAAATTTGATTTGGACATAATTCCAAATCCAACCGTTAGATTTCAAATTTATAATATTCGTAAGAAAGCTCTTTTCGATACGAACCCAACGGTTCCGGTTTTAGGAGAATCCGACGGTCGGATCTCCCGTAATATCCGTACGAAGTCAATGGTCGAAATTCGCGAACTGCCGCGGCGTGGCACATTCTATTCAGGCCATTATATTATATATATAGTATATATAATATATACTTTGTCGATTTCAATTCAAAACGTGCTTTATAAATCGTTTTAAATTCATTTTCAAAACGGTTTCAACTTCATATTCAATTTCAAATCAAAATTGAATATTCCAATATAAATTCGTTTTAAATTCATTTCAAATCAATTTCAATTCAAATTGATTTCTAATTCAATTTCAGTTCGTTTTCAATTCAATTCAATTTCAATTCGAATTCATTTATATTCAATTTAATTCGAATTCATTTATATTCAATTTAATTCGAATTTCAATTCTTTTCAAAATATCAGATTTTGAAATCACTTTCGATATTTCATTATAAAATGAATAAAATCGATATAAATATCGTTCACGTCAAAATGGCGTCAATCTAATCAACATGGCTTCGTATATTACTATTTTCAAATATTATATTTCAAATATTTCTATTTCAAATATTTCTATTTCAAATATTTCTATTCAAAACTGGAATGAGGCCCAGTCAATTACCATATAAAGTGATTTATATGGATTTTCTACAACACATGTATAAAATAACAACGATAAATAATCAACCATTATCCAAAGTGCATTCTACACTGTATAAGCATCAAATATAAATATTCAACGCTTATAGCAGCCTGTCAATCAATCGATCGACATACAACTAAACAATCGGGATTAGTGTACGTCAAATATCATCCCAATACCCGTGCGGGGTTTCAAACAATCAAACACAGATTTTATTTGTGCAGTTGGGCGATGTGTAAAATTTATCGTCCCAATCAATATCAGTCAAATGTGTGTATATAAACTGTAACACCCCACCTCCGCCAGTGCCACTCTTGCAAGGACACTAGCTTTGGAGGGGCGTTAAACGAGGTAAACATGCATGCAGATATCACAAGACAGAACATATAAGTAAAAACAGAGTAAATAAAGCAGTGGATAAAACTAGCATTTCAAAACCATAGTCAAGTTACATCAAAGTACTTGTTCATTATTTTCCCATAAAACAAAGTCTAGAACATAAACTGAAAACTGAAAAAGAAACATAAAGTAACTATCCCCAAGGTAGAATAAAGCCATAGCGTGCTCAAGTCCAAACCGTACATGAGCTATCCAGAAAAGCAGCTAAAGATCCAAGCTAGGTACAAGTGTTCCCACCCTGTAAACCTGGGTGGGGGGGAAACGGAAGAAAAGAGGCGAAAGAAAACGGGTCAGTCAAAAAGACTGGTAAGTCCTATCTACTATTAGTATAAAAACTAACAAAGTTAACTGAACATGTAAACAGAGATGAGGTGTAGGGTGATAACTGGCATGGTGAAAAGTCAACAAGATAGATCAAGTGTGGCATCGCATATACAAGGTTAAGTTGCACCAAGTGTGTACGAGTATCCCAATCCATGTCAAGTATAAACAAGAAATGATCCCTTGGCCCAAAGCTGGCCCAAACCCATGAGATGACCTAAATCAAGGTCCAACTACTCGGTCTAGTCGATCGGCTCCCTATCAGCCTATCTCGTCGTGTATCGGTGTCATACGGTCCAAACATGAAATGTAGTCGACTGTGCTAGGTCCACCCTAGGGTGTATCCGGCCCTAGGGTGTCAACCACTGACACGAAACAAGCACGCATCGTCCAAACCTACTGGTGCCCAAGTCTGTCTTTCATCCCCGGACAATGTGCACGACCATGGTCCGTCGGAATCTACTATGGCGCACCTACTTTTTCCGTCTTTTTGGTCACTTACACTCCAGCCCAGTAATCGTTCCCCACCCTAGCCTAGTCCCTAGGGTATCCGATACTCCCTAGTGGGTTACTGCTGAGAAGGACCGCGTAACTAGGGTTTTCTAGTGGGTTAAGTGTGGTTAACCCCATCCAAACCATGTATCAAGTTGGTTAAGTGTTCCTAAAAAGGTTCACGACTTAACCCTATCCAACTAAGCATTGGGTTGGTTAAGTGTGTCCATGTTGACTTAACCCTATCAACCCATCGTGTCCCATTGGTTAAGTATTCAAGTGGTCCATGACTTAACCCTATCATGTGGCATTAATTAATTTAATGCACCCAACCTCTCACATTAGACCCTGTTGTGGTTACTAGTTAAGCCGGGCGGGTCCGGGTAGCTTTACACCATAACTTGGTCTAACCTCGGGTTTCAAGTGCGATATGACCAACTACTCACATTGGGTCCTATTGCTTGTAGCCACTAGTTAAGCCGGTCGGTTCCGGGTAGATTTATGCTACAAACTCAACCCAACCTCGAGTTGGCCACTCTCATGTTTTCTAAGTGTCATGTCCATCATTATGTTTATAAACATAATCACAAGTCAATGTTCATGTCATATTTTAAAACCATGTTTTCATGTCATTAATATTACCCAACCCAACGCATTCCCATCGCATGTGCGTTTCGCATAACTTAACATAGATCAAAAGAGGGAGCTTGGCAAAAACATGACAAAAAGGGCATAAGGTAATAAGGTTGGCCATAAGTTAAACATGGTGGCATATGAGGCATAAATATGTTCATGAGCTTGCATATTACATCATAGGCCTCAAAACATGCATAATATCAACTCAAGCGAATAGGTGAAACATGATCATGAATGACATAGGATGATGACTAGAAGTTCGCATATAACATTATATGCAAGTTATCATAAAGGTTATGAGAGTTCTCATGTTGCATAATGCAACATTTCAACATAAAGCTTATAGCTTTTAGCCCACAAGGTCAAGGTGATAGGTTTTCAAACATGCATAGAATATATTCATGCATAACATGATAAGATCATAGGTTTACAAACATGCATAGAACATATTCACGCATAACATGATAAGATCAAAGCATATATCATACTTAGGCCCAAACTCAACTTGCAACATATCACATTTAACTTCATAGTTAGAATCTAAGAGTAGTATAGGGCTTACAATGAGCGGTTATGCGATCTAGATCAATATATATAAAGATTGAGACGAAGCCACAAGCAAAATCCGCAAAGAAAATAATAAGCTCCACTTAAACGCCTTGAAACAAGAAGTAATAACTCCAACGACAAAGAAAGATGGCTCTTTTACTTAAGAAAGATGGCTCCTTTATGACATAGATTGATTTGAGACACTCATGCTTTCATGAAGAAGGTGGAGGCCATGATTGAGAAACATTTTGACATAGTTTAGTTGTAGGAATGATTAATGAGGGTTTAGGCTAGGTCTAGGGGCCTTTTTATAGGTGATTAGGTTAGTTTAGACCATAGGATTAACCCTAAAACACAACAGGTCCGTCAAATCTCGTCAGAAGCTTCTAGAGCAGACTCAACACGTCACAAATGGTGCACCAGAAAAACTGGTCCGACTGGGGGGGTCGACCCCTGGGTCGACGTGGGTGTCGACCCATGGGTCGACATGGGTGTCGACCCATAGGGGTGGTCGACAGGGGTGTCGACCCCTGTGTCGACCCTGCCTGGGGCGGGAGAATTCCCGCCTATCTGAAATTCAAACCTGAATTCGAATTTGAACTGTTTTCGGGCTTGGAATTTTCTGAAAACTTCATTGGGCCATAACTTGGTCATACGGACTCCGTTTTTCGAAAACTCAGACTCTATTTCGCGTATTTTTCCGAGATGAACACAATGGCACAGCCCATTTCCCTTGATTCAGAATTTAGAATTTAATTCTGCCTTGATTTACATTATAACATGTTATTAAAAATACGGGTTGTTACATTCTCCCCTCCTTAAAGGATTTCGTCCCCGAAATCTCCAAGTTAGGAAGAACGTATCCTACCATCCATCATCCATCTACTCAAAACATCATCCATGTGCAGTCATTGTCCTTAAAGGATTCTAAATGCTGTATGATCATATGCAAAGGTGTGTGTATATGTACTTATCTAATGTGAAAATCAGGAGGTTACTGATTCAGTAAACCCCCTTAATGCAAATCATGTTAGTGAAATGAGTCCATATGTATGCAAATTCCTAACATAATTTATAATCTCTACATGAGTGCACATAACATTCATTCATATGCAACATCCACGTGATAGCATAACAAGTTTCATCCATGAATAAGCATAAACACTCATGCATATGCAACATGAAAGTGTGTGAGCCGATCTTAGTGCCTAATGTGTATCATGCATCCACGAGTATCCACTTGCAAACACTTGCAACCACTTGCAAACATCAAGCATAACATGTTTCAAATACATGTTTCATCCAAAGGGTTTCTACCTAAGGTTCTCATGACACGATTACGAGATAACAAGATAAACAAGATAGACAAGGTAAACATGGATAGCAAAAGAAAGATATGCTAATTAGGAAAAGAGATCGTGAAGATAGTACACAAGTAAGCTCCACGGAAAAACAGGGATCAAGGATATACTCCTAAAAAGATATATGATGCGCGTATCTAGTCTTCAACCTTCTAAGCCGCATTTCCTTGAACCTAATTCCATTGTGCTTTGACCGTTTTTAACCTTTCAATTCCGTAGCTTCCTAATTCCTTCTTCAGAAATGTGAGTTGGAACTCATTTCACTTTCACTTTTTTTTTCTAGCATACTCGGTTCTTAACTTAACTGTATACTCATGACTTCATGCAAGCTTTCCCAAAATTCATTGTAAGGTATTCCACGTAAATAAATACCAATCCATGTGGCCAAATGCACTTATTAACATGATTTCTATGAACCATCCGCGAATACTAATCGAATAGATCATTAATTTTCAATAAATGGGTCAAAAGATTCTAGGTAACTAATCCTGACAGAACTCTAAAGGTTACGCGAGACTTCGAGGGTATTACCAAGGCAAGTCAAGAGTCTAACTACCCTTCTTTCAAAACCGAGGATGGTACTGGATAACCACTTCATCCCTTGAATCAACCCAAATCCCAAAAACATAATTCCTACTTCCAAACCCAACACTTAGCATAGACATCCTTTTGCGAGAAGAGATACTTGAGCGACTTGTGATCCGTATATAACTCGAACCTTTCGCCTAGAAGACAGTGGCGCCAGGACTTGAGTGCAAAGACGATCGCCGCCAACTCCAAATCATGAGTGGGATAGTTCTTCTCATGAACTTTAAGTTGCCTATCCCCATAACATATCACTCTACCCTCTTGCATTAGAACAGTGCCTAACCCCGTGCCACATGCATCGGTGTACATGGTAAACATCCTACTACCATCGGGTAATGCCAAAACTGGAGCTGTGGTAAGGGCTCTCTTGAGCCTTTGAAAAGCAGGCTCCCACCCAAATTCCCATTCAAAGGCTAAGTCCTTTTTCGTTAACTTAGTAAGAAGAGCTGAAATCTTAGCGAAGCCCTTGATGAATTTCCTATAAAACCTTGCAAGACCGAGAAAGCTTCTTACTCCGGTTGCGTTCCTAGGAGCTTTCCAGTCTTGAACTACAACCACTTTCGCGGGATCCACAGCTATACTTTGCCTAGGAACTATGTGCCCAAGTAACCGAGCTTTCTTTCTCCAAAAATGACATTTTGAGAACTTGGCTTTCAACTGATAAGCTCTAAGCATATCCCTAACTTCCTTGAGATGTGCAGCATGCTCTTCCTCGTCTTTTGAGAAGATCAGAATATCATCCACGAAAATGACCACAAACTTGTTAAGGAACTCCCGAAACACCCTACTCATCAAGTCCATGAAGTATGCGGGTGCATTAGTCAAACCGAATGGCATAACAAGCCCTTCAAAGAATCCATCTGGAGTCCTAAACGCAGTCTTATCAATACTATCCTCAGCCACTCTAAGCTGATGGAATCCGGTGGCTAGATCGAGTTGAGAGAAAACAGAAGCACCAACAAGCTGGTCGAAGAGATCATCAATCCTCGGTAACGGGTGCCTATTCTTCTTTGTCAGCTTGTTCAACTCTCGATAATCAACACATAGATGAAGCGAACCATCCGCCTTAGTAGCGAATACCACAGGCGCACCCCATTCAGAAATGCTTCGCCTAATATAATTCTTCTCAAGCAACTCCTTGATTTGCTTACTGAGCTCCCTTCTCTCACGTGGGGCCATGTGCCTAACGGGCAATGATACTGGCTTGGCATTATCGATTAGATAAATGCGGAAATCTATCTCTCGTTTAGGGGGTAACCCCTTAACTTCTTCAAAGACATCAGGATAGTCTCGGACCACCCTTACAGATTGCAGATCATCGATGGACGAGTCAAGAGATTCAAGATAACATAACATGACGGGACCTCTAGGGTTACAAGAAATTTCTAGGGTATTACCGAGGCGAGTCATGAGCCTCACCACCCTATGCTCACAATCGAGAATGGCTCCATAACTGGACAACCAATCCATGCCCAAAATCGACCCGTATCCCATGAACCCGAGAACATAAGCATTACCCATGAATTCTATGCTAAAGATAGAAATCTTCAAATCCACACAAATCATAGATAAATGGGCGAAACCCCCAATTGGATTAGAAATACAAACGGGATCGTCAACTAGACTAGTACTAAGGTGCAAACAAGATCAGAAGAAAAAAAACTATGCGATGCGCCAGAATCAAATAAAGTGCGAACAGGAAAGTCAGAAATATAAACAAGACTTTCTACAGAAATACTACCTCGGTCCTGAACTGGAGCAGCGTTGAGAGCATGCACTTGCCCTCCAGAAGGTCCTGCACGCTGATTCTGCCCTTGCCCTCGTCCTTGCTTCTTGGGGCAATCCTTGCTAAGATGTCCAGGCTCTCCACAATGAAAACACTCGCCTAACTTCCTCTTCTTCTTCCTGCAATCCTTGGCCAGATGCCCCTTGATCCCACAAAAGTTGCATTTCCTCTTCTTACTTGACGTGTTGTCGCTCTTTCCTCCTTTCCCGGAGTCTATCTTCTTGCCTTGAGACTTATTTGCCTTGACCTTCTTCTTGTCACTCTTATCTTCCTCTTGAAGTAGGGCCGTATTCACCAAATTTTCGAAGGTCGCCCCCATGGGTATATGAGACATGGCCAAACCGCGCAATGGCTCATTCAATCCTAGAGCAAAGCGTAGGGCCTTTTTCTGAACTGTGTTAATCATGTCTAGATTGAACCGAGCAAGTTGATTAAACGTATCCACGTATTCCCTAACTGTCATGTCCCCTTGCCTTAGAGATAGGAACCTCTCCATCCGAAGGTTCTCTTCCGTCGATGATATAAACCTTAGTCCAAACCTTCTCCTAAACTCATCCCAAGTCTCAATTGGTCTGGTAGTGGTGGTGACCACCCACCAATAAGCAGCTTCCCCTTTCAATAGCCATACCGCCAACAGAACTTTCCTACGATCTTCCACATCAAAGATAGCAAAGAGGTCTTCAGTTTCCTTTAACCAGTTTCTTGCCTCCACGGAAGTCTCCGTTCCGACAAAATTCTTGCAACCCATCGCCTGAAAGTCTTTGCAAAGCTCCGCGAAATCCGCTTGTGCATGCTGAGGAGGAGGAGGAATATCCGCGGGACCGGCTTCATTCGCCCTTGCCTCCATGTACCTTCTAAACCAAATAGGTACTGGTACATCCTCCGGGATGGCAAAATTATCGGCCATACTGAAACGAAGGAAAAAGATGGATAGATTCAGAACGAAGAAACGAAGGATAGTGCTAATGGCTTTTGGGGAATAGCCTTTTAAAATAAACTAGACTTTCCTTGGAAAATACTTAATTGGCTTTGAAAATAGTTTTTCAAAAGGGTAAGTTTTAAAAACCTTTTTGCTCCAATCTTGTAAACCTCGCTTTGATACCAAATGTAACACCCCACCTCCGCCAGTGCCACTCTTGCAAGGACACTAGCTTTGGAGGGGCGTTAAACGAGGTAAACATGCATGCAGATATCACAAGACAGAACATATAAGTAAAAACAGAGTAAATAAAGCAGCGGATAAAACTAGCATTTCAAAACCATAGTCAAGTTACATCAAAGTACTTGTTCATTATTTTCCCATAAAACAAAGTCTAGAACATAAACTGAAAACTGAAAAAGAAACATAAAGTAACTATCCCCAAGGTAGAATAAAGCCATAGCGTGCTCAAGTCCAAACCGTACATGAGCTATCCAGAAAAGCAGCTAAAGATCCAAGCTAGGTACAAGTGTTCCCACCCTGTAAACCTGGGGGGAACGGAAGAAAAGAGGCGAAAGAAAACGGGTCAGTCAAAAAGACTGGTAAGTCCTATCTACTATTAGTATAAAAACTAATAAAGTTAACTGAACATGTAAACAGAGATGAGGTGTAGGGTGATAACTGGCATGGTGAAAAGTCAACAAGATAGATCAAGTGTGGCATCGCATATACAAGGTTAAGTTGCACCAAGTTTGTAATAGTATCCCAATCCATGTCAAGTATAAACAAGAAATGATCCCTTGGCCCAAAGCTGGCCCAAACCCATGAGATGACCTAAATCAAGGTCCAACTACTCGGTCTAGTCGATCGGCTCCCTATCAGCCTATCTCGTCGTGTATCGGTGTCATACGGTCCAAACATGAAATGTAGTCGACTGTGCTAGGTCCACCCTAGGGTGTATCCGGCCCTAGGGTGTCAACCACTGACACGAAACAAGCACGCACAGTCCAAACCTACTGGTGCCCAAGTCTGTCTTTCATCCCCGGACAATGTGCACGACCATGGTCCGTCGGAATCTACTATGGCGCACCTACTTTTGCCGTCTTTTTGGTCACTTACACTCCAGCCCAGTAATCGTGCCCCACCCTAGCCTAGTCCCTAGGGTATCCGATACTCCCTAGTGGGTTACTGCTGAGAAGGACCGCGTAACTAGGGTTTTCTAGTGGGTTAAGTGTGGTTAACCCCATCCAAACCATGTATCAAGTTGGTTAAGTGTTCCTAAAAAGGTTCACGACTTAACCCTATCCAACTAAGCATTGGGTTGGTTAAGTGTGTCCATGTTGACTTAACCCTATCAACCCATCGTGTCCCATTGGTTAAGTATTCAAGTGGTCCATGACTTAACCCTATCATGTGGCATTAATTAATTTAATGCACCCAACCTCTCACATTAGACCCTGTTGTGGTTACTAGTTAAGCCGGGCAGGTCCGGGTAGCTTTACACCACAACTTGGTCTAACCTCGGGTTTCAAGTGCGACATGACCAACTACTCACATTGGGTCCTATTGCTTGTAGCCACTAGTTAAGCCGGTCGGTTCCGGGTAGATTTATGCTACAAACTCAACCCAACATCGAGTTGGCCACTCTCATGTTTTCTAAGTGTCATGTCCATCATTATGTTTATAAACATAATCACAAGTCAATGTTCATGTCATATTTTAAAACCATGTTTTCATGTCATTAATATTACCCAACCCAACGCATTCCCATCGCATGTGCGTTTCGCATAACTTAACATAGATCAAAAGAGGGAGCTTGGAAAAAACATGACAAAAAGGGCATAAGGTAATAAGGTTGGCCACAAGTTAAACATGGTGGCATATGAGGCATAAATATGTTCATGAGCTTGCATATTACATCATAGGCCTCAAAACATGCATAATATCAACTCAAGCGAATAGGTGAAACATGATCATGAATGACATAGGATGATGACTAGAAGTTCGCATATAACATTATATGCAAGTTATCATAAAGGTTATGAGAGTTCTCATGTTGCATAATGCAACATTTCAACATAAAGCTTATAGCTTTTAGCCCACAAGGTCAAGGTGATAGGTTTTCAAACATGCATAGAATATATTCATGCATAACATGATAAGATCATAGGTTTACAAACATGCATAGAACATATTCACGCATAACATGATAAGATCAAAGCATATATCATACTTAGGCCCAAACTCAACTTGCAACATATCACATTTAACTTCATAGTTAGAATCTAAGAGTAGTATAGGGCTTACAATGAGCGGTTATGCGATCTAGATCAATATATATAAAGATTGAGACGAAGCCACAAGCAAAATCCGCAAAGAAAATAATAAGCTCCACTTAAACGCCTTGAAACAAGAAGTAATAACTCCAACGACAAAGAAAGATGGATCTTTTACTTAAGAAAGATGGATCCTTTATGACATAGATTGATTTGAGACACTCATGCTTTCATGAAGAAGGTGGAGGCCATGATTGAGAAACATTTTGACACAGTTTAGTTGTAGGAATGATTAATGAGGGTTTAGGCTAGGTCTAGGGGCCTTTTTATAGGTGATTAGGTTAGTTTAGACCATAGGATTAACCCTAAAACACATCAGGTCCGTCAAATCTCGTCAGAAGCTTCTAGAGCAGACTCAACACGTCACAAATGGTGCACCAGAAAAACTGGTCCGACCGGGGGGTTCGACCCCTGGGTCGACGTGGGTGTCGACCCATGGGTCGACATGGGTGTCGACCCATAGGGGGGTCGACAGGGGTGTCGACCCCTGTGTCGACCCTGCCTGGGGCGGGAGAATTCCCGCCTATCTGAAATTCAAACCTGAATTCGAATTTGAACTGTTTTCGGGCTTGGAATTTTCTGAAAACTTCATTGGGCCATAACTTGGTCATACGGACTCCGTTTTTCGAAAACTCGGAATCTATTTCGCGTATTTTTCCGAGACGAACGCAATGGCATAGCCCGTTTCCCTTGATTCAGATTTTAGAATTTAATTCTGCCTTGATTTACATTATAACATGTTATTAAAAATACGGGTTGTTACATAAACAAATCGTCCGATTTGTTTATTTTATTTCATTTCATATATACGTTAAAAATTCTATTTTTAATTATAAAATATTTTCCACTATAAAATATTTTATTTCATTTCACATCACATCACACAATCAACTACACAGCAAAATCAAACAAACCAGCATACAAGCCGTCCATGGTCTGTGGACGATGGGTGTCGGGTGCTACTAAACACCGTCTGCATCCTAGTATATATTTTTAACTAGAAAAACTAAATTAAAAGGTGAGAAGTTCTCACCAAAGCTAAATCCAACGCCGCGACTCTTCTTAGGTAGAAATCTTCGTCGTTCTCGCCTCCTGTCACTTTCATTGCCCGTATTATCTACATATGTAAAAATTACATTTTTACTTCGCTATTCAATATATAAAAATCGAATTTTTACTTCGCTATTCAATATAGAAAAGTCGAATTTTTTACTATGCTATTCAATATAGAAAAATCGAATTTTTACTTCACTATTCAATATATAAAAATCGAATTTTTACTTCACTTCGTTATAAAAATTATATTTTTTATATTTCTCTTCGCTTAATAAAGATTATATTTTTTATATTTCTCCATGAATAAAAATCATATTTTTACTATGCCACTAGTATAAAAATTGTATTTTTATTCTTTCTATATTATAAAAATTATATTTCTATATTCCACACATGATAAAAATCGAATTTTTATTCTTTCTATCATGTAAAAATTATATATTTCCTATGCCTATCATATAAAAATTATATTTTTCCTATGCCTATCATATAAAAATTATATTTTTAATAGTCTATTAATATCAAAAATCATATTTTTATCTCTAACAAACTAATTACTTTATAAATAAATAACCTAGACAATTCAATAAACCAAAATAAAAATAAAAATAAAAGAAACTTACATTGAATCGGATTTTCCAAGGGGGGTGTCTGCGGTCTTCGACGTGGGGGGGGGCTCGGCAGTTTTGGCAGGCAGGGGGGGCGTCGGCGCGGTGGCGCAGGAGGAAGGGGGGTATCGCGTTGCAGTGGAAAGAGGGGGGGGGTATCTGCGTCGCAGTGGAAAGAGGGGGGTAGCGCGACGGCGCTGGAGGAGGGGGGGTTGTCGGCGCGGCGATCGATCGGGGGGGTGTAGTAGTTTAGGTTTTTTTCCTTTTTCGATTTGTAAAATAATGAACGGGGGGGCTGAGAAGTTAAATGAAGAGGGAGGGATTTATTTTTAATTATAATTTTATATTATTTTAATCCCAAAAGGTAGCTTTTCCATTCGACCTCGAAACAAGGCCCACCGCCTGTCGTCCATAGCTAATTACCCCCATTCCAAACACAATGGGATATGTATCGTAAGCTGATTCGACTGTTTCGATCAGTTTTCGTCAAAATCAACATATAACTCTATATATTGAATTTGAACGCGCATTTCAATTTACTGGGGTCACATACTAACTCTATAAATTGCAGAAAAATATTTTCTAGCTTCGTATTGACGATACGGTCCTCATAAAACTAGTTTCGTCGAATTCTGAGACCGTTGGAAAAATGGCCATTTTCCAGTCGATTAAAATCAACTGAAACTGGTCAAACGCGTTTTCCTTTGCCACGCTCACATATTGATTCGAAAAATTATGAAATTTGAAACCTAGCAATAATTTGACATCACGGACCCAACAAAAGTGGTTTCGTCGAAATCCGAGGTGGTTTGCAAAATGTCCATTTTTAAGGGCCTGAATTCCATAGCGACTATTCAGAATTTTCAACTGGACATATCTTTTGATTCCCGCTATGAAATTTTGATTTTTCGGATTCGTTGGAAAGATAGTCACAATTAGATTCCATTATTTTTTGTTTCGCTAAAATCCGGATTGTTTTGCACCCGGTACATTCATTTGAAGTTTGAAATCGAATTATCGAACTACCGCGCCATTTTCAATTCCTTTTATAATTATATATAATTATTTATATTCTAACGACGACGTATATAATATATACGTTTGAATTCCATTCAAAATAAATTTCTCGCCGATATTATTTAAAATAATTCATTTTAAATAATCAAAATTCGCTAAAATTGTCAAAATAAAAATTTTAAACTGGCCCAGATTTTCGGGTTGTTACATTTAAATGGCATAAAATAAATTTGTGATGAAATTAGTATGATTTTACATACCATAAATAGATGGACATAATTGAGTCAATTATGGCCATAGTTAAATTTGGAATTGATTGATAATTTGAATAGGAAGACTAATTCAAATTGGGGAATAATTAATCTTGTGTAATTAATCGTCTAAGACACGAGGTTAGCTCTTTTGTGGTGTAAGACTGCCCGGACCCGCCCGGCAAATCCAGCTGCCACAAATGCCAGTCTGATGTGGGAGTCTTAGGCATAAATTAAATGCGTGACAGTTGTAAAGACGTGAGGTTAGGCTCTTTTGTGGTGTAAGACTGCCTGGATCCGCTCGGCAAATCCAGCTGCCACAAATGCCAGTCTAATGTGGGAGGTATTTATAAGGTTACGGTCCTAATGAATTAAGAAACACTTAACCAGATAAAAATGTAGTGGGACATGAGGGGTTAAGTGGGTGCCTTGGGTGGCATGTGAAATACGATTAGGTGTCTCAATAATTAATTAATGCTGATTAAAGACAACTTAACCTAACTTAATACATATGGACTGTATGATGATAGACTGTTAGGGTTAACTAAAACGAATTGGATTGTGGGTGGGTTAAGTACAACTGATGGGCAGGTGGGTAATATTAATATATATAGGCCCACAAACATAACCATTAAATAAATAGGATTAAATCAGTGGGAGGTTTAAGTACAACTGAAGGGTAGGTGGGTAATATTAATACATATAGGCCTACAAACTTAACCGGATAAAAAGGGTTATGTAATTAAAGACACCTAATGGTATACATAACCGGGGCGAAATAGTACAGTTATGTATTAAAGACACCCTTAGGGGTACGCATAACTAATGGGAATAGATAGAGTTATGTATTGAAGACACCTATAGGTATGCATAACTGATAGATAGAAAGGGGTTATGTATTAAAGACACCTATAGGTACGCATAACTGATTGAGGGCTATGTAATTAAAGACACCTTAGGGTATACATAGTCAGTAGAAAACCTAGTGGGGATACAAGACATAGGGGAGAGCTTGTTTCATGTTGTGTGGGACCCATTTCAGTCAGTAATCCGGAGGGTATCAAAGTAAAGAACTCCGTACTAGGCAAGGAAGGGGCACGCTTACTGACTGATTGTAAGAGATCCAAAACGAGACGGTTGGTAGGGGCGTCGCAAACCGACCGGGGACATGTGCGTGCATGGGCCGGCAGAGGGGGACAAGACGACCGTGACACCAGTAGGTATAACTGTGCACACCTTAGGTTGCCATTTTAGGGAAGTGATACCCCCTAGTTGTGGGACCAGCACAGGGTATGTACAGAATAGGGAGCCGATCGATTAGGGTAGTGGTTTGGGTATACCCGGACGTATGCCCTAAGTCTACCAATTTATAGTAGGAGGGTAGTGGGTACGACTAGTTGGGCTAGGAGCAGGCGGCACCTATGACAGCAGCTAGGAATACACGAAACTACCACCATCGTTATCATTAGCGGAAGGGATCACCCCATCTTGATTTTACTAGTAATAAGTGCAGAGTAGTTAGTAGTTAATTTGTAGTGAAGCATACATCTTACCTTATTTGTCCTGTCATACCAGCCATCTGTACCGTGAATCCTCTTATCCACTTTGTTTGCCTGTCATGTTTCCTTTATTTATTTACTGGCTAAAAGTTACTGGACTCACCAAATGTATGTCTGACCTAGTTTGTTTCGCCTCTTTTCTTTCGTCCCCCCTCCCCCCAGGTTCTCAGTGAGGAAACACCCAGGTTTAGTCAGGATTTGGATATCATCTTCTAGGAGCTACTTCTGAAGTATGGCTCGAGTCTCTATCTCTTATATGGCTTGCTCTTTAATATGGGGAATGATGTTTTTCTTTTAAATTCCTATGTACTTTGATGATGTAAGACAGAAGTGTTTTAATGGTTTTATGACTCATGGTATTATGTAACAAAGTTATTTTGGTGATTTAATAAAGTTGTTTATTTTCTGCTGTAAAATTTTTATATTTGTCTTGTGATATTCTGTGTCTGTTTACCAAAAACGCTCCACTGAAGTTAAGGCATTCCCTTTGTGAGTGACCTTAATGGAGGTGGGGTGTTACAAGGAGGGAGGAAATGGCAGAGCTTCGCTGCTGCCTACAGATTAGTGCCGAAAAGAATGAGGCTTACCCCTTTATTTATAGGAGCGAAAATGGCCATGAACCGTTAGATTTACTTTAGTTTATATCCACCTATTTGTTTAACCCCGAAGTCAGGAACTGTTACAACCAACTCATATACACAAGCACACAACACTGGATCGGCACCACGAAATCAGGAACCAGTCCCCTGACTCAAGTCTTGAACCAATGACGGAGCCGAGTATAAACAACTGGGACGTTCATTCACTTGAATGTCCAACCCCGTCCCTGAGTCTCTGGGATTGGGGGCAGCCCATACCCCGAACAGGTTTGACATCGGCCGCTTGTTTGGTTCCATCCGACCCGAAGGGTCTGGATTCGGGCAACAACAGGTGAATCAACAACGCCCTCGAACTCTAAGCCTAATGAAACAACGGGAGAGTCTAAAGGACGAATCAACAACGTCCATGCCTTCTCATAACTCTGGACCAACACCTCAGGGAGTCCCCGGGAGAGAAGGTACCAAAGCCGAATCTTCGCACGACTCGGAATTCCCGACCAAGGGAACTCCCGAGAGCGAAGTCCACGCTTACAATCTTTGCGTGACTCAGAATTTCCAATCAAGGGAACTTCCGATAGCGAAGTCCACACTTAGAATCTTTGCACGACTCGGATTTCCCAACCAAAGGAACTCCCGAGAGCAAAGTCCGCACTTACAATCTTCGCTCCGACTCAGAATTCCTGACCAAGGGAACTCCTAAGAGCAAAGTCCATGCTTACAATTTTTGCATGACTTGGAACTCCTGAGAGCAACGTCCACACATACAATCTTCGCATGACACAGAATTACCTACCAAGGGAACTCCCGAGAGCGAAGTCCGCACTTACAACCTTCGCACGACTTGGAAATTGCGACCAAGGGAACTACCGAGAGCTAAGTCCATGCTTACAATCTTCGCTCGACTCGGAATTCTGAACCAAGGGAACTCCCGAGAGTGAAGTCTGCGCTTACAATCTTCGCACGACTTGGAATTCCCGACCAAGGGAACTCCTAAGAGCGAAGTCCGCACTTACAATCTTCGCACAACTTGGAAGCCCCAGAGCGAACCATAAACAGTGTTTGCTTAAGTGTAACGACAAGTATGTTTGCGCAAGTACAGAAATGGAAAGCATAAACGAATATTTGAAGACTTAATATAAATTGAGACATAAGAAAATTCAATTGGCACTCCATTCATAAACAAAAGCAAACTACATAAGTCAATATATCTTTCTTTCTAACAACATGGTGTATATGAAAACCACACCATGCCTCCAAAAGCGAGGGTCGCACTCGCGTGTACTATCGGCCTACATAGCCAAAATATCTAAAATGTCTCTAACAACCTCTAAGACGATTCGTCCTTCTTCTTCTTCCTCTTCTTGACTGATTAAGCATGGAGCGGGTCAACACCAGCCTTTAACATCTTCCTCCCAGAGCTGCCTCTGCCTTTTCTGTCTTTAAACTTGGTCAGAGAGATGGACTCGAAGGATACTGACTTGCGATTTCCATCATCGTGCTCATCGCTTGTAATCTCTGTAATATCCCAAGGCGGGATAACTTGCAATGGTTTTAGAGTGGCACCAGTGGGAATAGCTATCACGACCTCGGTTCCTCCTTTCTCTCTGGTTCCTATTGCCTTCTTATCTTCTAGATTCGCCTTCTTTTTGGCATCCCGTGCGGCCTTTTGGTCAGCTATCTTTCCAGCCTTAAGCTTCGTAGCCACACCCGCCTTGAGTTTCTTGTATGCCCCTTCGCCCCTTCTCTTGGCATCCTTATCAGCTTGTTTCTTCTTGGCCTCATCATTGGCCCTCTTCTTCTCATCCTCAACGACGACTTTCTTTCTTGCTATCTCAGTTTTGGCTTTCTCCTCAGCATCCTTCCTAGCCTTCACCTGAGCCTCCTTTAGAGCAGCCTCATCAGCCTGCCTTGTCTCTTCCTGCTTCTCTACCCTGGCAATCAATTGGGCTTTCTATGATTGCACCAAGTCATACAACGACTGCACACTCGCATCCACCGGGCCTGTCACATGGATACTCTGGCCATCCATTATTTTCCCTTCCTCAGAAAGAAAATCCTTATAAACACTAGCATTTAGGTCCACATCCGAGAATGTATCCATTGGTCCACCTCCCTCTTCAAACTTTATCCCCTGCAATCCTAGTCTGGTCACAGGTAACTGGGGAAGCGTCAGGGAAAAGCTCGTTGTCGTCACTGCTCTGAAGGGGCTACACAACAAAGAAGAAGGCTACTTAGTCTCTTTTAACTTAATGCTTGCACCCTTTTCAAGCGTTCATGATAATAAGACTTTACCTTCAGAAACATGCAGCGCAGGAATATTAGGTAAGGTGCTCGTAGTTACAGTAAGAGATGAGCCCCCTAGTCCCAACTCCGGATAGTCGGGGTGGTACTCAGTTGTAATAAGGGTTGGGACCGTGGGACCGTTGGCAGTAGAAGATGGTGCAATTTGTGGCTAATAAAAACTTCCCACCGCAAACTTGTAACTACCCGTATTTTAATAATGTGTTAAAACCATAAATTAAGGCAGAATTAATTTTAAAAATAAGAATCAAGGGAAACGGGTTGCTCCATTCGTTCGTCTCGAAATTATGCTTCGAAACGAGTCCAAGTTTTCGAAAATCGGAGTCTGTATGAGGGAGATATGACCCTCCGAAGTTTCAGAAATTTTCAGAATCGAAAACAGCTCGAAAATTCAAATTCGAATTCAAAACCCAGAACAGGCTGGGCGGGAAATTTCCCGCCCAGGACCAGGTCGACCTGGGGGTCGACCATAGTGTCGACCTCCCAGGGACCAGGTCGACCATAGTGTCGACCTGGGGGTCGACCTGCCTCCCGAACCCAGTTTTTGAACCTGATGCATTCTGATGTATTTAGACTCGTTTCGTGACCAGATTCATCCGCCTAACCCTATATAAACAGCCTCCTAGCCTCATTCTCTTTACACCATTCTTCTCTAACCTTATGCTGCACAAATTCTTGATAGACATGGATTCTTCTTCTTCCTCTAAATTAAATTAAATTAAAATACGAAGACTATTTCTTGAAGACTACGGCTAGGAATTTCATATTGGAGATTTGCTTCTACAATCAAAGCAAGATTCAACAATTCAACAATTCAACGACAAATTTCTAGACTTGAATTCTGAATCTAAATTTCTTAGACCACGATCTGTAAGTTCAAGTTACTTTTAGATAAAAACTATAAAGTTAATATGGACATGTTGTAAATTGGAATTGGATCTATGTATGGTAATTGATTCATATCTATTCTTGTGCATCTTGGATCTTGACTTTTTGGGAATATTGCTTTGAAATCAGTTTGGGCCTATTCACATTGTAAAACAAACTCTTTCATAACATTATCATGCCTATGACGTTGAAACTATTGTTAATGGCCAAGGACTATGACTGTGAACATAAGACTATGTCTATGCCTATGACTGTGAACATAAGACTATGCCTATGCCTATGACTGTGAACATAAGACTATTGTCTATGACCGTGACTTTGAAACTATTATGGTTAATTGCCTAAGACAATTATGGTTGATTGTTCATGCCCATAACACTATTTTGTACACCGAATTGGCATTTTGTTGGACCTCATACCTAGGGTGTGACTTGCTTAGTTTATTCGCTATTATGTACACCAAAACCATTGGATCCCTTATCCTTGTATTTGGCTTGCTTTTGCATGCCTATTCTTTTATGTCAACTTTTATCATGACTATCGCCTTATTTTGCTAGATTTGAAATCCTATTATTTTCTATATGCCAATGATGCTGTAACCAATTATATCAAGTTATATCATGCTAGTCTTGTAATCCCTTTTATCGCTTTATGCTCGTCCCTTTTTGCCTATCATAGTTTTGATGTTATTCCCTTTATTTCGGGATTTGGATTTATTTGTAGTATAGATCGATTCATGTTTACGTGCGATGGGAATATGATTTGGGTAGATTAGGCAAAACATGGAATGGTTAGGAACATGAATTATGAACTTGATAATAGGCAAAACTTGAAACATGAACATTGTTATAACTTGATTCTGGATGTGGACATGAAACTTGCCTTAAAAACTTGACATGTACTTGACATGAATCTTGAACATGGACATGACACTAGAATGAACGTGAAAATGGCCAACTCGAGGTTGGGTTGAGTTTGCAGTGTAATTCTGCCCGAAACCGCCCGGCAAATCCAGTTACTGCAAACAATAGGATCCAATGTGGGTAGTTGGTCATATCGCACTTGAAAACCCGAGGTCAGACTGAGTTGTGGTGTAATTCTTCCCGAAACCGCCCGGCATATCCAGTGACCACAACAACAGGTCTGATGTGAGAGGTTGGGGTGCATTAATGAATTAATCCCACATGATAAGGTTAAGTCATGAACATGAAAGACAACACTTAACCGATTTGTAACATGATTCGTAGGGCTAAGTCATGAACTTGAACGACAACACTTAGCCAATTTGACATGATTCGTAGGCGCGTTAAGTCCCGAACTTGAGTGACAACACTTAACCAACTTGACATGCTAGACTGATACGGGTTAAGTCACGAATTTAAATGAAAACACTTAACCTATTGGACGAAAACCCTAGTTACGCGGTCCATTTCAGCAGTAACCCACTAGATGTATCATGGTACCCTGGAACTAGGCAGGGTGGGGCACGATTACTGGGTTGATTGTAAGCGACCAGAATGACGGCTGTGTTGGTGCGCTAGTGTAGGTTCAGGCGGGCTATGGTCGTGCACGTGGTCCGGAGTTGAAAAAGCAGGCATTGGGCATTAGTAGGTTTATTTGTGCATGCTTGATTCGTGTCGGTGGTTGGTACCCTAGGGTTTGATACACCCTATGGTGGACCTAGCACAGGTGACTACATTCGTGATAGGGTCGTATGACACAGACACATGACGAGCTAGAACTTGTAGGGAGCCGATCGATTAGTGGATCATTCCGTTGGACCTAGTAATGGGTCATTTCATGATGTTGGACCAAGGGATCATTTCATAGTTAATATTTGACATAGGTTGGGATACTAGTACGGTCGGTGCAGCGAACCTTGAACATGTGATGCTATACTTGATTTATACTTGATTTATCATGTTATCTTAGTCTATCTTTCCCATCTTGTCATCATCCTTATGTTTACTTTCAGTTTATACATGTCATGTTACCTTTAACTGTTTTTATGCTGAAAGTCACTAGGACTTACTAGTCTTTATAACTGACACGTTTCCTTTTGCCTCTTTTTCTTCCGTTCCCTTCCCCTTAGGTTCTCAGGGAGAAAACTCTAGCACTTAGCTTGGATTTCGTTCGCTTTCGATTCAGCTCATGTACGGTTTGATCTTGAGCTATGATATGGCTGCATTTCTGCTACCTTTGGGGAATTAAGCTACTTTTGTTGTTTTAAGATTATGCTTCTTTATTTATGCAAGACAGAATTTGTTGTAATGGAAAATAATGATTTTGGCTATTTGGTACTTTGGATGTAAAAGGCTTTGACTCTTTTTGAAAGTAATGAAATTTAGCTCTTCAATCTTCTGTTGTTTTATTAATGTTCTGTCTTGTAATATTTCTGTGTTTGTTTACCTCGATAACGCTCCTCCAAAACTAGTGCATTCCCTTTGTAAGTGACCCTAGCGGAGGAGGGGTGTTACATTTGGTATCAGAGAAGAAGGTTACCAGACTGGGCAAAAGTTTTTAAAACCTTCTAAAACTATTTTTAAAACCATTTACAAAGGAGCATCTTTCAAGAAAAGTCTTGTTTTATTTAAAGGCTATTCCCCAAAAGCCATTAGCACTATCCCTTGTTTCCTCGTTTAAATCTCTTCTTTTCCATTTCAGCATGTCTGGGGATCTTAACTTTCCATAGGGCTTGCCAATACCTGGATGGTTTAGAGGTACTTAGAGGCTAGGGCCAATGATGCAGGCCAAGCAGATATTCCTCCTCTAGCTACAGCGATTCCTCCTCCTCTGCCCCCTACTCATGCCATTGCTTTCTCAAAGATCTGTAAAGATTTTAGGGCCATGGGTGGAAAGGATTTCAAGGGAACTGAATCATTCGTAGAAGCGAGGAACTGGCTCAAAGAAACTGAGGATCTGTTCGTTATCTTTGAGTTGGACGATAGGCAGAAGGTATAGTTGGCGGCATGGTTGCTCAAAGACGAAGCTTCCGATTGGTGGGAAGTCACTAACGCCGAGAGGCCGGTTGAAACATGGATGGATTTCAGAGTAAGGTTTGAGATGAAATTCCTCTCGCAAGCTGAACGAAGTTTACAGCTGGAAAAATTCTTATCTCTTAAGCAAGGAAGTATGACGGTCAAGGAGTACGTCAATCAATTCAATCAGCTGGCTCGGTTTGGACTGGACATAGTGAATACCCCTCATAAGAAGTCTCTCTGTTTTGTCAAAGGATTGAATGAGCCACTTCACAGCTTGGCTATGACCCACGTACCTATAGGGGCTACTTACGAAAACCTAGTAGATATGGCGCTCTTAAATGAAGAAGACAAGAATGGAAAGAAGGAAGTCAAGGCGAATGAGTCTCCAAGCAAGAAGGTAGACTCCAAGAAAGGAGGCAAGAACAACAATAACAAGACACGTGAGAAAAGAAAATGCCACTTCTGTGGTATTGAGGGGCATATAGTCCAGGATTGTAGAAAGAAGAAAATGAAGATGGGAGCATGCTTTCAGTGTGGTGATACTGGACATATCAGCAAGAACTGCCCTAAGAAGCAAGGGCAAGCCCCGCAAGCAGGACCTTCTGGGGTTACATCTTTAACTTCTTCTCCTTGATGCTTTGTTTTATCTTGCTTATCTTCTCAATCCTATCTTGAGAACCTTAGGTAGAACACTTTTGGATGTAAATATGTGATTGAAACATGTTATGGTTGATGTTTGCAAGTGGTCGCAAGTGGTTGCTCGTGGTTGCTCGTGGTTGCATAACACGCATTAGGCACTAGATCGGCTAAGACACATTTTCATATTGCATATGCATGAGTGTTTATACTTTTTTATGGATGAAATTGAATGTGTTATCATGTGAATGTTGCATATGGATGGATGTTTGTGCACACATATAGTGTTTATGTGACTAGGACTATTTGCATACATGTGGGATTCATGGCACTAAACATATTTTGCATTAAGAAGATCAATCAGGCCTGATCATTTGCACTAGATAAGGAACATATACACACACTTTCTGCATATGTTCATATAGCATTAAAATCTTTTAAGGACAATAGTTGCTTGTGGATGATGGTTGAGTAGATGGTTGATTGGATGATAGGATGCATTCTTCCTAACTTGAAGATTTCGAGGATGAAATCCTTTAAGGAGGGGAGAATGTAACAACCCGTATTTTAATAATGTGTTAAAACCATAAATCAAGGCAGAATTAATTTTAAAATAAGAATCAAGGGAAACGGGTTGCGCCATTGTGTTTGTCTCGAAATTATGCTTGGAAACGAGTCCGAGTTTTCCAAAATCGGAGTTCGTATTAGGGAGATATGACCCTTCGAAGTTTCAGAAATTTTTAGAATCGAAAACAGCTCGAAATTTCGAATTCAAATTCGAATTCAAAACCCAGAACAGGCCGGGCGGGAAATTTCCCGCCCAGGACCAGGTCGACCTGGGGGTCGACCATAGTGTCGACCTCGCAGGGACCAGGTCGACCATTGTGTTGACCTGGGGGTCGACCTGCCTCCCGAACCCAGTTTTTGAACCTGATGCAATCTGATGTATTTAGACTCGTTTCGTGACCAGATTCATCCGCCTAACCCTATATAAACAGCCTCCTAGCCTCATTCTCTTTACACCATTCTTCTCTAACCTTATGCTACACAAATTCTTGATAGACATGGCTTCTTCTTCCTCCTCTAAATTAAATTAAATTAAAATACGAAGACTATTTCTTGAAGACTACAGCTAGGAATTTCATATTGGAGATTTGCTTCTACAATCAAAGCAAGATTCAACGATTCAACAATTCAACGACAAATTTCTAGACTTGAATTCTGCATCTAAATTTCTTAGACCACGATCTGTAAGTTCAAGTTACTTTTAGATAAAAACTATAAATTTAATATGGACATGTTGCAAATTGGAATTGGATCTATGTATGTAATTGATTCATATCTATTCTTGTTCATCTTGGATCTTGACTTTTTGGGAATATTGCTTTGAAATCAGTTTGGGCCTATTCACATTGTAAATCAAACTCTTTCATAACATTATCATGCCTATGACGTTGAAACTATTGTTAATGGCCAAGGACTATGACTGTGAACATAAGACTATGCCTATGACTGTGAACATAAGACTATGCCTATGCCTATGACTGTGAACATAAGACTATTGTCTATGACCGTGACTTTGAAACTATTGTGGTTAATTGCCTAAGACTATTATGGTTGATTGTTCATGCCTGTAACACTATGTTGTACACCGAATTGGCATTTTGTTGGACCTCATACCTAGGGTGTGACTTGCTCAGTTTATTCGCTATTATGTACACCAAAACCCTTGGATCCATTATCCTTGTATTTGGCTTGCTTTTGCATGCCTATTCTTTTATGTCAATTTTTATCATGACTATAGCCTTATTTTGCTAGATTTGAAATCCTATTATTTTCTATATGCCGGTGATGCTGTAACTAATTATCTCAAGTTATATCATGTTAGTCTTGTAATCCTTTTTATCGCATTATGCTCGTCCCTTTTTGCCTATCATAGTTTTGATGTTATTCCCTTTATTTCGGGATTTGGATTTATTTATAGTATATATCGATTCACGTTTACGTGCGATAGGAATACGATTTGGGTAGATTAGGCAAAACATGGAATGGTTAGGAACATGAATTATGAACTTGTTAATAGGAAAAACTTGAAACATGAACATTATTATAACTTGAATCTGGATGTGGATATGAAACTTGCCTTGAAAACTTGACACGTAATTGACATGAATCTTGAACATGGACATGACACTGGAATGAACTTGAAAATGGCCAACTCGAGGTTGGATTGAGTTTGCAGTGTAATTCTGCCCGGAACCGACCGGCAAATCCAGTTACTGTAAACAATAGGATCCAATGTGGGTAGTTGGTCATATCGCACTTGAAAACCCGAGGTCAAACTGAGTTGTGGTGTAATTCTGCCCGGAACCGCCCGGCATATCCAGTGACCACAACAACAGGTCTGATGTGAGAGGTTGGGGTGCATTAATGAATTAATGTCACATGATAGGGTTAAGTCATGAACATAAAAGACAACACTTAACCAACTTGATACATGATTCGTAGGGCTAAGTCATGAACTTGAACGACAACACTTAGCCAATTTGACATGATTCGTAGGCGAGTTAAGTCCCGAACTTGAATGACAACACTTAACCAACTTGACATGCTAGACTGATAAGGGTTAAGTCACGAATTTAAATGACAACACTTAACCTATTAGACGAAAACCCTAGTTACGCGGTCCATTTCAGCAGTAACCCACTAGATGTATCATGGTACTCGAGAACTAGACAGGGTGGGGCACGATTACTGGGCTGATTGTAAGTGACTAGAACGACGGCTGTGTTGGTGCGCCATTGTAGGTTCAGGCGGGCTATGGTCGTGCACGTGGTCCGAAGTTGAAAAAGCAGGCATTGGGCATCAGTAGGATTTTCTGTGCATGCTTGATTCGTGTCGGTGGTTGGCACCCTAGGGCTTGATACACCCTATGGTGGACCTAGCACCGGTGACTACATTCGTGATAGGGCCGTATGACACAGACACATGACGAGCTAGAACTTGTAGGGAGCCAATCGATTAGTGGATCGTTCCGTTGGACCTAGTAATGGGTCATTTCATGATGTTGGGCCAAGGGATCATTTCATGGTTAATATTTGACATGGGTTGGGATACTAGTAAGGTCGGTGCAGCGAACCTTGAACATGCGATGCTATACTTGATTTATCATGTTATCTTAGTCTATCTTGCCCATCTTGTCATCATCCTTATGTTTACTTTCAGCTTATACATGTCATGTTACCTTTACCTGTTTTTATGCTGAAAGTCACTAGGACTTACCAGTCTTTATGACTGACCCGTTTCCTTTTTCCTCTTTTTCTTCCGTCCCCCCCCCCCCCAGGTTCTCAGGGAGGAAACTCTAGCACTTAGCTTGGATTTCGCTCACTTTCGATTCAGCTCAAGTACGGTTTGATCTTGAGCTATGCTATGGCTACATTTCTGCTACCTTTGGGGAATTAAGCTACTTTTGTTGTTTTGAGATTATGCTTCTTTATTTATGCAAGACAGAATTTGTTGTAATGGAAAATAATGACTTTGGCTGTTTGGTACTTTGGATGTAAAAGGCTTTGACTCTTTTTGAAAGTAATGAAATTTAGCTCTTGAATCTTCCGCTGTTTTATTTATGTTATGTCTTGTAATATTTCTGTGTTTGTTTACCTCGATAACGCTCCTCCAAAACTAGTGCATTCCCTTTGTGAGTGACCCTAGCAGAGGTGGGGTGTTACAAAACTCGTGAGTGATAATCGCACTTTCAATAGGCACAAATTTTCCTTTCTCAACAGCAAGTTCCCCCTAACCTCGCCCTCTCAGCAACTTTGTATAGCAGTCTCCTTTATTTTCCAACATCTTGCACTCATTCTCATCTAGGAGAGTCTCCATGTGTAGGAATTCATCTATGGCTTCCCCCTGTAGCCTCCGAGCTTCAAACTACAGCAACATTTTCCATGTCTGTGTCATCACTTGGGTATAGTCCTCGGCCAATGAGATTCGGCGGAATTTCAATTCCTTAACATGCATACCTCAAATGTGCTCCTCAAAAGATTCTTTCACCCTGGCCTTGATATCCTTAATCTCATCCCTGAGCTGTTCCGCCTCCCTTTGATGCTCAGCCCTTATTCCATCCAGCGAGCTCAATACCTTTTTTTTACTGGCTTCGGCAGCCTCTTTTTCCTTCTTAGCCACCTCCAGCTGTCTCCTCAACTTAGCATTTTTTTCTCTGAAGCCTTTGAGCCTCTTCAGTCTCGACTTTCAACCTTTGGTTCTCCTTCACCAAGGCCTCGTTGTCTATCTGGAGCCGAAACACTTTCTCCTTTTCTTTAGTAAAACGGTTATCCTCCTTTATTAGCTCCAAGTTCTCCCTCTTAAGTCTTGCATTGTCGGTTGTCACCGAGGCCACAGTGTCTTTACAAATTGTCACGACATGTTGCGACTCTCTCTCCAGCTTCTTATACTTCTCGTCAAGCTCACATGTTTTGGCAATAGAGAAATCATATAAACATGTTGCTCGAATACACAGAAATAAGTACAGCGTAAGGAATTGTCTTACCCAGTAACTCCTCCCATCTCTGGACACTCTACTGCTTGTCTTTGACCAATTGCGTAAGATTTGCAATCTCCACATTCTTATTCCGGATCATCTCCAAGAGATTAGCAGAAACTTCCTAAACTCGTCAACCTAGTAATAAACAGCATACACCTTATGCCACACCATATCGATATCAACTCAGGGAATCGGGTTAATGTCCGGGAACCATTTTATTTCATCGAAGTAGTGCTTCGGAATCTGCTCCCTTACTAGGGTCTTCCTCTGGTTCGTAGTAAGCTCTACAGCATCGGGTTCCTCTAGCAGTTGTCCCTTTTTCTTCGATACCATTTTCTTTCTTTTGTCGGTAAGCGTCAACTCCTTTCCTTTAGAGGAGGTGATGGGCAATAAGGGTGGAACATAATGTGGAATCATTGAGAAAAGTTGCCTGGTGCCTGTGGTAATGTGTCTTGTATCTGTCCCAGATGACCAGGTGAATGGAGGAGGGGATTCAGAACGTCGGGATCGTTCTCTGTAACGATACTCGCTGCCACGGTCGCGAGAGTGTGGGGGGATCATCAAACAAACTAGCATCTCTTATAAAATCTCTGAGGAACCCACTCTTCGACGATAGGTGACTTCCGGACCCTTGGCCTCATCCTCTACCTTCTCTAGCCATTTCACCTGCAAAAGGAACAAATTTAAGATTAGAATCGAACACTCTATGCAACAAACAAATGCTATGTTATGAAGTGTTTATGAGTGTGTGTCCAAAGTGTTCTCTCAACAGACTAGATAACGGTCCGCTTAAATGAGTGATCTCCCCAACGGTAAGCGTTAAGCCCTCTAAACTTGTGCCGCTAGGCCAAGGCAATGGAACGAGTGGGAGCTTATTTAGCTCGTCAAACTTCCCCTCTTTCTCTAGCGAACCGACAGGCTCAGGGGTAGCTACTAGGGACTGCAGCCCGGGCGACACTTCTATCCTCACCTTATCTATCGCAGGCAGGTAGGAGTAGCCGACGAGCCCACGTCTCTAGCAACTTCCTCCTCCCAGCTGGTCTCATCCCCACTGGTTTCCTCCTGAATTTTCACAGCCTTGCGCGGCTTAGACACGACATGAGACACCTTCCTTTTTCGGCCCGGAGTGCTCGCGCCTTAGCTTCCGTTTTTCCATTAAACCGGGCAATGGTCGACCTGATTATTATGCTACCAGCGGGAAGTAAGCCCGCATGATGAAGCCACTCTTGATTCAAAACACACATAGTGGAGCGCGCACTGGCCGGGATGGCCAATAATGACTCAATGTTTTGCTGGTACATAATGCTTGTGGGAGTAAGAGGATTTTTGTTAACAATAAAAGCAAGGTCAATTCAAAGCTGACTACTTAACAAGCTCTAAATACAAAACAAGCAAAGACACTCACTTCCTTCCATCCACCGCCTTGCAAATCCAAGAGGGCAGCGCACAAAAAACATGCCATTCATAAACACGCTCAGCTTACTCCATTCCCCTCAATGAAGCTAGTACTCGGCAGTGCTTCAAGATAATATGGAGAAGGTTGTGTGCTTGGTCTCCTCTTCAGCTGAAAAAGATACCAAATGTCCTCTCCGGTGGGATCATCTATACGTATTCCCTGAAGAGAAAGCAGGCACCCGAAGGGAAGCATACACATTTGGATGAAGCTGCTGTAATAACCCGGAAATCTGGGCCAGTTTAAAAATTTTATTTTGGCAATTTTAGCGAATTTTGATTATTTAAAATGAATTATTTTAAATAATAACGACGAGAAATTTATTTTGAATAGAATTCGAACGAATATATTTATATAGTTCGTCGTTAGAATATAAATATTTATTTATAAAAGGAATTGAAAATAGCGCGGTAGTTCGATAATTCGATTTCAAAATTCAAATGAACATACCGGGTGCAAAATAAACCGGATTTTAGTGAAACTAAAAATAATAGGATCTAATTGTGAATATCTTTCTAACGAACTCGAAAAATTGAAATTTCATAACGGGAATCAAAAGATATGTCCAGTTGAAAATTCTGAATAGTCGCTATGAAATTCGGGCCCTTAAAAATGGAAATTTTGCAAACGACCTCGGATTTCGACGAAACCACTTTTGTTGGATCCATGATGTCAAGTTATTGCTAGGTTTCAAATTTTATAATTTTTCGAATCAATATGTGAGCGTGGTAAAGGAAAACGTGTTTGACCAGTTTTAGTTGATTTTAATCGACTGGAAAATGGCCATTTTTCCAACGGTCTCAGAATTCGACGAAACTAGTTTTGTTAGGACCGTATCGTCAATACGAAGCTAGAAAATATTTTTCTGGAATTGTTCGAGTTAGTATGTGGCCCCGGTAAATTGAAATGTACGTTCAAATTCAATATATAGAGTTATATGTTGACTTTGACGGAAACTGATCGAAACAGTCGAATCAGCTTGCGATACATATCCCATTGTGTTCGGAATGGGGGTAATTAGCTAAGGACGACAAGCGGTGGGTCTCGTTTCGAGGTCGAAATAAAAACTTACTTTTTGGATTAAAATAAAATAAAAATATATATATATTTATATAAAAAGCCCCCCCCCCCTCATCTCCCTCTTCTCTCTCTCCCCTACCGTTCATTCCCAAAATCAAAAAAGAAAAGAAAGAACGGATCGCGCCGCCGCCCTGGGCCCTCGAGCCACCGCCGAGCCTCACGCCCCCCCCTCCACCTGCGCCGCCGGAGATCGACCCCCCCTTCCTGCTGAGTCGCGATTACCCCCCCCCCCTCCCTTTTCCCTGCTGAGTCGCGACAACCCCCCCCCTTTCCCTGTTGAGACGCGCACGCCCCCCCTCGTCACTTAGGCGACGCCCCTCCTTCCACCACCCCCCTTCCTCCGCGCCTCCTCCTCCGTTCCCTACCCCTTCCCCGACCGCAGCTCTGACCAGTGAGCCCTCCTCCCCCTTCGAACAGCAAAGTAAATTTTTAATTTATTTTGTATAGTTAAAAATTGGATTTTTATTTATCTATTAACATTGATTTATCCGATTGTTTTTCTTATCATATGAAAGCATGAATTCAAATAAAAATACAATCTTTATGGGAGAAAAATAAAAATTTTAGCAAAGTAAAAGTATATATATTTTTTTTTTATGTGAAGATAGCGAAGTAAAAATTCGATTTTTATATATTGAATAGCAAAGTAAAAAATTCGATTTTTATATATTGAATAGCGAAGTAAAAATTCGATTTTTATATATTGAATAGCAAAGTAAAAATTCGATTTTTATATATTGTATAGCAAAGTAAAAACTCGATTTTTATATATTGAATAGCGAAGTAAAAACTCGATTTTTATATATTGAATAGCGAAGTAAAAACTCGATTTTTATATATTGAATAGCGAAGTAAAAATTCGATTTTTATATATTGAATAGCAAAGTAAAAATGTGATTTTTTTATATATGTAGAGAATACGGGCAGAGAAAGTGACAAGAGGCAAGAACGACGAAGATTTCTACCTAAGAAGAGTCGTGGCGTTAGATTAGCTATTCTGTGAGAACTTCTCACCTTTTAATTTTGTTTTTCTAGTTAAAATATATACTAGGATGTAGACGGTGTTTAGTAGCACCCGACACCCGTCGTCCACAGACCATGGACGGCTTGTATGCTTGTTTGTATGATTTTGATGTGTAGTTGATTGTGTGTTTGTGATGTGAAATGAAATAAAATATTTATATAGTTAAAAATAGAATTTTAATGTGTATATGAAATGAAATAAAAATAAACAGATCGGACGATTTGTTTATATACACACATTTGACTGATATTGATTGGGACGATAAATTTTACACATCGCCCAACTGCACAAATAAAATCTGTGTTTGATTGTTTGAAACCCCACACGGGTATTGGGATGATATTTGGCGTACACTAATCCCGATTGTTTAGTTGTATGTCGATCGATTGATTGACAGGCTGTTATAAGCGTTGAATATTTATATTTGATGCTTATACAGTGTAGAATGCACTTTGGATGATGGTTGATTATTCATCGTTGTTATTGTATACATGTGTTGCAGAAAATCCATATAATTAACATTATATGGTAATTGATTGGGCCTCATTCCAGTTTTGAAAAAGAAATATTTGAATAGAAATATTTGAAAAAGAAATATTTGAATAGAAGTATTTGAAAAAGAAATATTTGAATAGAAATTTTTGAAATAGAAATATTTGAAATAGAATATTTGAAACTAGAAACATATGAAGTCGTGTTGATTAGATTGACGCCATTTTGACGTGAACGATATTTATATCGATTTTATTCATTTTATAATGAATATCGAAAGTGATTTCAAAATCTGATATTTTGAAAGGAATTGAAATTCGAATTGAAATTAAATATAAATGAATTCGAATTGAAATTGAATATAAATGAATTCGAATTGAAATTGAATTGAATTGAAAACGAACTGAAATTGAATTAGAAATCAATTAGAATTGAAATTGATTTGAAATGAATTTAAAACGAATTTATATTGGAATATTCAATTTTGATTTGAAATTAATATGAAGTTGAAACCGTTTTGAAAATGAATTGAAAACGATTTATAAAGCACGTTTTGAATTGAGATCGACGAAGTATATATTATATATATTATATATATAATATAACGGCCTGAATAGAACGCGCCGTGCCGCGGCAGTTCGCGAATTTCGACCATTGACTTCGAATGGATATTGCGGGAGATCCGACCGTCGGATTCTCCTAAAACTGGAACCATTGGGTTCGTATCGAAAAGAGCTTTTTAACGACTATTAGAAATTTGAAATCTAACGTTGGATTTGGAGATACGTCCAAATCAAATTTCGAAAAGGTCGATGTAAGTGCAGTTCGATGGCCATTGATGGAAATCGACTTTAAGGGCCTTAATAAAATTATTAAAAATAGTAATAATTTGTGTAAAATCATAAGAAATGATTTGTGAAGAATTGGGATGAAAAACTCCATATTTGAAAAGATAAAAATAGATTTTTATCGAAATGAACTAGTTTTGAACTAGAATTATAATTCTATTTATTTTTAAATAAATAAATTGAATTTGAAATGGTTTTGAAAATAACCAGAATTTCCAATGATTGCATTGGAATGGATTTGAATCGAAATTGTCTTCGGAATATTTCGATGTTGGATTTCATGATTATACAAATGTTATGGAAATTTGAAAGATATAGATATATATATCGTTATTTCCAATACGATATCTGTTGGTCGTAGAATTTGATATTGAATATAAGCCGATATATTTTCTATTCAGAGCCTTGTATTTAATATCAAATGTGATTTGGGTTTGTCGTGAATGGTGTCTTGACTAACACTGTTCTTGAACCCAGTTGAGAAAAGATTAAATCTTTTTATTTAGATTTAATGAAGTGTACCAATTAAATAATATTTAATTGGAAATTGAATTCGAATTGATTCTTGGGTTTATCGTGAACAGTGTTTTATATAACACTTGTTCTTTAACCCGATAATTAATGAAATGTGATTTTGGGTTGTCGTGAACGGTATCTTCAATAATACTGTTCTTAGACCCCAAGGAGTTAAGAAAATCAGAAACTAACTGGAGGTTAGTTAAGTTGAATGGTTTCAGAGTTATTGATCTGATGTTGGTTTCGGCCTTCGGGGTTAATACTTAGGGAATTACTCACTTGCTAATTTACAGTTAGGGACTGATTGAAATGTGATGTGATTTTGGGTTTATCGTGAACCGTGTTTTAAATGACACTGATTCTTTAACCCAGTCACAGATTAAAACTAAGTGGAGTTTTAATGAATCTTTAATTAGATTGAAATGATCGAGAATGGAGTATCACCAGTTTTGCTCCAGGCGATAGTTAAATCTTTAATTAGATTTGAACGTGAAATGGTAATTAAATTTACCGATAATACCGTGGTGTTAGATATGAAGTATTACCAGTTTTACTTCATGGGATGAATAGGTTGGGTTTGGGAAATTAAAACAAATGATTACTTCGGTAAGGTTCGTTAATCCCGACTAGTTGAATCGATATTCAGAGGAAGATTAAAGAATAAATTCTAGGAATTTATCTTTGATAAAGTTAATGGGAACCTTTCCCTATGAATGTGAAATTTAGAAACTAACTGTTGGTTAGCTAAGCAGAATGGTTTTCTGGATATTGATCTGATAATGGTTTCGGCCTTCGGGGTTAATATTTGGGGTATTCTCTTGATTAATTTACGGTTAGTGACTGATGAATTGGAATGAGGCGTATGTTGTGTTTGTGTAACACTTGTTTATAATATACGCGAGTTATTCAGAAAGACCAGGTTTATCCCATTCTGAATAACTGATACGACGATAAGTCGAAGATGAAGACGGTGGTCGAAGACCGGAGGTCTTCACGTCATTTGGGTGATTACTGATGATCTTGATTGGGATGTACACCCAAGAAGATGGAAACAGTTGGTGATCGTCCAGACGTACTTGGAGATCGATGGATATGCGGGGTACTAGGTGCCTCCGGTTTCGTTCAGACCCAGAACGAACTTGTAAATGGACTGTGTGTCTGACATTTGATTTTAGTCTGTGTGATTGATTTCTATTAAATATATATCTGTTTGGCGGCGGAGAATTTATTCTCTTGCTTAACGATCTTCTCTGAGACGTACAAGCTCAGGGGTTATATACAGATGGATATCAAACGCATAGAGTGAATTGCCTGTGTGGCATGCCTAAGATGCAAATGATCAAGGCTTCTGTTGAAAAGCAAAGTCTTGTGGTTGATGATCAAAGCACCGCCTGTGTGGCATAGCTTTGTGTAACGTTAATTCGCGAGCCTCACACCCCGGTTGTGAACAAGAAACGGGAGAGGACCTCAGGGAGGGCATGCGTTTCCTTCTAGCTAGGGTGGTGTCAGTGACCTACCAGCCCTGACATTTATATATTTTTCATCTGTGTGGTTGTTGCTATTGCGAGGCGCCTCGGTTAGATCGGACGATCCGGGTCCGATGGAGCCATTCGTTGGCTCATTTACGCCCCAAAGGGCGGGGAAACGTAGTGTTCAGGCATTTTAATCCACATCGGTGGACCGGCCCTGTCGCTCCAAGGCTTGACTGAGTACTTGCCTGAGACATGGGCTAGATTGTCTCAAATCGATAGAGGACGATCCCTGGCCTCGGTTCACAGACGGAAATCCAATTTCCAAATACGTGACATTTGCGGTTTTATTTGTAGAGCCTAGTATGGCGACATGATATATGGTACCCATGCCGTCTATGATTGATACTTATGATTTGAAATTGTTTTATACACTATGCACTTCTAATAGTATCAAATGATTTGTTTTAAACGTACTAAGCATATTTGGCTATTATAAGGGAAAACCCTATCCCCCGGTTTGCGTTGCATTGTGTGATGGGAACTGGGTCTTATAATAGCTTCATTTTTCCTTATTTAGCATTGCGTTGTTTGTTTTATGCACTGGTGTTCTTGGGAGGAAACCCGTTCCGTGTTAGCGGCGTGGTCCCTTGATTTACATAACTTTAAAATAAAGATTAATAACTGTTTTAGTTCTCACACCAGTCCCAAGACTGACCTGGAGTTTATTGTTTTAACCTAAACTCTAGGTGCCCTTATTTTGACACGGGCAGCTAGTAGTTTTGGTTTTGCAGATTTATATTCATAGGATCCTGGTTTACAGCTGGAACGATATCTGGAAAGCTTTGTATCCGTATATCTCTTCTAGTTGTGTATTGTATTATTTTCCGCTGCTATATAATGTATTGTAATCTCTGATATTTTTCTGTGTAATATTTATTCATTTATACTCTGTATATTCGTGTAATCTGATGCATTGTTGTAATAACAATGAAATGTTCTTCCGTCTGCATTCTATTTTGTCGTGTTCTCAAAACAATTCGTTCTTTCTCTTCTCTTCGGAGACCGGGGAAGTTCGGGTCGTTTCAGCGTGGTATCAGAGCTTTGGTTTACAAAGCTCAGAGAACAAGGCACGTTAGAACCGTACGAAAGAATTCATCAGAAATTGGATTAGCAATATCCAATGGGGATGACTCGTTAAAGATGGGATCAATAGTATCCTAGAACGAGTGTGAAGAGTATATTTTTAAAAAATGAAAACAATTTTGTTTTGAAATTTAAACCATTTCATATGTATTTGAATATTTATTCTATATTGATTTGGACAATCCGATATATACAGATTTTGCATATGCGTCTTGCAAACGTGTATTCGAAGTTTTAATATACTGGATGGATATAGAATCATACTCTAGTTGCCCGGGGATAATTCTGGTGATGGGGCACTATCGCCAGTATTTATTTTCGAGTGACGAAAGTGAGATTTCTATATTTCCATTAGACTGGTGTGAGAACCAAAATTAGATAGGGCCTATTGTTGTGATTTGGCATCAAAAATCTGATTTTTTACTATATATCAAAGTTATGAATTTGAAATGATAATCCACTAATTGATTGATGTTTGTGTTGTTTGGTTATTTGTTTGAAAATTTTGAACCATTACGCCTAATTGAGCCAAAAAGTGGATTATATTGGAAATTTGTCGCATTTGCTTGCATATACATGTACTTACATTGAACAGGCCATAGCAAGCAGGCTAGAGCAGAGAATAAAATTTGTTTGCCCGACAAATAGGTACATGTTTACTATAATTTACAGTTTTGTTTGGGTGATGATGATTTTATGAGCCGATTGGCTAGCCGCTTGGCTTTTTCTTTTTCTTTTTGAGATCAGAAGGCCTGTATGTCAATTTCAGGATTTTCCCGTGCTCCCGGTGCAGGGGAGGTAATGGCGAAATTTTTCGAAAATTTAGGGTGTTAGCCAAATTTTTGAAAAGTTCCTAGAAACTGAAAAGTTGAAGAACTTAAGCCTTAGTCAAAACAAAGAAAGTTGAGTTGGTTTTTAAAACAACTTTCGGCTTTGTTCCTTTTCGGGGATGAAAAGTTTTAAGTGGGGGAGATTGTAATAACCCGGAAATCTGGGCCAGTTTAAAATTTTTATTTTGGCAATTTTAGCGAATTTTGATTATTTAAAATGAATTATTTTAAATAATAACGACGAGAAATTTATTTTGAATAGAATTCGAACGAATATATTTATATAGTTCGTCGTTAGAATATAAATATTTATTTATATTTATAAAAGGAATTGAAAATAGCGCGGTAGTTCGATAATTCGATTTCAAAATTCAAATGAACATACCGGGTGCAAAATAAACCGGATTTTAGTGAAACCAAAAATAATAAGATCTAATTGTGAATATCTTTCTAACGAACCCGAAAAATTGAAATTTCATAACGGGAATCAAAAGATATGTCCAGTTGAAAATTCTGAATAGTCGCTATGAAATTCAGGCCCTTAAAAATGGAAATTTTGCAAACGACCTCGGATTTCGACGAAACTACTTTTGTTGGATCCGTGATGTCAAGTTATTGCTAGGTTTCAAATTTTATAATTTTTCGAATCAATATGTGAGTGTGGCAAAGGAAAACGCGTTTGACCAGTTTTAGTTGATTTTAATCGACTAGAAAATGGCCATTTTTCCAACGGTCTCAGAATTCGACGAAACTAGTTTTGTTAGGACCGTATCGTCAATACGAAGCTAGAAAATATTTTTCTGGAAATTTTCGAGTTAGTATGTGGCCCCGGTAAATTGAAATGTACGTTCAAATTCAATATATAGAGTTATATGTTGACTTTGATGGAAACTGATCGAAACAGTCGAATCAGCTTGCGATACATATCCCATTGTGTTTGGAATGGGGGTGATTAGCTAGGGACGACAGGCGGTGGGTCTCGTTTCGAGGTTGAAATAAAAACTTACTTTTTGGATTAAAATAAAATAAAAATATATATATTTATATAAAAAGCCCCCCCCCCTCATTTCCCTTTTCTCTCTCTTCCCTACCGTTCATTCCCAAAATCAAAAAAAAGAACGGATCGCGCCGCCGCCCTGGGCCCTGAGCCACCGCCGACCCTCACGCACCCCCCCCCACCTGCGCCGCCGGAGATCGACCCCCTTCCTACTGAGTCGCGACTACCCCCCTCCTTTTCCCTGCTGAGTCGCGACAACCCCCCCCCCCCACCCACCCCACCTTTTCCCTGCTGAGACGCGCACGCCCCCCCCTCGTCACTTAGCCGACGCCCCTCCTTCCACCACCCCCCTTCCTCCGCGCCTCCTCCTCCATTCCCTACCCCTTCCCCGACCGCAGCTCTGACCAGTGAGCCCTCCTCCCCCTTCGAACAGCAAAGTAAGTTTTTAATTTATTTTGTATAGTTAAAAATTGGATTTTTATTAATCTATTAACATTGATTTATCCGATTGTTTTTCTTATCATATGAAAGCATGAACTCAAATAAAAATACAATCTTTATGGGAGAAAAATAAAAATTTTAGCAAAGTAAAAGTATATATATATATATATATATATTTTTATGTGAAGATAGCGAAGTAAAAATTCGATTTTTATATATTGAATAGCGAAGTAAAAAATTCGATTTTTATATATTGAATAGCGAAGTAAAAATTCGATTTTTATATATTGTATAGCGAAGTAAAAACTCGATTTTTATATATTGAATAGCGAAGTAAAAACTCGATTTTTATATATTGAATAGCGAAGTAAAAACTCAATTTTTATATATTGAATAGCGAAGTAAAAATTCGATTTTTATATATTGAATAGCAAAGTAAAAATGTGATTTTTTATATATGTAGAGAATACGGGCAGAGAAAGTGACAAGAGGCAAGAACGACGAAGATTTCTACCTAAGAAGAGTCGTGGCGTTGGATTAGCTATTCTGTGAGAAGTTCTCACCTTTTAATTTTGTTTTTCTAGTTAAAATATATACTAGGATGCAGACGGTGTTTAGTAGCACCCGACACCCGTCGTCCACAGACCATGGACGGCTTGTATGCTTGTTTGTATGATTTTGATGTGTAGTTGATTGTGTGTTTGTGATGTGAAATGAAATAAAATATTTATATAGTTAAAAATATTTTATAGTTAAAAATAGAATTTTAATGTGTATATGAAATGAAATAAAAATAAACAGATCGGACGATTTGTTTATATACACACATTTGACTGATATTGATTGGGACGATAAATTTTACACATCGCCCAACTGCACAAATAAAATCTGTGTTTGATTGTTTGAAACCCCACACGGGTATTGGGATGATATTTGGCGTACACTAATCCCGATTGTTTAGTTGTATGTCGATCGATTGATTGACAGGCTGTTATAAGCGTTGAATATTTATATTTGATGCTTATACAGTGTAGAATGCACTTTGGATGATGGTTGATTATTCATCGTTGTTATTGTATACATGTGTTGCAGAAAATCCATATAATTAACATTATATGGTAATTGATTGGGCCTCATTCCAGTTTTGAAAAAGAAATATTTGAATAGAAATATTTGAAAAAGAAATATTTGAATAGAAGTATTTGAAAAAGAAATATTTGAATAGAAATATTTGAAATAGAATATTTGAAAATAGAAACATATGAAGCCGTGTTGATTAGATTGACGCCTTTTTGACGTGAACGATATTTATATCGATTTTATTCATTTTATAATGAATATCGAAAGTGATTTCAAAATCTGATATTTTGAAAGGAATTGAAATTCGAATTGAAATTAAATATAAATGAATTCTAATTGAAATTGAATACAAATGAATTCGAATTGAAATTGAATTGAATTGAAAACGAACTGAAATTGAATTAGAATTCAATTAGAATTGAAATTGATTTGAAATGAATTTAAAACGAATTTATATTGGAATGTTCAATTTTGATTTGAAATTGAATATGAAGTTGAAACCGTTTTGAAAATGAATTGAAAATGATTTATAAAGCACGTTTTGAATTGAGATCGACGAAGTATATATTATATATATAATATAACGGCCTGAATAGAACGCGCCGCGCCGCGGCAGTTCGCGAATTTCGACCATTGACTTCGAATGGATATTGCGGGAGATCCGACCGTCGGATTCTCCTAAAACCGGAACCGTTGGGTTCGTATCGAAAAGAGCTTTTTAACGACTATTATAAATTTGAAATCTAACGGTTGGATTTGGAGATACGTCCAAATCAAATTTGGAAAAGGTCGCTTTAAGTGCAGTTCGATGGCCGTTGATGGAAGTCGACTGTACGGGCCTTAATAAAATTATTAAAAATAGTAATAATTTGTGTAAAATCATAAGAAATGATTTGTGAAGAATTGGGATGAAAAACTCCATATTTGAAAAGATAAAAATAGATTTTTATCGAAATGAACTAGTTTTGAACTAGAATTATAATTCTATTTATTTTTAAATAAATAAATTGAATTTGAAATGGTTTTGAAAATAACCAGAATTTCCAATGATTGCATTGGAATGGATTTGAATCGAAATTGTCTTCGGAATATTTCGATGTTGGATTTCGTGATTATATAGATGTTATGGAAATTTGAAAGATATAGATATATATATCGTTATTTCCAATACGATATCTGTTGGTCGTAGAATTTGATATTGAATATAAGCCGATATATTTTCTATTCAGAGCCTTGTATTTAATATCAAATGTGATTTGGGTTTGTCGTGAATGGTGTCTTGACTAACACTGTTCTTGAACCCAGTTGAGAAAAGATTAAATCTTTTTATTTAGATTTAATGAAGTGTACCAATTAAATAATATTTAATTGGAAATTGAATTCGAATTGATTCTTGGGTTTATCGTGAACAGTGTTTTATATAACACTTGTTCTTTAACCCAATAATTAATGAAATGTGATTTTGGGTTGTCGTGAACGGTATCTTCAATAATACTGTTCTTAGACCCCAAGGAGTTAAGAAAATCAGAAACTAACTGGAGGTTAGTTAAGTTGAATGGTTTCAGAGGTATTGATCTGATGTTGGTTTCAGCCTTCGGGGTTAATACTTAGGGAATTGCTCACTTGCTAATTTACAGTTAGGGACTGATTGAAATGTGATGTGATTTTGGGTTTATCGTGAATCGTGTTTTAAATGACACTGATTCTTTAACCTAGTCACAGATTAAAACTAAGTGGAGTTTTAATGAATCTTTAATTAGATTGAAATGATCGAGAATGGAGTATCACCAGTTTTGCTCCAGGCGATAGTTAAATCTTTAATTAGATTTGAACGTGAAATGGTAATTAAATTTAACGATAACACCGTGGTGTTAGATATGAAGTATTACCAGTTTTACTTCATGGGATGAATAAGTTGGGGTTGGGAAATTAAAACAAATGATTACATCGGTAAGGTTCGTTAATCCCGACTAGTTGAATCGATATTCAGAGGAAGATTAAAGAATAAATTCAAGGAATTTATCTTTGATAAAGTTAATGGGAACCTTTCCCTATGAATGTGAAATTTAGAAACTAACTGTCGGTTAGCTAAGCAGAATGGTTTTCTGGATATTGATCTGATAATGGTTTCGGCCTTCGGGGTTAATATTTGGGGAATTATTCTCTTGATTAATTTACGGTTAGTGACTGATGAATTGGAATGAGGCGTATGTTGTGTTTGTGTAACACTTGTTTATAATATACGCGAGTTATTCGGAAAGACCGGGTTTATCCCATTCTGAATAACTGATACGACGATAAGTCGAAGATGAAGACGGTGGTCAAAGACCGGAGGTCTTCACGTCGTTTGGGTGATTAATGATGATCTTGATTGGGATGTACACCCAAGAAGATGGAAACAGTTGGTGATCGTCCAGACGTACTTGGAGATCGATGGATATGCGGGGTACTAGGTGCCTCCGGTTTCGTTCAGACCCAGAACGAACTTGTAAATGGACTGTGTGTCTGACATTGGATTTTAGTCTGTGTGATTGATTTCTATTAAATATATATCTGTTTGGTGACGGAGAATTTATTCTCTTGCTTAACGCCCTTCTCTGAGACGTACGAGCTCAGGGGTTATATACAGATGGATATCAAACGCATAGAGTGAATTGCCTGTGTGGCATGCCTAAGATGCAAATGATCAAGGCTTCTGTTGAAAAGCAAAGTCTTGTGGTTGATGATTAAAGCACCGCCTGTGTGGCATAGCTTTGTGTAACGTGAATTCGCGAGCCTCACACCCCGGTTGTGAAACAGAAACGGGAGAGGACCTCAGGGAGGGCATGCGTTTCCTTCTAGCTAGGGTGGTGTCAGTGACCTACCAGCCCTGACATTTATATACTTTTCACCTGTGTGGTTGTTGCTGTTGCGAGGCGCCTCGGTTAGATCGGACGATCCGGGTCCGATGGAGCCATTCGTTGGCTCATTTACGCCCCAAAGGGCGGGGAAACGTAGTGTTCAGGCATTTTAATCCACATCGGTGGACCGGCCCTGTCGCTCCAAGGCTTGACTGAGTACTTGCCTGAGACATGGGCTAGATTGTCTCGAATCGGTAGAGGACGATCCCTGGCCTCGGTTCACAGACGGAAATCCAATTTCCAAATACGTGACATTTGCGGTTATATTTGTAGAGCCTAGTATGGCGACATGATATATGGTACCCATGCCGTCTATGATTGATACTTATGATTTGAAATTGTTTTATACACTATGCACTTCTAATAGTATCAAATGATTTGTTTTAAATGTACTACGCATATTTGGCTATTATAAGGGAAAACCCTATCCCCCGACTTGCGTTGCATTGTGTGATGGGAACTGGGTCTTATAATAGCTTCATTTTTCCTTATTTAGCATTGCGCTGTTTGTTTTATGCACTGGTGTTCTTGGGAGGAAACCCGTTCCGTGTTAGCGGCGTGGTCCCTTGATTTACCTAACTTTAAAATAAAGAATAATAACTGTTTTAGTTCTCACACCTGTCCCAAGGCTGGCCTGGAGTTTATTGTTTTAACCTAAACTCTGGGTGCCCTTATTTTGACACGGGCAGCTAGTAGTTTTGGTTTTGCAGATTTATATTCACAGGATCCTGGTTTATAGCTGGAACGATATCCGGAAAGCTTTGTATCTGTATATCTCTTCTAGTTGTGTATTGTATTATTTTCCGCTGCTATGTAATGTATTGTAATCTCTGATATTTTTCTGTGTAATATTTATTCATTTATACTCTGTATATTCGTGTAATCTGATGCATTGTTGTAATAACAATGAAATGTTCTTCCGTGTGTGTTCTATTTTGTCGTGTTCTCAAAACAATTCGTTCTTCCTCTTCTCTTCGGAGACCGGGGAAGTTCGGGTCGTTTCAGCTGCGTAGGTGCCAAGCGAAAATAGTGAAGTATATCCCAAATAAAGTTGTTTGTCGGGGGAACTCACCCATAAGTACACACATGTATGTTCCAGTTAGTGAACCTTTTAGAAGGTGCATGAGCCCTGTTGCCTTCTTGAGGCACACGAAACATCTCCCTGGGGAATACCAGATCGTATCGCCATACGCCTTACCATCATTTTATCCATATGCGAGGCCACCGAATCCGGAGGATTCTCAAGTATAACCGCCCCCGCCATCATATCTGGCGCCTCCAGAGTACTTTTGTAACACCCCGTAATTTTAAAACAATACATAAGAGATAATTAAAGAATAAATAATTATCAAAAGAAGAATTAAATGAAACGGGTTACGCCATTGCGTTCGTCTCAGAATTCTTCTTGGAATAGAGTCCAAGTTTGCGTAAATCGGACTTCGTATGAAGAAGTTATGGCCTTCAGAAGATTCAACAAAAATTCAGAATTTACATAGAAAAATACCCAGGTAGGTCGACCTGGGGGTCGACCTACTCAGGGAGGTCAACCTGGGGGTCGACCTGGGTCATAGATCGACCAGGGGGTCGACCTCCTCCCCACAGGTCGACCTATTTTGGCCCAGATCCGAATTTCTTTGGCTTGTGACGTGGTTTTGGCTGTTCTGATGGTCCAAATTGGTTCTAGGTTGATATCTAAGGCCCTAAACACTTCTGTTCTCCTATAAATACATCCCTAAGCCAAAACCTAAATCTCTTACATTATTCTCTAGCCTCCATTGCTCTCTCCTTCTCTAAAAATAAATCAATGGCGTCGCTACTCTGTTGAAACCTAAGCTAGAACTAGTACTTCTTCTTCTTCCAATCTGAATAGGATTAAAAAGAACAATTAGTATACATCAATGGCGAGCAATTCGGTTTCAGAATACAGATTTCAGAAAACAAGACTTGCCTTGTTTTGTAAGATCACGATTACTTTCATATTTAGACAACCAATTATAGTATGGACATGGAATAAAATGAATTTGGACCTATGCTTGATTTTCTATTTGGATCTATTCTTAGCCTTTGTGAATCTATGACTTTGGGTTGCTTCTTATTGATCAAATCAAACCTAAGTTGTCGAACCTAGTTTATTATTCAAGCCTTTTATGTCCATAATATTGTTCATAGTCAGATCTATATGCCTGCAATGATTCTAAATTAGTTTATTCAGTTATGCTGTAATTCTATTAGATCTGTAATTCTTGTGTTTTGGGACTATCATCTTATGCCAGTTCTTATGCCTATCATTGCCATATTATTCCTATTTGTTCCTTTTTATTTGTGAATCTAGATTGACCTATAATCTATGTTGAATCGCGATATACGTACGATGGGAATACGGGGAAGGTTTGGGTTATTGGGGGCATAAACATGAGATTGACAATATTGGCATAACATAATTGGGGAAAGTAACTGAACATAACATATTTAGTGAAATGGTTGGGCAAAACTTGTAATTGACATTGGGGCGTTGTTATCATTATAACTGCAAGTTTGGGTTAGTTGGCTTGTAAACCAAGTTTTGTCCATACACTGTAAACTAGAATATTAAAACTAGATTGGGCTTAACTATTGATTTGGAACGCCAAATATATGACATAGTGATTTTGGGAATGACTTTTATTGCAAGTTTGGTAAGACGGGGTATAGCCTATTTTGATTAATAACTTGAAATTTCATGACATCTTTGGCTCATAACCATGTAAATGGTTTATGGCATGTAACGGTATAATTTATATGAACATGATTTAGAAGGAAAGTGGGCCATGACAATAATTGATTTATAATTTACATAAAAATATGAACGATAAACATGAAAATTACATGGCATAGATTGGTTCATGAAATGGTATATTTAGTACACCATTAATTGTGAGCATAAGTAAAAGGACAATTATGGCATAATTAAATTGGGAATAATTTACATGTAGAATTTGTCATAAATAAGAAATATGTAAATTGTAGGAAAGATGAATATGCCTAACCCGAGGTTAGATTGAGTTGTGGTGTAAAACTGCCCGGAACCGCCCGGCTGTCCAGTAACCACAATAATACATATCTAATGTGGGAGGTTAGGGCATTGAGCCCAATAAGAGCGCGAGGTTAGACTGACTTGCGGTGTAAAACTGCCTGGAACCGACCGGCACATCCAGTGACCGCAACAATACTTGTCTAATGTGAGTGGCTGGTGCTTTAATGAATGAATTAATGCTATTAACACATGCTAAGTATGGGAGGGTTAGGATAATTGATACTTAACCAATATGACATATGGGTGTGTTAAGTTAAACATGAATGGACAAAGGATACCTAACCAACAAGACATGATATAGGGTAGGGTTAAGTTAACTAAGAGAACACTTAACCATTATAACATGTTAACTAAACAGATGATAGGGTTAAGTTAACTAAAGTAACACTTAACCAAAATATATAATGACTTGTGGTAGGGTTAAGTAACACAAGAGGATACACTTAACCAATATATAATGACATGTGGTGGGGTTAAGTAATACAAGAGGAAAACACTTAACCAATTATATAACACGATGTATGGGAAGGGTTAAGTTAACACGAGAGGGCAACACTTAACCAATATAACATGATTTGAGGTAGGGTCAAGTTAACACCAGAAGGAAACACTTAACCAACATGACAAGATGAGTGGGTGGGTTAAGTTAACTTGAATTAATTAATGACACTTGACCAATATAACTTGATGAACGAATGGGGTTAAGTTAAATGGGAAATACTTAACCAATTTAACCTGATGAATGAACAGGGTTAAGTTAATAAATCACACTTAACTAATCCAACATAATAAGTGAGAAAGGTTAAGTTAATAAGAAACACTTAACCAACTTGGCATGACGAGTAGGAGGGTTAAGTACATGTCGGGTTGGCGGGTATTATTAGTAAATATACAGGCCCACAAAACTTAACCATTATATAAACATGCTTGAATCCGTGGGAAGGTTAAGTACACGTCGGGTTGGTAGGTAATATTAGTAAATATATAGGCCCAAAAATCTTAACCATTATATAAACATGCTTGAATCCATGGGAAGGTTAAGTATACGTCGGGTTGGTGGGTAATATTAGTAAATATAGGCCCACAAAACTAAACCATTATATAAACATGCTTGAATCGGTGGGAGGGTTAAGTACATATCGGGTTGGTGGGTAATATTAGTAAATATAGGCCCACAAACTTAACCAGTAGGAAACCCTAGTAAGGGGACCCATTTCAGCAGTAACCCACATAGATGTATCACGGTACCCTGAGCTAGGCAGGATGGGGCACGATTATTGGTCTGATTATAAGCGGTCAAAACAACGGCAGGGGGTACGTCAGTGTAGGTTCCGACGGTTTACGGGCATGCACGTACTCCGGAGTGGGAAAAAGCAGGCATTGGGTACCAGTAGTTATACACTGTGCATCTTGATTCGTGTCGGGTCGCTATCATAAGGATTGATACACCTTATGGTGGGACCAGCATAGGGTATCTACACGCAAGAGGGGGCCGATTGACACAGACACATGGAACATTTGTACAAGTAGGGAGCCGATCGATAGGGTAGTAAGGGTACATCTAACATCTTCATGGCAATTAGGCTGATTGAGGTGGAATCCTCATAATAGATGTACACCTGAAGGCTACCACAATTGCGGGGATTGGGATCACGTTGTAATATTATCCTTTTTACAGATTACTAGTTGGGACACTCGTTAGGTGGTGCAAAGATATAGAAATCAGAATAACAGGGTAGTAGCGAAGCAGAGAATAGTTAACATGCAATGTTATACTTAGTTTATCTTGCCTGTTGCTTATCCTGTGTATCCTATGTTCCTTATCATCATGCTTATGTCTTTATTTGGTTTAATTCATGTCATGTTGTTCTTGCTTGTTCATATGATGAAAGTAGCTGGACTCACCAAACTTATGTCTGACCTAGTTTTGTTTCGCCTCTTTTCTTCCGTCCCCCCCCCCCCGTCCCCCCCACCCCAGGTTCTCAGGGAGGAAACACTTCTGCTTAGCTTGGATTACTTGTTGATTCAAGATCATCATGTATTGCTTTGGATTTAGTCTCATTTCAGCTTTGGCTTGCTTTACTCTGTTGGGGAATAAATCGTTGTTATTTTTATGCTTCTTTTATACTTGGAAGTTTTTGAATCAAGACAGAAGTACTATGTATTGTTTTTAAGACAACTGTTGTAAAATATTGACCGAACCACATTGTTTATAAAATGACTTTATTTTCCGCTGCTTTATTTATATGTCTTGTAATTTATCTGCATCTTTTACCTAAAATGCTCCATCGAAATTAAGGCATTCCCTTTGTGAGTGACCTTAACAGAGGTTGGGTGTTTCAACTTCCCTCTATAATATCTACGCATAATTCTCCTTCCTGTTCGCCCTTTGTCGTTCCAAGCCTTTCCTTCATGTTAAGCATTTTCGGTGGACCAATCGGTTGGGAAGGAGTGAACTCTCCAGAGGTTTCTAGCTTGTTTTTCCCTAAACTAGTACCACTAGCTGAATTGAATTGGTACGGGGAGTGCTGCGAAGCTTCATCTTTCAGAGTCTGTTGTTTCTTAGATCTCGTTTCCATTATTAGCTATACTTTCAATATAACTACGTTCAACATCACATTTTATAACCTGTACCCCTCGTGTCAGTGTAAGCTAACATGTGCGTGCATTGCAGTGTGATGCTAGTACAATTATAACTCAAAAACTTGGGACACGACGAGGATCACAAGTCCTTGCAACTGTCACTACCATCGTCGTCGACCAACATCGTCGAATTTACATCGATTCGCGGCTATACCATGATTGGAGCCAAGAAAACACTTTCAAAGGTCGATCGTTTAGTCAGATGTTTACGGTCCATGTTTATGCTCTAGCCCTATGTGCAAGGAAAAATGATCGAGCCAATCATGTCTAATGAAGAATATGGTTCAATCGTGTAATGCGGCGGAAACAACGCGAATACGGGAGCAAGTCGTCAAAAGTTCAAGTCCCGAATGGGAAACGCGAAATCTAACAAAAGCGGGGATCGAAGAGCTTGGGCCAGCAAAAAAATTCGTATTCCCTCAGGGATACTAGATTTCGTATCCCTTTAGGGTTAGGAAATTTCGTATCCCCCAAGGGAAATGCAAAATGTAACAAAAGCAGGGCTCGAAGCACTGGGTCCAGATAAAATCCTATCTCCCCAAGGATAAGAGATTTCATATCCCTTCAGGGATATAAAATTTCGTATCCCTCCAGGGTTACGAAATCTTGTATCCGCCTAGGGTTATGAAATCTCATATCCCTTCAGGGTTACGAAATCTCGTATCCCTTCTAGGATACAAAATTTCGTATCCCTCCGAAGATACGAAATTTCATACCCTCTCTAGAAGGATACACATTTCGGTAGCTCAAGCCACAAATTTTGACTCCCCCTTTTTGAAACATCGCAGTCCCCATTCTTCATCTAAACGACATTTCGACTCCCTCTTTCTCCTTCTCGGTCCCTTCTTCCCTGAATCTCCCTCCTCCCAAGTCACGAAACCGAACCCATGCACCCAGTTCGAACTGATATCGATCCCGAGTTCAATTCAAATCCTAATCTCGAGCCTCTCAAACTTCGATCCCGAGTTCGAGAACATATCGTCTTCGAACTCATTTCGAGATTCATCCCCAAGATCGATTAAGGTACCAATGTCGGATATAGCTCGCAACCCGATTCTATGCATTGATATCGAGGACCGATTTCCTGTCCCACCTTTGTATTCGAGTTTGATTCAAAGATTTTTTAGTCCTGAGCTATGGATATGTTAGGTCACGAGCTCGGGAAAAGTAAAAGAAGAGGGGGAAGTGTGGGTAGGATTTGAATTTATAGGGGGAGGGAGATATTGGGCCTAGCCCATCTGCCATTTCGTATCCTACGCAGGAATACAAAATCTCATATCCCCACGTGGTACGAAGTAAAAAAAGAGGGAGAAAATAATATATATTTATATGATAAATAATGTTATATATATACAATGACAAACGCATATACATGTTAAACATACTCACGTATGTATGTTTTCCATGCATATTTTTATGCATCTCGAACGACCATACATTTATAATATTTGTCCATAGTATGTATATGTGTATCCACGTTCATGAAAATAACGAATGAATGAGGATGGAGTCTCCAAGTTTCGAGAAATTTTTGACTCGTAATTCCGACTATGGCCACGTGCACGTGCTTCCGACGTTACGGCAATCGACACCGATTCAATTTTCTAACTAATAGTACTCTCGTAATTTCAGGCGACTCATGAACGTACAGCAAGTAGTCAAATCCATAACCCAATTTTGTTTCTCTAAATCCAACCCGTGTAGTCGTAAACCAACCATGCATTTATAAATCGTACGTTATTTTATTTTCAAACTCCAATTGCATCGTACACAACCACGTGAAAACGAGTGAGCATACACACGAAACTACATCGATGACTCGTTCATGTTACGACGTAAATGAGAGTCGACGACTAACGTTTAAATTCATAAGTAAACATGATTAGACGATCAACAAAAAGCGACAGTTTCAACTGAAAGCACATCATGTCGGGACAAAACGTACTTTGGAGGACAAATGTTAACCGACCTTTTGGTTCGGTTCCCAAAAGTACACTGGGAACTCCAGACTCAACATATCGCGTAGCATTAAAGCCCGAACAGTCGCCAAAACACCAAGGATTCGAGGCCAACAAAAGTCGTGCAAGAGTGAGCCTCAAGTCTCCACAAAATAGTGCATTTAGCACATTTCGTATCCCTCTAGAAACAAGCATTTCATATCCTTTTAGAATGTGTCGCCATCCAATATTTCGTACCCCTCAGCCTGCATGGAAGACATTTCAAATCCCTAGGTCAAGACATTTTGATTCCCTCATCTTGTAACACCCCGCCTCCGCTAGGGTCACTCGCAAAGGAATGCACTAGCTTTAGAGGGGCATTATTGGTAAACATGCACAGAAATATCAGAAGACAGAACATATAACATAGCGGAAGTAAAATCAAACTTTCATAAACATTAATAATTAAGGTCTAAAGCCTTTTACATCAGAGTACATCAAAACCTGTCTTGCAATAATAAAGAAGCATAAAGACTTTTTCATAAATTATTCCCCAAGTAAAAACAGTAAAGTAGCCATAGCCAAGGAAAGTCCAAGCCATCCATGATGACCTTCGAGCAGAAGAAGTCCGAACTAAACAGTAGTATCTCCTCCCTGTAACCTGGGGGGGAAACGGAAGAAAAGAGGCGAAACAAAACGGGTCAGTCAAAAAGACTGAGTAAGCCCTATCTACTATTAGCATAAAAACTAGTAAAGTTAACTGACATGAGAAACTGAGATGAACATAAGCATGATAACAAGATAGATAAGCTAAATCAAAATAACAGGATGAACTACTGAACTCAGATAAACTAAGGTGTCATGATAAATTACGATGTCAAGATAAAACAAGGTATCACATCGTCAGGTTTCTATCAAGTATAATATCCCCAAGATATCTATCACGTATAACGTCCCATGGTATCTATCCTGTACATCTGCTCTGCACCTACCGTACTAGTATCTCAACTGTATCACGTGTTATCCGTGAATGACCCTTACTCAAAAGTTGTGTAATGGTCCATGTCAACCTAGTATATCGCATATATAGGTTACTCAACTCGTATGTTTTGTTCCATGTAAATGTTCAGTCCCTTGCCGTAGACCATACGGGCTTTCCCATGAGATTCTATATTACTTTAACATAGTTCCATGATCCTTAAGATCGGTTTGGACTGTTACCCTAAACCTAGCTAGGGTCTTCCAACATGAATTATCGTCTGTACAACTAGGACTTATGCTACCTAGGGCTACTAGGGATTACGCTTACCTATTGCACGTTTTCGTATCTCGGTTTGGGTTCAACCACCTAGGGCCACTAGGGATTACGCTAACCGCCAACCGTGCCCTTTTTCCCACGCATTCACTGTGAATCGCTTTTCCATGACTGTATGCACATGTATCACATCGTGCCATCCGAGTCCTGTCACAGGGCAAATCAAGAAATACAGGACTCGGTCGGGAGCTTTCGATTTATCTGCCGATGCAGATGCTAAGGTCTGTTTTTCTTATACGTGGCTATGGTCCCACGAGACCCCTCCCTCAACTAGTGAAAGACAAGACAGGATAAATCCTGTATGAGAACACAACACTGGCCAACCCACATCCGAGCCTTACCGCACCCATAATTAGATAGCAATTATGGTCTTTTGTGTGTTCTCTGCCTTTCCGTACGTACACGCTTGACCATAGATGGTAGGTAGCCTGACGAAAATGCTATCTAGGGTACGACCGTGTATCGTCGACTATCCCCTATCCATCCCCGTCTTTAGGTCGCTCGCATAGCAACCAAGGCATACTCTTGGTTCTTCTAACGCAGACCTTAACCTCTCATGAGCCTAGTATAATTACCTGGCAGCTCATAGAGGGATCCCAAGAATATCCTCACGTTCCCCGAAGCCGCTGCTTCGTTACCCAGTTCGCTGGAGCCTTTATCTAAATCAGATACTTGCTCCTACTCGTATACTTAAACGATGACCTACCGTACCAGGTTACTCATCTATCTATGAACTGGTCTAAATTTCCTTGACTAAGAATCATTACTTAGTTATCCTTCAACTAAGGTTTACCACTTAGCCTTATTCCCGTTATCCTTGTTAATTACGGTTACCCACCTAATCCTCCGAATTAGGGTTTATATAACAGATTAAGTGTCACTTAAGTTCATGACTTAATCCCGTCTACAAATCATGTCAAAATTGGCTAAGTATCCAAGTTCGAGACTTAACCCGTCTACAAATCATGTCAAAATTGGCTAAGTATCCAAGTTCGAGACTTAACCCGTCTACAAATCATGTCAAAATTGGCTAAGTATCCAAGTTCAAGACTTAACCCTACAAACCATGCTCAAGTTGGTTAAGTATATATTAACTTGACCCTATCAAATTACTTAGTCAAACCGGTCAAGTGTATTCAAGCGATTCATGACTTAGCCTTATCATGTTTTCACGTTATATTGGTTAAGTATGGGTTAACTTAACCTCCATAAATTCACGAGTTAGATTGGTTAAGTATAGGTCACTTAACCACCTCAAATCATCATGTTAGATTAGTTAAGTGTTTAACTTAACTCCATTAAACTACCAAGTGGGATTAATTAAGTCTAGGCTAACTTAACCCCATCCGATTTCCATGCTTAGACTAGTTGAGTCCAATCTTAACCCCATCCGATTTCCATGTTTAGACTAGTTGAGTCTAATCTTAACCCCATCCATTAACTGTATTTTTCGGTTAAGCGCCATTAAGAAAACTTACTTAACCTTACCAAGTTATCGGATTGGATTGATTAAGTGTTGGTTAACTTAATCCCGTCCACTAGTCGTATAAAAATGGTTAAGTGTCATTAGGCAAATCAAGTTACTTAACCTACCCAACCTTGTCATGTTTTGTTAAGTATCATTAGCCTAATCAAATTACTTAACCCACTTGTCCATGTCATATTTGATTAAGAGTCATTAATCAAATTAACTTAACCCTATCATGTGGCATTAATTACTTAATGCACCTCAACCTCTCACATTAGACTTTGTTGCGGTTACTAGTTAAGCCGGTCGGTTCCGGGTAGCTTTACACCACAACTTGGTCTAACCTCGGGTTTAAGCACAACATGACCAACTTCTCACATTGGGTCCTATTGTTTGCAACTACTAGTTAGGCCGGTCGGTTCCGGGTAGTTTTACGTTGCAAACTCAACCCAACCTCGAGTTGGCCACACTTATATTATCTAAGTGTCATGTCCATTATGTTTCCAAAACATATTACAAGTTTTCAAGCAATTGGGTAGACCTAACTTAATAGGTAAATTCCCAATGGGTAGACCTAACTTAATAGGTAAATTCCCAAGCTTATGTTTTTATGCATACTTACATGTCAACTTCCATGTTATATTTCAAGTCATGTTTTCAAGTATAAACACATGTCATATTTAACGTTACATGTTATCATGTTTATACCCATTTACCCAAATCATGTTCATGTCATTATGTTTTCCCATAATGTGACTCCAACGCTTTTAAACTCGCATAAACGTTCGCAACAACGTAATGGATTAAAAGAAGAGACTTGGCAAAGGCATGACAAAAATGGATATTAAGCCACAAGTTAATCATGGTGGCAAATGAGGCACAAATGTGTTCATTAGCTTGCATGTTACATTCTTAAGCCTCAAAAACATGCATAAACCCAAACTTGGCACATAAGCGAATCATGTTGACAAAAGACATGGAATGATGACTAGTAACTCGCATATATCATCATATAAGGGTTATGACTTCATATGCACGTTGACATAAAGGGTATGAAGGTTCTCATGTTGCATAATGCAACATTTCAACATAAAGGTTGTAGCTTTTAGCTCATAAGATCAAGATAATGACTTCATAAACTTGCATGACATGATAGCATGTATCATTCTCAATGATCAAACCCAAACTTGCAACATGAACATTTAACTTCATAGTTAATATCTAAGAGTAGGGAAAGGGCTTACATTGCTATGAAGGCACAAAAGATATGACAAAGCCCTTATGCAATCAAATAGACCCAAAATGCAAGCTCTAACATAAAAACCCTTGAGCCAAAATGATCAAAACCCTTGCTTTATGATGCAAAGATAGAAACTTGACTTGAATGCAAGCTTATGACACTCATACAAGCTTGAAAACACTTGTATGCATGGAAAATCTCTCATAGAAACAATTTAGAAATTTTATGAAGAGAGTGGAGGCCATGAGAGGTAAAATTTTGCCATAGTTTAGTTGCATGAATGAATAATGAGGATTTAGGATAGGTTAGGGTCTTATTTATAGATTAGGCAAGTGTTTTAGGCCATAAGATTAAACCTAGATTCAATCCAAGCCATCAAAGCATGTCTTGGGGAAGAAGTCAAGTGTAGGAACCATCTAGGGCCTTTAGATTAAAGATGAACCATGAGAACCATCCAAATGCAAAATCTGCATTTGAGCGAATCGGCCCACGGGTTGACAGCCAAACACCCTGGATTAACCCCTAGTCGACCCAGCGGGCTCGGGTCGACCTCAAAAATCGGCCGGTTCGGTTATTCCCCTCTCCCAATTCGCTGTTTTGAACATTTTTGCATATTTATTTATTTAATTTTCAATTATATATATATATATATCAATATATATATATATTTCTCTGCGCAACCCATTTCACTTAATTAAGTATACTTTAATTTGGGAATTTTTCGTGAAACTTCGCGAGGCCATATCTTGGTCATACGGACTCCGATTTTCGAAAACTCGGACTCTATTTCGCGTATTTTTCCGAGACGAACGCAATTGCATAGCCCGTTTCCCTTGATTTAGATTTTATAGTTTAATTCTGCCTCCATTTATGTTATAACAGGTTATTGAAAATACGGGTTGTTACATTCTCCCCACCTTTTAGGATTTCGTCCCCGAAATCTCCAAGTTAGGAAGAACATATCCTACCATCCATCATCCATCTACTCAAAACATCATCCACAAGCAACCATTGTCCTTAGATGATTTCTAATTCTGTATGAATATATGCAAAACGTGTGTGTACATGTTCCTTAGCTAATGCTAATGATCAGGCCTGAATAATCTTTCTAATGCAAAATATGTATAGTGCCATGAATCCAACATGTATGCAAATAGTCCTAGTCATATAGATACTATATGCGTGCACAATCATTCATTCATATGCAACAACCTCATGATAATACATTCGATTTCATCCATAAACAAGTATAAATACTCGTGCATATGCAATATGAAGTGTGACCGAGTCGAGCTAGTATCTAATGTGTATTCGCGCATCCACGAGCAACCACTTGCAACCACTTGCAACCATATCAATCATAACATGTTTCAAATACATGTTTACATCCATAGGGTTCTACCTAGGATTCCCTGAAACAGGGTCGAGAAGATAAACAAGACAAACTCCTTACGGGGTTTGTAACGGAGAATAGGACCGAGAGGATGTCCACAAAAGATAGCCTACAAGTAAGCTCTACAGAAAACAGGGATCAAGGATATACTCCCAAAAAGAGATATCATGCGCGTATCTAGTCTTCGACCATCAAAGTCGTATTTCCTTGAGCTTAATTCCATTGTGCCTTGACCGTCTTTTAACTTCGCGATTTCGTAGCTTTTTATTTCCTGTTTCCATAACATGAGCTGAAACTCATTTCTTCGTCGCCTCCCGTTCCACTTGCACTTATCCTTTTTCTAGAATACTTGGCGCAAACATGACTGCGTACTCATGATCTCATGCAAGCTTTCCAAAATTCACTAGTGAATCTTGGATCTCGTTTATATACTATAAGGCATTCCATGTAGAAGAACTTTCTCTTGAAAGTAAACAGATGTCAACCAGGTTATCAAGCGCATTTACTAGGGCGATTTCTATAACCCACGCATAAGTGAAGTAAACCATCCGTCTTATCAGCGAACACCACTCGATCGGGCTTCAAATTTCTAATAAAGGCATCAAGGGATTCTAAGTAACTAGTCATGACAGAACCTCAAAAAGGTTACACGATACTTCGAGGGCATTACCAAAGCTAGTCGAAAGGTCCAACTACCCTCCTATCAAAACCGAGAGTGGCACCCCCTACTGGATCACCACTTCACCCCTAGAATCCATCCATAGCTTATAAACATAAGCATTATTTCCAAACTCAACTCTTGGCATAGACATTCTCAAATCCAAACAAGTCATGTATAAATGGACTGATTCTCCAATAGGACTTTGAGACAAAAATGGGATTCTCTATTACGCTAGTACTTAAGGTGCAGAGACTCAACTATCGAAGCAGACTTAAATGATACGAACAACGAAGTCCTAACGGGATGATAGAGAAGAAAAGCTAAACCTTTAACAAGATCGTTACCCTCCTTCCGAGGTACTCTAGAAATGAGAGCATACTACTGCCCTCCCGATGATCTTGTCCTTGTCCCATAATACTTAACTATCCGCCCCGTTTTACCATGCCAAAGGTACTCTCTCGTCATGGGTTTCATTGTTCATCTTTCTCCCTCCTTTGAGGACTAAGCCATACCAACAAGTTGCTCATCCTTAAGCTCGTATCCTTTATCCTCTTTCTCACTATCCTTCCTTATAACGCGGCCACTGGTCTCTCGAGAACCACCTCCATCGCATGGAAAGCACTTTCGTAGGTAGAAAAGACTAGTCGCAGTTAAAACTACTGTGACTACAGATGGAGGAAAGAAAGGAAAAGAGACTCAATTAAGGAAACAAGGATAGTGCTAATGGCCTTTGGGGAATAGCCTTTTTCTTTTAAAAGAAAATTTTCTTGAAAAATGCTTCTTTGTAAACGGTTTTTTTTTTCAAATAGTTTTCAGAAGGTCTTTAAAAACTTTTGCCTAGTCTGGTAACCTTCTGCTCTGATACCAAATGTAACACCTCGCCTCCGCTAGGGTCACTCGCAAAGGAATGCACTAGCTTTAGAGGGGCATTATTGGTAAATATGCACAGAAATATCAGAAGACAGAACATATAACATAGCGGAAGTAAAATCAAACTTTCATAAACATTAATAATTAAGGTCTAAAGCCTTTTACATCAGAGTACATCAAAACCTGTCTTGCAATAATAAAGAAGCATAAAGACTTTTTCATAAATTATTCCCCAAGTAAAAACAGTAAAGTAGCCATAGCCAAGGAAAGTCCAAGCCATCCATGATGACCTTCAAGCAGAAGAAGTCCGAACTAAACAGCAGTATTTCCTCCCTGTAACCTGGGGGGGGAAACGGAAGAAAAGAGGCGAAACAAAACGGGTCAGTCAAAAAGACTGAGTAAGCCCTATCTACTATTAGCATAAAAACTAGTAAAGTTAACTGACATGAGAAACTGAGATGAACATAAGCATGATAACAAGATAGATAAGCTAAATCAAAATAACAGGATGAACTACTGAACTCAGATAAACTAAGGTGTCATGATAAATTACGATGTCAAGATAAAACAAGGTATCACATCGTCAGGTTTCTATCAAGTATAATATCCCCAAGATATCTATCACGTATAACGTCCCATGGTATCTATCCTGTACATCTGCTCTGCACCTACCGTACTAGTATCCCAACTGTATCACGTGTTATCCGTGAATGACCCTTACTCAAAAGTTGTGTAATGGTCCATGTCAACCTAGTATATCGCATATATAGGTTACTCAACTCGTATGTTTTGTTCCATGTAAATGTTCAGTCCCTTGCCGTAGACCATACGGGCTTTCCTATGAGATTCTATATTACTTTAACATAGTTCCATGATCCTTAAGATCGGTTTGGACTGTTACCCTAAACCTAGCTAGGGTCTTCCAACATGAATTATCGTCTGTACAACTAGGACTTATGCTACCTAGGGCTACTAGGGATTACGCTTACCTATTGCACGTTTTCGTATCTCGGTTTGGGTTCAACCACCTAGGGCCACTAGGGATTACGCTAACCGCCAACCGCGCCCTTTTTCCCACGCATTCACCGTGAATCGCTTTTCCATGACTGTATGCACATGTATCACATCGTGCCATCCGAGTCCTATCACAGGGCAAATCAAGAAATACAGGACTCGGTCGGGAGCTTTCGATTTATCTGCCGATGCAGATGCTAAGGTCTGTTTTTCTTATACGTGGCTATGGTCCCACGAGACCCCTCCCTCAACTAGTGAAAGACAAGACAGGATAAATCCTGTATGAGAACACAACACTGGCCAACCCACATCCGAGCCTTACCGCACCCATAATTAGATAGCAATTATGGTCTTTTGGGTGTTCTCTTCCTTTCCGTACGTACACGCTTGACCAAAGATGGTAGGTATCCTGACGAAAATGCTATCTAGGGTACGACCGTGTATCGTCGACTATCCCCTATCCATCCCCGTCTTTAGGTCGCTCGCATAGCAACCAAGGCATACTCTTGGTTCTTCTAACGCAGACCTTAACCTCTCATGAGCCTAGTATAATTACCTGGCAGCTCATAGAGGGATCCCAAGAATATCCTCATGTTCCCCGAAGCCGCTGCTTCGTTACCCAGTTCGCTGGAGCCTTTATCTAAATCAGATACTTGCTCCTACTCGTATACTTAAACGATGACCTACCGTACCAGGTTACTCATCTATCTATGAACTGGTCTAAATTTCCTTGACTAAGAATCATTACTTAGTTATCCTTCAACTAAGGTTTACCACTTAGCCTTATTCCCGTTATCCTTGTTAATTACGGTTACCCACCTAATCCTCCGAATTAGGGTTTATATAACAGATTAAGTGTCACTTAAGTTCATGACTTAATCCCGTCTACAAATCATGTCAAAATTGGCTAAGTATCCAAGTTCGAGACTTAACCCGTCTACAAATCATGTCAAAATTGGCTAAGTATCCAAGTTCGAGACTTAACCCGTCTACAAATCATGTCAAAATTGGCTAAGTATCCAAGTTCAAGACTTAACCCTACAAACCATGCTCAAGTTGGTTAAGTATATATTAACTTGACCCTATCAAATTACTTAGTCAAACCGGTCAAGTGTATTCAAGCGATTCATGACTTAGCCTTATCATGTTTTCACGTTATATTGGTTAAGTATGGGTTAACTTAACCTCCATAAATTCACGAGTTAGATTGGTTAAGTATAGGTCACTTAACCACCTCAAATCATCATGTTAGATTAGTTAAGTGTTTAACTTAACTCCATTAAACTACCAAGTGGGATTAATTAAGTCTAGGCTAACTTAACCCCATCCGATTTCCATGCTTAGACTAGTTGAGTCCAATCTTAACCCCATCCGATTTCCATGTTTAGACTAGTTGAGTCTAATCTTAACCCCATCCATTAACTGTATTTTTCGGTTAAGCGCCATTAAGAAAACTTACTTAACCTTACCAAGTTATCGGATTGGATTGATTAAGTGTTGGTTAACTTAATCCCGTCCACTAGTCGTATAAAAATGGTTAAGTGTCATTAGGCAAATCAAGTTACTTAACCTACCCAACCTTGTCATGTTTTGTTAAGTATCATTAGCCTAATCAAATTACTTAACCCACTTGTCCATGTCATATTTGATTAAGAGTCATTAATCAAATTAACTTAACCCTATCATGTGGCATTAATTACTTAATGCACCTCAACCTCTCACATTAGACTTTGTTGCGGTTACTAGTTAAGCCGGTCGGTTCCGGGTAGCTTTACACCACAACTTGGTCTAACCTCGGGTTTAAGCACAACATGACCAACTTCTCACATTGGGTCCTATTGTTTGCAACTACTAGTTAGGCCGGTCGGTTCCGGGTAGTTTTACGTTGCAAACTCAACCCAACCTCGAGTTGGCCACACTTATATTATCTAAGTGTCATGTCCATTATGTTTCCAAAACATATTACAAGTTTTCAAGCAATTGGGTAGACCTAACTTAATAGGTAAATTCCCAATGGGTAGACCTAACTTAATAGGTAAATTCCCAAGCTTATGTTTTTATGCATACTTACATGTCAACTTCCATGTTATATTTCAAGTCATGTTTTCAAGTATAAACACATGTCATATTTAACGTTACATGTTATCATGTTTATACCCATTTACCCAAATCATGTTCATGTCATTATGTTTTCCCATAATGTGACCCCAACGCTTTTAAACTCGCATAAACGTTCGCAACAACGTAATGGATTAAAAGAAGAGACTTGGCAAAGGCATGACAAAAATGGATATTAAGCCACAAGTTAATCATGGTGGCAAATGAGGCACAAATGTGTTCATTAGCTTGCATGTTACATTCTTAAGCCTCAAAAACATGCATAAACCCAAACTTGGCACATAAGCGAATCATGTTGACAAAAGACATGGAATGATGACTAGTAACTCGCATATATCATCATATAAGGGTTATGGCTTCATATGCAAGTTGACATAAAGGGTATGAAGGTTCTCATGTTGCATAATGCAACATTTCAACATAAAGGTTGTAGCTTTTTGCTCATAAGATCAAGATAATGACTTCATAAACTTGCATGACATGATAGCATGTATCATTCTCAATGATCAAACCCAAACTTGCAACATGAACATTTAACTTCATAGTTAATATCTAAGAGTAGGGAAAGGGCTTACATTGCTATGAAGGCACAAAAGATATGACAAAGCCCTTATGCAATCAAATAGACCCAAAATGCAAGCTCTAACATAAAAACCCTTGAGCCAAAATGATCAAAACCCTTGCTTTATGATGCAAAGATAGAAACTTGACTTGAATGCAAGCTTATGACACTCATACAAGCTTGAAAACACTTGTATGCATGGAAAATCTCTCATAGAAACAATTTAGAAATTTTATGAAGAGAGTGGAGGCCATGAGAGGTAAAATTTTGCCATAGTTTAGTTGCATGAATGAATAATGAGGATTTAGGATAGGTTAGGGTCTTATTTATAGATTAGGCAAGTGTTTTAGGCCATAGGATTAAACCTAGATTCAATCCAAGCCATCAAAGCATGTCTTGGGGAAGAAGTCAAGTGTAGGAACCATCTAGGGCCTTTAGATTAAAGATGAACCATGAGAACCATCCAAATGCAAAATCTGCATTTGAGCGAATCGGCCCACGGGTTGACAGCCAAACACCCTGGATTAACCCCTAGTCGACCCAGCGGGCTCGGGTCGACCTCAAATATCGGCCGGTTCGGTTATTCCCCTCTCCCAATTCGCTGTTTTGAACATTTTTGCATATTTATTTATTTAATTTTCAATTATATATATATATATCAATATATATATATTTCTCTGCGCAACCCATTTCACTTAATTAAGTATACTTTAATTTGGGAATTTTTCGTGAAACTTCGCGAGGCCATATCTTGGTCATACGGACTCCGATTTTCGAAAACTCGGACTCTATTTCGCGTATTTTTCCGAGACGAACGCAATGGCATAGCCCGTTTCCCTTGATTCAGATTTTATAGTTTAATTCTGCCTCCATTTATGTTATAACAGGTTATTGAAAATACGGGTTGTTACACATCTCATCCAACAATCCCTAAGGATACGAGTTCATATCCCTCAGGCGATACGAAAAACTTGTATTTCCTAGGCATATAAGACCACATAGCCCCAGGGGTATAAACTCGTATCCCTCAAGGGGTATGAAAAAATCGTATCCCCCAGGTATACGAGACAAGGTACACCCCAGGGGAATAAACTCATATCCCCTAGGGATACGAGATAACGTACCCCCAGGGGAACAAACTCGTATCCCCAAGGCCACGAAACTACCATATCCCCCTGGAGATATGCTTTTTCATACCCCAAGGGATACAAATTTTGTATCCCATCAGATACGAAATTCGTATCCCTTAGGAGGGATACAGATTGTCTTATGCAATACCAGGGTTAGTCGAAATTCTGAATATGGCCTTCCAAGGATATGAAATTCTGCTGTATGATCCCCAAATTCTACCTACTCCTACCTAACCCTTCACTTATAAATACCCCCAAGCTTGGAATTCATAAGGATTGGATTTTTGTTGATTTTGCATCTCTTGAAGTTCCTAGAACTCATTAGTGGCTGCTTAGTTCTTGCAGAAGAAGAACTATAAAGTCACCTTTTTCCAAGATTTAGCATATTACAACTATGACACTAAAATACATGGAAACACTTGTAAACGAATGCCTCGATGATGTTAAACGCTTGTAACTCAAATGTGTGAATAAAACATCAACAAACTCCTTCAAATTGGACGTAGGACCCTCACGGACCGAACCATTGTAAATCCCTGTGTTATTTACTGCTTTCTGCACATAGTTTTCCTATGCAAAACTATATTCTTAAGTAACTAAGGTTCTTTGGGTGTTACGACATTTTTTGCCGTCAACATGATGGGATTAAGGGATTCATGGCCATTGAAGTGGACATGCTATGTTAGTTTGTTATATGTTTTGGCTATGATATAGGATAAAAAAGTGTATACTTATATGCATTGGTGGTATTATATTACCTAATTTTGGAGTTACCAACTATGAAACATATTTGGTACAGGCAGCTAAATGGTTTAAACTAATATCTTGATAAGAACTTTTTTGATCTAATATTTTAATAGGAAAAAAGTAGAGAAACTTTGTTGTAGATATCCAATTGTTTAACAGAATTTCTTTTTGGGTGTGTTTTGGAAATAATAATTAAGAACTTGCATGTACCTTGGAATTTACATACTAGTTTGATAAATAAATGAGAAAATATACAAATTTTGTTCCACTAGCTAGAAAATCTAGTTTACATTATTTTCCCACTGGATACTGAATCTTATTTCACCTACGCCTGTTACATTTCTTATTACACCTACGTTATCCGACTCACATACAAATTACCCCTATGCATATCCAAGTCTCCTATGAGTATATAAAGAGAATAGTTACTGTTTTACACACATATTGAATCTTATTTCACCTAAGCCTAATTGCTCAATTTAACTAAGCCTAATAAGCTCCATTAGGCTCGTTTTAACTAAGCTTAATGGCTCAGTTTAATTGAGCTTACTGAGCCTATTAGGCTTAGTAAAATTGAGCCATGTAGGCTCGGTTTAAAACTGAGTCGGCTCATTTTACTGAGTCTGGCTCAATTTTACTAAACCTTATAGGCTTAGTTTTACTAGCCTGATGGCTCATTTTTAAACTGATCCTGCAATTTTTTTAATACGTGATGCATACTCATGTTTTTAACAAGGAACTGATAATTTCAATTTAATGTGATATTAAATGAATGCAGGCACTTCTAGAGGCAACAGAAGAAAAAAGGAAATTAAAGGATAGTTCTAATGGTGCAGAAGAAAATCCTGAAATTAATCCAATAGCAGAAGTTTTTGGTTCCTACATAAAGAAAAATTATTGTCGAGCGGTTAGTTTTACTTCTTCGGTAAAAACAAGTAAAGGTGACTTGAGCTAGCTATAAAAATCTGTTACTGAAAAAAAAGACATGGATTTGTCTGTTTGGAAATTGGAGATAGAAAGGCAAGTAGCTAATCAAGTTAATAACGTCATCAATTCAATTACTCCAACTTTTATGAAATTTACATCTAATTTGCAAGAAAAACTTGTTGCAAGTCCTACGACTCAACATACAGAATATGCTTCTAATTTAGGAGATCCTCGTATAAATAATAATGTAAATGTTACTCTAACCATGTCACATAATGATCTGCATTCATCTACAATGGAAAAAATTACGTAATGCTATTGTCACATGATTTAGAGAAGGAAGTAGCTAAAGGTTATGTTGGAATACAAATAATTTGTCATTTTAGTAAGGTGACACCGAATGTAGAGAATAATTCGGGTGGTTGATGTTCTTGAACCGGATGCACCAATTTATGATGGCCCTCAAAATGGAATGTACAAGTTATGTGAATTTTCAGATGGAGGCTTCGTCATATGACCAGAGTTTCATATTTGGTATTTGTAGAATTTCATTTATGTATTAAATTTAACAACTTAATTATGTATTGAATATAACAACTTAATTATATATTGTACTTGTTTGTTGTTAACTGATATTCCATGTCATTACTTGATTATGAATGTTGTCTATTGGTATTCATTGAGTTATACTTTTTAAACTGAGAATAATATTAGTTTTCGATTCATATTAAATATCGTCTATATTATAATCATGTTAGTTATTCATTGACTATTAGTGTTAGAATATGGAGATTACTAATACATATTTTTATTACTATTAACATTTATATTTGTTGTGAATGAAAATCTTGCAACATGTATAAGCGTTGCAAACGCAAATATTGCAACATGTTCAAGCGTTGCAAACAAATATCTTCCAACGCTCAACGCTTGTAAGCGTTGGTAAAGAAAATCTACCACCGCTTGTAAACGTTGCGAATGAAAATCTTTCAACGCTTATAACCGTTGCAAACGAAAATGTACCCATGCATATAAGCATTGGGAGAGAAAATCTACCCACGCCTATATGCATTGGAAATAAATTGCCACGCCACCTAGCAACACTAATAAGTGTTGCTGAAATTGTTTATGATGGTTATACTCATTGGGAATCAATTGTTTTGGTGTAGTGGAATTTTGAAATAAAAGGATCATATTGTTTTTCCAAAGATGCGACGAGCGTATTTTCAAAGTTGTAAGGATGTTTACACAAAGTACTTAATATTAAAATACATAAACAATGTAAATAATACTTGAAAAAGGAGGAGTTACGGAGGAAAAACTACAAAATAAATTTACGTTGAAGACTTCAAGCTTTATTTTTTGGATTGCGTGATGACATAATGTTATTTTTATGTTTGATTTTTACTCTACGTAGAATGCCAATTATAATAAGCATTATATTTGATTAATTTAAACAAAATGCTAGTTATAATTAGGATCGTAGTCAAAGGAAAAAAAAGGAAAACTAAGTTAACGGGTTTTTTTAGTTTTGGTTCATAAGTTTTTGGGATAACATTTTTAAAAAGTTAGATTTAAGGAAAAAATTCAAGAAAATAATAAATTTATTTATCTTTTCAACCTATTTAGGAAATGACAAATGAATTTATCATTATTTCAGTATAACCGAAAATGATAAATTCATTTTATTTTATTTTTGAACTAGTCATTAAAGTTAATTTTTAGAAAATGTTATTCTTGAAACTTAATAACGTGAACTAAGAAGCTCTTTAAGCGAAACTCCTCAAAAAAAACTTGTCATCCTTTGATCTATGTTACTCTGTCTATTTTATCCTTGAAAAATATATTTAAATTTTATTTTTTATAGCATACTATGTTTCCCATCACAACATTGACAAAAACAAGTGTGTATATGTTGTTAGGGTTGGACATTTTTACCATATTACCACTTATGAACCATTACAAACCGCTATTAACTAAAGCGGTACAAAAAGAGTGATAACATAATTGATTAGTACGGCTTGACAAAATAGATAAGAATATGCGGTACGATAATGATAATTAACCGCTAACAATGGTAATTACCATATCAATCACATATCTTAAATAATATATATGTATATTCTTATATTTCGACATGTTTTTTAATTATATAACATCGAACCTCTAATGTGCAATAATTTAATTGAATATCTAAGGAAACACTATGCAATATTATCATATAATTTAGAAAATATATAATTTTATATGATATTTTAGCTTCTTCCACAAATTTTCTTGTATGTTTAACGTCATAAAATAAAAAAGACGAATAATAATATAACAATGAAAAATCAATTTTTAATATGTAACCTTTTAACGCAAAATAGCGTAAATAAAAAGATATAGTATTAGCAAACGACAAAAACTAAATTTCAACCCATACCAATCATGAATCAAAGTATTAGTTTTCCATTAGGTAATGGTATGTGATTTTTCTATTAGTGTATATAAGCCAGCAAGGCAAGGTATTGGTTTTGGGCATATTGATAGAACTGAATTCACCCTAGCACGAGGAAGGTAGAATGTGTGAATTTGTTTTAGACAAATCCACCTATTAACCGATATCACTTCGACTTGGGATGAAAGCGACAAGCCAACCTCAACGATATCCTGCTTTCTGTGAGTTTAACTCCTCTCCGCAATCAAATTCTATTCACTGTAGTTCATTTAATTTGTAATCCATCACATGCTAATCTGTACAACCTATTATTTAGTTCATTTGGGAACGATTCAGGCATTAGATCTGGTCGGAAAACTCGCCAGTAAAATCACCCTAATATTTGTCAGTGTTATTTATTTATGAAGCCACCTGTAAACAAAGTGATAGTTTTTCGTCTAATGTCAATTGACCTCACCCAAAAAAATTTGTGTCTCTGATGCGATAAATAAAGTTGTTTGGTTTTGTGGAAAGTCATACCTTTTCTTTTACGTTGGTGCTTTATTAGTAAATTCTGTAATGCTTTGTGTTGATGCCAATGAAATAAGTACCAATTCATGTAAGATTGTCAAAATGGCCTCTTCAAACAAGGTACAAAGCTTGTTCGATTGCATTCAACTGCTAACACCGCACCCCCAAAAGATATTACATATCATGAGATTGGTACATATATGCATTGTACACAAACTCTAATGGTCGAAAGTGCAACCTTTCATTGCTTAGTGCCTGCAAGTTACACTTTCCTCTTCCACTTCTTCCATACCATCACATGCATCAACTACCTGAACACAAGTACCCACCATCCTCTCTGCCTTCCTCGACTCCTTACCCCAGTTAATGCACAACACGAAACCTACCAACAACACCGCACTAACCCCCGACCCCGCCAAAAACCCTAACAACAACCCCTTCAACCCCATCCTAATCCCAAACCCCAATACACATCCCAAAGGCAATGCCACAACGTAAAAGCCGCCTAAACTCGCATACATCCCTAGCCAAGGTCTACCTGTCCCTCTAACTATTCCCCCACATACACTAACCGGAACATTAACCACCTCCACTAAGGCCATCACCACCATCATCTTCTTTACACCATACACAATGTCCTTATCATGACTAAATAGAGTCCCCCATTTGCCCTTAGCACTCATCGTACCTAACCATCCCAAGAAACCGAACACAATGCTTGTGCATATTGACAAGTAGGCAGAACCACGCGCAACATTTGCATGCCCTGCTCCTAGTTCATTGGACACTCGTACCGATGCACATGTCGCTATAGATAGAACTATGGAAAATATTAGGTAGTCGAAGTTTAGCACCACTGCTATGATCGATACGTTTTTCTGAGCATTAGGGAGTTTACCCGTCAATAGCACCATTATTTCCCAACACCACCACTCTAGGCATGTAGTTAAGCAACATGGCACCGATAGCTTGAGAAGTTGCTTGAAATCGCTGAGTGTTTTATTGCAATTTTCCCACAGAACAACATTTTTGGTGTTGTTGTTGCTGCTTGTTTTTCTGTTTTCAATTACATAGATGTACACTGATAGGATGAGCACGGCTACCAAATCAGTTAGCCAAACCGATATGGCCACTCCTCGAATACCTAGCATTCGCGATAGTTGTATGTTGAGTGGTACGTGAAGCATGAGTGCTATAACAGAGCTGAATAGCGTTGGCAGTGTTACTTCTTGGGAACTCAGATAGGATTTCAAAGGGCATAGGAATGAAAGGACTAATAAATCGGGTAGTAGGTATTTCACGTAGTCCTTTGCAAGTATAGAGATGTCCCTTTGTTGGCCGAATTGTAATAGGATTTTGTCCACGTTGATCCATAGTAGAGAGATGGGGATGGAAGTTAGAAGTAGCAAGAGAACAGCCATGAATAATGTTTTGTGAAGAAGGTTGTAGTTTTTAGCTCCGTGTGCTTGACCGCATATGGGTTCCATGGCGCCACATAGTCCGGTTAGTACAGAAAGTCCGGTTACGTTAGTGAATGTGGATCCAAGTGTCCCGCCCGCTAGTTCAGGAGCTCCAAGTCGGCCTAGGAATGCTGTTGTTACTGCTATCTTTGCAAACCAGGCCAGATTCATGGCTGCTAGAGGGACTGCTATTGTTGCTTGTGATTTTAGCTCTCTTGTTATTGACTTCTTGATGCTGGGTTCTTCATGAGTCATGGTTCAGTGATGGTAGGCTATATTTTTATTTTTATTATAATGTATATATAACGAAAATGAAAGCATAGAATGTGTGAATTAAGCGTGGAAGGAGAGAACAAAGTTGTAACTGCAAGTTCTAAATGAGAAGTTTTGGGTTCATTATTTCTGTGACTATTTATAAGTTAGAGTAAATAACGATTGATGTTTTTTAGGTGGGCAATGTGCCGATGAGGGTAAAGTTAGAAAATGATAAGGTGATGTTGCGAAATGCATTTGGTGTGAATGTCCACTAAAAATCAAAAGATGATATGTATCATATTTTTCCTCTTTATCATGTATCTCCTCTTTTTCTAAAAGGATTGTTGTTATTTTCTGCAATATATTTTAGGTTTGTTGTCGTTTTCTTCTCTCTTTTCTCCTCCATTTAATTAGAATTGGCCAATGGATTCCATTTAACATCCACTAAGTAATCCGATTAGGTTGCTACATAAAGTGGATGTTAAGTGTTCAAATACAACATGCCAAGACAATTAATTTCAGTAATATTTTTCATCTTCTAACATAAGCTTAAGTGTAAAGAAAACTTATAATCTAAAATTAACAGGATATTCCTTAAATAGAAACTTTCTGATTTTGTTTTTCCTTTGTATTTAATAACATATGGGCACAATATAAATATGGGGTGTCACTGTTGGCGCAGACTGACTATAGGATTGATAAAATTAGCAACTTAACTAAATGCGAGATTACATTGATAGCTGATACACCTGTTATATTCATGTGAGACTATATTAATATATGCTTTAACCAGTTGAGCACGAGCTTTAGTTTTAAATTAATGAATTATTATTTATTTATTCAGTATAACTTCACCATTTTTGTTAAAATGCAGGTTTGACTTTCTGCATGGCCAAGAACGTCAGGTAATAAAATTCATAATTTGCATCAAGAGGTGGGTCTATGGAAGAGGCGAGTATTTGTTCAGTATAGACTTTTATCTTCGTTGTGTCCAAAATACCTGAGATGAAACCAAGTATATAGTTATTTAGTTTGAATGAAAAATGCAGTCTAAGGGAATGGTACAATTATAGAATCTCTGCTTTTGTTCTTTTTAAGTTTGAAAACCCCAGAAGATTTGCAACACGACTAAAATATCTTTTGAAAAACACATTTTTAGATGTTTTTTGTGATAAGGGTTGTGCTAAGGTCACTTGCTCAAAGAGCTTCGGTAAACAGCTAGAGCAAATGCATGAAAGATTTTCAAAATGAAATTTTAAATCCTTAGTCATAAAGTTTAAATTTTAAATTGGAACTTGATTTAAATCATAAATGTTAAATTATAGAAGTCCATATTTTAGAGCTCGTACACCCTTTGAAATTGGTTTTGATGTTTTAACTTCTATATCTAAACTTAGACTCGATTTTCTTTTTTGTTTCAATTTTATTCTATTCATAAAACAATAGAGGTGGAGTTGTGAATTAAAATAAGTATATTGAATTTATCAGTAAATCGAATGATTTTTTTAAATTGCAATTTTTATTGACTTTGAATCAAATTGCAAAGAGATATTTAATTTGAAATAAAATCTAAATCCTAAGATTTTAGATAACAACGATTATTCATGACTTGAAATCACATCCGTACAGTTAATGTGCTTAGCTAATTCAATGCGGTGGAGATGCAAAAAATCGTAATTGGGGATAAAGCAAGAAAATAGCAAGGATTTAACGGATGACTCTAAAATAGCATATAATACTTGTACTTGATGTTTTTACAAATATATGAATGATTATTATGTAAAACAATAATATTATTAGTACACTCTTAATTTTAAATAAAAACATATGCAAATATAAAGAAATGTAAACTTTTATTTAATTTAGTTAAATTTTATGGAATATTAAAGTATTACTATTTTTAAAAAGAGCTAATTAAGAAGGACAGATTCTTGAAAAAAATAAGCTGAAGGACACAAAGTTTTATTTTTAGATTGAATGACAAACTTTAGAAAAAATTAAGCTGAATGAAAATGTTAAATACAGCTAGCATTATATTCAGTTTTTACACTATACTAACTATCATTATATTCAGTTTCACTTTATAAAATGCTAGTTATATTTAGCACTGTCCTTCAACCTAATATTTTCTAAAATTTGCCCTTTAGCATTAAAAAAACTTGATGTCCTTCAGTTTATTTATTTTTTTCTTCAATGTTTATCCTTGAAGCTATTTTCCACTTTAAAAAATATATGTTAAAAAGTTTCATTAAAAACCTATTTTTATAATTTATGAACGCCATTTTCAGTTCATTTCCTTCAAAGAAGATATAACATAATATAACAGAAATAACTTGATATATCGAACATATAGCGGAGTTTAAAGCGAAAATACTATTTTAGAGGCTATTTAAGAAAATCATAGCGGTAGAAATTCGTTATGAAATATAGCAAGGTTATAGAGGGTGATAGCGAGGCGTTAACTGCACAAGATTGCATAAAATTATCATTCCTCTATCTTGCATAGCCCAAAAAAAAAAAAAAAAAAAAAAAAAAAAAAAAAAAACTCATTCCTAATTCAAAGCATCGAAGCTTTGAAAAGTGATACACATCCACACAAGTTTGTATGCGTACCATACACAGAATAAAACGGTGTGGCCGTTGAGAAATAAACTTAAAACAAAAAGTTTGATAAACTAAATATCGATCATTGGATATATTTATCTTTATGTGGAAAATAGACACTAGGACAAGTTTTGAAAAAATGTTGGTTGAGAATATCAAGTTTTATTTTATAAGTTGAAGGACAAATTTCGTAAAAAATATAGGCTAAAAGACGGTGCTAATATAACTAGCATTTTTGTATAATGTAAAAATCAAATACAATATTAGTGATATTTAGCATTTTCTTTCATATTCTTTTTATTTTAAGTTTGTAATTCAAGCTCAAAATGAAACTGGGTGTATTTCTCTTTGATTTTTCTTTCGAAGTTTTTTCTTCCCAATTAACTCTACCTTTAAATAGAAGGTAGAGATCAAATGATTTAATGGTTTAGATATCTTGTATCGCATTTTATGATGTCAATTTGTGACTAAATAGATTTTCTCGTGTGTGTGTGAGGAGGGTTCCATGACATTCCTATTTTGTAGCATCCCTAAAGCCCTTCAATGTAAACCACACATTTATTATTAAATAAATTAATTGGGGGAGAGAGAGTCGGTGGATGGAGAGGGAAAAGAGATTGTGTGGTGGAAATTAGGGGGTTAAAGGGGTGTTGCACTATTTGGGGTACTCTAGGGAGGAATTTACGGCTCCGGTCGGTTTCCCTCTGAAAAAACCAGACATATATATATATATATATACACACACACACACGAGAGCGGCTATTTAAACACAAATATTTGACACAAATCAATGGACATAGAATCTCAACCGTTGAATCAATTTGTTTTTATGTGGTGTGGAAATCAGGGGGCAATGCAATGATTGACAATTTATCTTTTAATTTGTGTTAAAATTTTGTGTTTAAGTAGACTTTTTATACACACACACTGAAGTATAAATACAATTGGTGAAACAATGGATCTTCATCATTGGATTATTATCTACTTTTCATATAAGGACAAACTAATTAAATAATTGAGAATTAATGTCATTCCTTCAATTTGTGTTAAATTTTTGTATCTAAATAGTTGTCCCCAATATGTACACACAATCACACAACCAAAGGTGGGATCATGCAAGCATAGCTACCAATTGATACGATTCAACTGCCCAGTAGCTAAAAATTTTAATAGCCATAAACTGAACATTAAGAGCATTTGATTTTGAACGGAAAAAGGAATTTGGAAGAAGTATTTTGAAGGGTTATTTGAAAGAGAATTGTTACGATCGGGGAATGTGTTTTGAAGGGGAATTGTTACGAACGGGGAAAGTGTTTTTTTTATGAAAGAGGTAAATTGTAAAGGGTAAGTTATTATTTTATTAATTATTTGTATGTGTTTTATTTGTATGAATATGTATAAAAAGGGGTGGAAAAACAGTTGTTCGGTTGCATCGGATGTGACGTCGCACGCGTTCGATGTGAATTCTTCATTTTGCGCTGTTTGGTTGGAAGAGACAAATGGGGAGGGTCCTACGTCGCCAGAGCCGGCCCTGAGTATTTATGGGCCTAGTGCAGACCCAAAATTTTGGGTCTTTTTTTTTTTAATGAAATTGAACTTAAGTGAAAATGTAAATTTTCTACTGTGAATCTCCATTGAGAAAATTGCGTGTTTCAGCAAATTCACAAAGTTTTTACCCATATTTTCAATCTGCCAACTAGAGGTCCACCCAAACCACATCTCCATTTTAATATATTGATTGATGTCAACAAAACATACAATCATATCTACTTTTGCATAGATAAATAACTATCAAGTACACACATCCTGACAAGAAAAAACAGCTTTAGTAAAGATAATACAGTTTTTTTTTTTTTTTGGACCTCTTGACCTAATGGGCCATGTGCGGTCGTACGGCTCGCACTAGGTCAGAGCCGGCCCTGTACGTCGACGTGTCAGATGCTTCCGACGCTTACGCGAATGTTGACTGGGCTGTTTGAAAATCAAATGATACCTAAGAATATAAACAGAAGTACTAACAACATGGGTAATTTGGTAATCTTATAAATTGAGCATTTTTATCGTGGAAAACAAAGTGTCATTGTAGCTTCTAACAGAAAAGGAACAAACCACAGAGTTTCCTATGAACGTTTAATTTCCATTAAAATTTCGTATACAGTTACACGTCTAGAAGTGTACTCTATAATTATCTGTTGCAGGATTACTTATATCGTGCAATAGGTTATGAAAGGAAGATATGGTGCTGTTGCAATCTGCAAATGATGTTATTGCCACTAAGTTGGCAAGGCTGATACGTAACGTATCATTATCAAAAAAGGTTTTGTATTCACATATTTCCCACTTTTTTAAAACACTTTTTACTATGTGTAGCTATCTTTCCCTTTATTATATTTTAAATTGATTTTTAGGTTTTAATTTGCTTTTAGTCTATAATTCATTCATGATATATTATATATCTAGATTCATTTACCACTAAAACCGAAATATATATTCAAAGTTAAAGAAAAGATACATTATTGGTGCACAACGAACAATGATTTGTTCATTACCAACTATCTTCCAATTAGCTTTGTTCAGTTTCCTCTTTTCTATGGTTGTTTCAAGGCAGTCTTATGGCTAGTGAACTGATCAAGAAAACTGACTTTATAACGGTGATGCTTTCGCCATTGTAAGTCTATAACAGCAAAGTTCACCATCGTAAAATATAACGGCGAAGGCTTTGCAGTTGTAAAGTTTTTCATACTATAAAACTGCACACAAATTTGTATTTTAAAATAGAAGCTAGCTGCTGTTTGTTATTTGGCATTACCATTCCTGTTTCATTTACTTTTTGAGCTGTTTTGCTGTTAAGTGGACATATAATAAAGGCTTCACTCTTTCATCTTGCTTTGCCGATAACTTATATAGTTTACAACTACAATTTATAAAGATCGTCGTCATAAATTTACGACGACAAAAGTTCTACAGTTATAAAACAATGTTTCTTGTTTAATATCTATGAAACAAGCCGGTGGTTGGTTGCGCGATTACCTAGCGGGGCAACTTATTCGCTTAACACAAAAGCGAGAGAGAGAGAGAGAGAGAGAGAGAGAGAGAGAGAGAGAGAGAGAGAGAGGTGAACTTGGTAATGATCTTAGGATTGCACTAAATTGAATCTTGACAGGCAGACTAGCCAGTAAATACAATTGTATAGAATTACAAGATATGCAACAATAAGGATGTGATTTGTGCATTGGAAGTGAAAGTCAATGTGTGATGCATATATTGCTTTAGATTGTTATCAAATTTATGCTTATAGTTTGAATAAAATAAATTGAGAAAAGTTATTTGGAAATAAAACTGTGGCCATTGAATTACCTTTTAATTTCAATTGTGAACAAAATTAGATTCAATCTTTCAGATCTATTGTGTCCGAAATTGTGTTTAATTATGTATTCATATAGCCGATAGCTGGTTTGAAGTTTGTTTGTCCATCTAAATGATCGGTTAGACAGTACATTCAAATGACAATGTTTTTCTGCTATTTTCAGATGAATTATCAAATAGCTGTTCAAATTATACTGCTCTTTTACTATTTTCTTCACTTCAACAAAAGGTATATTAAGTGAAACGAAAGGGTTGATTTAAAGGTTTTGATTGGATCTGAATTTTCAGTGGTCGGCCCTGCTTTAAGAAAAAAAAAATATAGCACATCAAATGGCTGAAAGAAGTTGATTTTGTAATGGATGTCAAGCTCTTTGTCGCAACATGCTTTCTTTTATGTAAAGAACAAGTTGCACACTTTTTCTTTTTGTAACTGTTCATAGCGATTGAGGTTTGCTTTTTTTATTTTTATTTTTTGCACATTACGGAGACGGTACCTTAAGCGGTTTCGTACAATAATTGGACCATATGCACCTTTCTAAAATTGCCTTACGTAACCATCTAAAAAATGGACAGAAATTGTGTTATTTAAGTGGTATTATATACATCCTTCTTCCTAAGTTTGTAGTGGACAATTTGACTAAAGTTGCTGCTAAAGTTTCAAAATAGTAAAAACATTCTTATCAAAATCTAAAAAAGATGAAACTTAACAGCAAAAGAACTCAAATAACAACAAAGTACTTACAATTGAAACTACCGTTTGATAGTTATTATGCTGCTATTTTTCTTCTATTCATTTAGTATTTTGTTCTCTCTTTTCAGTTCAAAATTTTAAGCATAAAATACCAAAAAAAGTTTGTACGCAGTAAATCTGTCTGAGCTGCATTGATATTGCTGCTTCATCCGGATGATCAACCCAAAAAAACCCCAAGTTACATCAAACCTTTCAATCAGTCTGCACCTCCTTGATATCCACCATTAATTTCCAGTTTTTCAGATGCTGTTGCATCGTCCGGGCTGCATAGCCCACGAAGAGACCCTGACTAAGACATAATTGTTTTAAAAGGATCATTTAAGATATAGCTTAACAAATCTGCACTTTCCTAAGCGAATTTCATTATGTTGGTGCAACTCATTCTCTCCTTGTGTACTCTACCTTCACTTGGTTTCGCCCATCAAGAATAAGCAAAATTCGGTTTGAAATCAATTGTTGGTACCAAAATTACCATTTAAAATCGAACCAAATCAAAATGATTTTTTTTGTAAGTTGAAACCAACCAAACAAATAATATTTGGTTTTGGTTGCTTTATTTAGTTTAACATAAAATGAACAAGCTTTTATGGTTGTTGATATAATATAAAATTAAAACAAGAATGCTACTATTTGCATCTTGATTTCCACTTCTGGCTACCACACTTGCCGAACAGAATTTTGTAAAAAATAAAGTGTTCGGCGGCCGTTAACAACTGAACGACGTAAACGTTGTTCGGTCATTGACCGTCGAACGGATTTTTGTGGTGATCGGGAGTGAAAACTGGGGTGCAAATACTCATATTTTGAAAAACAAACATCTCTTTTGAAAATATTAGTATGGATTAAAAGATAAACAACATTTATATGAAAAAAAGGAAATAGTGACGTTGCCGTTAGTTTTTTTTTAAATGAATTAATTTGTATATTTGGTTCGGTTTTTAAAATATTATAAATCAAACCGAACCATTAAACCCAGGGACTTTACACGGATATTTACAAATGTTGATAGTGCCGTATTTGTTTCCTCATCCGTGAATACGTACGGATATCGAATAATTTAACGTACCCGCTAATGATTGATAAATCAAGAAATATAAGTGAAACTTTTAGTTTAATTTAAATTCTTTTCAATCTCATTTATTATTAAAATATTTAAAATAAACTAATACAATAATAGTAAATAGTTTTGAGCAGTTAACATGCATTAGGTGCATATAATATAAATTTTTAACTTAATAAAACAACAAATAAATATCATTCATTACATTAAAATACATATAACTTAAATCTTAACCTTAAAAAAATTGTATGGATAATTTTTGAATGCAAATGATGTTGTATCCGCATGCTCATCCGTTTTTTCGGATATTAGATATATTTATTCGTTACTAATTTTGAATTTTTGGTATCTAATGAGAACGCTTAATAAAACAAAGAAATATAAAAACATAAACTAAAATCAATCAACCAGCAAATAAAACCAAAGCATTCTAAGCAAATATAATTGGCTTGGTTGTTTTATTCTGTTTTAACATGCAGTTGCTCACCTAGGCAAGGTCCGTGGACATGGCGCGTGAGACATTTGAATTGGGTTAACCCTGCGTAGTGGAGCAACTGAGAAAGAGAAAGAAGAACACTAAATGTTGTTTAAATAAATTACTGTTGTACATATGCGTTGAATGGACTAGTTGGCTGATGTAGAAATGTTTAGTGTTTACACTCTATCGCAAATCCTACAACCAAGAATCCATCTGAAACAAGTTTATTTATAATTGCTTAAATGTATTTTGACCAGATTTCAGTTGTAAAAGTTAAATATTTGGATAAACTGGATATCAGTAAAATTAAATTTTTGAATAAAACCATTTATGTTTATGTTATTTATGAAATATCAGCTTACTCACTGCATTTAAGTCGAAAATCAAGCTCTAATATTGGCCAAGTATACAAAAGGTAGCTGTTGCACTTTAAAGTACAAAAAGAAGAAATCTAAAACATATGGTTAAGAAAACTCTAAGAGCAGCCCACATGATAAACAAACAAAAAAAGAGGACAATCCACTCTGTAACCTTTGGTGCATTGCATGCTGCACCAACCGAGTATGTAGGAAATAATAGCGGGGCATACATGTCCACAACAAGAGCAGCAAAGAGATCAACTATGAGTTAATACACTGTCCTTGCTTAAACACAGATCAACAACCGAAGTGTGACGGGCGGTGTGTACAGGGCCCAGGAATGAATTCACCGCCGTATGACTGACCGGCGATTACTAGCGATTCCAGCTTCATGCAGGTGAGTTGCAGCCTGCTATCCGAACTGAGGACGGGGTTTTGGAGTTAGCTCACCCTCGCAGGATCGTAGATAAAAGCTAACACAAGTACGGTTCTTTCAGGTGGTTCAATCACGGTTCCCAGTAGAATTGCTTAGTAAGACTAATCCTTCTACTCAGGGGGCCTACCTGTTTTATGCTGCACAATCATAAAATGGAGATGTCACTGATGTAAAAATGTTTAGCGTTTACACTCTATTTCCAATCTTACAACCAAGAATCCGTTTGAAACAAGTTTATTTATAATCGTTTCAATGTATTTTGACCTGATTTCTATTGTGAAAGTATAAATGTTTGGATAAACTAGATACTAATAAAATTAATTTTTTGAATAAAACCATTTATGTTTATGTTATTTATGAAATATCAGCTTACTCACTGCATTTAAGTCGAAAATCAAGCTCTAATATTGGCCAAGTATACAAAGGTAGCTTTTGCACTTTAAAGTACAAAAAGAAGAAATAAAAAACATATGGTTAAGGAAACTCTAAGAGCAGCCCACATGAAAAAAAAAAAAAAAAAACATTAACTAAAATCAATCAACCACCAAATAAACCCAAAGCATTCTAAGCAAATATAATTGGCTTGGTTGTTTTATTTTGTTTTAACCTGCGATTTGCTCACCGAGGCAAGGTCCGGGGACATGGCGCGGGAGACATTTGAATTGGGTTAATCCTGCATAGTGGGGCAACTGAGAAAGAGAAAGAAGAACACTAAATGTTGTTTAAATAAATTACTGTTGTACATATGCGTTGAATGTACTAGTTGGCTGATGTAAAAATGTTTATAGCGTTTACACTCTATTGCAAATCCTACAATCAAGCTATTATGTTACAATTATGCAGCACAAGCATAAAATGGAAATGTCACTGAAGTAAAAAATGTTTAGCATTTGCACTCTATTTCAAATCCTACAACCTAAAAACCATTTGAAACAAGTTTATTTATAATTGCTTAATTATATTTTGACCAGATTTCAATTGTAAATGTATAAATGCTTGGACAAACTAGATATCAGTAAAATTAAATTTTTGAGTAAAACCATCTATGTTTATGTAATTTATGAAATATCACCTTACTCACTGCATATAAGTGGAAAATCAAGCTCTAATATTGGCCAAGTATACAAAAGGTAGCTGTTGCACTTTAAAGTACAAAAAGAAGAAATCCAAAACATACGGTAAAGAAAACTCTAAGAGCAGCCCACATGATAAACAAACAAAAAAAGTGGACAATACACGGACAATACACTCTGTAACCTTTAATGCACTGGATGCTGCACCAACCGAATACGTAGGAAATAATAATAGCGGGGCATACATGTCCACAGCAAGAGCAGTAAAGAGATCAACTATGAGTTAATACAATGTCCTTGCTTAAACACAGATCAACAATTATGCTACACAATCATAAAATGGAGATGTCACTGATGTAAAAATGTTTAGCGTTTACACTCTATTTCAAATCTTACAACCAAGAATCCGTTTGAAACAAGTTTATTTATAATCGTTTCAATGTATTTTGACCTGATTTCTATTGTGAAAGTATAAATGTTTGGATAAACTAGATACTAATAAAATTAATTTTTTGAATAAAACCATTTATGTTTATGTTATTTATGAAATATCAGCTTACTCACTGCATTTAAGTCGAAAATCAAGCTCTAATACTGGCCAAGTATACAAAGGTAGCTTTTGCACTTTAAAGTACAAAAAGAAGAAATAAAAAACATATGGTTAAGAAAACTCTAAGAGCAGCCCACTTGAAAAAAAAAAAAAAGGACAATCCACTCTGTAACCTTTGGTGCACTGCATGGTGCACCAACCAAACATGTAGGAAATAATAGCGGGGCATACATGTCCTTAACAAGAGCAGCAAAGAGATCAACTATGAGTTAATATACTGTCCTTGATTAAACACAGACACACCATCTTCACATGGGACTGTCTCTACTCATCTACCTTATAAAGTGTACAACCACAAACTCCTCATCTCACCAAATCAAAAGTTCATCTTCTTTCTGTGTAATATACAATGGCATTCATCAAAGGATCGCACATGATCTCACAGTCCATAACGCTGCAGAAGATAGTAAGGAGGTGTTCCAGTTTTGGGAAGAATAACAACATGGAAGTCCCAAGAGGTCATTTTGCAGTGTATGTGGGGGAGAACCGGAGTCGGTTCGTAGTTCCTATTTCTTATCTTGCTCATCCAGAGTTCCAAATTCTATTGAGGCAGGCTGAAGAAGAGTTTGGTTTTGATCATGATACGGCACTTACTTTTCCTTGTGAGGAACACGAGTTCCTTACACTAACTTCATTGCTTATTTGAATGAATGTTACTTTCTTTTTTTACGTAAGTGGTTGAAGGTTGAGAAGTCTGAAGGGTGGCGATGATACCAGCAATGGTTTTTTTCCCCTTCAAATTTGGGTTCGAGATCTTTGATTGCTTTTTGTAAAGAATTTTTCGCCAAACCCATTGAATATTGCAGTGGGTGGATTTGTAAATTATGTAGTGTCGGATATAGCTCATTGTTCATTTCTTTTTCTAATACTGATTTTGCATTGCCAAATATTTTTATGCTTGCTTTCCTTATAATATATATATGCACTAAGTTCAAGTTTTAACAGGTCTTACCAAACCCATTATTGTTTTGTTATATAATTCGTGATCAGGACTATGGACATAATAACACATTTACATCAAAACTACATATAACTTCTAAAATTAACTGACCACATAAAACACGTTACATTTACATAATTCAGAAGCAACGGAGGAGAGATTTCTTAAACTTTGTTTTCCCCTTCCCCAGTTGTAGTTTCAGGATAAAAGCAACTTTACTGGATGGTCAGTTATTAACCTGGTGAGGGAGGAAGTAGGCGTGAATTCCTTCTACCTTGTGAACATCTGAGTTTAAAGGATTGATCAACATCCTCCTCTTTCACTGATAAGTATAGCAAAGTTTTCTGACTTTTAACTATACTCATCTTGTTTTAAACTTAATTAGCTGAAGGAAAAGTTCATCTTCAGGCCCTTTGCAACATCAATTAAACCCCACCTTTTAATTTACTGTTACAAACTGAGTGAAAGTGAAATTTTTATGATGCAGTTGGTTTACACCTTTTGGTTTTGCATTTTCAGTGGTACATTTATCATATAGCAAAAAATGACAATCTAAAATAACAAAGTTAACACACAAAATATAAAATATATTTCTTTATTCTTGTTTCGAGAAATAATGGAACAATTCATTCTTCCATTAAATATGCTACAGATTCAAAATACTCAATCAGCGACCTAAAGTTTTGTATTATTTCGTCATCGTCTAGACGTATGTCGACTATGTTTTAAGGTTGACATAAGTTCCAATAAATTTAATTTTCTCATCGACTCTTTTTTTTTATACAATTTTATCATGTATTTATTAAAAAATCATGATTACTTACTTAGTGATTTAAAATAATATATTTTAATTCGCAAAAATGGTATACTAAATCAGCTATATCAAAGTTTCTTAATGAGCCGACTAAAAATCACGTGGATTAGCCGTGGAAGTTTGTTTTTCAATAACATTAAATGTTCGAGCCATGCGAAACAGACCATAGAAAATACTAAGTTAACCTATCAGAACAATCGTTACTTTCAATGGTTGTGCTAATATTTTTTTTACTTTTATATTATAGTTATTAAATTATTATTTTTAAGGTAGAAAGAATAAGAAATGAAAAGGAAAGGGTCAAACACTACATAAAAAACTACAATTTTACCTACATTAAAATGACGTAGGCGTGACGTTGGTAAATGCAACAACTACGTAACCACTACGACAAAATTGGCGTGGGTAAAACTTGTGTAGGTAATAAAATACATATGTCTTACCTACACCATCCGTGGGATAGTTTCATACACTGTACATACGCCATTATTTTTCTACGTCTTTCCTACGCCATGATCTTCCTACGATATTCATACACCAATTATTTATCTACGGTTTACTTACGCAATTGTTTTTTTTTTATGTTTTACCTATATTATGTACACAATTTTTATATTACTTTAAAATTACATTACAAACGCCATTCGTACGCCTAGTGTACACTTTTTATGAAATAATTTTGATATATTATTAATATGTTTATTTTTACATATTAAACAGAAACTAAATCGACTTTGTTAGGGACTGCGGAATGGAACGTTCAGGAAAAGCAAACACTCGAGGGAGGAGGGGTGAATAGTGTTTGTAAGACTTTAAACAAAACTAAAAACTAGAGAGAACTATGGGATGATTCAAACACCACAACCACATACACAGATTCAAATACAAATGCAAAATAAACAAAAATAAAAGTGTAGAAAAGGAAAGAACACACCAGATTTTATACTGGTTCGGATCACTCTTAAGTCCAGTCCCGCACAACGCCGAATTTGCAGAGTTTTATTACTATTTTCAAATAGACAAATACAACCTCCTTGATTTCATGGCTCAACAAGAAGACACTGACTCTTATCCCTTGATTTCATGGCTCAACAAGGGCACACCGACTCCTATTCCTTGATTTCACGACTACATGGATAAACCGATTACTCTTTGACTTACAAAAAGGGTCTTTCAACCCAAGCTATTACAAAACAGCCTTATAACTCTTCAATAGCACTTGATTCAGAGAGTAGAAGTTTGATCAATTCAGAAGTGAATTCGGCAGAGTATAAGTGTAAAAACCATAAAAATGAAGAAGAATAACGATAGGATGAAAAAGGATGAAGATGGAGAAGAAGAGATGTTAGAAAATTCGGTTTTAACCTCTTTTTATAGAGAATGAAGGGTTGCAACGGTTTTGAAGCGTTTCAAATAGTGAAAAGACACTTCCCTTCAAATTTAGAAAAATAGCTGTTATACGTCGACATACATATTTTGCTATGTCGACATACTCATGTGTAAATTTCATTTTCAAAGCATTTTTCAAGAATTTTGATATAAAATTAATTTTGGAATTTCTTGAGTAAAATTCTAATGTTGTAAATCAATATTATATGATAGAAAAACATATGAAAACATATTTTTAAACTATATAAATATATTTATACAATTATAAGGTTTTAAACTATATAAAATATAAATAAAGTATATATAAAAACTTAAGTTTGAAAAACAAAGAAGAATTAAAATAGAACAAGTATAAAAAAATAGAGGGGATTGAGAATAAAATAGAAAAACAAAATAGTAGGGATTGAGGAAAGAATTGAAAAATCAGAATTTGAATTTGAATTTGGATTTGAACCTGGAGTGCTATTTAGAGTCTTACAAAATCTAGACTATATAAATATATTATTCTTGAACTTTTGAAATCTTGATTACTCATGAGTCTTGAATCTACTCTGAATTCTGAATCTCTAAAAGCTCATAAACTTTACAGTCTTCAGTATTAATTCCAGTATACAAATCCTACATATGCATATATATATATATATATATATATATTATAGATAAAGATGTTTGTATATATTTTATAATCAATGATAATTGAAATAAGGTTGTTGTCATCAAAACTCCATTCTCTAATAATCTCCCCCTTTTTTATGATGACAACCTTAGTTTATGAAATATCATGCCTGTATATACCTGTTTGATGATGACCTTTTATACTCCCCATGTCTATAAGAATTCTATAAAACTATGCCTATATTTTATAATTTCTCCCCCTTTGGCATTATAAAAAAGAAAGATTAAATATACTCCCCATAAGTTAAACAACCTTAGAATCTAAGTAATATTCCTAGAAATACTCCCCCTAAATTATATAATTCTCTGAATAGAACATAGATAATTATCCTAAACCTAAAGAATAATACTTAATATGATGATTAAATACATACCAATCCACGTATTATTACATATGTTTGTTTAATATATACAAACCAATCCAAACTAAGTCATACCATATGTCTTGATATGTACAAGTTTCAAACAATATAATCTAATTCACACCACGCCATTTTTAAACAAATCAATCAAATCGTACCAAACAACTAAACGTCTCTTGGAACTTCAACCCAACCATCTTCTCCAAAGATAGGATCCTTCTTAGTTACTTCCCAATCTTCATCTTCTTTGGTTGGTGGAGCCTTTGCGAGATTATTTTCTTCATCTTTGAAAAGAGAAGATATTAGCCATCGCATTGCATCAAAGTGCTTTTCTTGTTGTTCGAACATCTTTATTTGACTCAATTCAAGATGACGCTGATTTTGTAGAATGATAGAGAGAATGTTTTTGAATGAATTGAGAGTTACTTCTAGATTTTCACTTAGATAATGGATAAAATTTGCCATGGATTTGATGAGAAATGATTAAGGAAGGAGTAATGGAATAATGAAGTTTTCTGGAAGAAATGGACTTAAATAGGGTCTGGAATTCAATGGATTTTGAATGGACATGAGTAGTTATTTAATTTTAAAATTTGAAAAAGTGTGAAATTTTTTCTGTTATATGTCGACATACAGGTTTGGTTATGTCGACATACTATTGTGTGTCTTTTGAAAATTTTGAGTTATGAAATCTTTTGAACTCTTGTAATATCATAATATATTTTATGATTTTTCCAGAAACGTAAAGATGAGTAAAACATAAATAAAACTCCATTCATTACTTACTAAAACGCAAATACATCCAACTAAACAAGACATACTTAAATACGAGATTTGAAAGCAAATACAAGGAAATATATAAAGATAGATTAAACTAGATGACCTAGTTTTCGGATGATGATGAGGAATATGAAATTCCAAGCTTTCTTTCTATCTTGACCATGAATTTGGATAGTTTGGAAAGCTTCTTGTTAAAACTTTTGTTAATCTTCTTTTGATTTTTAACGATTTTCACTTAATTTTGAATAATCGTGTCTTTGAGATTACGACTTGAGGTTGGATACTCAATGCTTTCCATAGAAGCCTCTTCTTTTTCGACTTCCATTGGATCTTCTTCTTGTTGCAATCGGGTTTGGTTGGCCTCATTTATCTCATAAGGTTTGAAAGTGATAGGAATTTGCATGAGATGAATGTTTGATGCTTCAAACACTTTCCTAGGGATAAATTCTTCTCCATGAAGATCAACTCCAAAATATTTGAAAATGCGAGTGAGATAAACACCATAGTAGAGAGTGTTTTCTCTTGAAGATACATCTATGGGCTTAAATTCATTTAGAATCATATCGGCCCAATTGATAAGGTAATTACCCATAATGGAAAAGAGAGCCTTTTGGACTTTAAGAGTTGGATTGTTGTAATTTCCGGAACGGGGAGCGATGGTGTGTTGAAGGAGGAGGTTGACGATTCTTGTTTTTGGACGAAAGAAACGATTTTTGAAATCCATTGGAGCACCATCTTCGAAGATATCATGATAGGTTTCCAAATCGGTTTCATTGATAGCGAAAGTTGAGAAATCTGTACCCTCGCTTCTACAATTTAGAATTTCTCCTAAAAGATCGGCGTTGAGAACAATCTTCAAATTTGATTTTCGTTGCCATGATAAAATCCACGGTTGAGATTTGCATAGAACATCTTCACGAGTTTAGGATAACATATTTCGTCATTGTCACAAGAGTCAATTAGACTCAAGATTTCGTTGTGTTGGAAGAGAGAGATGAGATCATAAGATGGAAAGTGGCTAAAGACGGTGAAGGCACCCGTGTTAACTTTAACATTTGTTAAATAGTCACCATAGGTTTTAATGGCCTCTTTGTCATTGTAAAGATAACCTTTTATGGTTTTGGTTATCTTCAATTTCTGAGATGAACTTGAGGAACCCATTGATATGATAGTTTTGAGGAGGATAGATATAAAGATAGTTGTTTTGAGTTGTGAATGAGAGGTAGAAAGGAATGATATATAGATAATGAATAGATATGAATTGAATAGGCACAACTTTTTAGATTGAAAGGACACCTTTTCATACCTTGGGAGTTGGTGAAAAGATTGGAGGGAAGTTTGAAAGTTAATTCAAAATTTTAAATTTCAAAACTGTTGTATATATCGACATGTATATTTCTGTGTGTTGACATACAGTGCTTACTTCAAAAAGAATTTTGGATTTTCAAACTTTGAATTAAATTATTGATTTATATTTCAGGTTTGAACAATTTCCTAAAATACTTCTAATCCTAATGAACATACAAACAATTTATTTTATTAATTTATTGGTTATTTAATATTATATTATTATTTTGAATTTCAAAATTCAAAATTCAAAATTGAATTTCAAATTTCAAAGAATTTATTAAATTATAAATTCAACCAAAGCAACCATTCAACCAAATAATATTTAAAATGTAATTAATGCGTACCTGGTTTTTTAAATCCTTTTCTTCATGATCTTCTGAACTCTGAATTGCTGTAAAGCATATATTTGTATTTCTGGTTTCTGGTTCTTCATCACTTGATGACGAATCTGAATCATCTAACGTTGCGGCATATGCTTCCTTTCTTTTCCTTGACGAATTTGAGTTGTCCGGTGGTTGAGTAGATTTGTCTGGATATGGACACAGTTTCTTTAGATGCCCTGGTTTGTTGCAGTCAAAGCATCGTCCATCATTTAAATTTGAATTTGGTTTATTATAACCTGTAATGACCCGAAATCCCCCTTATGGGAAATCCCGGATTGCATTGAGGACAAGATGAATCAGAACACAAACAGAAGAACATTTCATTGCTTATTACAACAATTTCATCAGAATACAAGAATATAAAGAGTATGAATAAATATTACACATTTACTAAATATCAGAGATTTACAAATTACAATGCAGCAGAAAAATAATACAAAACACAACTGAAAGAGATAAATGGATACAGAGCTTTCTGAATATAATTCCAGCTGTAAACTAGGATCCTGTGAATATAAATCTGCAAAACCAAAACTACTAGCTGCCCGTGTGGAAAATAGGGGCACCTAGAGTTTAGGTTAAAACAATAAACTCCAGGTCAGTCATGTGACTGGTGTGAGAACAAAAACAGGTATTTAAAACTTTACTTTAAATCGTATATATCAAGGGACCACGCCGTATAACACGGAACGGATTTCCTCCCATGAATACCAGTGCATATAACAAAACAGCGCAATGCTTTTTGAAAAAATGAGGCTATTATAAGACCCAGGTCCTATCACACAATGCAACGCAAGCCGGGGGATAGGGTTTTCCTTTATAATAGCCAAACATTCTTCGTACGTTAAATCAAATCATTTGATACTAATATAAGTTCATAGTGTATAAAACAACTTCAAATATAAATGTATCGATCCTAGATGGCATGGGTACCATATATCATGTCACCAATACTAGGCTCTACAATCAAAACCGCAAATGTCACGTATTGGAAGTTGGATTTCCATCTGTGAACCAAGGCAAGGGATCGTCCTTACCGAATTCGAGACGCTCTAGCCTGCCCCTCGGGATACATCCGCAATTGCACCTTGGATCTTCAGGGCCGGTCCACACGGAATGGATTAAAATGCCTGAACAATGTGTTTCCCTGCCCTGAGGCGTCAACTGGTCATATCCCGACAAAACTATCGGCCTCGGAATGACCGATATAACCGAGGCGCCTCATATCCATCATCCACATAAGTAAAATTCCAGGGCGTGCAAAACACTGACACCACTCCTAGCTAGAAGGAAACACATGCCCTCCCTGCAGTCCTCTCCCGTTTCTGGTTCACACTAGGCTGTGAGGCTCTGAATAGAAAATATATCGGCTTATATTCAATATCAAATTCTGGAATCAACAAATACCGTATTGAATAATGATATATATATATATATATATATCTTCCAAATTGCTCCACAATATCCGTATAATCATGAAATCCAACATCGAAATATTCCGAAAACAATTTCGATACAAATCCATTTCCAATTTATATATTGGAAATTCTGGGTTTTTAAAAACCATTTCAAACCAAATTTATTCATTTTTTTTAAAAACAATTGGAATATAATTCTAGTTCAAAACTAGTTCATTTTGATAAAAATCTATTTTTATCTTTTCGAATATGGAAATTTTCATCCCAATTCTTTCTAAATCATTTCTTATGATTTTACACTAATTATTGATATTTTTCATAATTTTATCAAGGCCCGTACAGTCGATTTCCATAAACGGCCATCGAACTGCACTTACAGTGACCTTTTCCAAATTTGATTTGGACATGATTCCAAATCCAGTTGTTAGATTTCCAATCTCTTGTATTCGTTGAAAAGCTCTTGTCGATACGAACCCAATAGTTCTGGTTTTAGGAGAATCCGACGGTCGGATCTCCCGTAATGTTCGTTAGAAGTCAATGGTCGAAATCCGCGAACTGCCGCAGCGTGGAGCGTTCTATTCAGGCCGTTATATATATATACATATATATATCATCGATTTCTATTTAAAACGTATTTTATAAATCGTTTTAAATTCGATTTCAACTTCATATTCAATTTCAAATCAAAATTGAATATTCCATATCATCGATATATAAATGATAGTATTTTCAAAACATTAGATTTTGAAATCAATTCTTTTTCGATATTCATTATAAAAATGAATAAAATCGATATAAATATCGATCATGTCAAAATGACATTAATCTAATCAACATTGCTATATATATTTAAATATTTTCGTGTCCATCCCAAATCGTACATCAAAATCAAATTTGATTCTTTTCTAAATATTATTTGAAAATATTCGTTATTTTGAAATAATCGTTATTTTAAAATATTCATTCTTTTTGAACTGGAATCAAACATAATCAATTACCATATAATGTGATTATATGGATTTCATACAACATGTATACAACAACAATCAAACACAGTCAACCATCATCCAAAGTGCATTCTACACTGCATAAGCATCAAATATAAATATTTAACGCTTACAACAGCCTGTCAATCAATTGTTCGACATACAGCTAACTATTGGGACTAATATATCATCCCAATACCCGTGTGGGGTTTCAATCAACAAATAATGGATTTTTTTGTGTAGTTGGGCGATGTGTAAAATTTATCGTCCCAATCCATATCAGTCAAATGTGTGTACAGAAACAAATCGTCTGATTTGTTTATAAATATTTATTTTATTCATATATACGTTAAAAATTATATTTTTAACTATAAAATATTTTTATTCCATTGCATATCACACAATCAATTTTCACAACACAAACAAACAAGTCGTCCATGACCTGTTGACGGCGGGTGTCGGGTGCTGCTAAGCACCGTCTGCATCCTAGTATATATTTCAACTAGAAAATAGAATAAAAGTGAGAAGTTCTCACCGAGGGTTCCACTCCTCCATTCTTTATTTCTTAACGGTTCGAATTTGATTCGTTTCGAACCGGTCCCATCGCACTATCTGTTTCACAAGATTTCTATATTAAAAATCAAATTTTTAATACCACGCTATACAGATGAAAATCAGATTTTTATCTTTACTTTATATATATAAAAATCGAATCTTTCTATCGCTAATGAATATATAAAAATCAAAACTTTCCTATGAAAAATCTAATCTTTCAATGTTATTTATATAAAAAAAGATCAAACCTTTACTTTGCTACTACTTTAATAAACATCATATTTTTATACAAATAAAAATATTTTCATGCCACACACTAGTTAGAAATCATTTCTTTTCATATAAAAACCATATCTTTCTTTGATAAAAATTATATCTTTCTTTGATAAAAATCATATCTTTCTTATGAATATAAGTCATGTCTTTTCAACGCTTCTTATATAATGAAAACCAAATTTTCTTTTGCTAAAATGTATATAAAAATCCAATTGTTCTTTCCTACATTCAATAAAAATCGTATTTTTATTATCTTTATAATATAAAAATCATATTTCTATGGTTCTAAAAATCATATCTTTCTATGTATACAATCGTGTTTTCTCTAATCAGAGATCATAATTTTCCCTAAACTAAAGACTATATTTTTATATACATAAAAATCTCATCTTTATGTTAATAAAAATCCTATCTTTCTATTTTAAAAATCATAACTTTATACGAATAAAAATCTCAACTTTACACGAGTAAAAATATAATCTTTACATTTCAAAGATCACATCTTTATTTTCGTTCATGAAAACCATATTTTTAAATTAACTAAACTATATAAAATAAAACGCACCTTTTCTTGTTTTGGTGGTTGGAAGGGCTTGGGGAGGAGCTGGAAGCGACGCCGGCTGGAAGTGGAAGGCCTGAGGCGGAGGCGGTTTCAGGGGAGAGGGTCTTCGCGTCGCAGTTTTGGGTGATGTGGTCCCCATACGAACGGTGGAGGGAAGAAGAGAGAGAGGATGAGGGAGTAGAGGTGGCGGCGGTCGGATTTGGGTGGTGCGGCGACCGACGTGGGGAGGGGCGGCGAGTGGGCCCGTTGCGCAATGGATGCGCGTTTCCCCTTTTTGTTTTTCTTTTTATTCATTTTAAACCCTATGGGTTTTGACTGAGGGGAGAGGGAGAGTATGGGGGGTGAATATATATTTTATATTTAATTTTAAGTTTAAATTAAAAAAGGTTGCTTTTTCATTTGATCTCCAATTCGAACCTAACGACTGTCGCTCCTAGCTAATTACCCCCATTCCGAAAACAACGAGATATGTCATGTGGTCCAATTCGATCGTTTCGATCAGTTTTCATTTAAATTAACATTTGAATCATTATATTGAATTTTAAACGTACATTTCAATTTACTGGGGTCACATATGGGCCCCAAAATTTCCAGAAAAATAAATCTAGCTATTTTTTGACGATACAGTCCTAACAAAACTAATTTCATCAAATTTGGAGACCGTTTGAAAAATTGCCATTTTCTGGTCGATCCAAATTGAATGAAACTGCCATAACACGTTATACTTCGCCACCCTCACATATTGATTTAGAAAATTACGAATTTTGGAATCTAGCAATAACTTGACATTCCGGATCCAACAAAAGGGGTTTCGTCGAAAACAAAGGTCGTTTGCAAAATTTCCATTTTTAAGGGCTTTATTTCCATAGCGACTATTCTGAAATTTCAACTGGGCATAACTTTTTATTCCCGCTATGAAATTTCAATTTTTCGGATTTGTTGGAAAGATATTTTCAAATAAATTCTAATATTTTTGGCTTCGCCAAAATCCGGTTTATTTTGAATCCTGTACATTCATTTGAAATTTGAAATCGAATTTTCAAACTACCGCACCATTTTCAATCCCTTTTATAATTAAAATAAATATTTATATTCTAACGTCGATTCAAATAAATATATATGTTCTAATTCTCTTCAAAATAAATTTCTCGTCGTTATTATTTAAAATAAATCATTTTAAATTTTCAAAATTCACTAAAATTGCCAAAATAAATTTTTTTATTGGTTCTGATTTTCCGAGTTGTTACATAACACTTCCTGTATTTTAGAAATCTTCTAAACTAATTTTTCATGAGTGCTGTTTCTTCATCATCTTCACTACTCGAGTCAGAATCATTTGTTATGGCTTTCAGTGCAATAGACTTCTTTTCAGTTGATCTATTTTCTTTTCTTTTCTGTAATTGAACTTCATATGACATTAGATTCCCAATTAGCCCCTCAATCTTCATTTCATTGACATCACTGGCTTCTTCTACAGCCAAAGTCTTCTGATCCCATTCATGAGTTATCGAATTTAACAAGTGCTGTCAGTGAATGCACTATCTCTTGAAATCTGCAATACAAATCTTAAATAGACTCATTCTCATTCATTTTAAATAATTCAAATTGATTGACTAGCATGCCTATCTTAGTCTGTTTAACTTTACTAGTTCCTTCATGAGTAACGCGTAACACCCTACATCCATTAATGTCACTAAAGGGAATGCATTAACTTCAATGGAGCATTTTAAGTGTGTATAGAACAGAAACTTAACAACAAGACAGATATAAAAAGTACTAAAACTTTAAAATTTTATTCATTGCAGCAGTAAACACATAGGTTTGATTACATCATCAAAAACCAGAGTCAAAGTACATAATATCCATCTTGACTAAATCAAAGTACATAATTTGAAAGACATAACCCCAATACAAAATAGCCATAAATAAGAGAGGCTGAACTTTTACTTCAGCGATCCAAGCAATCTTATAAAAGCAAGAGATACAGCTGTCCAAAATCAAGCTCCACTGGTGCTAGTTCCAACCTGAGCACCTTGGGGGGGGGGGGAGGAAGAAAAGAGGAGGAAACAAAGGGGGTCAGACATAAAGTCTGGCGAGTGCGATAACTTTAACAATATAATTACCAAAATAACTAGGCTAAGGCATAAGTTGGAAAATAGGGAAATGACTGTGAACAATTGGGTATGACAGAGTAAACAAGGAAATAAGATGAACGAAGATAGCGTTAAAGCGCACCTAAACCACTGTAAGATAATTACTATACTGCACCACCACTAGTCACTCTAAGGTTGATCCTGCCTACAGGACTTAATAATGATAATGGCACTTTCGTGCACCCCTAGTTGCCCTCATAGGTGCCGTCTGCCCCCATCTCCACTAGGTGTACCCACTACCCCCATGCGATCGGCTCTCTAACTCGTAGATACCCATGCTAGCCCCACAGTGGGGTGTATCACTCCCCAAAGTGGCAACCCGATACCACAAATAATGCACGGCTTATACCTACACGATGCAACAACGTCTTACCCACCAGCCCGGGCACACACACGCATATGAACCCGTTGGACTTGCATTGCCACCGCTAACCCGTTTTGTCCTCTTACAGTCAAGCCCAGTATGCGTGTCCTATCCTCGACTTGGGTCGAGCCCACAAAAATACGTATGGGTTACTAGTTGAAACGGGCCCCCATTACTTGACACAAGCTATCCACCTAAGCTTGGTCCCCTCTAGTACATCCCACTTAACCCTCTTCTTATTCATGTTCACTTACATGTTTCAATTTTGGTTAAGTGTTTCCAATCGTATTTCCAATGCCACCCAAGGCACCCACTAAATTCCACATTCCACCCAAGGCACCCACTTAACCTCCTCATGTCCTATTACATGTTTATCTAGTTAAGTGTTTCTTAATTCATTAAGACCGTAACCTTATAAAGACCTCCCACATTAGACTGGCATTTGTGGCAGCTGGATTTGCCGGGCGGGTCCGGGCAGTCTTACACCACAAAAGAGCCTAACCTCGTGTCTTTACAACTGTTACGTATTTAATTTATGTCTGAGACCTCCCACATTAGACTGGCATTTGTGGCAGCTGGATTTGCCGGGCGGGTCCGGGCAGTCTTACACCACAAAAGAGCCTAACCTCGTGTCTTAGACGATTAATTACACCTAATTAATCATTCCCTAATTTGAATTATTTTCCCTATTCAAATTATCAATCAATTCGAAATTTAACTATAGCCATAATTGACTCAATTATGTCCATCTATTTATGGTATGCAAAATCATACCAATTTTCATGACAATTTATTTTATGCCATTTAAGGCATTTATGCCAAATTCTCAATATTAAATCTTTTAATATTATCCCATTACCCCACGTTGTACGTTCGTTCATTTAACGTAAAATATACGTTAGACTCAAATAGTCTAATTCATGGAATAAAGAGAAAACATCACAACATACAGATAAAACTAGATCTAAGCATAAGGGGTGAACTTGCATGTGTGAATGAGGTTCTACATCTAAAACTTGCATAGGACAAAGTCACAAACTTGCATAAAACTACATATGTCATAGATCCAAATCTAAAAGTGTGAACTTGTTTAGGTAATAGTCACAACTTACATAAATCATGTATGTCATAGATCTACATCTAAAGGGGTAAACTTGCATAGTCAATAACCATAAACTTGCATAACATGATTCATATTACAAACTCATATATTTATATAAACTTGCATATGTGATTTATGCAACATAACAATGGTGTAAACTTACATCTAAACATGTAAACTAGCATGTAAAATTTAGCATATAACTCACACATGTCATAGCCTAACTTTAGATCTAAAATAGATGTCATGAAACATGTAAAGTTATACATAATCTTTACTAACTTGCATATGATCCACATCTAAATCAACACCTAAACTTGCATACATACATATGATTTATCATATGAATCAACATAACCAAACTAGCATATGAAACATCATCATTAATTTGTCAATTATAAAATTACAACATAGATGATAACATCACAACTTTACAACATAGATGATAATCATCATAGAATTTACAACATAAATGATAACATCACAATTTTACAACATAAATAATAACATGTGGTCAATAATTCACAACATAGCCATATGATCTGCATCATAACTCAATCCAATTAAATTGCTAATTATTTTATTAGAGAAATCGAACTCACAAGAAGAAGGTCTTGCGTTATGAAATCAGAGTTCTGAAATTGATTAAGCTCGCCTTTGTAGTAGATTCGTTGTTGTTTAGATTAATGTTGAATAGAACTGAATTGATTAGCTGTTCTTCCTCTCTAATTGGTGGCGGCTACTCCAGGTTACAAGATGACAGCAAGTCAGCCATAGTTTCAGTTTTTATTTTGATTTAGGGTTTGAGTCTACCCATGTTTATATAGAATTTTAATTTAATTATCGCTGTCGGATGATCTTAGGCTTAATCAAAACCATTCAATCGGGATAGGGTGACACCTCAGTCCTAATGACTCAGCAAGGAGTCAGAAAGGACTCAACAATGAGTCACAACATGGATCAGACTGAACCAGAAAGCTGTGCAGACCTGCTGCTTGGCCTGGGCGCACATGGCAGGTGCGCCAGTGCAAATTTGTACTGGCGCACTTCCCAAGTGCGCCAGTGCAATCTTTTTTTCTAACTTGTTTTGTCGCCTAACTTCGTTCGTCCATATCTCCTTCATCCGATATCCGTTTCCTGCAAACTCGGACTCTATCTCAACCAGAATTCCGAGACGAACACAATGGCGCAACCCATTTCCCTTAATTCTCACGTTTGAGATTAATTATTCTTTAATTTAGTTAATTCGATTATTCGAAAATCCGGGGTGTTACATTCTCCCCTCCTTAAAGGATTTCGCCCCGAAATCTCCAAGTTAAGAAGAATGCATATCCTAATATCCAAACAACCATCTACTCGACCATCAAACACAGGCATCCATTGTCCTTATTAATTTTCTAATGTTGTATGAACATATGCAAGAAGTGTGTGTATATGTTCCTTATCTAATGCAAAATCAGGCGGTCTACTGATTCATTTGGCCTCCTTAATGCAAACCATGATAGTGCCATGCATCCATTATGTATGCGAAAGAATCCTATCGATACATATTATTTCTACATGTATGTTCACAACCATTCACCAAAATGCAGCATCCATATGATAACCCAACCATTATACATCCATTACTTAAATATGTACACACATTTATATGCAATATGCAATATGAAGTGACTGAGCCGATCTAGTGCCTAAAGTGTTTGTATATGCATCCACGAGCAACCACTAGCAACCACTTGCATCCACATGCATCCATCATACATAACATGTCTCAAACACATGTTTCAACCATAGGACTACCCTATCTAATGGTCAAAGATACTAGCGAGAAGACATACTAATGATAAAACAAGTACAAACTAAGCGATAAAGGAGAAATTAAAGGACATACCCTCGAAAAGAAAAGGTTACAATGAACGCATCTTCGCTTCCGTCTCCCAAGTAGTGTTGCTCTCATCATTTCCCCATTGCACTTTGACTAGCTTGACCTCTCGATTCCTCAACTTCTTAATCTCCGACCCAAGAACGCACATAGGAGCTCGTCGAATCGTCGCATCACGCTCTATCTCCACCTCTCTAAGCAAGCTCGGCTCTACCACTTTCGCGGTCTCGTGCAAGCACTTCCTCAAATGTGATACATGGAATACATCGTGTACACCACTAAGTCTCTCGGGCAACTCCACTCTATACGCCATCTGCCCAATCCTCTCCTTAATAGGAGACGGCCCTACGAACCTTGGTGCTAACTTCCCAACGGACCCAAAGCGAACAACATTCCGTAATGGAGACACCTTGACAAAGACCATGTCCCCAATATCAAACTCAAGATCTATCCTCCTCTTGTCCGCATACGATTTCTGCCTATCTTGCGCCGTCTTCATCTTCCTTCGAATCAATCGATCTTTTCCGAAGTCTCTCTAATCATGTCGGGTCCAAGCAAGATCTTATCTGTGGACTCACACCAACATGTAGGCGAACGACACGGCCGTCCATAAAGAGCCTCGAACGGTGCCATGCCAATGCTAGACTGAAAGCTATTATTATATGCGAACTCCACCAACGGAAGATGTTCCTCCCATGTACCTCCAAAGTCTAAGAAACACAACCTCAATAAGTCCTCTAGAATACGATTCACCCTCTCGGTCTGGCCGTCCGTCTGAGGATGATATGCGATGCTCAAACATAACTGAGTCCCTACCGCCTCTTGCATACTCTTACAAAACTCGCTAGTAAAGATAGCATCGCGGTCGCTCACTATGCTAGAAGGAACACCGTGCAAACGAATTATCTCTCGAATGTATACGGAGGATAACCATGGAGCAGTCCTCTTACTCTTCACGGGAATGAAATGGGCGCTCTTAGTAAGTCTATCTACCATGACCCAAATCCCCGTATTACCCTTCCTCGACCTCGATAACCCATCAATAAAGTCCATCGAGACACTTTCCCACTTCCATTGTGGGACCTCCAATGGGTGAAGCAACCCACCGGGCTTCTTTTGCTCTGCTTTTACTTGTTGGCACACCAAGCATCTAGCGACAAACTCGGCCACATCCCTCTTCATGCCGGCCCAAAAGTAAACTCGTCTCGTGTCCATGTACATCTTGTCCCCACCGGGATGGATGGTCATCTTCGAACGATGTGCATCATCAAGAATGGTCTTCCTCAAATTCTCGTCCCATGGTACACAAAGTCTACCATCCCTACATAACCAACCCTTATCATCTAGGGTATACCTATTGAGATGGCTCGATGACTCCCCCCTTTTGAGCTTCTCTACTAACTCAACCGACTGTGGGTCATCTCGCTGTGCCTCACCAATCTGTCCTAAAAGCGTAGGTCTGACCTCTAAGGATGCTAGCAAACCGGGTACAAAGTCAACGGAAGGTCTAAAATCAAATGTAGAGATGAACTCTAAGCTTTGCCGCTCAACGAACAACGGACACAAGGACAACCTTTTCCTACTTAAGGCGTCTGCCACCATGTTACCCTTGCCATGCTATCTTGAAATCGTAGGACGCTAAGAATTCCATCCACCTTTGCTGCCTTAAGTTCAAGTCCTTCTGAGAGAACAAGTGTTTTAGCGATTTGTGGTTAGTGAACAATTCGAATTTCTCGCCAAGAAGATAATGGAGCCAGGACTTAAGAGCGAAAACAATAGCGGCCAACTCTAGGTCATGTGTAAGGTAATTTTTCTCATGCACTCTCAACTGCCTTCCGCCATAGGCTATTACCCTTCCCTCTTACATTAAGACTACGCCTAGTCCTGTCCCATAAGCATCGGTATAAACGGTAAATGGCTTACTCCCATCTGGCAACACTAAGACTGGGGCTGTGGTCAAAGCTCTCTTTAATCGTTGGAACACATCATCACAATCTACGTCCCACATGAAGACTGGGTTCTTCTTCGTCAAGCATGTTAATGGGGCTGATATCTTTGCGAAGTCCTTGATAAACTTCCTATAATAGCCAACCAACCCTAAGAAACTCCTCACCTCGGTAGCATTTTTAGGGACCTTCCAATCTTGGATTGCCACTACCTTCGCGGGATCCACAGCTATCCCTTCTTTGGAAACCACGTGCCCTAAGAATCGCACTTCCTTTTTCCAAAAGTGACATTTAGAAAATTTAGCTTTAAGGCTATGCACTCGAAGGGTCTCCAACACTTCCCTAAGATGTAGGGCATGCTCTTGCTCGTTCTTAGAAAAGATCAAGATGTCGTCCGCAAAGACTACCACAAATTTATTAAGGTACTCCCTAAACACCCTACTCATCAAGTCAACAAAGTATGCGGGGGCATTTGTCAAGCCAAAGGGCATCACAAGCCACTCGAAGAAGCCATCTGGAATCCTAAAGGCAGTCTTGTCTATGCTATCCTCAGCCACTCTCAACTGATGGAAACCAGCGGCTAAGTCCAACTATGAAAACACTGAGGCACCAACTAACCGATCGAAGAGATCGTCAATACTCAGCAGTGGGTGCCTATTCTTCTTAGTAAACTTATTAAGTTCCCTATAGTCCACACAATGTCTAAGGGACCCATCTGCCTTCGTGGAAAATACTACTGGAGCACCCCACTCCGATATACTACGTCTGATGAACCCCTTCTCAAGTAATTCTTTCACTTGCTTATTGAGTTCTCTTCTCTCTCTTGGAGCCATGTGGCGCACTGGCAATGCAACTGGCTTTGCATTATCTACTAGATATATTCGAAAGTTTATCTCACGTTTTGGGGGTAAACCCCTCACCTCATCAAAGACATCAACATATTCACAGACTATACGAACAAAATGTAAATCGTCATCAGATGCGTCAAGGGATTCTAGGTAGCTAAGCATTACTGGACCTCTAGGGTCACAAGAAATATCAAGGGTCTTTCCACAACGAGTCAACAATCTAACTACCCTTCTTTCACAATCTAGGATGGCCCCGTATCTAGTTAGCCAATCCATACCTGGAATCAAGCCGTAGCCCATGAAGCCAAGAACAAAGGCGTTGCATTCAAACCCAACGCCCAAGATAACCACTCTCAAATCCCGACAAATCATAGAAAGATGAGATGAACCACCAATAGGATTTGAGACTACTAAGGGATCTGTAACTAGACTAGTATCTAGGTGCAGTGTTTCAACTAATGATGTAGAAATGAACGAATGTGATGTGCCAGAATCGAATAAAGTACGGACAGGATGATCAAACATAAAAACTAAACTTTCAACGGAAATTGCTCTATCTCGTTCTTGCAGTGGTGGGACCACGAGAGCCTGAACTTGTTCCCTTGTATGCCCTGGTGCCATAAGAGCCTGCACCTATCCTCCCGAGGTAGACCCTGCCCTCTGCCCTTTCCTTGGGCAGTCCTTAATCAGATGTCCCGCTTCGCCATAGTGGAAACAACCAGTCTTCTTTTTCTTTCTACAATCTTTTCTTAGATGGCTTGGTGTCCCACAGTTAAAGCATCTCTTCTTTCCCTTACCATTGTTGCCTTTACCACCTTTCTTGTTCTGTTGTTGCTGTTGCGGTTACTTTTGATCCCCTTTCTTCTCCGGTGCTTTATTAACATTGGCGCCCTTCTCCTCTTCATGCATAAGTGCCATGTCAACTAGTCTCTTAAAGGTAGCCCCCATAGGGATGTAGGTCATAGCTAACCCATGAAGCGGCTCGTTCAAACCCTTAACAAATCTCAGTGCCATCTTTTCTGGAGTATTCACCAAGTCCAAGCCAAATCTCGCCAACCGACTGAATTTGTTGACGTATTCTTTCACCAATAGATTCCCCTGCTTCAATGCTAGAAACCTTTCCATGTATAGTTTCTCTTCAGCCCGTGAGAGAAACTTCGCCTCAAACCTCCGCCTGAAATCTGGCCATGTGTCAACTGGATGCTCTCCGTTAGTGACCTCCCACCAAAACGAGGCCTCATCCTTCATTAGCCAGGCAGCTAACTGGATCTTTCTTCCATCTTCCACTTAAGGATCCCAAACAATTATTCCACCTCCTTTAGCCAGTTTCGAGCTTCAACAAATGTCTTTGTCCCGTGAAAAGATTTTCCACCCATTGCTCGAAAGTCCTTACATATCTTAGCAAAAGTATCGATGCGAGGAGGAGGAGGAGGAGAAGGAGCATTTGCTAGACCTGCGGTGGTGGCCCTAGTCTCCAAATACCTCCTAAACCATCCTGGTATCGTTATCCCCTCGGGTATCTTGGGAATTCCAGACATGCTGAAACGAAAAAGGAAAGATTCAATACAAAAGAACCGAAGGAAAGATATATGGCTCTTGGCGTTATGCTTTCAAAAATAAGCTTTTCTCTTGAAAATATTTCCTTAAAGCATAATTTTGAAGGTACTTCTTTATATAAGTGCTTTTGAAAAACAGTTTTTCAAAATTCATATCTGTTCTGGTAACCTTCAACTCTGATACCACGTGTAACACCCCACATCCATTAATGTAACTCACAAAGGGAATGCATTAACTTCTATGGAGCATTTTAAGTGTGTATAGAACAGAAACTTAACAATAAGACAGATATAAACAGTACTAAAACTTTAAAATTTTATTCATTGCAGCGATAAACACATAAGTTTGATTACATCATCAAAAACCAGAGTCAAAGTACATAATATCCATCTTGACCAAATCAAAGTACATAAATTGAAATAGATAACCCCAGTACAAAATAGCCATAAATAAGAGAGGCTGAACTTTTACTTCAGCGATCCAAGCAATCTTCTAAAAGCAAGAGATACAGCTGTCCAAAATCAAGCTCCACTGGTGCTAGTTCCAATCTGAACACCTGGGTTGGGGGGGGGGGAGGAAGAAAAGAGGAGGAAACAAAGGGGTTCAGACATAAAGTCTGGCGAGTGCGATAACTTTAACAATATAATTACCAAAATAACTAGGCTAAGGCATAAGTTGGAAAATAGGATAATGACTGTGAACAATTGGGTATGATAGAGTAAACAAGGAAATAAGATGAACAAAGATAATGTTAAAGCGCACCTAAACCACTGTAGAATAATTACTATACTGCACCACCACTAGTCACCCTAAGGTTGATCCTGCCTATAGAACTTAATAATGATAATGGTAGTTTCGTGCACCCCTAGTTGCCATCACAGGTGCCACCTGCCCCTATCTCCACTAGGTGTACCCACTACCCCCATACGATCGGCTCCCTAACGCGTAGATACCCATGCTGGCCCCACAGTGGGGGTGTATCACTCCCCAAAGTGGCAACCCGATACCACAAATAATGCACGGCTTATACCTACACGATGCAACAACATCTTACCCACCAGCCCGGGCCCACACACGCATATGAACCCGTTGGACTTGTGTTGCCACCGCTAACCCGTTTTGGCCTCTTACAGTCAATCCCAGTATGCGTGTCCCGTCCTCGACTTGGGTCGAGCCCATAAAGATACGTATGGGTTACTGGTTGAAACGGGCCCCCATTACTTGACACAAGCTATCCACCTAAGCTTGGTCCCCTCTAGTACATCCCACTTAACCCTCTTCTTATTCATGTTCACTTACATGTTTCAATTTTGGTTAAGTGTTTCTAATCGTATTTCCAATGCCACCCAAGGCACCCACTAAATTCCACATGCCACCCAAGGCACCCACATAACCCCCTCATGTCCCACTACATGTTTATCTGGTTAAGTGTTTCTTAATACATTAAAACCGTAACCTTATAAAGACCTCTCACATTAGACTGACATTTGTGGCAGCTGGATTTGCCGGGCGGGTCCGGGCAGTCTTACACCACAAAAGAGCCTAACCTCGTGTCTTTACAACTGTTACGTATTTAATTTATGCCTAAGACCTCCCACATTAGACTGGCATTTGTGGCAGCTGGATTTTCTGGGCGGGTCCGGGAAGTCTTACACCACAAAAGAGCCTAAAACTTGTGTCTTAGACGATTAATTACACCTAATTAATCATTCCCCTATTTGAATTATTTTCCCTATTCAAATTATCAATCAATTCCAAATTTAACTATGGCCATAATTGACTCAATTATGTCCATCTATTTATGGTATGCAAAATCATACCAATTTTCATCACAATTTATTTTATGCCATTTAAGGCATTTATGCCAAATTATCAATATTAAATCTTTTAATATTATCCCATTACCCCACGTCGTACGTTTATTCGTTTAACGTAAAATATACGTTAGACTAGAATAATCTAACTCATGGAATAAAGATAAAACATCACAACATACATACAGATAAAACTAGATCTAAGCATAAGGGGTGAACTTGCATGTGTGAATGAGGTTCTACATCTAAAACTTGCATAGGACAAAGTCACAAACTTGCATAAAACTACATATGTCATAGGTCCAAATCTAAAGGTGTGAACTTGTTTAGGTAATGGTCACAACTTACATAAATCATGAATGTCATAGATCTACATCTAAAGGGGTAAAATTGCATAGGCAATAACCACAAACTTGCATAACATGATTCATATTCCAAACTCATATATTTATATAAACTTGCATATGTGATTTATGCAACATAACAATGGTGTAAACTTACATCTAAACATGTAAACTAGCATGTAAAATTTAGCATATAACTCACACATGTCATAGCCTAACTTTAGATCTAAAATAGATGTCATGAAACATGTAAAGTTATACATAATCTTTACTAACTTGCATATGATCCACATCTAAATCAACACCTAAACTTGCATACATACATATGATTTATCATATGAATCAACATAACCAAACTAGCATTTGAAACATCATCATGAATTGGTCAATTATAAAATTACAATATAGATGATAACATCACAACTTTACAACATAGATGATAATCATCATAGAATTTACAACATAAATGATAACATCACAATTTTACAACATAAATAATAACATGCGGTCAATAATTCACAACACTGCCATATGATCCGCATCGTAACTCAATCCAATTAAATTGCTAATTATTTTATTAGAGAAATCGAACTCACAAGAAGAAGGTCTTGCATTATGAAATCAGAGTTCTGAAATTGATTAAGCTCGCCTTTGTAGTAGATTCGTTGTTGTTTAGATTAATGTTGAATAGAACTGAATTGATTAGCTGTTCTTCCTCTCTAATTGGTGGCGGCTACTCTAGGTTACAAGATGGCAGCATGACGGCCATAGTTTCAGTTTTTATTTTGATTTAGGGTTTGAGTCTACCCATGTTTATATAGAATTTTAATTTAATTATAGCCGTCGGATGATCTTAGGGTTAATCAAAACCATTCAGTTGGGATAGGGTGACACCTCAGCCCTAATGACTCAGCAAGGAGTCAGAAAGGACTCAGCAATGAGTCACAACATGGATCAGATTGAACCAGAAAGCTGTGCAGACCTGCTGCTCGGCCTGGGCGCACTTGGCAGGTGCGCCAGTGAAGCTATTTTTTTCTAACTTGTTTAGCCGCCTAACTTCGTTCATCCATATCACCTTTATCCAGTTTTCGTTTCCTGCAAACTCGGACTCTATCTCAACCAGAATTCTGAGACGAACACAATGGCGCAACCCATTTCCCTTAATTCTCACGTCTGAGATTAATTATTATTTAATTTAGTTAATTCGATTATTCAAAAATCCGGGGTGTTACATAACTTGTAAGGTTCTCCAGATTTTATGAGCAGTTTTACATGTGGATACTCTATTAAACTCATTTCTATCTAATGAACAAAATAACATATTCATGGCTTTAGAATTGCTCTGTCAAGCAGCCTTTTGTTCATCTGTCCAATATGCAAATGCGGTTGTGGGTTCAACATATTCATTTTGTGTACTATTCCTGTAACAACCCGTATTTTGAATAACAGGTTATAACATAAATCAAGGCAGAATTAAATGTTATCCGAATCAAGGGAAACGGGCTATGCCATTACGTTCGTCTTGGAAAAATACGCGAAATAGAGTCCAAGTTTTCGAAAATCGGAGTCCGTATGACCAAGTTATGGCCCGTCAAAGTTTTTAGAAAATTTCAAGTTCAAAAATAGTTCAAATTTGAATTCAGAATTTCAAATTCAGCCCAAGCAGGACAGGCGGGAAAATTCCCGCCAGCCCCAAGTCGACTGGGTAGTCGACTTGGGAGTCGACACACCCCAGGTGGTGTCGACTGCCCAGTCGACACCCCTGTCGACCTGGGTGGTCGGGCCAGTCTGGCCTGATGCACCTGTTTTGGCTCTTGGGTCATGTTTTGTTGGCTTGTGACGTGATTAGATGGCTCAGATCTAAACTAGGGTTAATCCTATGGCCTAAACTAACCTAAACTTCTATATAAGCACCCCTAGACCTAGTCTAAACCCTCATAAATCAATCCTACAACGAAGTTATGCCAAAATGCTCCCTAATCATGGCCTCCATCTTCATATCATCTTCCTCATAAGAGCTTGAGAGCTTTTAAGGCAAAAAGGAGCCATCTTTCTTCATCAAATCAAAGGGGCTACTTATTCTCAAGGCTATTTGTGTTGCTACATCATTCCTAGAGCTTCTACAACGTCTCTATCTTGTTCTATTGTGTTCTAGTTCTCGTAGCCACGCTTTGTAAGCCCTACTCTACTCTTAGATCTAAACTATGAACTTAATATGACATGTAGCAAGTTGAAATGAGACTTTTGTGTTATGCTTGCCTTGGATTTCATGCATAGATTCATTCATAACCCTTTTGATCTATGTTTGTGGACCTAATGTTTACCTATCATGAATCTAGTACCATTTATGTTGACTTTTGGGTGGAAAGCTATGAGCTTTAGGTGGTGATTGTGCATAAATGCAACATAGAAACCCTCATGACCTTGATGTTAACTTGCCATGATGCGACCTATATGCTAATCACAAGTGTATCACCCTATTTGCTAAGTTTAATGCCATACATGTGTAGATTGGAATTGGACCTAAGTACAATATTTGCCTTGAACCTATCATTGTATGCATAGATCTATTCATGCCTCTCTTGATCTATGATTGTGGACCTATCATGAACCTAGTACCGTTCATGTTGACTTTTGGGAAAAATGCTATGAAATGGATTATGGCTTATGCATGTTAACAAACCTTAACCCCTCATGTTCCTTAACTTGCATATGATGATATTGAACCTTTTTGCTATGCAAAAGTTAGGATTGTCACCCTATGTCAACTATTACCATGTTACCACCCTATTTGCAAATTATGCTATCATACATGTTTGTGGCCAAATCACCCTTTTTCTATTATGCATGCTTGTGGCCAAATCACCCTTATGATATTATGCATGCTTGAGGCCAAAGCACCCTTATGCTATTTGATATGTTTGAGGCCAAGTCACCTTTTATGCTATCATACATGTTGAGGCCATATGCTAGTATGTTGAACACCTTTGCCTCACGTATCACCATGTCTAACTTGTGATAGCCTTCGCCATCTTGTCATATTCTTATGTTCCCCCTTTTGATCTATTTGTGTTGATGCGAACTTACGTGCGATGGGGTTACGTTATGGGTAAACTTAAATGACATGAAACATGACTTGAAAATATGACATGTGATTATGCTTGAAAACATGAACGTGGACATGACATGTAGAAAACATGAAAGTGGCCAACTCGAGGTTGGGTTGAGTTTGTAGCATAAATCTACCCGGAACCGACCGGCTTAACTAGTGGCTACAAACAATAGGACCCAATGTGATTAGTTGGTCATATCGCACTTAAAACCCGAGGTTAGACTAGGTTGTGGTGTAAAGCTACCCGGAACCGCCCGGCTTAACTAGTGACCACAACAAAGTCTAATGTGAGAGGTTGGAGTGCATTAAGTTAATTAATGCCACATGGTAGGGTTAAGTCATGGACTACTTGAATACTTAACCAATTAAACATGATGGATTGGTAGGGTTAAGTCATGGACTACTTGAATATACTTAACCAGTTGAACACGATGTATTGATAGGGTTAAGTCATGAACTGCTTGGATACACTTGACCAACTCAATACATGGTTAGGATAGGGTTAACCACACTTAACCCGCTTGAAATCCTAGTTACGTGGTCCTTTTCAACAGTAACCCACTAGGGAGTATCATGGATACCCTAGGACTAGGCTAGGGTGGGCACGATTACTGGACTGATTGTAAGAGACCAAAAGAGACGGCTGAATGGTGCACCGGTTGTTCAGGCGGACCATGGTCGTGCACATTAAGTCTGGAGTTGAACATGGACACCAATAGGTTTAGACTGTGCGTGCTTGATTTGTGTCTGTGGTTTACACCTTAGGGCTGGATACACCCTAGGGTGGAACTTGCACAGTTAACTACATTCCATGATTAAGCCGTATGACACCGATACACGACGAGTTAGGCTTATAGGGAGCCGATCGACTAGACCGAGTAGTTGGACCTTGATTTAGGTCATCTCATGATGTTGGGCCAATTTTGGGCCAAGGGATCATTTCTTGTTTATACTTGACATGAATTTGAATACTAGTACACTTGGTGCAACTTAACCTTGTATATGCGATGCCACTCTTGTTAACTTTTCACCATGCCAGTTATCACCCTATGTTTCATCTCTGTTTTACATGTCCAGTTAACTTTATTAGTTTTTATACTAATAGTAGGTAGGGCTTACCAGTCTTTTTGACTGACCTGTTTTCCTGTCGCCTCTTTTCTTCCGTTTCCTCCCCCCAGGTTCTCAGGGTGGGAACATTAGCACCTAGCTTGGATCTTTGGCTTGCTTCTCTGATAGCTCATGTATGGTTTGGGCTTGAGCTTAGCTATGGCGACACTACTGTTATCTTTGGGGAATACTTTACATATGTTATTTTTCAGTTTATGTTTTCTAGACTTTTTTTTGTTGGAAAATGATGACTAAGTACTTTGATGTAACTTGACTATGATTTTGAAATAGTAGTTTTATCCGCTGCTTTATCTACTCTGTTTACTTATTTGTTTTGTCTTGTGATATCTTCATGCATGTTTACCTTGTCCAACACCCCTCCAAAGCCAGTGTACTTGCAAGAGTGGCCCTGGCGGAGGTGGGGTGTTACATTTGGTATCAGAGCATAAGGTTTACAAGATTTGAGCAAAAGGTTTTAAAGCTTATCTTTTTGAAAAACTATTTTCAAAACCAATTAAGTATTTTTCCAAGAAAGTCTAGTTTATTTTAAAAGGCTATTCCCCAAAAGCCATTAGCACTATCCTTTGTTTCCTCGTTCTAAATCTATCTTTTCCCTTTTTTTCCAGCATGACCGATCTTAACCTTCCTGAGGGAGTACCCATACGCGGATGGTTCCAGAGGTACCTGGAAGCTAGGGCCAACGATGCGGGCCCAACAAACACTCCCACTCCTCCTCCCGTACCGGAGGTTCCTCCTCCCCCTCCTCCTCAGCGTCCACAAGCGGATTTCGCAAAGGTTTGCAAAGACTTTAAGGCGATGGGTGGCAAGAATTTTGTTGGGACAGAGACTTATGTGGAGGCAAGAAACTGGTTAAAGGAAACTGAAGACCTTTTTGCTATCTTTGATGTGGATGATCGTAGGAAAGTTCTGTTGGCAGTATGGCTATTGAAAGAGGAAGCTGCTTATTGGTGGGAGGTCACCAACGCTACTAGGCCTATAGAGACTTGGGCCGACTTTAGGATGAGGTTTGGGCTTAAGTTTCTATCATCTGCTAAGGAGAATCTGCAAATGGAGAAGTTTATATCTTTGAAGCAAGGGGACATGACAGTGAGGGAGTATGTGAATAATTTTAACCAGCTTGCTCGATTCGGTTTGGACATGGTTAACACACCCCAGAAGAAGGCACTACGCTTTGCACGAGGATTGAATGAGCCATTACAAGGTTTAGCCATGTCTCATATACCCATGGGGGCCACTTTTGAGAGCTTAGTGGATATGGCCTTGCTTCAGGGAGATGATAAGAATAGCAAGAAAGAAGTCAAGCCTAATGAGACTCAAACCAAGAAGGTGGACTCCAAGTGGGGAGGAAATCAGAGCAACCAGAACAACAAGAGCAACAAGAACAACAAGGGTAACAAGGCCAACAACAACAAGGCAAGGGAGACATGGAAGTGCAACTTCTGTGGGATTGTTGGACACATAGCCAAAGATTGTAGGAAGAAGAAGAGGAAGTTGGGAGAATGCTTTCATTGCGGAGAGTCTGGACACTTCAGCAAGGATTGCCCAAAGAAGCAAGGGCAGGGGCAAGGACAGACTCAGCGAGCAGGACCTTCTGGAGGGCAGATGCATGCTCTCAACACTGCTCCAGTTCCGGACCGAGGTAGTATTTCTGTAGAAAACCTTGTTTACATTTCTGATTATCCTGTTCGCACCTTATTTGATTCTGGCGCATCGCATAGTTTTATTTCTTCTGATCTTGTTGAAAGTTTGCACCTAAGTACTAGTCTAGTTGAGGATCCCGTTAGTGTTTCAAATCCAACTGGGGGTTCCGCCCATTTATCTATGATTTGTGTGGATTTGAAGATTTCTATCTTGACCGTAGAATTCACATGTAATGCTTATGTTCTCGGGTTTTTGGGATACGGGTTGATTTTGGGTATGGATAGGTTGTCCAGTTATGGAGCCATTCTTGATTGTGAGCATAGGGTGGTGAGGCTCATGACTCGCCTCGGTAATACCCTAGAAATTTCTTGTAACCCTATGGATCCTGTCATGTTATGTTATCTTGAATCTCTTGACTCGTCCATCGATGATCTGCAATCTGTAAGGGTGGTCCGAGAATATCCCGATGTCTTTGATGAGGTTAAGGGGTTACCCCCTAAACGCGAGATAGACTTCTGTATTTATCTGGTTGATAATGCCGAGCCAGTTTCATTTCCTGTTAGGCACATGGCCCCGCGAGAAAGAAGAGAGCTTAGCAAGCAAATCAAGGAGTTGCTTGAGAAAAATTTCATTAGGTGAAGCATTTCAGAATGGGGTGCTCCGGTGGTATTCGCTGCTAAGGCGGATGGTTCGCTTCGTCTATGTGTTGATTATCGTGAGTTAAACAAGCCGACAAAGAAGAATAGGCACCCGTTACCGAGGATTGATGATCTTTTTGACCAACTTGTTGGTGCTTCTGTTTTCTCTCAACTCGATCTAGCCACCGAATTCCATCAGCTTAGAGTGGCTGAGGATAGTATTGACAAGACTGCGTTTAGGACTCCAGACGGATTCTTTGAATGACTCGTCATGCCATTCGGTTTGACTAATGCACCCGCCTACTTCGTGTATTTGATAAGTAGGGTGTTCAGGGAGTTCCTTATCAAGTTTGTGGTTGTTTTCGTGGATGATATTCTGATCTTCTCAAAGGACGAGGAAGAACATGCTAGACATCTCAAGGAAGTGATGGATACGCTTAAAGCTCATCATTTGAAAGCCAAGTTCTCCAAATGCCATTTCTGGAGAAAGGAAGTTCGGTTTCTTGGACATATAGTTTTTTTTAAGCAAGGCATAGCTGTGGATCCCGCGAAAGTGGTTGCGGTTCAAGACTGGAAAACTCCTAAGAATGCAACCGAAGTAAGAAGCTTTCTCGGTCTGGCAGGCTACTATAGGAAGTTCGTTAAGGACTTTGCTAAGATATCAGCCCCTCTTACCAAGTTAACGAAGAAGAATTTAGTCTTTGCATGGAGTTCCTTCTAGCATAGTTAGCGATCGTGACCCAATTTTCACTAGCCAGTTCTGGAACAGTTTGCAAGAAGCGATGGGTACGCAATTGAATCTAAGTACAGCCTATCACCCATAGACGGATGGTCAGACGGAAAGGGTGAATAGGGTACTAGAAGATCTGTTGAGGCTGTGTATTCTTGACTTTGGTGGTACTTGGGAAGATCATCTTCCTCTAGTGGAGTTTGCTTATAATTATAACAGCTATCAAGCTAGCATAGGGATGGAACCATTCGAAGCTTTGTTTGGGAGACTGTGCAAGTCACCAACTTGTTGGTGGGAGACCACGGATAAGCTTACACTTGGGCCCGACATGATAAGGGACACTTCCGAGAAAGTTGAGATTCAAAGACGGATAAAAAGGGCCCAAGATAGACAGAAATCCTAGGCATACAAGCGAAGGACAGATTTGGAATTCATAGTTGGGGATATGGTTTTTGTGGAAGTTTCTCCCTTGCGTAGTGTGGTTCGTTTTGGAGCTGTTGGGAAGCTAGCACCAAGGTTCGTAGGACCCTTCCCTATCATAGAGAGGATTGGGAGGATGGCTTATAAGGTGGAATTGCCCGAGAAGCTGGCCGGAGTGCACAATGTTTTTCATGTCTCGCACCTCCGAAAGTGCCTACATGAGTCAGCCGAAGTAGTTGAGCCTAGCATTCTTGAAGACATGGAGGTAGAAAAAGAGGCAACTTTGAGGCGAGCTCCGATTCGTATCTTAGGAACGGAGATCAAGAAGCTAAGGAATCGAGAAGTCAAGTTAGTAAAGGTTCAGTGGAGTGAAGCCGATGAAGATGCAACTTGGGAAACCGAGGAGAAGATGCGTGGGCTTTATCCATTCCTTTTTTAGGATACATTCTCAATCTCTTTTCCTAGTTAGCATATCTTTCTTTTGCTATCCATGTTTATCTTGTTATCTCGTTAACCTTGTCATGAGAACCTTAGGTAGAAACCCTTTGGATGAAACATGTATTTGAAACATGTTATGCTTGATGTTTGCAAGTGGTTGCAAGTGTTTGCAAGTGGATACTCGTGGATGCATGATACACATTAGGCACTAAGATCGGCTCACACACTTTCATATTGCATATGCATGAGTGCTTATACTTATTCATGGATGAAACTTGTTATGCTATCACGTGGATGTTGCATATGGATGAATGTTATGTGCACTCATGTAGAGATTATGAATTATGTTAGGAATTTGCATACATATGGACTCATTTCACTAACATACTTTGCATTAAGGAGGTTTACTGAATCAGTAACCGCCTGATTTTCGCATTAGATAAGTACATATACACACACCTTTCGCATATGATCATACAGCATTTAGAATCTTTTAAGGACAATGACTGCTCGTGGATGATGTTTTGAGTAGATGGATGATGGATGGTAGGATACGTTCTTCCTAACTTGAAGATTTCGGGGACGAAATCTTTTAAGGTGGGGAGAATGTAACAACCCGTATTTTGAATAACAGATTATTACATAAATCAAGGTAGAATTAAATGTCAAAATCTGAATTAAGGGAAACGGGCTATGCCATTACGTTCGTCTCGGAAAAATACGCGAAATAGAGTCCGAGTTTTCGAAAATCGGAGTCCGTATGACCAAGTTATGGCCCGTCAAAGTTTTCAGAAAATTTCAAGTTCAAAAACAGTTCAAATTTGAATTCAGAATTTCAAATTCAGCCCAAGTAGGACAGGCGGGAAAATTCCCGCCAGCCCCAAGTCGACTGGGGAGTCGACTTGGGAGTCGACACACCCCAGGTGGTGTCGACTGCCCAGTCGACACCCCTGTCGACCTGGGTGGTCGGGCCAGTCTGGCCTGATGCACCTGTTTTGGCTCTTGGGTCATGTTTTGTTGGCTTGTGACGTGATTAGATGGCTCAGATCTAAACTAGGGTTAATCCTATGGCCGAAACTAACCTAAACTTCTATTTAAGCACCTCTAGACCTAGCCTAAACCCTCATAAATCAATCCTACAACGAAGTTATGCCAAAATGCTCCCTAATCATGGCCTCCATCTTCATATCATCTTCCTCATGAGAGCTTCTAAGGCAAAAAGGAGCCATCTTTCTTCATCAAATCAAAGGGGCTACTTATTCTTAAGGCTATTTGTATTGCTACATCATTCCTAGAGCTTCTACAACGTCTCTATCTTGTTCTATTATGTTCTAGTTCTCGTAGCCACACTTTGTAAGCCCTACTCTACTCTTAGATCTAAACTATGAACTTAATATGACATGTAGCAAGTTGAAATGAGACTTTTGTGTTATGCTTGCCTTGGATTTCATGCATAGATTCATTCATAACCCTTTTGATCTATGTTTGTGGACCTAATGTTTACCTATCATGAATCTAGTACCATTTATGTTGACTTTTGGGTGGAAAGCTATGAGCTTTATGTGGTGATTGTGCATAAATGCAACATAGAAACCCTCATGACCTTGATGTTAACTTGCCATGATGCGACCTATATGCTAATCACAAGTGTATCACTCTATTTGCTAAGTTTAATGCCATACATGTGTAGATTGGAATTGGACCTAAGTGCAATATTTGCCTTGAACCTATCATTGTATGCATAGATCTATTCATGCCTCTCTTGATCTATGATTGTGGACCTATCATGAACCTAGTACCGTTCATGTTGACTTTTGGGAAAAATGCTGTGAAATGGATTATGGCTTATGCATGTTAACAAACCTTAACCCCTCATGTTCCTTAACATGCATATGATGATATTGAACCTATTTGCTATGCACAAGTTAGGATTGTCACCCTATGTCAACTATTACCATGTTACCACCCTATTTTCTAATTATGCTATCATACATATTTGTGGCCAAATCACCCTTATGCTATTATGCATGCTTGTTGCCAAATCACCCTTATGCTATTATGCATGCTTGAGGCCAAAGCACCCTTATGCTATTTGATATGTTTGAGGCCAAGTCACCTTTTATGCTATCATACATGTTGAGGCCATATGCTAGTATGTTGAACACCTTTGCCTCACGTATCACCATGTTTAACTTATGATAGCCTTCGCCATCTTGTCATATTCTTATGTTCCCCTTTTGATCTATTTGTGTTGATGCGAACTTACGTGCGATGGGGTTACGTTATGGGTAAACTTAAATGACATGAAACATGACTTGAAAATATGACATGTGATTATGCTTGAAAACATGAACGTGGACATGACATGTAGAAAACATGAAAGTGCCCAACTCGAGGTTGGGTTGAATTTGTAGCATAAATCTACCCGGAACCGACCGGCTTAACTAGTGGCTACAAACAATAGGACCCAATGTGAGTAGTTGGTCATATCGCACTTAAAACCCGAGGTTAGACTAGGTTATGGTGTAAAGCTACCCGGACCCGCCCGGCTTAACTAGTGACCACAACAAAGTCTAATGTGAGAGGTTGGAGTGCATTAAGTTAATTAATGCCACATGGTAGGGTTAAGTCATGGACTACTTGAATACTTAACCAATTAAACACGATGGATTGGTAGGGTTAAGTCATGGACTACTTGAATATACTTAACCAGTTGAACACGATGTATTGATAGGGTTAGGTCATGAACTGCTTGGATACACTTGACCAACTCCATACATGGTTAGGATAGGGTTAACCACACTTAACCCGCTTGAAATCCTAATTACGTGGTCCTTTTCAACAGTAACCCACTAGGGAGTATCATGGATACCCTAGGACTAGGCTAGGGTGGGGCACGATTACTGGACTGATTGTAAGAGACCAAAAGAGACGGCTGAATGGTGCACCGGTTGTTCAGGCGGACCATGGTCATGCACATTAAGTCCGGAGTTGAACATGGGCACCAGTAGGTTTAGACTGTGCGTGCTTGATTTGTGTCTGTGGTTTACACCTTAGGGCTGGATACACCCTAGGGTGGACCTTGCACAGTTAACTACATTCCATGATTAAGCCGTATGACACCGATACACGACGAGTTTGGCTTATAGGGAGCCGATCGACTAGACCGAGTAGTTGGACCTTGATTTAGGTCATCTCATGATGTTGGGCCAATTTTGGGCCAAGGGATCATTTCTTGTTTATACTTGACATGGATTAGAATACTAGTATACTTGGTGCAACTTAACCTTGTATATGCGATGCCACTCTTGTTAACTTTTCACCGTGCCAGTTATTACCCTATGTTTCATCTCTGTTTTACATGTCCAGTTAACTTTATTAGTTTTTATACTAATAGTAGGTAGGGCTTACCAGTCTTTTTGACTGACCTGTTTTCCTTTCGCCTCTTTTCTTCCGTTCCCCCCAGGTTCTCAGGGTGGGAACATTAGCACCTAGCTTGGATCTTTGGCTTGCTTCTCTGATAGCTCATGTACGGTTTGGGCTTGAGCTTAGCTATGGCGACACTACTGTTATCTTTGGGGAATACTTTACATTTGTTATTTTTCAGTTTATGTTTTCTAGACTTTGTTTTGTTGAAAAATGATGACTAAGTACTTTGATGTAACTTGACTATGATTTTGAAATAGTAGTTTTATCCGCTGCTTTATCTACTCTGTTTACTTATATGTTTTGTCTTGTGATATCTTCATGCTTGTTTACCTTGTCCAACACCCCTCCAAAGCCAGTGTACTTGCAAGAGTGGCCCTGGCGGAGGTGGGGTGTTACAATTCCATGTGTCTAATCCTACAGACTGTAAATAGATTTTCATTCTACATGCCCAATATGCATAATTACTACCATTAAACAGTGGTGGTCTAACAGTGGATTGACCCTCGATAAAGAACTATAATTGCTACCGGTGTTGGTTGCCATTTTACCAAATTTTCAAAAATCAGATTATGAACTTTTTGAAAGACCTTGCTCTGATACCAATTGTTAGGGACTGCGGAATGGATCGTTCAGGCAAAGAAAACACTAGATGGGGGCGGGGGTAAATAGTATTTGTAAGACTTCAAACAAAGCTAAAAACTAGAGAGAACTATGGGATGAGTCAAACACCACAAACACAACCACATACACAGATTCAAACACAGATGCAAAATAGACAAAAATAAAAGTGCAGAAAAGGAAAGAACACACCAGATTTTATACTGGTTCGTATCACTCCTATGTCCAGTCCCGCACAACGCTGGATTGTGCAGAGTTTTATTACTATTTTCAAATAGCCAAATACAACCTCCTTGATTTCACGGCTAAACAAGGAGACACCGACTCCATCCCTTTATTTCACGGCTCAACAAGGGCATCCTATTCCTGAATTTCACAGGTACAAGGATAAAACGATTACTCTTTGACTTACAAACAGGGTCTTTAAACCCAAGAAATTACAAAACAATCCTATAACTCTTCAATAGCACTTGATTCAGAGAGTAGAGAGTGTAGAGAGAAGAAGTTTGACCAATTCAGAAGTGAATTCGGCAGAGTATAAGTGTAAAAACCATAAAAATGAAGAAGAATAATGATAGGATGAAAGAGGATGAAGATGGAGAAGAAGAGATGTTAGAAAATTCGGTTTTAACCTCTTTTTATATAGAATGAAGGGTTGCAACAGTTTTGAAGCATTTCAAATAGTGAAAAGACACTTCCCTTCAAATTTAGAAAAATAGATGTTATATGTCGACATACATATTTTGCTATGTCGACATACTCATGTGTAAATTTCATTGTCAATGCATTTTTCAAGGATTAAAATTAAATTTGGAATTTCTTGAGTAAAATTCTAATGTTGTAAATCAATATTATATGATAGAAAAACATATGAAAACATATTATTAAACTATTTAAATATATTTATAAAATTATAAGGTTTTAGCCTATATAAAATATAAATAAAGTACATATGAAAACTTAAGTTTGAAAAACAAAGAAGAATAAAAATATAAACAAGTATAAAAAAGATAGAGAGGATTGAGAATAAAACAGAAAAACAAAATATAAGGGATTGAGGAAAGAATTGAAAAAATCAGAATTTGAATTTTATTTGGATTTGAACCTGGAGTGCTATTTAGAGTCTTCCAAAATCTAGACTCTAAAAATATATTATTCTTGAACTTTTGAATTCTTGAAATCTTCATTACTCATGAGTCTTAAATCTACGCTGAATTCTAAATCTCTAAAAGCTCTTAAACTGTACAGTCTTCAGTATTAATTCTTGTATACAAATCCTGCATATGTGTGTGTACACACACACACATACACACATATATATTCTAGATAAAGACGTTAGTATATATTTTATAATCAATGATAATTGAAATAAGGTTGTTGTCATCGAAACTCCATTCTCCAACAGACTTATTCCATAATTATAAACATTCCAAAAAAAAAAATTAATATCAAATCTTTCATCATCAATTAAATATCTAATCAATATTACAAAGTCAAAGTAACATTAATCAAGTTCTCTCAAACTATATGATAATATGTTCATATTACATGACAATGTACAAATATCACTTCGAATAAAGAAAACACTCTTAGCTCTCACGATAATCATTTGACTCTTCATCAAATCGCTATCGAAACGTCTTGAAAAGTTGTTCATACCGCTTTTTCAACATTTGATTCTCTCCATCTTGAAGCTCCACCTTTTCCTCCAGTTTTGCTCTAAACTGTGCTTCAACTTTGTTGATGCTATAAGTGGCATATTTGTATTTCTGTATTTTATCAAATATTACATCAATATCAAAATTTTAAACAAATTAAAATAATGATTCGTTGAAAGTTTAAATATTTACAAAAGGGGTATTGCCACAATAGAGTCTATGATCCTTTCTTTTAGGGCATTTTTATTGGTGCTCCAAATATTGTTAAGGTAAGCCAATTTTTTTTCAAAAAGTTTATTAGGGGGACCTGACACGACCCAAACTTCCCCGTAAAGGAAAGCCCGAATTGAGTTGAGAACACGACAAATCAGAACACAAACAGAAGAACATTTCGTTGCGATTACAACAATTTACATCAGAGTACAAGAATATACAGAGTATGAACAAATAATATACATTTTAAAAATGATAGAGGTTTACAAATTACAATGCAACGGAAAATAATACAAAAACACAATTGAAAGGGATAAACAGATACAGAGCTTTCTGAATATCGTTCCAGTTGTAAACCAGGATCCTGTGAATAAAAATCTGCAAAACCAAAACTACTAGCTGCCGGTGTGGAAAATAGGGGCACCCAGAGTTTAGGTTAAAACAATAAACTTTAGGTCAGTCATGTGACTGGTGTGAGAACTAAAACAGTTATTTAAAACTTTACTTTAGAAATAAGGTAATCAAGGGACTACGCTGTATAACACGGAACGAGTTTCCTCCCAAGAATACCAGTGCATAGAATAAACAGCGCAATGCTTTTTTGAAAAAATGATGCTATTATAAGACCCAGGTCCCATCACACAATGCAACGCAAGTCGAAGGATAAGGTTTTCCCTTGTAATAGCCAAACATGCTTGGTACGTTTAAAACAAATCATTTTGATACTATTATAAGTGCATAGTGTATAAAATAATTTCAAATATAAATGTATCAATCATAGACGGCATGGGTACCATATATCATGTCGCCAATACTAGGCTCTACAAGCAATACCGAAATGTCACATATTTGAAATTGGATTTCCGTCATGAGTCTAGGCAAGGGATGTACTCCTAACCGCTTTGAGAAACTCTAGCAAGTGCCTTAGGACTACACACTCTGGGAAACCCTAGATCCTGCGGTGCCGGTCCACACTTACGTTAGGGATTAATTATTCCTGAACACACATTTTCCGGTCCTATCAGACCTATCCATTGGCTCCATAGAGACCGATATACCCGAGGCGCCTCGCAATCCAACAACCACATAGGTAAAAATATAAAAATGTTAGGGCTTGCAAAACCCATACACCACCCATAGCTAGAAAGAAACGTCATGTTCTCACTGCGTTCCCTTATCCCGTTTTTGACTCATACCGAGGTGTGAGGCTCGCGAATTAATGCTATACACAAAGCTATGCTATGTTCAAGCGTGCTTTGATCATCAACCACAAGACTCTGCTTTTCAACATAAGCCTTGATCATTTGCATTTCAACATGCCACATAGGCAATTCAAGCCATGCGACTGATATCTATCAATATATAATCTCTGAGCTCGTACATCTCAGAGAAGGGCGTTAAGTAAGATAATAAATTATCCACTGCCAAACAGATATATATTTAGTAGAGATCAATCAACACAGAATAAAATCCAATGTCAGTCACAAATCCATTTACAAGTTCGTTCTGGGTATGAACGAAACCGGAGGCACCTTATTCCTCGTCCTGTGTCCAATACAGGAGAGAGGCCCTCGCATATTCGGTCGATCTCCAAGTACGTTTGGACGATCACCACTTATTACCTTGTCTTGGGTGTACCGCCTAATCAAGACATCAGTAATCATCCAAACGATGTGAAGACCTACGGTCTTCAACCACTATCTTCATCGTCGACATATCGTCAAATCAGTTATTCGGAATGGGTATAAACCCGGCCTTTCCGAATAACTCGCTTATATAATAAAAAAGTGCTATAAAAAAACAACATATGTCTCATTCCATTTCTGAATATTATTTTATTTAAATATTCATATCCTTTGGGAAAGGTTCCCGTTAATTTTATCAAAGAAAAATTCTTTAAAATTTATTCTTTAATCTTCCTTTGGATATCATTCAAACCATATTAAGGTTTTCCAAACTAGTCGGGATTAACGCACCTTACCAAAGTAATCATTTATTTAATTCCCAATCCCAACCTATTCATCCCATGAAGCAAAACTGGTATTACTCCATAACTAACACCATGGTGTTATCGGTAAAATTAATTACCATTTCCCGTTCAAATCTAATTAAAGATTTAACTATCGCTTGGAGCAAAATTGGTGCTACTCCATTCTCGATCGTTTCCGGAATTTGATAATTTAAATTATCACATTCCCTTTTCAATCTAATTAAAGATTCATTAAAACTCCACTTAGTTTTTATCTTCCCAAAAATCAATATTAATGATTATTTAACTGTGGAAACACAAACATGTCGCATCGACAATCTACACCGTACTATTGATTTCTGCCGATATATAACCTCTAAGCTCGTACGTCTTAGAGAAGGGTGTTAAGCAAGAGAATAAATTCTCTGCCACCAAATAGATATGCATATTTAGCAGTGATCAACCATACAGTTCGAAATACAATGTTAGACATGTAATCCTGTCTTTAACAGGGTTAAAGAACTAACGTCACTTAAAACATAGTTCACGATAAACCCAAATCACATTCCATTAATTATGGAATCTTCACGGAAAACAGATCAATATATAATCGATATCAATTTCCGTATTCGACTAATAATATAAATGGAATAACGACAAAGCCTTTTAAATTCCATATATATTAACAATCTTCCTCCACAGAAGCTCATTTCGATTATTATCAAATCGAATTCCATTCAATTCCAATTTAATGTATTAATTGGAAAACTTTACTTTGGAAAATTTCCATTAAATCTTAATAAAAAGATTAATAAATTCCAAATCACATTTCACTGTAAATCAGGTTAAAGAACGAATGTCGTTAAAAACATAGTTCACAATAAACCCAATTCACATCCCGTTTTATTCCAATTAAATGTTACTTAACTGGAAACTCTAATAAGCTCAATTGAAGATTTATTCTTTTCACACGGTGTTTAAGAACGGTGTTAATAAAGACACATTCACGACAAATCCAAAACACAATCCTACTCAATTCCAGTTAAATATTAATTAATTGGTAAACTCTTCTAAATCTTATTTAAAAGATTTAATCTTTTCTCAACCGGGTTTAAGAAAAGTGTCATTTAAAACACAATTCACGACAAACCCAAAATCCAATTCAATATTAAATACAAGGCTCTGAATAAAAATTATATCGACTTATATTCAGTATCAAATTCTGAAATCAACAAATATCGTATTGGGAATAACAATATATATTCTTCCAAATTCCTCCACAACATCAATATAATCATAGAATCCAATATCAAAATATTCCGAAGATAATTTTGACTCAAATCCATTCCAATTAATATATTGGAAATTCTGGTTATTTTTAAAACCATTTCAAATCCAATTTATTTATTTAAAAATATTGGATTATAATTCAAGTTCATAACTAGTTCATTTCGATAAAAATATATTTTTATCTTTTCAAATATGGAATTTTTCATCCTAATTTTTTCCAAATCATTTATTATGATTTTACACAAATTATTGATATTTTTAATAATTTTATCAAGGCCCGTACAGTCGATTTCCACAAACGTTCATCGAACTGCACTTACAGCGACCTTTTCAAAATTTGATTTGGACATAATTCCAAATCCAACCATTAGATTTCAAATTTCATATATCTGTTGGAAAGCTCTTTTCGATACAAACCCAAAGGTTTTAGTTTTAGGAGAATCCGACGGTCGGATCTCCCGTAATGTCAATTCGAAGTCAATGGTTGAAATTCGCGAACTGCCGTGACGCGGTGCGTTCTATTCAGGCTATTAAATATATATTATATATATTTCGTCGATTTCCATTCAAAACGTCTTTATAAATCGTTTTATATTCGTTTTCAAAATGATTTCAACTTCATATTCAATTTTAAATCAAAATTGAATATTTCATATCATTAATATATAAATGATAATAGTTTCAAAACATTAGATTTTGAAAATTTCCATTTCGATATTCATTATAAAAATGAATAAAATCGATATAAATATCGTTCACGTCAAAATGGCGTTAATTTAATCAACATCGCTTTATATATTTAAATATTTTCGTGTCCATCCCAAATCGGACATCAAAATTATATTTTGATCCATTACTGAATATTATTTTAAAATATTAGTTATTTTAAAATATTTATTACTCGACATTTTAAAATATTCTTTAATTTAAAATGTTCGTTATTTCCGAATTGGAATCAGACATAGTCAATTACCATATAATTTTATTTATATGGATTTCATACACACATGTACACAACAATAATCAAACACAGTCAACCATCATCTAGAGTGCATTACACAACTGCATAAGCGTTAAATATGAATAATTAATGCCTACAACAGCCTGTCAACCAATCGATTGACATACATCTAAATATTGGGATTAATGTATGTCCAATATCATCCCAATACCCGTGTGGGGTTTTCAAACAACAAACACTGATTATTATTTATGCAGTTGGGCGATGTGTAAAATATATCATCCCTATCAATATCAGTCAAATGTGTGTACATAAACAGATCGTTCGATTTGTAAATGAACATTTATTTTATTCATATACACGTTAAAAATTATATTTTTAACTATAAAATATTTATTTCATGTGACGGCCTGCCACGTACCAGTCGGCATTTCCTCCGAAAGTGCGCTGTACACATGCTTGACTAGCACGAAACTGTCGCCAAAGAAAGGAAAGAAGAGAATGATCTAATCAAGAACCTGTAGAATGTCTCACAGCGCACGGAATAGAATATAATAACAACATACTTGACATAAAACAGGTGAGACAGTACATAAGCTGAAACTAAACATCATAGCAACGGAAAATCCAAATACAGCTTATGTTCCACATCATCATTATTACAACTTTAAAACTGTCTCTAAAGCAAAAGAAAGGAAAGGTACACTACTAGTGCCCAAAGTAGTGACCAACAGCGACACAAGGAGAATATCTGTAACGATATGCATTTTGCCCGACCTTAATCGGTCGGTAGATCGACTAAAATCATACAAAACCCGAACACGTTAACTCTGGGAATACAACAACATCAGAACAATAACAACAGACTTTTATTACATCATGGTAACGTAACATCAGAGTACATAATAAATGTTTTCCTTTTCTTTTCTTATTTACTTACCCAAATGTAAATAAGTGTTTTTTCTACATATCCTGTTTACATGAAAATGTAAATGAAAGTGTCATCTAAAATAATTCTTTTTATTGCATAAGAAAATGTAAATTTCTATTTCATATTTTATTTACATTCTTTCTCTCATTTTATTGGAAATGTAGTATTTCCTTCTTATTCTTTACACTTGTATCATATGCACTATCATATACTAAAATATGATTCTATTTTCATATTTCTATCCAAACGCTAAAAATATATTTATTTTCCTCTTTCTACACATCCGGTAAAACTAAGTTTGTTTTCATATCCTAACTGCGATGCTAAAAATATAATTTTATTCATGTTTTAACGAAAACGAAAAATAATAATTGAAATATGGAAAGTGGCAGCAGTTTTCAATGCCCCTTCCCTTCCTTATTTTTAGCACGTGCATCCATGTTACATTATTCATATATATTTTCATAAATTAAATGAATTTATACATAGAAATTTTATGCTAATTTTTGTTTCTCTTAATATCAGTACATGACATGCTTTGCTCTGATACCAACTGTAACGATATGCATTTTGCCCGACCTTAATCGATCGGTAGATCGACTAAAATCGTACAAAACCCGAACATGTTAACTCTGGGAATACAACAACATCAGAACAATAACATCAGACTTTTATTACATCATGGTAATGTAACATCAGAGTACAGAATATCAGAGTACATCGATAAATTACAGCGGAAGATAAATTACAATATTTTAATACATTGCAGTGGAAATAAAATAACTAAGGCAGCGGAAGACAACTATGCTCTAGACACAGCTTTAGGCTTCAATCCAGAATCCTGCTCGAGATAAGAACCTGTAGACAAACTACTCGACTGCCCTCTTACCACATGGCAGTCGTGTAGTTTGTCTACAGGTTCTTATCTCGAGCAGGATTCTGGATTGAAGCCTAAAGCTGTGTCCAGAGCATAGTTGTCTTCCGCTGCTTTAGTTATTTTATTTCCGCTGCAATGTATTAAAATATTGTAATTTATCTTCCGCTGTAATTTATCGATGTACTCTGATATTCTGTACTATGATGTTACGTTACCATGATGTAATAAAAGTATGCTGTTATTGTTTTGACGTTGTTGTATTCCCAGAGTTAACGTGTTCGGGTTTTGTATTATTTTAGTCGATCTACCGATCGATTAAGGTCGGGCAAAATGCGTATCGTTACAATATCTATATATGTCATACGTGGTAGCCTCCTGCTCGTCTCCGGTACAGCTACTCGTGCTTCACCAGCTAACCTGTCTCTAGTCTGCTCGTGAGAGCACCCAGAGTAATAAGAAGAGACATAAAACTCTGGGTCAGACAAAAGTTTGGTATGAGCGAAAAGCATCAAAACAGAACAATAACAGGTATACTAAACCATACCTGAACGTGGACCTGCAACCAAAGAGTTAGCACTACATACTGTACAACACTCTAAGGTGCCATTAACATATGGTGTAAAGAATACGGGGTGGGGCTGTGCATGTCATAGTGATGGCAAACAAATCAAGCATAGCAACCATCCTCACATCTCTCACTTAGTGCTTAAAGCATACAATGTCCACCACTCTCAACCACTAGACCCATCGAAGTAGTGACGGAGTTCGACTTGTATGACTACTGCTACCACCAAGCTTACCCTATGTAGTCACGACTAAATCTTCACAAATGACCCCGCTTCATTGGTCTATAGCCCATTAGTCGTACCTAGACCACTGTGGTCCTGAATCCATTCACGTACCCCCTACACATAGTGGTCCAAAGTTATAGACATCGGCAACCCATTAGCACACATCCCGCAGCAAAGCCCAACTCATGAAGTCGACTCGTTGGTTCCCAACTGGATCCTGAGTTCTACTTCTCATTTGGGCTGCCTTTGCATCTCGGGTTTTTGGTCTTCACCGGATCAGTTCGGTTCTTCACTTCTCTTTTCTTCAGATCGTGCTCCCGGTTCGGTTTGTGGCCTTTATCTCGTGGCGGTTCGGATCGGTCTCCTTCCCAAATACTCTGGGTCGGGTCGTGGCCTTCTAGTCCGCTCATGTACATCGGTTCGGGTCGGAGAACTTCAATCGGATCAGGACGGAGAACTTCCAGTTCGTGATCCTCCTTGGCCATCAGTTGAAGAGCTTCCAGGCGGTTCGGATCGTGGGGAGTGGGTCGGTTCGGTGGGAAGTAAGGGAATCTGATCCGTTCCGGTCACAGCCTGCGCTTTTCCTGCAACTGTTTATATGCCACTCGATGGCGTTTTAGACCATTCTAACTATTCTAAACAATCACAATTCATACCAAACAGTCATAGCAACATGCATAATTAACCATAAACACCAAAACAATAATTTGATAGGTTAAAACGAATCAAACATAGCCAAAATCCCATATTTTCCCTTAAGCATGTTTAAGCAAAACTAATGATAGGATTAGTAAAACTTAACCAAATTATCCAAATTTTCTAACAGAGGCCTAAAACAATATTTCAAAATTTATGAATATTTTTCCAGAATTTATTAACGTATAAATTCGCTAATTATCACTAATTACTCTTAATTCATCATAATTAGTGAGGAACTATGCGAATCACTCACATTTGCCACAAATAAACTCTAAATCTGAAATGATTCTCTGTTTGGGCACGAATACCAAGGCAATGCAGCAGTCCTAATATGGATCATCTGAAGATCTTCCTTGATTTGATGTAGATTTGGCTTAATTAGCGATTAGAAGGTGATTTGGGGTGTTTTAGAATGTGGAGGCCATGGCTAAACTTGAAGGAACAAAAAGTGGCGGCTGGAAAATGATAGAAACTAAATTTCCTAACCCTATCGGCCTCCCCATAACCCTAATCACGAAATGGGTTATGGGCCCACTCACTAATCACCCAAATTAGGCCCGGTTAAGCTGTTTTTCACCAACCGAAACTTGTTTCAGCCATATCTCCCAAACGATGGGTCCGTTTGGCTAATGTGACCACTCTACGGAAAGGTAAACCATCATCCGGATCTAGTGGAACTGGTTTCAGGTCAAAACTCCTTTCCAATCAAAAGTTATGGCCGAAACAAGATCAGATAGGGGCAAAACGGTCATTTAAAAATCGGAAAAAATCATGAATATGGGAAATGACCCTAATAGTCGTCTTCCAAAGTTACATGACCATAGGACTTTGCATGTGAAAGAAACATATATTCTACGATCCTTCGTTGCGTAGAATGCGGGTCGTTACATTTCGTCTCATTAATATTTTATAAAGTTCATTTATACAATAAAAATGATATTTTTATTGTTCTAATATTTTTAGAAAATTTCGGCAGCATAACGGCGCGATACTAGAACCGAATAAGGTCTAGCCTTATCCCTCGCCTACTAAAGGCTCGCGCCATGTAGATACCGATTCTAATCCATTCATTTCAACACATGAATATTTTCCATTACCCATCACAATCACAATCAATTCCGACCACACAATAAAATCAAACAAGTCGTCCATGGTCTGTGGACGACGGGTGTCGGGTGCTGCTACGCACTGTCTGCATCCTAGTATCCATTTAACTAGAAAATAAAATTAGAGTGAGAAGTTCTCACCTTGGGTTTCCACTCCGCCAGTCCTTATTGTCACTCAGATTCGCTGCTTTGATTCTAACGTAATTTGTTTCAATGCAATTTATATCAAAAATCACATGTTCAACATCTCTATACATAATTGAAAATAAGATTTTTTACATCGCTATACATATATTAAAAATCTCATTTTTATACCGCTACTTCATATATAAAAATCACATTTTTATCTCGTTATCTAGATAATAAAAATCATATTTTTAAAACGAAGTTATTTAAATAAAAATCATATTTTTATTTCACTAATATATATATATATATATATAAATCAAGTTTTTATTATGCTAGTATATATATAAAAATCACATCTTTTTATATTTAAAAATCATATCTTTTCATGTTTAAAAATCTTATTTTTACATGATTAAAAATCTTATCATTACATCTCTACTTCACATATAAAAATCTAATTTTTACCTTGTTACATATATTATAAAGATCGAATTTTTATCACGCTAAATGTAAATTAAAAATCACATTTCTAAAATCTCACATTATGTATAAAAATCACATCTTCATGTGTATAAAAAAAATCGAATCTTTATATAAATAAAAATCGAATCTTTCTATTGTTATTTTCTATATAAAAATCGAATTTTTTTATCTAACTAAAAATCGTAACTTTTTATCAATGAAAATCTAACTCTATATAATGCTATATAAAATAAAATAAAACTGAAAATAAAAATCAGTTTAAATTTCTTACAATGAAAATTTGGTGGAGGGGGTCCCCTAGCCGATGGTGAGTGGCCAGAGGAGGGCGCCGGAGGGTCTGGACGTCGGAGATGGTGCCGGATGGCCAGAGGCGGGCCCAGGTGCTCTGACGGTGGTGGTTCAACGGGTTTTTGGGCTGTTGGTTTCGATTTAAGGGTGGTGGAGAGGAGTAGGAAGGGGGAAAGTGGAGGGAGGGGAGGGGCGTAGCCTAGGGAGGTGGCAGCTCAGGTGTGACGGCGGGGAAGGGCTCCGGAGGGTGATGGCGGCGATTCTGAAGGGGCAACAGGTTTTTTTTCCTAATTGGGGTAGGTTTGACTTGTGAGGGAAGGGATAAAGGGTTTGACTCCTTTTATAATTTAATTAATTTAATTCCATAAAGTAACTTTTTAATTTGAACACCAAATCGAACCCGCCGACTGTCGCCCTTAGTTAATTACCCCCATTTCGGGCACAATGAGATATGTTCCGCTAGCCAATTCGACCGTTACGATCATTTTTCATTAAAATTACTATATAAATTAATATAACATTCAAATTTGATTTTTAACGTACATTTTAAATTACCGGGGCCACATACTAACTCCGAAAATTCCAGAAAAATAATCCTGGCTATGTTTTAACGATACGGTCCTAACAAAACTAAATTCGTCGAATTTGGAGGCCGTTGAAAAACGGTCATTTTCCAGTCGATTAAATTTAAACTGAATTGACCAAACTTGTTTAAATTCACCACGCTCACATATTGATTCCAAAAATTATGAAAAATGGAATCTAGCAATAATTTGATATTCTGGATCCAACAAAAGTGGTCTCGTTGAAAACGTAGGTCGTTTGCAAAATTTCTATTTTTAAGGGCTAAATTCCATAGCGGCTATTCTGAATTTTCAATTGGATATAACTTTTTATTCCCGCTATGAAATCTGGATTTTTTAGATTCGTTGGAAAGATATTTTCAAACAAATTCAAATATTTCTAGTTTCACTAAATTCCAGTTTATTTTGAATCTTGTACATTTAATTGAAATTTGAAATCGAATTTTCAAACTACCACGCCATTTTCAGTTCTTTTTATAATTAAAAAATATATTTATATTCTAATTTCGATTTAAATCAATTTATATGTTCTAATTCTATTCAAAATAAATTTCTAGTCATTATTATTTGAAATAAATCATTTTAAATATTCAAAATTCATTAAAATTTCCAAAATAAATTTTTTAAATTGGTTCTGATTTTTCGGATTGTTATAGGACCAATGAGGGAAATAGCCCTTAACAAATAAAGGTAATTTTACTTTATTATTCATTTAGGCTTAATTTTACTCTTCTGTTCATTAATCTAATTTTTAATGGTTTATCAACACCATTAGTTGTGGAGAAATCGAACCATAACAAAAATAACATGATCGAAAAAAAAATATGATGTTGACACAGGAGAGTGATCGTTATATTGGAGTTGATCAGAGTGATGAGATGGTAAGATCTAATTTCAGTTATTAAATCGTATGCACACACTGCTAGGGTTAAGATCTAATTTCAATTTATTAAATCATATGCATACGATATCAACCATTCCTTGATGTTATTTGAAGTTAAACGATTTAGAGTTTTTTGATTTAGGCGTTTAATGATTTTAATGAAGATGTGTTATCCACAAAATTCACATAGCACTAGATTGGTCGAGTCATTTGAGCAGTGGATAGTGTTGGACCGGTCTGTTTCATAATAGGTTGGATCGGGTAAAAGCACGTTACGTTGGCTCGATATGTTCTGGACCGGATATAAGCACACTGAGTTGGCTTGAGAGGTTCTGGATCAGACAGAAATACATTGAAGCGGCTCGAGATGATCTGGACCGGGTAGAAGCACATTATAATTAGCTCGGCAGGTTCGTGATCGGATAGAAACATGTTGAATCGTCTCGAGGGGCTTTGAATCGGGCAAGAGCTTGGAAATTGGCAATTAGTTGCAGTGGCTTTCTCGTAAATACTCAACACCCCGATCCACTTCCTGAGAGCTATATTACACTCATTCCTTACTTCTATAAATAGAGGTTCAACTCCACTTTAATGGGGGAGGCTTCTTGGTGATTCCGAAGGGCTGTTAAACTTTATTCTCAACTTCTTCTAAGTAATTTGATCATTTCAAACACTTCAATTCAAAGATTCATTTCTGGATTCATTGCGAAGACATAAAGATTCATCAAGACTTGTGAGAGAATTTGGATTGATTCTATCAACATCCATACTTGGAGGATCTCATTAATTTCTCATAGGAACATTACTAAGTCAAAGAGTGAGAAAAGTGAGGTGAATCATGAATGGATTGAGAGAATATTTTTGCTTTGTAATCCTAAATGTAATAATGGAATCACTTGGCTAAGTGGGTGTAGGTCACACTTGATCGAACCACTATAAAAAGTTTGTGTCTCTCCTTACTTGCATTTTTTTGGTTTCTTGGCTCCATTTTTACTATTCTTGAGGATATTGTGAAGTGCATTTTGTATCCTTGGTGTTGACTAAAATTTCGAGATCAACAATTGGCTCCTACCGTAGAGCTGATTCAAATCCTCCATCTTCTCTAATTCTTCGACAAGTTTTGAAGCCTTCCATTAAAAAAGATCCAATCTTATTTCGCTACGATCTACTCCAAGCCTTTGCCTAAGATATGGGTAAATAGGGTAAACCGCCAAAGAGGCTCACGGATCAAAATGCCGAGAATTGTGATAATATCACCGATCATGAAACCACTCCTCCTATCACTCGATTTGAAGTTGGGGAAGGTTCGGGGGCCAGAGCCGCCATAACAAGATGAGAGTTAGATGAAGTGGCCGCAAATTTAGCTAACCGAATGAATATTGCAAATGAAGCCATGATGAAGAAACTCGAAACGATGTTTTCCATGTAAGACGCTACAGCAAAAATCACCATGAAGACCGCCCGTGCTAAATCTATTCAGACTCTGCATATAGAAAACACTGGTTCTTCTTCTTGAAGCCCAATCCGGGAAGATTCTGTCCAAGAGATGGCAAATCCCAACTATAAGGAGGCAAAGCTACCCGCTCACAACCACCCTACTAAAGCAACTTCTCAACAAGTGCTTGATTCCGCCAAAGGGGCACCTCTCCAAGCAGGAGGCCCATGGCCCCGAAATCCGAACCGTGACCGTCTGCTTAGGCAGACATCCAATAAGGAAGACGGCGTCTGCCCCGCGGACCAACACAATGAGGAGGAGCGAATATCAGAAATGATCCATAAAATCATGGAGAGAAATTAGAAGAAGCAGTATGATGAAAAAGAATGGGGATTTGCTCCTACAAAAACTCCGCTCACCGAAAGGATCAAAATGGCACCATATCCAAAAAAATTCAAGCCTCCAGTTGTACAAGCTTATAATGGGACAATCGATCCAAATGTGTTTCTGTTCAAGTACGACCAACACATGGATGGGGCTCGTGCCACTGATGAGTTGAAGTGTTTGTACGTTCCAACCTACCTTGAGGGGGTGGCGTCGCTTTGGTTCACCAAGTTGCCACCAAGGTCAGTAGACGATTTCGCTACTCTGGCCAAATTGTTTAGGGAGCAATTCAGACTTCAAGCCACAAAAGTGCGAGATGTTATGGAACTGAATGAACTCGAGCGAAGACCAGGAGAATCCGTTAGTGCCTTCCTTACTCGCTTTAATACTGCTACGGCAGAAGTGGGAAACTATGAGCCTCTCCTAGCTTGATGGCCTTAAAGGGGGCTATAAGTAAGAAAACTAAGCTCGGGCGGTGGATTAAAAAGAAGAAGCCAAGTACTTTAGAGGAGTTGTTTGATAAGGCTGAGGAATACATAGGTGTGGATGAAGATCCTGCCTATGCCATGGATATTCTAGAAAGCAGCATACAATCTGAAAAGAAGAGTAATGATGCAGAAAGCAATCAGAAAAACCCTGCAGGTCAGAAATAGGGTAATGATGGGAAAGATAACCGAGTCAACAAAAAGTTCCGCTTCTTCAAGAACTCGGAGTTGACTCCGTTAAACGAAACGGTGGAAAATATTTTCATGACCACCAAGGAGACTGAAGAGTACCCGATACCAAAGCAGATAAAAGTTAGCGATGCCACCATAAAATCCAAGAGATTTTTGCCGGTTTCGTAATCAGCCAGGTCATAGCACGAATGAGTGTAGGCACCTAAAGAGCCTAATCGAGGAACTAATAAGGAAGAATAGATTTCGGCAATACACGAAGAATCCGTAAAGTATTCAAGCTCCCCAAGGTCAAGGAACATCCACAGGACAACCAAAGCAAAGTGAAAATGCTGCAAACGCTGTCATGCCAAGGTTGATCATTAACACCATTTCAATAGGTCTCCACCCTGCCGGGAAAAACTGGAGGGACATTGTGAAATATGCTAATGAGATGAAAAACCTCCCGAGGGGAGAAGAACACATGATTATGGATGAAGTTTTTCCAGAAAGATACCAAGGTCTCCCTGGGATGATATTGTGTTTAAGGATCGAGACTCAGAGGGATTGATAACTCCAACTGAAGATCCAATGGTGATAACCATGTGCCTGGGTCCTGCCATTGTTATAAGAGTTCTAGTTGACAGTGGAGCATCTATCAATATCCTTTTCGTTAGTGCTTTCCAAAGGATGAAGCTCTCCATGGAGGATGTGAAAGCTTGTCATAGAAAAATTCATGGATTCACTGGACAAGCAGTTCAGCTAATCAGAGTCATCAATCTACTTGTTGAGCTCGGAGAAGGGTAAAACAAGGCGGCACAGAAGCAAGGTTTCGTCGTAATCGATGAGTGGTCCGCTTATAATGCTTTCCTTGGAAGACCAACTCTCGTAGCTTTCAGAATAACAATGGCGCCATGGTGCCTAACGATGAAATTTCCCACTGAAAACAGGGTTGAAATAGTCAAAGGCGATCAGCAAACAGCAAGGGTGTGCTACCTGATGGAACTTGCCGAGGCAAGGAATAAAGAAGTGAACAAGAATGCAGAGCTTCCACCCTGCATTCATGAATCCCCCTTATAGCAATTAAGGCGGCGCTCTCATACTGGTGAACATAGTGGGGATCAGAAGGAAATCGATCCAAGAAAAACTAGTATGGGGGAAGACAGAGCGGCACCGGCTGAAGATACCATTTCTATTTCAATGCATGATAAAGATCTTGACCGAGTCTTAAAGATAGGTTCTCAGTTGGGTCAAAAGCTGTAAAAGGATTTGATATTGTTTCTAAAAGCAAACTTATATGTCTTTGCTTGGACGCATTCATACATGCGTGGGATACAAGTATATGTAATTGTTCATAAATTGATCGTTAATCCCAATTTAACTCTTGTACAATAGAAACGACAAACTCAGGGACCTGAAATATCAATGGCATTAAAAGAAGAAGTAGATAGGCTCTTTAAGAATAATTTTATACGAGCATCTACATATCCCGACTGGGTCCCGAATCCAGTTCTCATCAAGAAGTCTAATGGCAAGTGGAGAGTATGCATGGACTACTCAGACCTTAACAAAGCATGCCCTAAGGACAGTTTCCCTCTACCTAGAATCGACCAGCTTGTCGATGCACCCGCAGGACACGCACTATTATCTTTCATGGATGCGTATTCTGGATATAAACAAATTATGATGCATGAACCGGATCAGGAGAACACAAGTTTTATAACTGACAGAGGCTTGTACTGTTATAAAATTATGCCGTTCGGACTAAAGAATGCAGGAGCAACATACCAGCGTCTTGTGAACTCCATGTTTAAATCCCAAATTGGGAACACTATGGAGGTTTACGTCGATGACATGTTAGTAAAGTCCAAAAAGGCTGAAGATCACCTAGAGGATCTAGCAGAGATGTTCCATATCCTTAGAAAATTCGACATGAAGTTAAATCCTCTGAAATGCTCATTTAGGGTTTCTTTAGGAAAATTTCTCGGATTCATAGTCAATGCCAGGGGAATTGAGGCAAATCGTTCCCACGTCACGGCATTACGAGAAATGTAGCACCAGAAACAATAAAGGAGCTTCAAAGATTGAATGGGAAAATTGCTTCCCTTAACCGCTTCTTCTCTAAAGCAACAAATCGATGAATCCCACTTTTTGATGCTTTAAGGAAAGGAAAGAAAGACTTCCAATGGACCCCAAAATGTCAAATGGCTTTCGAACAGTTAATTCAACATTTGGAGTCTCCGACGATGCTTTCTAAACCCAGAAATGGAGAAGAGCTATTCCTATATTTGGCTATATCACCACATGCCCTGAGCGCTGCGCTTGTCCGCGAGGATGCTAAGATCCAATGGCCAGTTTACTATATTAGTAAGCGGCTTGTTGGGGCGGAATTGAATTACCCAAAGCTAGAAAAGCTTGCATATTGTCTACTTGTCGCCTCAAAGAAATTGAGACCATATTTCTGGTCCCATCCAATAAAAGTCATTACTGATTAGACACTAAGGCAAATTCTCTTCCGTCCGGAAACCTCTGGAAGGCTATTGAAGTGGAATATTGAGCTCAGCCAATATGACATCACCTATCACCCTCGAATAGCTATCAATGGGCAAGCTTTAGTAGATTTCATTGCCGAATTCATGGACAGAGGAGATGAAGTTGAGGAACCAACAAGAAAAACCGCTAGTTGGAAGCTACACATTGATGGCTCAAAGAATGATTACTGTTCGAGGGCCGGAATTGTCTTCGAAGCTCCAGAAGTCCATTCCTTGTGTTATGCATTAAGGATGGAATTTCCATCAACCAATAATGAGGCCGAATACGAAGCATTGATAAACGGCTTAAAGCTAGCGAAGGAGCTGAATTTAAAAACCATGCAGATCTTCAGTGATTCCCAATTGGTAGTGAGTCAGGTTCTTGGGGAATTCCAGACCAAAGTTGGAAATCTTCCTTCTTATCTCATTAAAGATATGGAACTTCTCAACAACCTCGATCACTACACCATATCTCACATTCCAAGAGAAGAAAATGCAAAGGCAGACTCTCTCGCTAAATATCCTAGTTCTTCTGATGCACACTTGCTTGGGCTAATACCTATTGAAGTCCTTACAACCCTTGCCATTGAAGAGGTAGATGTTGACTGGATCATGGAAACAGTTGAAGAACCTATGTCCTGGATGACACCTATTAAGGAATATATCCTCAATGGAATGCTTTCTGAGGAACCAGAAAAGTGGAGGAAAATACTGTGCAAGGCTTCGTTATATCTTGTTCAGGACGGGAGGTTGTATAGACGGGGATTCTCTATGCCATTACTACGATGTATGTCCAAGGAAGAGTCAAAAGCAATCTTGGCTGAAATGCATGAGGGAGACTGCAGAGGTCACATATGCAGTCAGACATTATCCAAGAAAGTTCTGCGATACGACAACTTTTGGCCCAATGTGAACTTGGATGCGATGACTTATGTCAAATGATGTGATAAGTGTCAAAGATTCGCAAAAATTCCGAGAGCACCACCAACCGAGTTGACCCAGATGGTCAGTCCATGGCCATTTGCTATCTGGGGCATAGATTTGATTGGGGCATTACCCACTGCAAAATCAAATATGAAGTATGCAATAGTGGAAGTTGACTATTTTACTAAATGCGCTGAAGCTTAGCCATTGGCCACTATTACTTTGAAGAAGGTAATCAACTTTATTTTGAAAAACATCATCTGCAAGTTTGGCATACCGTAGAAAATAATCACTCATAATGGGACTCAGTTTGAGAGCGCTAAGTTCCTAGACTTTTGTGCCAAATACAAGATCAAGAAAAGTTTTTCAGTCGTTTCCCATCCGCAACCTAACGGGCAAGTTGAAGCAATCAACAAGATCCTGAAATCAACCATCAAAGAAGGACTTGAGAAAGCCAAGGGTAGTTGGGTTAATGAGCTTCCACTTGCACTATGCGCATATCGAACTACCCATAAAACTGCAACAGGGTACGCTCCGTTTTCCCTTGCATTTGGATCCGAAGCAATGATCCCGGTTGAGCTAGAAGTTCTGACTCATAGAAGGATCCACTTTAACCAAGCGGAGAATGAAAAACTTCAACTTGAAGCGCTTGACTTACTAGAGGAAAGAAGAAAAGAATCAGAACTCAGAATTATGTCACATCAGAGAAGAATAGCTCGTCATTTTAATGCTCGATTTAGGCGAAGGACCTTCCAAGTTGGGGATCTCGTTCTTAAGAAAATCATGACAGGAACCGGAGTACTAGAACCCAACTGGGAGGGGCCATATGCGATAAGCCAAAAATTCTCGGATGGTACATTTGGACTGAGGACAACGGACGGAGTCAAACTCCCAAGAGCATGGAATGCTATACATCTCCGATGCTACTTCTTTTAATGTTCCTTTCGTATTGTTTGTAAATAACATGCATTGTACATACCATGCAACACTATTACAAGTTTTGTAAATATAAATGAATGGAATCAAATTGCATGCTTAAATCATACATTTGCAAGTTACTCACTGAAGTTCGATTTTAATTTGATTTTAATAATGAATGAAACTATGAGTTTCGCCAAAGGGGCACTTTCTTAATTGTAAGGTTGAAGGCCCTAGCTCACAAGTCATAATGAAAAATGAAAAATGAGCCAGCGTTTGACCCAAGAAACTGCACAATGATAAACCAAAGACCTCCCCGAGGGGAACCCAATGAATCGCCAACTCCGTTAATACATGGCCGAATTGCGATGAACATTGAGTTTTAAAACCAAAGACCTCCTTGAGGGGGCATCCAGTTAGTTGTCCAAACCATTTATACATGGTTCGGCCGCAATAAGTATTGAGTACATAAACCAAAGACCTCCCCGAGGGGCACTCGTTTCATCGTCAATGCCACTAATACATGGTTGGATAGCGATATAAACACTGGGCTTATATGACCTCTTCGGAGGCATCGAATCAGATGTTGGGTCCTCCAAACCCAACTATTAATTCTGGATCTTCCAAATCCAGTTACTGGCAGACTTTAAAAGACCCCTACTGGGGCATCCGATCATAAGCCGGGTCCTCCAAATTCGGTTAGTGACGGACCCAAAGACCTTCCCAGAGGCACCCTACAAATTCTACAAGTGGATGAGTCATTCAGTCACAACGAATAACGGGTTTACAAATATTTCTTCATGGAAACGAAAATATAAGACCTCTCAAACAGGGGCATAAAAAACAAAGACCTCACCCTCATTTAAAAGGTATGAGCTAGAACAGCTAAGCCGGGAACCTTTAGTTATGATTACGCCAAAAGTCAGTAATAGCAGGAACACATGACAAAAGTCATTTAAAAGGTTCCGAAGGAAATCAATCACAAATTATGGTTTCTAAACTCTAAGAAGTCTGTGGCAAATCTTGGTATAGGGGCAATACTACCACATTGAAAAAATTCAATAGTACTACCACATTAAAGAAATTCAATTGTCTCTTAAACATACCACAGATTTGTCACAACCTGAGACTAAAGGTTCAACCTAAGTTAAACCCCGAAATGGCTATGGAAAACTTGAGAACTTCAGTACCGTGACAAACACAAAGATGATTGTTCGCGGAAGAGAAGTCTTAGAAGCTCCTTCAGCTAAAATCAAGAAGGGGCAGCGGAAAAATACCATGATTAAAAATAACTTACTAAAATACCACGGGATCATTTTTATACCAGGTATTGTGTTAACAAGTTACTTACAGTGTAAAATCTTTTTGTTGCAATCATGAAAAGATGATAAGTGCAGAATGCAAAGCAGCAAAGTAAGACAAAACTCAAGTGAAATAAGAAGAACACAGTTTCATTTAAGCAGCATAGAGTCAGATCATAGAATTACAAAGTCAAGCGTAAAAGTAGTAAGCGAGGGCCATCACTCACATATACAACCGATCTAAATGCAGTACATAAAAGGAAACGACAAAATAATGGAAACTGGTTTAGGGCATTACTTCTTCTTTCCACTCTTTTGAGCCCCCAGACCTCAAAGTCGGTCCAACCGATTGATCTCCACCTTTGATCACTGTACCACTGGGACTCTCTTAGGAAGATATAATAGCGACCTTTTCTTTCTTCTTCTTCCTGATCGTTGTCTTTCCCTTGCGACTCGAAGATGTTTCCCGTTTTCCTTGAATCTTAGTGTCTTGTGCCAGGGACTCCTCAGTATGCTCTAAACCTCCCTCACTTGTGAAATAATTGACGTCCTTGTCCAAGTCTGCACTTGCATCAATCTTGGTATCCAAGGATCCCGGGGTCATAACAATAAGCAAAGACTTGTCACCCTAGCATGGAATATAAGTTGGAGCAGGAGGTGTCGATATTAAATCGAGTCGTTGGTCATAGCTTCAGTTATCATGGCAGTAAATCCACTGGAAGGAAGTATCGGTGAGATCAGACCTAAGGAAGACAAATAGTGAGCTAAATATGTAGTGGTATCGGGAGAAGTGAACAGGTGGTCTAGGTTTGGTACGAATTGAACAATCTCAGTTTTACCTACAGCCGAGAGACCCGCCTCAATATTCATACGTGCTTCGACTTCAAACCTGCTTGCATCAAGAGGACTACAAATGTCATTGCCTCCATTTTTGTCTTTCTGAAGGACAGGAACATCAGCAAAAGTCTGTGAACTAGAGGCCTCAACATCGACAATGTTCATATAGGGTTCAACATTTGTATCGAGAATGGGTTCTCCTGAACATCCAGCTTTGTCTTTAAGAAGGCCCCTTGCCGCTGCTAATTAAGCCTTCCCCACGACTAAAGCATCACGAGACTCTAGATTAAGGAGATCCCCAATGAGATCGTCTTCACTGCGGAAGCCTTCGTTGATTTCTAGAATTCACTCCCAAACAAGAGCTAGAGTAATCTCGAATTTTTCCTCCAAAAAACGCAATCTTCCTTTGTTCATAACACTATAGACATTAAAGTCAAAAAAGGAAGCTTCATCTTCTAAGTGAACCTATCCAAGATCAGCGGCAGCTTTAAGTTTTTCCCCCTCAAGGGTTGTGCTGAGTGAAGAAACATACTCAAGAAGAGTGGCATTCTCTTGTTGGTGGGCGGCTGATAAGTTCTTTTCCATGGCTAACTGAGATTCAGTCATCTGTTTAGCAGCTTGAGCTCCTTGTAGTTGTGCTGATAGAGTATTTTCATTCAGCTTCGCAGTAGCAAGTTCTTCCTTGAGCCTTTTGTTTTCCAGCTCCAAGTTTGATAACTCTAAACCTTTCTCGAAATGGGAAGCAATAATTTTATCTTGTGATTTTATCGCTTTAATCAATTCGACCTTGTCACTCTCTAAGGTGGCATTACGATCGAGGGTAATCACGTTAACCCTTGAAAGTTCGCGAGCAAAGGACCACCACAGCCCTAATTGTTTCTCAGCCTGACGTTTGAGCTTGTCCAAATTTATCTCAAAGTGATCCCTAACTATTTGCAACTGATTCCGAGCCACGTCAAACTGCATAGATGCAGTACCTTGCAAGTCATCAAACTTCTCGAGTAAATCTCGCTTGTCATTTGGATAAATATCTAGATTGAGACATGTTCCTCTAAGATTCCAACCTGGGAACCGGTCAGCAAGGTCAAATTAGCCGTGCCAGGAATATAGCAAGGCCTGTTCATGATGGTCTCAAGGTCAGCAGGGGCGGGAGTGACTGATGGAGAGGCCAGGGTATTTCGTTGAAGGTAGAATGAGTGTATGGCATAGGAAAGTCATCCGACTTGTGGTGCTTTCGAGAATCACTCTTATTCCCTTCACCCGCGTTGTCTTTTCGCTTGGATTTTTTCTTTTTTCCTTTCGATCATTTCCCTCTCCTTTTCCTCCCGTCGAGCTTTGTCATCCTTCCTCCATCGCCTTTGTTCATCAGTTTCGGGAAGCTCGGGAAGTGGCCGAGACCGGTTGAGTGCTGAGGAGGGTTAGGCCGATGGGAATATTGTAAAGGATGAGATCTTTTTAAAAAACTCTTTGGATCTTGATGGTTTCGCTTTTCTTTAAAATATTGCAAAAATGAGCACTTCGGCATTGCTCCTATACCCGAGGAAAAAGAAGCGACAAGAATTCAATACTCATATCAATGGAGGATAAAACAGCTTCAAAAAGTAAGTTTGGAAGAGCAGTAAGCATTGTTAAAAAGCAAGCGCTTGTCAAAACAGATTTAGTAACAAACCAATATTAAGAGATGCATTTGAAAGGAGTCCTATATTGGCAGCAGATTTTCCAGGACAGAGATTCTTGCAAGGGTCATCTAATGAGGTTCCTACATCAATGGGCCTCTTGGCTTTATCCTTTGCAGAAAATGCAGGGGCTGATAGAGAAACATCATGAGGAATAATGTGTTTAGTAGAGCTAATGTCACTTAAATCCTTAAAGGTGTCCAAAGAATAACCTTTGGGAGTAACTGGTGTGGGGGGGGGAGGTTCTTTAAAAGTCTTCTTAACACCGGTGTTGTCATTAGAAGCAACTTCAACATTTTATGCTGTTTTATCTCCCTTAGTTGGGTCAAAAAAGGTTCGTGAAGAAGTCAAATCCTCCTCGCCTCCCTCGATCACTTCCTTAACACTTCCACTTTGCCCTTTGTCATGCTCGGACTTCCCTTCCTTAATAGAAGATAGCTTAGCCTTAGGGGGCATCTTACTGCTTCCTGCAGTACTAGGGCGTTTTTGTAAGGAAGACCTATGAGTGGGACCTTTACCGACAATTCCTGTCTTAGGAAAAAGCTGCAATTTGAGACTATGGGAAGGATCAAGCAAATGGTACTGATAAAGAAGTTCCTCGGTAATCAGATATCTCCTACTTCTTTGTGCCTCAGAAATGGTCTGTAAATATCATACAACTCATCGCTAATATTATCATTGGAGTCAAAAGAGGGCAGGTCTGCAAAATAAAAGAGGATGGTTAAACACACCAAAGCTAACTGTAGAGATAAAGGGAAAATGTGCGAATATGCTATTACCTCCTTCCATCCATCTTCCATAAAAGCTGTCAGGACAGATTACAAAGCAATAGTTTTCTAAGTAGCCCTTGACACTTTCCATCAAGTCAGTCACAATCTTAGGGTACTTTCCTTCTAAGCTAACAATCAATGGTGAAGGTTGTTTCCTTTTGAAGGTGTATAAAGAATGAACCTCTTAGAAGGATGGGGGTGTTCCTTGGTTCTCATAAAAAGTATGTAAATGCAAGTTAGGATATCGTAAACGTTGGGATGAAGTTTCATGGAGGCAACGGCTAGACGCTTTAAAATCATCTCTATGAAAGGGTTAAAAGGGGGGACGCCACCCATCGTCAACATGTATCGGTTGATAGCAACATATCCGGGGGGTTATCCACAAACTCATTGTCCTCTAGAAGCTTAGACTCATCCTTTGATATACTGAATTGGGCACATAAAGTCTTATACCTGCGGAGTTTTTTGTTTTACTATCATCGGGTTTTCTAGTCAAAGGCTTGGGGATCGGAAATTCAGGATAAATGTTAGCTGCAACTGTAGAAGTACTGCCCGATGCAGACTTTGATATTGATTCAAGATGTTTGCGAGATTTCTGTCTGGTATCCATTTCTACGCAAATAGATATGTTTTACAATGGAATACAAGTATATATTTCCTATAACAAGAGCATTGTGTGCAACTCGATGAAGATAAAGCTTGAGTTGTCATAATGAGAGTGATCAACCTCAAATTTTGTTATGAATTTATACTAAAAAGGGTGGCAAATGGTAAAGAGTCAGACCCTCAGATGGATCGATCATCCACTTGAATCGGTCCAGGCCAATTTGAATCGGCCTAAACCGATCCAAATTGAATCGACCAAAGCCAATTCAATCTGAATCGGCCAAGACTGATCCAAATTGGATTGGCTAGAGCCAATCTAAATTGAATTGACCGGAGCCAATTCAGTCTGAATCGGCCAAGACCGATCCAACTTGGATCGACTAATGCCAATTCCAATTGAATCGGCCAAGACCGATCCAAATTGAATCGGCCAGAGCCAATTCAATCTGAATCGGCCAAGACCGATCCAAATTGGATCGGCTAAGAGCCAATCCAAATTGTATCGGCCAGAGTCAATTCAATCTGAATCGGCCAAGACCGATCCAGATTGGATTGGCTGAGAGCCAATCCAAATTGAATCGGCCAGGGCCAATTCAATTTGAATCGGCCAAGACCGATCCGACTTGGATCGGCTAAAGTCAATTCAAATTGAACAAAACCGATCCAAAGCCGATCGGCCAGAACCAATCCAATCTGAATCGGTCGCAGCCGATCCAAATTGAATCAGTCGTGGCTGATCCAGATTGGATCTGACGTGATTGTTTCATATTGAATCGGTCAGAATTGATCCAAAATGGATCGTCCTCGACTGATCCACTGATAATTCCGATTCAAGGGCATGTTCTTGGTTCAAGCATTTCATCAAGTATGTTGCATATGTAAAAGCAAAATCAAAATTTAATGGATGATGCATAGATCGAGATCAACGTACATAACCGCAAGTGCACTTCGATCAATTCCAACCCTATTACAATCGTTCCAACAACACAAAATTCAAAATCTAAAGCCTATGATTCAAAGAACTAGCTTGGGTTGACAACCTATAAACCCTTCGGATCCAATTCATTACAATTCGAACCCAAAATCAAAAGAAATCACCAAAAAGAAGACAAAATACTTGCAATTGGTCGTATGAGGAAGGCGGATTTGGATTTGGAATGGCATGAGTTTGGAAGGTTGAATTCTCGGCTCGAGCTGATCGAAGGGAAGCGACTTGGAAACGAATTGGAGTAGGGAGTCGGATCGGGAACTCGAGTTGAAGTAATTTGTTTTAAGAAGAGGGAGCCTCCATTAAAGAGCTTTCAACCAAAGTAAAATGAAAAGGGAAAAGTGACGGGTCAATTATATATAGTACCCATGTGTAGGACCGATCCAAACCAACCCGAGCCACGAAGGCAGCGTGTCCGATCCAAAGTCAGAACTAAGGGCCGATAGCCCACTAAAATGTCATGGATTTAAAATGTTTTGAAGCCGACAGTCTTCATGAACAAAATTGTGAACTTCAAGGGGCAAAATATTATCCACAAAATTCACATAGCACTGGATCGGTCGAGTCATTTGAGCAGTGGATCGGTCAAATGATGGATTAGACTATTTTATAGTGTTGGACCGTTCTGTTTCATAATAGGTTGGATCGGGTGGAAGCACTTTACATTGGCTCGAGAGGTTCTGGACCGGATAGAAGCACACTGAATTGGCTCGAGATATTCTGGATCGGACAGAAATACATTGAAGCGGCTCGAGATGATCTGGACCGGGTAGAAGCACATTATAATTGGCTCGGCAGGCTCTGGATCGGATAGAAACATGTTGAATCGGCTCGAGGGTCTTTGAATAGAGCAGGAGCTTGGAAATTGGTAATTAGCTGCAGTGGCATTCTCATAAATACCCAACACCCCGATCCACTTCCTGAGAGCTATATTACACTCATTCCTCACTTATATAAATAGAGGTTCAACACCACTTTAATAGGGGAGGCTTCTTGGTGACCCCGAAGGGCTGTTAAACTTTGTTCTCAACTTCTTCTAAGTAATTTGATCAGCTCAAACACTTCAATTCAAAGATTCATTTCTGGATTCATTGCGAAGACATGAAGATTCATCAAGACTTGTGAGAGAATTTGGATTGATTCTATCAACATCCATACTTGGAGGATCTCATTTATTTCTCATATGAACTTTACTAAGTCAAAGAGTGAGAAAAGTGAGGTGAATCATGAAAGTATTGAGAGAATATTTTTGCTTTGTAATCCCAAATGTAATAATGGAATCACTTGGCAAAGTGGATGTAGATCATACTTGATCGAATCACTATAAAAACTTTGCGTCTCTCCTTACTTGCATTTTTCTGGTTTCTTGGCTCCAATTTAACTATTCTTGAGGATATTGTGCAGTGCATTTTGCATCCTTGGTGTTGACTAAAATTTCGAGATCAACAAGATTGAAGAAGAGTAATGGAAATTTTATTGTATTATTGCTTGTAATTTTATGGTAGTATAACTAATATAATGTGATGTATTTATACAAAGAGATCACGATGGCTAGTAAAGGAATTGCCTAAATTAAAATAGCTTGAGGTTATTTGAAGACACCGTACGATGGAATTCTATAAAAAGGAGAAGGATATTGGCATGTCAATGTAATTAACGAATTTAGTAATTAATTTGTTTAGTTATAATTTAATTAAATGATCAATTAATTAATTTATGATTTGGAACACAAGTGTTTATGCGTAGGGTCGGTGAAGATAGATAACGCGAGAATGAGGAAGAGATATCGAGCCTACGTTCTTTGATTTAAACAATAAAACAATTAATTAAATTTAATTCCATAATTAAGGAATTAAGTATGTAATAATATCCATCATAAATAGGAACGATATGTGGACGGCAGTATACTGGAACAATGTTAAATGAAGCACAGTGACTAGATATGGGATGGTGGAAAATTCGATCCACCTGTAAACTAATCAAAAAGTAAATAATTATAATTTGGGGTTTAATTATTTTAATATAATATAAACCATATGCTTATAATTATATATCTCGCGCATATGTTGACAGAATTGAACAAGACGAGCTGCGTTGGGACCGTATCAGAGAACAAAATATTCTGGAACAGAACTGGACAGAATTGGAATCAACCGGAATTTTTAATTAAATTAAATGACTATTTATTTTAATAAAACTAACCGTTAACAACGAATTAGATCAAGGTGAGTTAAACTCGCTCAGTTCTTCCCACTTATATTTTATATAAGTCGGGTTTTATAATTGTGTGCTATGTTGCTAAGGGTTGATTGTTTGTTAATTATATATTCATTTATTGATTGAACCAATAAAACTAAAAGTTGTTTAATTTCAATGAAAACCAAATCGTTATTCTAACGATTGGACCTAATTGAGGTAGCTTACCTTGTTGGTCACGTTTATAAAATAAACGTGTGTAATTGTTTGAATTGTTTTGTTAATTGGTCGATGTTAAATAATCGTTATTTACTATTATAGAAATTATCAGTTATATGGAATTGAATGATCTGATTTGAGATAATCGATTTGGATACAGGGAAGAACAGGTTGGAGGGATCTAATGGGATCCCTCAAATATATTTAATGTTATTTATTTTCTATTGTTATTAGATGAAGTGTTCTGATCTAATGATTGCATCGGTTGTTGACCATTGACCTGAAATTCAACATTTGTTTTGTTTGAAATAGTGTGTAATATTGGTTGAGTAACTGACAGTAAACGGCCTAAAAATGAATCATTTTGTCTATATCGATTTACCGTCAGCTGAATCGATAAAAATGAAGTTATAAAATATATATTATAATTGGAAATAGATTTTGAGATTTATTGTTTTGAATAAAAGTTATTAAAAGAAAATAATTGTTTATTATTTATTATTTAAAATTATAAGCGAGTATTAAATGATTTTATAAAGCAAATTCTGATATTAATTAGATTTATAAGCAAGAGACTATAAAATTAACCTAAAGGTTAAGAGTTGGATAATTGTTTTGTGAAAAAAATTAAATGGAATTATTTAAATTAATTATAGTATTAATTAATTTAAAGGAAGGACCAATTGAGTTTGGTTATCGAGGTAACCGTTTTTTGAGTTGGCTAAGTTAATCATTTTAATCTGGATTGGTTATTAAATTAATTTGTTTTAAATTAATCTAATAAAGTAGTTTAACAAATATTTGTTTAATTTTAAATAAGATTTTAAAAGGGAATTAACTATTTATTTTAGTTAATAAAGAATTAACTTCTTTTACAGTAGTTAATGATTGAAGTAAATTATTATTTTAATTAATAATAATTTAGGAGATTACTTTTTATTTATTTAAAAAGTAATCAAAGTTGACGTGAAATCTAATTGGATTGTGAAAGGAATTTATGAACGGGTTTTATATTAAAATCCGAATTATTATAACAAAGTTATAAAAAGGATTTTAAGCAAATACATAACTGAATTTAAATGTTTACTTAATATTTGAATTAAATAAAGAGGAAATTGAGATAAAAAGGGGTTTATATTAAACAAGAGTTATATAAACGTGGTTTATAAAAAGAGATGAGGTGTTAGAGCATTAATTTTAAATTAACATTATTTAGTAATGGAATTAAGCGTAATGAATTGAATCGAAATAAGATAATCCAAGCAGGAAAGGATTGAATGGTTTGGTAAAAGTGTATTTGTTAAAAGAGGTGAGTAATAGATGTTTGTAACTAATCCCGAGTTATAAAACGAATTGTTTAAAGAAGTAGACGTTAAAAGGTGACATTTTAATAAGTAATTTCTTAATTAATGAATTAAGAAATAATGGTTACATTCGAGAAGGGGATTTTCAAAATTAAGAAGGTTTTACAAAATCGAATTTTAAATAAAATGGTTAAATGGGATTTGAGTTGATATTGGAATAAATATCAGTTATAAATTACAACTCATATCTATCTTAAGATAAGAAAATTATTGATCAAGGTCTAAGAGGTAATTAAAATACCCCAACTTGAATGACTTCACAATTAACTGAGGATGTGATCAACATAAAAATGTGTTTATTTTATGCTCTTATATCTTATCTTTTGTATATAGATAAATATTACTTGGGTATTATTTTGTCACTATTACAGATACGTCGAGTTAGGCACATGCAGTCAGAAAATAGAAAAATAGAGATCAAGTTCCTTTATATTTACATATGAAGACTTGTTGACGAAGATCTCACATCCGGTTGCTTTTTGGACAAGAAAATAATTAGCAGAAAGGCTATGCATATCACAAATCAATGCAAAATTACCAAGAAAGCAAGAATAAAAGAAGAAAGGCCCAATTATATAAGGCCCAGTTGTGATTGTATTAGGGTTTATGTTGGTTTTCTATCCTATAAATACCCTTGTAATCTCATTGTAAACATCATCCCTGAATTGAAGTTTTCTTCTACTTTTCTGCCTTTTTATTTTCTTAGCAATTAGTGCAATAACACAATTAGATTTGGTAAAGCACTGGTTGTCTTTTTCGTTTATTTTCTGTTTGTTAGTTAATTTCTGTTCTTTTTAATTGCATTCCTAGGTTAAATTGGATTTTACTAGATTCAGATCCGATTCATAGTTTTATTTGCTTTTCAATTGAAAATTATGATTTGATCATCGGTTCAATTAGATTTGTTCTGAATCAAATTACAGTTTCAATTTTTATTGTTTTTCAACCAAACCTCCAAGTTTTGTCTAGCTCGCCCAAGAAATATATAAATAATAAAATTTAAAATTCCTCCCTGTGTTCGACCTGCATATTACATGATCCGTGCGCTTGCAGTATTATTATATAATTCGCGCTTTTCTAGTTCTTAGAAAGCGTCGATCAAGATTTTGGCGCCGTTGCCGGGAAGGCAATAATTAAATTTTATTATGTATTTAATTTCTGATTCGTGTTAGTTTTTATTTTATATTATTTTTCTTTTGTCTTCTTGTATATATAGAAAAAAAAATCTTGACTGGATTGATTTGGTATTATTCGACGATACCATAATCTTCTACACAAGAGAGAAAAAAACTTGCCAATTTTCTTATTTTTTCTTTCTCCTTTTCATTTTTTTTCCTTTTATATTTTTTCCCTCTTCATCTATTCCTTCTTTCCAATTTTTACTTTATTTTTATTGTTCATTTATTTTGCCAAATTTTCTTTAATTTCTTTCCATCTATTCCTTCTTTCCTTTTACTTCTTTCCAATTGTCAATACACTAGTTTTCATTCTTTTACAACAATAACAAAAAAAAATACATTCTCTAGATCTTTCCCTTCTCTGCCTTATAATTAATTCTCTGCTTTGCCATTTATTTCTTTCCACTTTTGCAATTTCCTTTATTTCTTTCCAATCTTTTCCTCTTTGCATTTGCAATAGCGATCTAATACCGACCTCTCCCCATCTTGCTACCATCAACTTCCCTTTCATCATCTTCTACCACAATAGCACAAATCTATAGCAACTTCAACCTTCCCCATACAACATGACAACGTACCAGCAACATCCTCTCCATATCCACAAACAATTCAGACCCCAAACTAACGAACCTGCCCATCACCAGTAAACCCTATTCGCAACTCCATCACATCACGCAAGACAACTACCATATACACCCTTCATAATCACACAACCGAACTCCTTCTAACCAACATCTTCCTGACCCTTCACCTGAAATCGCAAAACACATTCATAGATTCGAAAGCTATAGCTTGAAGAACACCAAAACTCCCTGTATTGCAGCAAATCACCAAAGTTCACCTTAACCATCTTTGTCTGCAAACCGCAAAACTCCAGTATCCTTCGGTTTAAACCAAACTAAAACTGCTGCTGCACATAATCAACAACATCACCATCATCGAAGCCCAACAGCACCTTCAGACAACCGAAATCCCATTCGAAACCTCTCATCATTTTCGAGACCAATTTAATTTCTAAAAAAAAAAACACAGAATTTTTGCGTCATTCGATTTGTGAAGCGGAAGAGCGGCATTTTTTTTTGGGGATTAGGCTTCTTCTTTTGTTGCTGAAAACAAGGGGGCATGAGTCCTTTTATTACTGTGATTGGTTTGTGGAATTTATGAATAAACAAAAAAAGAGAAATATTCGTCGGCGTGATTTTCTTCCTAAGAAAAAGGGGAGCGTGTAGATTTTTTTCTTGTTTTACTATTTTGGGCATTGGAAAGTTAGGAAATCGACTGTTTTACATTGACGTGGTTGGGTCTTTTATTTGTTGGCTTCAGAGAAACGGGGGCATATTGACTAGCTGTGTGCACGTGATTTTTAATTTAATTTTATTTTTTTCTTTTCTTTGGGTCGCTAGCTTTTTTTTAAGGTAGGTTAGGGTGGTGTTTATTTATTTTGGCTTATTTCTTTTTGGATTATCATTTAGTTTAACTTTTTTTTGTTTTAAGTTCAATTGGTCTTTTCACTTTTATTTTTCTATTGGTTTTAATTTCAATTTAGTTTTTTCCTTCTTTTCCTTGTTTTATTTCCCTTTCTTCTTATGCAATTTTTCTAAAAAAACAATTGTAATTTTTATTGATTTCTTTCCAATTACAATTCTCTTTCACCCCCTATAATCTCTCTTTCCATTTTCTTCCCATTTATTTCTTTCTAATTAGCTACTTCACAAAGACCAAAAAAAACTTGCCAAATTTTTATTTATTTCTTTCCTTTCTCAATTCATTTTCCTTTCAATCTTTACATAGCTCTCCTTTTCTTTTTCTTTTTTTAATACAAATTTCAGAAAACAAAAACAAAAAATCCTTTTCTAGATTTTCAATTATTCCTTTTTCTTGACTTCTACATTTTCTTTCTACGTCCACTGACCATCATCTTCACAACACTACAAAAGCCAAACCAATCCTCCACAACAATTCATAAACAGCATTCAGACATCACCAATCACTTCCATCTTCTCCACGCATGTTCCACAAACCCCACCGAACTGAACCAATCAACCTTCACCTTCCATCTACAACCAACCCTCTCTGCCCACGTCTTCACAACCATCACCCTTCTAGTACCAATAGCCACATAGGAAACCATAAGTCAAAGATCCCACACACAACTCACACATAACACAACCTACCTTTATCACCAATTTCACCAACCTCGACTCACACCCGAAGCCGATCATCGCATCGTCCTACCCCTAAATTAAATACCCCAAAGAAACCGATCGAACACTAACCCTCACCGCGTCACTCTTCACAGTATTGAAACCTGATTCTCGAAACCAAAAACCCCAGATCGAAATCCCAAAAATCGATTTATCACAAACAAGACAAACCCAAATAAAAAATTGAAATTAATTGCCGATATAATCTAGTTCGATATTTTGTTTCGCTAAATTTTTTCTCTTCTTTTGGGTTATCGAACAAGAGTTTGTGTGGATAATTTTGTTGGTGGAAGGGTTTCTTATAAGAGGAACATTGGCCTGGTATTACTGAAAAAGGGGCGTGATTTCACAGTTGAGTTGGCGGTATTTTATACCGTAGGGGCGCTATTCTTCTGTTTGATTTTTTTTGCTAGCAATAATACCTTGTGTAAGGAATTTAATCCCATAAGGCGGGCGTGAATCCTTATATTCTATGGGGTTCCACTGTGGTTGGCATCGTGAAACTTGGCATTTGTTTTGATGTGAATAGCTTGAGTCTTTGTTCAGTTTTTTGTGTCAGTTTTTGTTTTTGTTGAGCTTAATTCATTTCATTTCTAGTTCTTGGTTTTTTTGAGTCAAGTTTTGTCGGATAGCTCCTTTAAATTTATTACTTTTCTGGATGAGTTAGTTTAGTTTAGTCATTTTAATTAGTTTAGTTTTACTTTCCTTTTCCTTCCGATTTAGTTTTTTTCCTTTTTCTTTTTGTTTGTTTTATTTTCCTTCCAGAAAAAAAAGTGAGAGAGAAGGATTAAAGTAAGAAGAGTTCAGGCAGAAAAACAAGGAATACTTGAGTCAAGTAAAGTAAACAGTAAAGCTCAACTGTTTTGGACGACTACCGTACCCACTGTAAAATTCTCTAAACTCTACAGGTGGGGCAGTTGCTTTAAAATATATAGACATTGCTTGTAAAAATCTTCTTCCGGGGCTGCGGCTTGCTTGTACAATTTTTTTATTTCCTGCAATTATTCTTGTCTGATTGTTGTGTGGTTGAACTTTTTTGAATCAAATTTAGGAACGAATTTCCACAACTGAAGTCATCATTTCATCGTTTTCTATAAAAAAAACTTAATTTGACGTTTCAAGATATTTAATTAGAAGGGTGTATTTTATGAAATTGTTTGTATCAAGAGTTTGATCGCGAATATATGTCAGTTCAATTTATTGAACTTCTAGCAAAAGAGGTTGCATATTACCCGTAAAATATTAGTCGTATCCCTTAGTATTTATACTATACGTGAAAGTCCATAAGACCTTCTTACCCCCTTCAAATCGAGATTATCAATTAAGGTATATGTGAGTACGTTGTTTATTTTGAATAGGAACTCATTTTGTCAATCTTATGTCCAAGATTTTCATTGTTTGCATTTGATAACGATGAATGAAATCCACTATGATTCTCTTATTGCAATAAACATCTCTATTATATCTTTTGAAGAACTTTTTGAAGATGAACTTAAACTTTTAAACGACGAGGATGAATATATGGAACATCTCGAACATAATCGTAATTCCATATCATCAAAGGAAATTATGGTTAAACAATCTAGTTTTTGGAATTATGATAATCTTAAATTGAATGGTATAAATCATTGTCATGACAATATTTACATGGGGAAAATTTTGAATTCAGAATTTATTGACATGCCTCTTGTACCTTAAAAATTAGATACGAAATCATCATACACCATTTTCGATAGAGACAAGTGTGGGGGAAATAGAAAACGTCAGTTTTCACAAAACAATCACCATCATCATAGATTTCATTTTTCATATAATAGACATTCGCATATAATTGTTAAACTGCATTTCATGTTACAAATCATTTTGCAACTCATTCACCTTTGGGTAAGATCTTTCAAATTCAGGAAACGTTTACAGTGTGGACACTGCTTAGTTCTAGTGTGGGGGAATCTGCATTGCATTCATTTTTTTCTTTTCACTTTTGTGCATTTAGATAAGACCAACATTTTTATTTTCATTTTTTTCTTTCTTTTCATGCATTTAGAATAGACCATCTGCATTTTAGATCGTAGTAGCATGTCAATTATTTTTTTGAAATATGACTCATTTTAGATTGATACAACAAAATAAGTTAACAATTGTTAGTCGGTTGATAGTATTTTTTCCTCTCAACTAAGATCGAAAAAGAAATATAATGAAAAGTTGAATTTTGAGGGATAATAATGTAACTGGTACACAGGGAGGTTCTTAGGTGATGGCCATGAAGTTTAATCTAAATTGTAGTCTTTGTTTAATGAGTGAAAGACTTAAATGTAACGACCCGCATTCTACATATCGAAGGATCATAGAATATTTATTTCTTTTTCATATGAGGTCATATAGTCGTGTAACTTTGGGGAACGACTATTGGGGTCATTTCCCCATGTTCACAATTTTTGCCAATTTTTAAATGACCATTTTGCCCCTGGCGAATCTTGTTTCACCTATAACTTTTGATTGGGGAGGAGTTTTGACCTGAAGCCACTTCCATTGGATTCGGATGATGGTCTACCTTTCCGTAAAGTGGCTACACTTGTTAAACGGACTTACCGTTTGGGACATATGGATGAATTAAGGTTTAGAAGGTGAAAAACAACTTAATTGGGCTTAACCGGGTGATTAGCAGCTAGGCCCATTGGAGGATTTCGGGATTAGATCTATATGAGGGCTGATTAGGGTTAGAGAAACCTTTTCTTTGTCATTTTCTAGCCGCCAGTTACCTCTCTTCAACCCTAACAATGGCCTCCAACTCCTAAAACACTTACTTTGTAATCATCGTTTAATCAAGCATTAGCCTAATCTACATCAAATCAAGGCAAATTAGCATCAAGTTTAGGATAGAGCTGCTGCAACACATAGAGATTCGACCTATATCAGAGATACTTTCAAATCTATTAGTAATTTGCATTGTTTTTCCACTAATTACGGCTAATTAGGGGTGATTAGTGACAATTAGAGAAATTATGGCTCAGAAAAATCTGATTTTTTTTGTAAAATTCTAAAATATTATTTTAGGGATCTGATAAAAATATGGGCTAATTTGGATAAGTTTTGCTAATTGTATGCTTAAACATGATTAAGGGAGATTAAGGGAAAAACATGGGTTTTTAGGGATGTTCGATCCATATTGACATATTGAATTGCTATTTTGGTGTTTATAGTTGACTCTCTATGTTGCTATGACTATATGATATGCTTTGTGATAAAAGTTAGAATGGTCGAAAACGCCGTCGTATGGTGTAAAACAGTCGCTGGAAAAGTTGCACGAAAATGTGCAGGGTTTTGGATCGGATCAGATTATAGGGCTCGGATCGGATAGGAGACTCGGGCAAGAGAGCGTGAACCAGACCAAAACTTAGTACAAATGGAAGCAAAGGCGATAAGGAAGGCCCGGATCAGATCGGATTAGGAAGGAGGGATCAGATCGAATGAAGAAGCCACGACCTGGATGGACTGTCACGAGTCGATCTAGAGCTTGGAAGAGACCACGACCGAACCAAAGCTCGACTGATGGAGGCTAGACCCACAAGTATAGGGGAGAAGCCCGACCTGAACTGATGGAGTCATCACGACCCGACCCGTATGGAGCAGTCTGATCCGAACCAGAGCGGTGAATGCGAACTGAACCAAGAAGCTTGGACGCGAGGAATGAGCTATGAACCAAATGAAGACCGATCCAGTGATAACCAGAAACCTGAGATGCAAAGGTAGTCCAAAGGAGAATTTCGTACTCAGGATCCAGTTGGGAACCAACGAGTTAACTTCATAGTTGTGCTTTGCTGCGGGACGTGTGCTAAGGGGTTATCGACGTCCATAACTTTGATTCACCACCAAGACGGATGTTAAGCTACGGATCAGTGCAGTGGAGTAGTTATTACTCCATGGGGCAGAGTGATCGTAGTATAGCTATGAGCCAATGCATTGGGGTCGACATGACTTCATGGGGGCAGAATGGACATAGCAAGGACTAGTGGCTATGGATCAGTGCAGTGGAGTCTCCCTGACTCCATGGGGCAGAGTGATCATAGCAAGGATTTGGGTGATCAAAACAGTGGATATCGTATGCTTTACGCACTGAGTGAGAGATGTGAGGATGGTTGCTATGTTTTATTGTTTTCCATCATTATGACATGCACACTCCCTTCCCCGTTATCTTTACACCTTATGCTAGTGTTACCTTAGAGTACTGTACAATCTATTGTGCTAACTCTTTGGTTGCAGGTCCAAGTTCAAGTATGGTTATGTATACCTGTTATTGTTCTGTTTTTGCTGCTTATCGCTCATACCAGACTTTTGTCTGACCCAGAGTTTTATGTCTCTTCTTATTACTCTTGGTGCTCTTAAACGGGCAAACTAGAGACAGGTTAGGTGGTATGCACGAGTAGCTGTACCGGAGACGAGCAAGAGGCTTTCACGTATGATATATACATATATTCTCCCTGTGTTGCTGCTGGTCACTATTTTGGGCATTAGCAGTGTACCTTTCTTATTTTTCTTTAGAGACGGTTTTGAAAATTGTAATAATGATGATGTGGAACATAAGTTGTATTTTGGATTTTCCGTTGCTATGATGGTTTAGTTTTCAGCTTATGCACTGCCTCACCTGTTTTATGTCAAAGTTATGTTATTATTATATTTTATCCCATGCGTTATGAGACATTCTACAAGTTCTGTATTAGTTCAAAAATCCTTTCTTTTCCTTTCTTTGGCGACCGTCCCATGCTAGTTGGACATTGGAACAACGTACTTTCATTGGAAATGTCGGCTGGTGCGGAGCGGGATGTCACACTTGGTATTAGAGCTCTAGGTTGCGTAGTTAACCTAGGGAAAGACACCAGGGAGAGATAGTACGTATATGAGAGCGTGTATTTGTGATATTTTGGTTTTCAAAAGCTATATATGTATATATATATACTATTAGTATATCTAAGGATGGATTCGCACTGCACTGGCACCACTAAAGGGATGGTTAATCGTTTTCTCCTTACAGATTGAACGATGAACCGACATACGAGGGGTACTGGTAGAGGAGATAATAATGGGAATGCTCCTGATATGAGGATGATGTGCACTGACTTCATGAGAGAGATTCTTAGGGATGTTCATAGGGTAGCTCCTAATGCTACAAATGGTGGTGGTGCAACGGTACAGGTGCCTAGGGCCGATTTCGCCAAGCTCTGTAAGGACTACACTAGTCTTAATGTGAAGTCGTTCCACGGAATGGAATCGGCTACAGAAGTTCAGGATTGGCTCGATAGTTGTGAGTGCATCTTCGAGGACTTAGGGATCGATGACGCAATGAAGAGGAAGCTTGCATCCCGTCAGTTGCATGGACGGGCTACGAATTGATGGAATGCTATTAAGGCAGCTACCCCTGAGCATCAAGTTACTTGAGATCAGTTTAAGGCCCAATTCAGTGATAAGTTCATCCCAGCTGCTCAAAAATCAGAATTGTTTAGGAAGTTCTTGGAACTTAAGCAGAACGGTAGAGCAGTCTCGGAGTATATTGCTGAGTTCGATACTTTATCGAAGTATGGATTATCCCTTATTGACAATCCCGAGAAGAAGAATGAGAAGTTCATAACAGGCTTAGATCAGTACTTGGGGGAAAGTCTTATAAACCATATTGATGAGATTTTTGAATCGATTGTTGGGAAAGCAATGAGATCAGAGAGCCTTTAGCCTAAGCCCAAGGCTAAAGTCATTGTTGCATTTGCAGAAGGGCCAAAGCCGCAGGCAAGCGATGGAGGCATGAATAATTCTCAGAACAAAGGAACAGAATCAGACTAAGGATGGTTAGAAGAAGAGTAAGAAAGATGTTGAGTGCTTTAGCTTTGGTAAGAAGGGTCATTATGCTAAAGAATGTTGAGCAAAGCCAGCAGACAGGAAGTGCTTCAACTGTGGCCAAGTGGGACATCACAAGGATAAATGTCCGCAACCCCCTAAAGAGAAGCAGATTGTGAAAGCATATGCTATTAATGTTGTTCCTTCTTCGTCGAATGTCCCAACTGCGGCGGAGAAAGGAAAGAATGTCGTCATTCAAGGTATGCTATCTGTTTATGATGTTCCTGTTCGAGTATTGTTTGATACTAGGGCTTCCGTTCCTTCATGTCTAGTGACCTGGCAGATAGGTTGGGATTGGAACCCGAGATAGTTGATAGATCTTTAGCGGTGATGAACCCGATTGGTGGTTCGACTAGCCTTAGTATGATTTGTCGAAATGCGGTCTTATCGAGTCATGGATGTACGTTTGCTTGTGATTTCTTTGTTTTGGGCATTACTGGGTTTGGCATTTTTAGGAGTCGATTGGCTCCAAAGATATGGGGTGGTGGTAGACTGTGAGGGATTTCGGTGACTATTAGGGCGGATGATGGGCGAAGGGTAGTGTTTGGTGGCCTACCAAGTGATGAGGTGATGGCTAGTTTTCTAAATTCCCTCGATATCCCGCAGGACGAGTTAGTAGGAATTCCCATTGTTGGCCAGTATCTGGATATCTTCGAGGAAGTGACCGGACTTCCACCAAACTGAGAGATTGAGTTCCGTATTGATTTAGTGAAAGATGCAATACCTATAGTGATGCCACTTCGTCATATGGCACCATGGAAGCAACGAGATCTCGGGGTGCAAGTGAGCGATCTTTTGAAGAAGTGACTTATCAGAAGAAGTGTTTTTGAGTGGGGAGCACCAGTTGTGTTTTCTACCAAGGCAGATGGTTCCCTTCGATTGTGTGTGGACTACCGCGAGTTGAATAAGGTGACGAGGAAGAATAAGTATCCTCTACTGCGGATAGATGATTTGTTTGATCAGTTGAGTGACGCGAGAGTGTTCTCCCAGTTGGATCTCGCGATAGGATTTCATCAGCTCCGAGTAGCAGATGAGAGTATTCCTAAAACGACATTTCGGACGCCGTCTGGATTCTATGAGTGGTTAGTCATGTCATTTGGGTTGGCTAATGCACCAGCATATTTTGTGGATCTTATGAATAGGGTATTAATGGATCAATTGAATAAGTTTGTTCTTGTGTTCGTGGACGATATACTTGTTTATTCGAGGACGGAGGAAGAACAAAAGGAACATTTGAGGATAATGATGAAGGTGTTGAGAAAATAGCAATTGAAAGCGCAGTTTTCTAAGTGTCACTTCTGGAGGAGGGAAGTGAGATTCTTGGGTCATGTTGTTTCAGAGAATGGTATTGCCATGGACCCTGCGAAGGTGGCTACGGTACAACATTGGTCTACGCCCAAGAATGCACGAACATAAAAAGTTTCTTGGGGTTAGCTGGATATTATCATAACTTTATCCAAGACTTCTCCAAGATAGTGGCACCGTTAACTCAGTTGACCAAGAAGAATCAAGCTTCCATTTGGGACGAAAGTGTGAAAAATGCACTCAAAAGCCTAAAGGAGAAGTTGACGTGTGTACCAGTGTTAATCGTTCCTAAAGGGAATGAAGAGATGATAGTATACATGGATGCATGTGGTACCGGACTAGGTGCTGTATTGATGCAAGGAGGTAGGGTTGTAGCTTATGCAAGTCGGCAACTGAAACCGCATGAGAAAAGATACCCTACCCGCGATTTGGAATTGGCAGCGATCGTATTTGCGTTGAAGATGTGGAGACATTATCTCTTGGGAGAAAGATTCGAGTTGTTTACCGATCATAAATCGTTAATTATCTTTTCTCCCAAAATGATTTAAATCTCCGACAGCAAAGATGGTTAGAATTCTTGGCTTCCTATGATTTCAATATCACATATACACTTGGAAAGGGCAATGCAGTAGCTGGTGCATTGAGTAGAAGGCATGCTAGTTTAGGGGCTATGTTTCTTGAGTGGAAGCAACTGGAATATATCGCAGGGTACGATTTCAGACCAAAGTGTGAATTGGATCCAGAAGTATTAGAAAGATTGATGATCAGACCCACTTTGATTGAGCGGATTGGTTCCAGTCATAGGGACGATCCTAACTTATTGGAAATCATCTCCAAGTTGGAGATGGGTATCGATGAGGAGATGAACAAGTATAGGCTTGATCGAGATGGATGGCTTAGAAAGAATGGAAGACTGGTTGTACCCAATGTTAATGGATTGAGAGATGAAGTTCTTAGAGAATGTCATCACTCAAAACTGACTGTACATCCCGGTGGTTACAAAATGTATCGAGATATGAAGCAGACCTACTACTGGGAAGGGATGAAAAGAGGCGTTGGGAAGTTTATATCCATGTGCATGAACTGCCAGCTAATTAAAGATGAGAAAAAGAAACCTAGTGGTTTGTTGCAACCATTAGAAATCCCAGAATGGAAATGGGAACAAGTCTCAATGGATTTCATTGATGGGTTACCAAGGACTCGGGCCATGATAGCATTTGGGTGATTATGGACCGATTGACCAAGAGTGCAAGGTTTATACCCGTCAAGTCGAATAGAATAGCAGCTAAGTTAGCAGAATTGTATATGAAGTGGGTAGTAAAATTTCATGGAGTACCCAAAGGCATTGTGAGTGACCAAGATCCTTGTTTACTAGTGGATTTTGGAAGAGCTTACAAGAGGCTTTAGGATCAAAATTACATCTCAGTATCGCATACCATCCTCAAACCGAAGGTCAAACAGAGAGAGTGAATCATGTATTAGAAGATCACTTGAGAGCTTATATATTGGATTTTGGAGGATCAAGGGATGACTGTTTGCATCTAGTAGAGTTTGCATATAATAACAGTTATCAATCCAGTATTGGTATGGCTCCATTTGAAGCTTAGTACGGAAGACCGTGCAACTCACCATCATGTTGGTTGGAGATCGGTGATAAGTTTGTGCTTGGGCCATATCTGATAAGAGAAACTTCAGACAAGATTAAGGTTATCCAACATCGAATGAAGGCTGCTCAGGAAAGGCAGAAGAGTTATGCTGATAAGAGGAGAAGGCATTTAAAATTCTCCATTGGCGACTTGGTGTTTGTCAAGATTTCTCCGTTAAAGAGCGTGATACGATTTGGCAGGAAAGCCAAGTTAACACCAAGATTTGTTGGTCCATTCCCAGTTCTCGAACAAGTAGGGAATTTGGCATATAAAGTTCAGTTGCCGGACAAGATGGCAGGAGTTCATAACGTAATTCATGTTTCCCAGTTAAGGAAATGCGTGCACGACCCCGATGTGGCTATTTCACCTGATCAATTGGATGATACCGAAGTAAAACCCGAGGCAGTTGGGAACCACAAGCCGATTCTTATTGTCGAGCATGGTACGAAGAAACTTCGAAGGAAAGCGGTGAATCTAGTCAAGGTTCAGTGGGGCGAGGATGAGAATGAGTGTACTTGGGAGACAAAGGAGAGCATTAAGGAGAAATATCCAGAACTCTTTTCCTGGTAAGGTTTTCATTTCGATTAAGTTTCTTTGCATGCTAGGATAAGTTTGTTTGTTGTTTTGTATGTTTGATTGTTTGTGAATGACTGATAGGCATGCGGAACACTTTTGTATGTTTTTGGTTAGGGAATTTCGGGGGCGAAATTTCTTAAGGGGGAAAGTGTAACGACCCGCATTCTACGTATCGAAGGATCGTAGAATATTTATTTCTTTTTCATATGAGGTCGTATAATCGTGTAACTTTGGGGAACGACTATTGGGGTCATTTCCCATGTTCACGATTTTTTCCGATTTTTAAATGACCATTTTGCCCCTGGCGAATATTGTTTCGCCTATAACTTTTGATTGGTGATGAGTTTTGACGTGAAACCACTTCCGTTGGATTCGGATGATGGTTTTACCTTTCCGTAGAGTGGTCACACTTGTCAACGGACTTATCGTTTGGGAGATATGGCTGAATTAAGGTTAGACGGTGAAAAACAGCTTAATTGGGCTTAACCGGGTGATTAGCAGCTAGGTCCATTGGGGGATTTCGGGAATAGAGCTATATGAGGGCTGATTAGGTTTAGAGAAACCTTTTCTTTGTCATTTTCCAGCCGCCACTTACCTCTCTTTAACCCTAACAATGGCCTCCAACTCCTAAAACACTTTCTAATCACCGTTTAATCAAGCATTAGCCTAATCTACATCAAATCAAGGCAAATTAGCATCAAGTTTAGGATAAAGCTGCTGTAACACACAGAGATTCGACCTATATCAGAGATACTTTCAAATCTATAAGTAACTTGTGGCTAAGGTGAGTGATTTGCATTGTTTTTCACTAATTATAGCTAATTAGGGGTGATTAGTGATAACTAGCGAAATTATGGCTCAGAAAAATCTGAATTTTTTTGTAAAATTCTAAAATATTATTTTAGGGCTCTGATAAAAGTTTGGGCTAATTTGGATATTTTTTGCTAATTGTATGCTTAAACATGATTAAGGGGGATTAAGGGGAAAACATGGGTTTTTAGGGATGTTCGATCCATATTGACATATTGAACTGCTGTTTTTGTGTTTATAGTTGATTCTCTATGTTGCTATGACTATATGATATGCTTTTTGATTGATTAGAAAAGTTAGAATGGTCGAAAACGTCGTCGTATGGCGTGAAATAGTGGCTGGAAAAGTTGTAGGAAAATGTGCAGGGTTTCAGATTGGATCGGATTATAGGGCTCAGATCAGATAAGAGACTCGGGCAAGAGAGTGTGAACTGGACCGAAACTTAGCACAAGTGGAAGCATGGGTGATAAGGAAGGCCCGGATCGGATTGGGAAGGAGGGATCAGATCGAATGAAGAAGCCACGACTTGGATGGAGTGTCACGAGTCGATCTGGAGCGTGGAGGAGACAACGACCAAACCGAAGCTCGACTGATGGTGGCTAGACCCATGAGCAAACGGGAGAAGCCTGACCCGAACTAATGGAGTCATTACGACCCGACCCGTATGGAGCAGTGTAATAACCCGGAAAATGTGAACCAATTTAAAAATTTTAAATTTGGTTATTACCAAAGAATATGAATAATGGAAATAGCATATTTCAATAAAATAAAGAATTGGGTATAGTATGGCAGTTTGAAATTTTGAATACAAACTTTGTCTGACTGTACCGGGTGGAAAATATAACGGATTTTAGAGAAACTGAAAATATTTAAATCTGTCTATGAATACCCTTCTAACGAATCTGAAAAATCGAAGTTTCATAACGGGAATCAAAAGTTATGGCCAAATGAATTTTCAAAAAGGTCGCTATATAACATATATAGCCCTTGAAAATAGATATTTTGCATACGACCTCGGAATTCGACGAAACCACTTTTGTTGGGTCCGGGATGTCAAATTATTGCTAAGTTTGAAATTTCATAATTTTTGAAGCTAGTATGTGAGCGGGGCAAAAGAAAATGTGATTGGTCAATTTCTGTTAAAATGGGTCGACCTAAAAATGGCCGTTTTTCAAACGAGCTCAGAATTCGACGAAACTGGTTTTGTTAGGACCGTATCGTCAAAACAAAGCTAGATTTATTTTTCTGGAATTTTTCGATTCGGTTTGTGGCCCTAGCAAATTGAAATGTACGTTCAAATTAAATATTGAATGTTTTATATTTTAATTTGAAAAATAACTGACTGTAACAGTCGAATTGGCCAACGAAACATATCCCATTGTGTCCGAAATGGGGGTATTTAGCTAGGGGCGACAGTCGTTGGGTTTGATTTCGAGTTCGTTTGTAAAAACACTATTTAAAATCTCCTATAAAGTCTCGACCAATAGGATTTTTATCTTTAAAAAAAAAAATTCTCAGAAACCCTAGCCGCCCCAGGCGATATCGACGATCCACGTAGCTCGAGACTTCCCCTCGATTTTCCCGCCGCCACAGGCGAAGCTAGGCCGCGCCACCACCGCAGTTCGACGGCCCTTCCTCCCCTCTTCACATCCGACCAAACCCCACCCTCCACCATCGCCTGAACCACCCCCAGGAAGTCGACGCCTTTTCGACGCCGCCCAGCCTTCCTCCGACCACCGAGCTGACCCTACTCCTAGGCGCAGGCGCGTCTCTCCAAGCCCGAGGGCGTGGCACTACCTGATCGAAGCAACGATCGACGGATTTCACAAATTTTGCTAACCTAGTTCTGAATCAAAAATAAAGGTACGACCTTTATTATTCTGAAATGAAAATAACACTTTTAAGCGTTGCAAAACTTTGAAAAATAATATCTTTTTCATTCGTTAACGAAATTCGATGAAACAGGAGACACCGTGACCGCAAGGAGGCTCTCTACCATCTAGAAGAAGCCGCGGATTTTTCTGATCTTCCCACGATTTTTAGCACTGCAAAAACCAATGTGAGGAATCTAAACTAAATTGTGTGAATGGAATCGCGTTGTATAAATTATATAAGCGAAGTGTAAATTATATACGCATTGTATACCTCATGTACATGTGTTGTATAAGTTATATTAGCGATGTATAAATTATACAAGCGTTGAATGAAACATATATGCTTTGAATTGTGATGAAATGCAAGTGAATTATAATATAATATAATATATATATATATATATACTCCCCTCGTCCACAGACCATGGACGATATTTATTGCTTGTGATTGACGTGATATTATATGGTATGACGAATGGTTGGAAATAATTGTTTGTGGTTGATATTGTGGTTGAAAAATACCTTTGTGGTTGAAAAATACCTTTGTGGTTGAAAAATATCCTCTTGTGGTTGAAACAAATTAGAATAGGATTGTGGAATTGAAAATAAAACATGCCGCCTGCGTGCGAACTAGATGCATGATCACCATTGTCAAAAACCGCGAGGTTTTAAGGTAGAGCGAGGAGCCGTACTAGGGACGGTCCCGGTTTTAACTACCCTGCCGTTATGCTGCCGAAATTTTCTGAAATATACATGTGTTAGAATAATTTTCATTCGTTGAAATAAATTACATATGTTGAAACCAATGTTCATGTGTTGAGTTAAAATTCATTCGTTGAATCGAAATTCATGTGTTGAATATTATTTGAATTTAAACAAATAGCTTTAGCGATAAAAATCACATTTTTATATATATACAACTATAGCGAATATTCATGTGTTGAGTTGAAATTCATTCGTTGAATCGAAATTCATGTGTTGAATATTATTTGAATTTAAACAAATAGCTTTAGCGATAAAAATCACATTTTTATATATATTCAAACTATAGCGAATATTCATGTGTTGAGTTGAAATTCATTCGTTGAATCGAAATTCATGCGTTGAATATTATTTGAATTTAAACAAATAGCTTTAGCGATAAAAATCACATTTATATATATATATATATATACAACTATAGCGAATATTCATGTGTTGAGTTGAAATTCATTCGTTGAATCGAAATTCATGTGTTGAATATTATTTGAATTTAAACAAATAGCTTTAGCGATAAAAATCACATTTATATATATATATACAACTATAGTGGATATTCATGTGTTGAGTTGAAATTCATTCGTTGAATCAAAATTCATGTGTTGAATGTTATCGTATTTTAAAATAAAATGAATTGACAATAAAAACTACATTTTTATTGTGAATATGAAGTGTTAAAACATTCACGTGTTGAATAAATATTTTTGATAATAAAAATATTTCTTTTATCATGTATACGCTTTGATAAAAATACACACGTGTTAAAATAAATAACAGTTTGCTAGAAATATTGATATTAGCTTTGTTCTGCATATATATACATGTGTTGAATAGGAAAAATGGATTTGCTGTAGAGTAAAGAAATTATTTGCGTGCCCGACAAATAGGTAAACCTTGATGAGTTGGCTGCGCAATTTTATTTTTATATCAACTCCTGTGAATGCCATTGGATGCGGAGTGCTGGTTATTCTGTGTGAAATAATAAATATCGCCACAGGATAGTAACAATTAATTTTGAACTACACTACATGGCATACTTCTTGACGATAGGCATACTTCATCATATTCCACATAAGCAATTGGAGCTTGTTTGACGAGGTGGAAGATTTACCATACGAGCGAGAGGCTTGTATGGCGATGACTATACACTACAGGTTGAACTGATGACTGATATGGACTATATAAAATATAACGATAAATTGCCAGATTTATAAAAACCCCACACGGGTCTGGAGTTGACAATAATCACGTCTCTCTAGTTATTAGATACGACACATGGACTATTTATTTCCACACGGAAACAGGGTGACGAGAATTTATTCTTTGGAGTGATTATCTATACATGCTCCCCTGTAAACACCAGAATATATCACTATAAATATGTGGATGCTTTTTAGGATTTATTGGGTACCTAACACGGCCCAATAAATTTCCAAACCCCTCCCCGTACAAAGGAGGTTATTGCGAAATTTTTCGAAATATTAAGGCGTTAGTGAAATATTTGAAGTGAAAACGAAGTTGAAAATATAGAATGAACTATAGTTGGAATCATAGAATGAACTATATATATATATATAAATATAATTAAAAGGAATCGAAGCCGTGCAGTTCGTGTTTCGGAATCGTAATTTGAAACAATTAGTACGAGAAATCCGACCATCGGATTTTCCAGAAACTGCAACCGCTGGGTTCGCCTTGGAAATATCTTCCCAACGGCACCAACCTTGTAAAAATCCAACGGTTGGATTGTCCGGAATGTTTAATTCAAATCTGAAGAAAAACAGCGCCAGAATCGTTTATATTTATATATAAATATAAATATAATTAAATTAAATCGAATAACGACGCTGCAGTTCGAATTTTGAAACCGTAACTTCAAACGACTAGTGTGGAAGATCCGACCGTCGGATTTTCACGAAACTGGAACCGTTGGGTTCGCTTTGGGAATATCTTCCCACTGATATAGACTTTGTAGAAATCCAACGGTTAAATTTTCCGATATGTGTAAAACAAATTAAGGGAAAAATAACGCCAATGCCACGGCACGACCTGAAACGTCGTTTAATTAAATATGGTCATTTTTAAATAAATAAAAATGGCGAAAAATCGTTATAAAATATTATAAGCAACATAGATTGCAAATAAACCAATTGGGCTTGAATTGTTTGATATTGGATGGTTGTATGTGCTTGACACGAAAATAACACTAATGAACTGAAAGATGGATGTCGAATAATATAACCATGGAAAGAATCGATTTAAATTCTAATTATGTGGATTATTTGAAAAGGCCGAGCTAACCCTCATTTCAAATAATTTATCGAACGATTCAAATAGGAAAATACAAGGACGATTCAAGACTGACGATCTTCGTATCGGTTGGATGGGCGCTGCTGAGGTTCCTGACCGGAGTAGCTACCGTGAAGGAACGGAAGTAGTAGCCGTATGAACGTATGTGTTGATTGTACGGATATACGAGGAATTTGACGCCTCCGGTTTCGTTCAGACCCAGAACGGACTTGTAAATGGACTGTGTGTCTGACATTGGATTTTGTTCTATACTGATTGATCTCTGTTAAATATATATTTGTTTGGCGGCGGAGAATTTATTCTTTTGCTTAATGCCCTTCTCTGAGACGTACGAGCTCAGAGGTTATATATCGATAGAAATCAATCGTATAGAGTGGATTGCCTATGTGGCATGCCAAGATGTTGTGATCAAGGCTTCTGTTGCAAAGCAAAGTCTTGTGGATGATGATCAAAGCACGGTCTGCGTGGCCTGGCTTTGTGTATAGCATGGATTCGCGAGCCTCACACCCCGGTATGAGTTAAAAACGGGATACGGACTGCAGGGAGAGCACGACGTTTCTTTCTAGCTATGGTGGTGTCAATGACTTACCAGCCCTGACATATATATCTATTTTTCACCTATGTGGTTGTTGGAATGCGAGGCGCCTCGATTATAGGTCTGTAAGGACCGGGAAACGTGTGTTCAGGAATAACTAATCCTCAAACGTAAGAGAGGACCGGCCCTGAAGCATCCAGGGTTACCCAGAGTGTGTAGTCCTGAGGCATTTGCTAGAATGTCTCGAAGCGGAGAGGAGCTTGCCCCTTGCCTCGACTCATGACGGAAATCCAATTTCCAATACGAAATAACGGACTCGATTGTAGAACTAGTATGGCGACATAGTGGTATGGGGGCACTTATGCCGTCTATGATTAATATTTATGATGCTATTCATTTTTGAAACATATATGCACTAGTAATAATATCAAATGATTTTGCTTTATACGTATTAAGCATATTTGGCCATTATAAGGGAAAACTCTACCTCCGGCTTGCGTTGCATTGTATGATGGGACTTGAGTCTTATAATGGCTTCATTCTTTAAAAAGCATTGCGTTGTTTTAAAAGAATTTACTTTGTTTTAAATGCACTAGCAATCACTGGAGTAAACCCATTCCGCGAAAGTGGCGTGGTCCTATGATTTGCTTATTACTGTTGTTTAAACTGTTAAATAGATTCCTCATACCAGTCCCCATGACTGACTCGTTGTTTGTTTCACTTTGCAAACGCGGGTGCCCTTATTTTCACACGGGCAGCCTAGTTCATAGGTGACAGGTTGTTTTTGGCGCTGCACTGTTGCATAGAGTGCATTTTGGCTCATGGCGAGGCTGACTTCACAGAGACGACTTTGACATTTTCCGCCATTATTGTACTTATATTATGATTCCGCCACTGGCGATGCAGACTGCTTTACTTTCAATATTTATTCTCGTATGTATATGTACCGCCTTCGGCGATGTAGACTGATATCCTTATTATGTCTCACTGCATGTATGTATTCCGCCTCTGGCGATGATGACTGATCACTTCCCTTTTATCTAAGTTATATCCTACGCTGTGCTATTCTGATGTTGTTACATGTTGTGATTCCGCTGTCATATCCATGTAAATTATTCTATTTATTTTTTTGCTATTATCTGTACTCTGCTATGATGATTGATGTGTTATATTCCAATGATTATCCTTAATACCGCCCCTCGGATTTTGGCATCGTTACAGTTGGTATCAGAGCTTTGGTTAACCTTAGTTCCGGGATCTAACACATTAAACACCTCGTCAGAATAGAATCAGTAGTGTTGTAAGGCGAGTTATTCATTAGAGAAAGGATTAGCAATGTCCTAGAATGAGCTAAGCAGATTAGCAAAACAATTTGATCAGTACATCATTACCTTTCCTTATGTTCCCCTGCTTTATCATATATGAAAATTATTAAATCTGTGAGCTTGACTCTTTTCTTGCTTATACAGTACTCTTTCTGATGGCTACACGAGCAGCAGCAGCTAGAGGAGGCCATGGAGGCCTAGGAGGAGTAGTAGGAGGACGAGGGAATGTCCCCGTAGTTGAGGGAGGCCCTATTGTTCAGCCACCAGCACCCGAGGATTTCGAGCTAGACAGAGTAGCGAAGAGGTATAGGAACCTTGGGGGAAAACCCTTTTCTGGCACTGGTACAGTGACAGAGGCTATAGCTTGGTTGAAGACCTATGAAAAGATCTTTGAAGGCATGGGTTTGGGAACCAACAACAAAGCACGACTAGGTATTTGGCTCCTACAGGAGGAAGCAGAGTTGTGGTGGGATGCCATCACCTCAGAAGATGCAGCAGGTACTGTCAGGACCCGGGAGCAATTCAAAACCATGTTCAATGAGAAGTTTGTACCTGAACAGGCTTTAGAGAGGATGCGAGAGCAGTTTGCTAATCTCCAGCAAGGAGATCTCTCTATCTAGGATTACCTCAATAAATTCACTCAGTTGTCGCGCTATGCTCCAGAGCTTATTATGACTAACAAAGCAAAGAACAAGAGATTTATATTTGGGCTAAAGCGCAAGTACCATGACAGAGCCATGAGTAACATCAAACTCTCCTTCTCAGAATTGGTAGAAATGGCTTGCAATTATGAAGATATGGATGAAAGGCACGCCAGCCAAGACCGCGCCAAAAGCCAAGCTGGAAATAAGCGCAAGGCTTCAGCAGATCAGCCAGAGTCTAGCATTACAGCGGCCGCTACTCAGAAACCTGGAAAGATACCGAAAGGCAATTGCTACAACTGCCGGAAGCCAGGTCATTTTTCTAATGTGTGCAAAGCCCCGAGGAAACCAAAGGCGAATCCAGACTCAGCCGAATGCTACAACTGCCATAAGAAAGGGCACTATAGCAGGAATTGTCCTCTGAAGCAGAATGCACAAGTGGCTCATGTGTATGACGGGGAGACCCCGCCAGCTTCCACCGATGGATCAGGTAAACCCAACGTCTTGGGAGGTACCCTTACCATTAATTTTTTTCCTGTTTTGTACTTTTTGATACTGGTGCATCACGTAGCTTCATTTCTGGTAACATTGTTCACAAGTTAAAATTGAAACAAAGAAAACTTAAAGAACCAATTAAAGTTCAAAACCCGATAGGAGGTTCTGTTAGTCTCAGTTCATACTGTAGAGTGCATCTCTTATTCTTGCTACAAGTTCTCTTTTAAAGTGATTGTCATGGACCTTTACGAATTTGATATTATACTGGGGCTGGACTGGTTGACACAATATAAGGCCGAAGTTAGATGTGCCGAAAGGATAGTCAAAGTCAAAACGAAGCTTGGACCTATATATATACCGTGCCACGGTTCAGCAATTAATAGAACATAATTTTGGTCTTCTTTAGAAGTTACTCCCCCTTCATTAGAAAAGATACCGGTCGTTAAAAACTATGCGGATGTGTTTGAAGAAGTAGAAAACTTACCGCCGCAAAGGGAGATTGAATTTAGAATAGATCTAATTCCTAACGCCCGACCAGTTGTACATCCAATCAGAAGGATGGCCCCGAAAGAAAAAGAAGAGTTAGGTAATCAAACCCGAGAATTACTTTGGAAAGGTTTGATCAGACCGACCTTTTCAGCTTGGGGAGCAGCAGTGGTATTTGTCCCGAAATCAGACGGTACTCTAAGACTTTGTGTTGATTACCTTGATCTCAATAAACATACACTTAAGAACAAATATCCCTTGCCACGTATAGATGATCTGTTAGATCAATTAAATGGAGCAACAGTATTCTCCAGAATGGACCTAGCTACAGGTTTCCACCAATTATGTATAGCCGAAGACTGTGTTCCTTTGACAGCCTTCAGGGGTCCCGATTTATTCTACGAATGGTTAGTAATGTCGTTCGGCTTGTGTAACGCTCCGGCATACTTCGTCGATCTTATGAACAGAGTGTTCCGTGGTGTATTGAATAAATTTGTTCTAGTCTTCATCGATGACATTTTAATCTACTCCAAGTCGGAAGGCGAACATGCAAAACATTTAGAACAAGTGTTGAAAATTCTAAGGAGAAATGTCTTGAAAGCTAAATTTTCTAAGTGTGTCTTCTGGCAGGATGAAGTTAAGTTCCTGGGCCATGTCGTATCAAAAGAAGGGATTGCTGTAGATCCAAGCAAAATTACAGCGATTCAGAACTGGAAACAACCTACTACCCCCACAGAAGTTCGAAGTTTCCTTGGATTGGCTAGTTACTATCGGAAATTCGTTCAGGATTTTTCAAAGATATCTGGTGTATTGACAAAGCTTACAAAGAAGCATGAGAAATTCAAATGGACTCCCGAAGGTGAAGAAGCTTTCCAGGAGCTGAAACTGAAGTTGACAACTGCTCCAGTATTGACAATTATAGAAGGCAACCAAGACTTGACTGTATAGACAGACGCTTCTATTAGAGGGCTAGGCGCAGTACTAATGCAAAAACGCCAAGTGGTCGCTTATGCCAGCCGTCAGCTGAAGCCGCATGAAAGAAACTATGCAACTCATGATCTTGAGTTATTAGCTATCGTGTTTGCTTTAAGAATCTGGAGGCATTATTTATTGGGCGAGAAGTTCGAACTATTTACGGATCATCAATCCTTGAAATATCTATTCACTCAGAAAGATCTAAATTTGAGACAACAGCGTTGGTTAGAATTCCTTGCAGCATATGATTTTGAAATTCTATACACTCCAAGGAAAGCCAATGTTGTAGCAGATGCGCTCAGCAGAAAGAATGAAATCATTGCCAGTTTTGTCATTACGTCTTCTTTAATTGACAGGATCTCGACCCTTCGAAAAGAGGATAATTTTGTAAAGGAGATGATCAAAAGAATCAATGACGGCATAGACTCCAGCTTCCAAGTGGATAGTGAGGGGGTTCTGAGATTAAAGGGAAGAATTTGTGTTCCCGACATCTCCGAGCTAAAGAGAGAAATACTTGATGAATGCCACAAGTCCAAATTAAGTATCCATCCCAGTGTGAGCAAAATGTATAACGATATCAAGCGCACATTCTGGTGGAAGGCGATGAAAAGAGATATTTCATTATATGTTAGCCGATGCCCCACTTGTCAGCTAGTTAAGAGCGATCAGCAGAAATTGGCTGGACTATTACAACCCTTAGAAATTCCAGGATGGAAGTGGGAGCAAATTTCGATGGACTTCATTGATGGTTTGCCTCGAACTAAGAAAGGAAACGACAGTATATGGGTAATCGTAGATCGCTTCACGAAGACTGCCCATTTCATACCTGTCCGATCCAACAGAACGGCTCAAAGTTTAGCACAGATTTACTTCAAAGAAATAGTTAAACTACATGGAGTGCCGCTCAATATAGTCAGTGATAGAGATCCCCTGTTTACTAGAAAATTCTGGGAAGCATTCCAGACAGAATTGGGAACCAAATTAAATTTAAGCACCGCTTATCACCCACAGGCAGACGACCAAACTGAGCGGGTGAATAGGATTCTAGAAGATTTACTGCGGGCTTGCGTTATTGATTTTGGAGGCTCATGGGAAGATCACTTACATTTAGCCGAATTCTCTTATAACAATAGCTATCAAGCAAGTCTGGGAATGTCCCTATTTGAAGCATTATACGGTAGACCGTGCAGATCTCCCGCATGTTGGGTAGAACCTGGCAACAGACTTGTGTTAGGGCCCGATATGATTCGAGAAGCGTCGGATAAAGTCAACTTCATTAAGAAGCGATTGAAAACCGCACAGAGCCGACAGAAAAGTTATGCTGATGCGAGAAGAAGAGATTTATCATTTGCCGTTGGCGATTATGTTTATTTAAGAGTTTCTCCAATGCGGGGAGTAATCAGATTTGGCAAGACTGGGAAGTTGGCACCGAGATTTATTGGTCCCTCTCCTATACTTGAACAGATTGGAACTCTTGCATATAGGGTTTCATTACCTGATTGGTTGCCTGGTGTACATGATGTGTTCCACGTGTCTCAACACAGAAAACATGTTCATGATCCAGATCTTGTTGTAGAAGAAGCAGCGCAACAGGATATAGACATAACTCCAGAATTAGCGCTCAGAAGAGAGCCATTAAAGATAGTTGGCAAAGAAACTAGAGAGCTAAGGAGCAAAAAGATTCGTTTAGTCAAAGTGCAGTGGAGTAGTGATCCTAGAGACTGTACTTAGGAGACTGAGGAAAGCATTAAACAAGCCTACCCCAAATGCAGAGTGGACATCTCTGACTAACTCCGGTGCAAGGTACCTTTACAATACTTTGCATTTACATTTTGTTTCCTACTTAGCTGTTATTTCCTTTTCGAGGACGAAAAGTTTTAAGTGGGGGAGATTGTAATAACCCAGAAAATGTGAACCAATTTAAAATTTTTAAATTTGGTTATTACCAAAGAATTTGAATAATGGAAATAGCATATTTCAATAAAATAAAGAATTGGGTATAGTATGGCAGTTTGAAATTTTGAATACAAACTTTGTCTAACTGTAGTGGAAAATATAACGGATTTTAGCGAAACTAAAAATATTTAAATCTGTCTATGAATACCTTTCTAACGAATCTGAAAATTCAAAGTTTCATAACGGGAATCAAAAGTATGGCCAAATGAATTTTCAGAAAGGTCGCTATATAGCATATATAGCCCTTGAAAATAGATATTTTGCATACGACCTCGGAATTCGACGAAACCACTTTTGTTGGGTCCGGGATGTCAAATTATTGCTAAGTTTCAAATTTCATAATTTTTGAAGCTAGTATGTGAGCGGGGCAAAAGAAAATGTGATTGGTCAATTTCTGTTAAAATGGGTCGACCTAAAAATGGCCGTTTTTCAAACAAGCTCAGAATTCGACGAAACTGGTTTTGTTAGGACCGTATCGTCAAAACAAAGCTAGATTTATTTTTCTGGAATTTTTCGATTCAGTTTGTGGCCCTAGCAAATTGAAATGTACGTTCAAATTAAATATTGAATGATTTATATTTTAATTTAAAAAATAACTGACTGTAACAGTCGAATTGGCCAACGAAACATATTCCATTGAGTCCGGAATGGGGGTATTTAGCTAGGGGCGACAGTCGTTGGGTTTGATTTCGAGTTCGTTTGTAAAAACACTATTTAAAATCTCCTATAAAGTCTCGACCAATAGGATTTTTTTCTTTAAAAAAATAAAAATAAAAATATCAGAAACCCTAGCCGCCCTAGGCGATATCGACGATCCACGTAGCTCGAGACTTCCCCTCGATTTTCCCGCCGCCACAGGCGAAGCTAGGCCGCGCCACCACCGCAGTTCGACGGCCCTTCCTCCCCTCTTCACATCCGACCAAACCCCGCCCTCCACCATCGCCTATATCGCCTGAACCACCCCCGGAAGTTGACGCCTTTCCGACGCCGCCTAGCCTTCCTCCGACCACCGAGCTGACCCTACTCCTAGGCGCAGGCGCGTCTCTCCATGTCCGAGGGCGTGGCACTACCTGATCGAAGCAACGATCGACGGATTTCACGAATTTTGCTAACCTAGTTCTGAATCAAAAATAAAGGTACGACCTTTATTATTCTGAAATGAAAATAACACTTTTAAGCATTGCAAAACTTTGAAAAATAATATCTTTTTCGTTCGTTAACGAAATTCGATGAAATAGGAGTCACCGTGACCGCAAGGAGGCTCTCTACCATCTAGAAGAAGCCGCGGATTTTTCTGATCTTCCCATGATTTTTAGCACTGCAAAAACCAATGTGAGGAATCTAAACTAAATTGTGTGAATGGAATCGCGTTGTATAAATTATATAAGCGAAGTGTAAATTATATACGTATTGTATACCTCATGTACATGTGTTGTATAAGTTATATTAGCGATGTATAAATTATACAAGCATTGAATGAAACATATATGCTTTGAATTGTGATGAAATGCAAGTGAATTATAATATATATATACTCCCCTCGTCCACAGACCATGGACGATATTTATTGCTTGTGATTGACGTGATATTATATGGTATGACGAATGGTTGGAAATAATTGTTTGTGGTTGATATTGTGGTTGAAAAATACCTTTGTGGTTGAAAAATACCCTCTTGTGGTTGAAACAAATTAGAATAGGATTGTGGAATTGAAAATAAAACATGCCGCCTGCGTGCGAACTAGATGCATGATCCCCATTGTCAAAAACCGCGAGGTTTTAAGGTAGAGCGAGGAGCCGTACTAGGGACGGTCCCGGTTTTAACTACCATGCCGTTATGCTGCCGAAATTTTCTGAAATATACATGTGTTAGAATAATTTTCATTCGTTGAAATAAATTACATATGTTGAAACCAATATTCATGTGTTGAGTTGAAATTCATCGTTGAATCGAAATTCATGTGTTGAATATTATTTGAATTTAAACAAATAGCTCTAGCGATAAAAATCACATTTTTATATATATATACAACTATAGCGAATATTCATGTGTTGAGTTGAAATTCATTCGTTGAATCGAAATTCATGTGTTGAATATTATTTGAATTTAAACAAATAGCTTTAGCGATAAAAATCACATTTTTATATATATTCAAACTATAGAGAATATTCATGTGTTGAGTTGAAATTCATTCGTTGAATCGAAATTCATGCGTTGAATATTATTTGAATTTAAACAAATAGCTTTAGCGATAAAAATCACATTTTTATATATATATACAACTATAGCGAATATTCATGTGTTGAGTTGAAATTCATTCGTTGAATCGAAATTCATGTGTTGAATATTATTTGAATTTAAACAAATAGCTTTAGCGATAAAAATCACATTTTTTTATATATATATATATATACAACTATAGTGGATATTCATGTGTTGAGTTGAAATTCATTCGTTGAATCAAAATTCATGTGTTGAATGTTATCGTATTTTAAAATAAAATGAATTGACAATAAAAACTACATTTTTATTGTGAATATGAAGTGTTGAAACATTCACGTGTTGAATAAATATTTTTGATGATAAAAATATTTCTTTTATCATGTATACGCTTTGATAAAAATACACACGTGTTAAAATAAATAACAGTTTGCTAGAAATATTGATATTAGCTTTGTTCTGCATATATATACATGTGTTGAACAGGAAAAATGGATTTGCTGTAGAGTAAAGAAATTATTTGCGTGCCCGACAAATAGGTAAACCTTGATGAGTTGGCTGCGCAATTTTATTTTTGTATCAACTCCTGTGAATGCCATTGGATTCAGAGTGCTGGTTATTCTGTGTGAAATAATAAATATCGCCATAGGATAGTAACAATTAATTTTGAACTACACTACATGGCATACTTCTTGACGATAGGCATACTTCATCATATTCCACTTAAGCAATTGAAGCTTGTGCGACGAGGTGGAAGATTTACCATACGAGCGAAAGGCTTGTATGGCGATGACTATATACTACAGGTTGAACTGATGACTGATATGGACTATATAAAATATAACGATAAATTGCCAGATTTATAAAAACCCCACACGGGTCTAAAATTGACAATAATCACGTCTCTCTAGTTATTAGATACGGCACATGGACTATTTATTTCCACACGGAAACGGGGTGACGAGAATTTATTCTCTGGAGTGATTATCTATACATGCTCCCCCGTAAACACCAGAATATATCACTATAAATATGTGGATGCTTTTTAGGATTTATTGGGTACCTAACACGGCCCAATAAATTTCCAAACCCCTCCCCGTACAAAGGAGGTTATGGCGAAATTTTTCGAAATATTAAGGCGTTAGTGAAATATTTGAAGTGAAAACGAAGTTGAAAATATTGAATGAACTATAGTTGGAATCATAGAATGAACTATATTTATATATATAAATATAAATATAATTAAAAGGAATCGAAGCCGTGCAGTTCGTGTTTCAGAATCGTAATTTGAAACGATTAGTATGAGAAATCCGACCATCGGATTTTCCCGAAACCGCAACCGCTGGGTTCGCCTTGGAAATATCTTCCCAACGGCACCAACCTTGTAAAAATCCAATGGTTGGATTGTCCGGAATGTTTAATTCAAATCTGAAGAAAAACATCGCCAGAATCGTTTATATTTATATATAAATATAAATATAATTAAATTAAATCGAATAACGACTCTGCAGTTCGAATTTTGAAACCGTAACTTCAAACGACTAGTGTGGAAGATCCGACTGTCGGATTTTCACAAAACTGGAACTGTTGGGTTCGCTTTGGGAATATCTTCCCACTGATATAGACTTTGTAGAAATCCAACGGTTAGATTTTCCGATATGTGTAAAACAAATTAAGGGAAAAACAGCGCCAGTGCCACGGCACGACCTAAAACGTCGTTTAATTAAATATGGCCATTTTTAAATAAATAAAAATGGCGAAAAATCGTTATAAAATATTATAAGCAACATAGATTGCAAATAAACCAATTGGGCTTGAATTGTTTGATATTGGATGGTTGTATGTGCTTGACACGAAAATAACACTAAAGAACTGAAAGATGGATGTCGAATAATATAACCATGGAAAGAATCGATTTAAATTCTAATTACGTGGATTATTTGAAAAGGCCGAGCTAACCCTCATTTCAAATAATTTATCGAGCGTTTCAAATTGGAAAATACAAGGACGATTCAAGACCGACGATCTTCGTATCGGTTGGATGGGCGCTGCTGAGGTTCCTGACCGAAGTAGCTACCGTGAAGGAACGGAAGTAGTAGCCGTCTGAACGTATGTGTTGATTGTACGGATATGCGAGGAATTTGACGCCTCCGGTTTCGTTCAGACCCAGAACGGACTTGTAAATGGACTGTGTGTCTGACATTGTATTTTGTTCTATACTGATTGATCTCTGTTAAATATATATCTGTTTGGCGGCGGAGAATTCATTCTTTTGCTTAACGCCCTTCTCTGAGACGTACGAGCTCAGAGGTTATATATCGATAGAAATCAATCGTATAGAGTGGATTGCCTATGTGGCATGCCAAGATGTTGTGATCAAGGCTTCTGTTGCAAAGCAAAGTCTTGTGGATGATGATCAAAGCACGGTCTGTGTGACCTGGCTTTGTGTATAGCGTGGATTCGCGAGCCTCACACCTCGGTATGAGTTAAAAACAGGATACGGACTGCAGGGAGAGCACGACGTTTCTTTCTAGCTATGGTGGTGTCAGTGACTTACCAGCCCTGACATATATATCTATTTTTCACCTATGTGGTTTTTGGAATGCGAGGCGCCTCGATTATAGGTCTGTAAGGACCGGGAAACGTGTGTTCAGGAATAACTAATCCTGAAACGTAAGAGAGGACAGGCCCTGAAGCATCCAGGGTTACCCAGAGTGTGTAGTCCTGAGGCATTTGCTAGAATGTCTCGAAGCGGAGAGGAGCTTGCCCCTTGCCTCGACTCATGACGGAAATCCAATTTCCAATACGAAATAACGGACTCGATTGTAGAACTAGTATGGCGACATAGTGGTATGGGGCACTTATGCCGTCTATGATTAATATTTATGATGCTATTCATTTTTGAAACATATATGCACTAGTAATAATATCAAATGATTTTTCTTTATACGTATTAAGCATATTTGGCCATTATAAGGGAAAACTCTATCCTCCGGCTTGCGTTGCATTGTATGATGGGACTTGAGTCTTATAATGGCTTCATTCTTTAAAAAGCATTGCGTTGTTTTAAAAGAATTTACTTTGTTTTAAATGCACTAGCAATCACTGGAGTAAACCCGTTCCGCAAAAGTGGCGTGGTCCTATGATTTGCTTATTACTGTTGTTTAAATTGTTAAATAGATTCCTCATGCCAGTCCCCATGACTGACTCGTTGTTTGTTTCACTTTGCAAATGCGGGTGCCCTTATTTTCACACGGGCAGCCTAGTTCACAGGTGACATGTTGTTTTTGGCGCTGCACTGTTGCATAGAGTGCATTTTGGCTCATGGCGAGGCTGACTTCACAGAGACGACTTTGACATTTTCCGCCATTATTGTACTTATATTATGATTCCGCCACTGGCGATGCAGACTGCTTTACTTTCAGTATTTATTCTCGTATGTATATGTACCGCCTTCGGCGATGTAGACTGATACCCTTATTATGTCTCACTGCATGTATGTATTCCGCCTCTGGCGATGATGACTGATCACTTCCCTTTTATCTACTAAGTTATATCCTACGCTGTGCTATTCTGATGTTGTTACATGTTGTGATTCCGCTGTCATATCCATGTAAATTATTCTATTTATTGTTTTTGCTATTATCTGTACTCTGCTATGATGATTGATGTGTTATATTCCAATGATTATCCTTAATACCGCCCCTCGGATTTTGGGATCGTCACAAGCAGTCCGATCCGAACCAGAGGGGTGACTGCGAACCGAACCAAGAAGCTTGGACGCGAGGCATGAGCTATGAACCAAATGAAGACCGATCCGGTGATGACCAGAAACCCGAGATGCAAAGGTAGTCCAAAGGATAAGTTCATACGCAGGATCCAGTTGGGAACCAACGAGTTAACTTCATAGTTGGGCTTTGCTGCGGGACATGTGCTAAGGGGTTATCGACGTCCATAACTTTGCTTCACCACAAAGACAGATGTTAGGCTACGGATCAGTGCAGTAGGGTAGTTATTACTCCATGGGGTAGAGTGATCGTAGTATGGCTACGAGCCAACGCATTGGAGTTGACATGACTTCATGGGGGGCAGAATGGACATAGCAAGGACTAGTGGCTATGGATCAGTGCAGTGGAGTCTCCATGACTCCATGGGGCGGAGTGATCATAGCAAGAATTTGGGTGATCAAAGCGGTGGATATCGTATGCTTTACGCACTGAGTGAGAGATGTGAGGATGGTTGTTATGCTTGATTGTTCGCCTTCATTACGACATGCACACTCCCTTCCCCGTTATCTTTACACCTTATGCTAGTGTTACCTTAGAGCACTGTACATTCTGTTGTGCTAACTCTTTGGTTGCAGGTCCGGGTTCAGGTATGGTTATGTATACCTGTTATTGTTCTGTTTTTGCTGCTTATCGCACATACCAGATGACACGACCCGAACTTCCCCGTGAAGGAAAGCACGGATGGCGTTGAGGACAAGACAAAATAGAACGCAGACGGAAGAACATTCAATTGTTATTACAACAATTCCATCAGATACAAGAATATACAGAGTATAAATGAATAAATTACATTCAATAAATATCAGAGATTACAATAAATTACATAGCAGCGGAAAATAATACACAGCACAACTGAAGGTGATATACGGATACAGAGCTTTCCGGATATCATTCCAGCTGTAAACCAGGATCCTGTGAATATAAATCTGCAAAACCAAAACTACTAGCTGCCCGTGTCGAAAATAGGGGCACCCAGAGTTTAGGTTAAAACAATAAACTCCGGGTCAGTCATGTGACTGGTGTGAGAACTAAAACAGTTATTTAAAGCTTTACTTTAAAAGAGAGTAATTCAAGGGACCACGCCGTATAACACGGAACGGGTTTCCTCCCAAGAATACCAGTGCATAGAATAAACAACGCAATGCTTTTTCGAAAAATGAAGCTATTATAAGACCCAGGTCCCATCACACAATGCAACGCAAGCCGGAGGATAGGGTTTTTCCTTATAATAGCCAAACATGCTTGGTACGTTTAAAACAAGTCATTTGATACTATAATAAGTGTATAGTGTCAAAACAATTTCAATCATAAATATAAATCATAGACGGCATAACATCCCATGCTACTATGTCGCCATACTAGTTATACAATTAAAACCGCAATACACGTATTGGAAATTGGATTTCCGTCATGAGTCGAGGCAAGGGGCAAGATCCTCTCCGCGCTCGAGACACTCTAGCAAATGCCTCAGGGCTACGCACTCTGGGCAACCCTGGATGCGGCTGGGCCGGTCCTCACTTACGTTAGAGGATTAATTATGCCTGAACACACGTTTCCCGGTCCTTACAGACCTATAATCGAGGCGCCTCATTCCAACAACCACAAAGGTGAAAAGTATATAAATGTCAGGGCTGGTAAGTCACTAACACCACCATAGCTAGAAAGAAACGTCGTGCTCTCCCAGCGGTCCGTATCCCGTTTTTAACTCATACCGAGGTGTGAGGCTCGCGAATTCACGTTATACACAAAGCTACGCCACAAAGGCCGTGCTTTGATCATCAACCACAAGACTTTGCTTTTCAACAGAAGCCTTGATCTATGCAACTCAGCGTGCCACACAGGCAGTTCATGCCATGCGATTGATATCTATCGATATATAACCTCTAAGCTCGTACGTCTCAGAGAAGGGCGTTAAGCAAGAGAATACATTCTCCGCCGCCAAACAGATATATATTTAACAGAAATCAATCAACACAGAATAAAATCCAATGTCAGACACACAATCCATTTACTAGTTCGTTCTGGGTCTGAACGAAACCGGAGGCACTTTCCTCGCATATCCATCGATCTCCAAGTACGTCTGGACGACCACCAACTGATTCCTTCATCTTGGGTGTACAGCCCAATCAAGATCATCAGTAATCACCCAAACGATGTGAAGACTTCCGGTCTTCGACCACCGTCTTCATCTTCGACATATCGTCGAATCAGTTATTCAGAATGGGTATAAACCCGGCCTTTCCGAACAACCCGCGTATATTAAAAACAAATGTTACACAAACACAACATACGCCTCATTCCAATTCAGAATATTCTTTTATTCACAAAATCACATTTTTAGGGAAAGGTTCCCATTAATTTATCCAAGATAAATTCTTTCAAATTTATCCTTTAATCTTCCTTTGGATGTCATTTCAAACCAGATTATGGTTTTCTAAACTAGTCGAGATTAGCGAACCACACCGAAGTAATTATTTATTTTATTTCCCAATCCCAACCTATTCATCCCATGAAGCAAAACTGGTAATACTCCATATCTAACACCACAGTGTTATCGGTAAAATTAATTACCATTTCACGTTCAAATCTAATTAAAGATTTAACTATCGCTTTGGAGAAAAACTGGCGATACTCCATTCTCGCTCATTTCTAAATTTGATAATTTAGATTATAGATTCACATTTCAACCTAATTACAGATTCGTTAAAATTCCTTTTTCTGGGTTAAAGAACTAGGTGTTATTTAAAACACAGTTCACGACAAACCCAAATCACATTCTATTTATTATCGGGTTAAAGAACTAGTGTTATTTAAAACACCGTTTACGATAAACCCATTTCAAATCCAATCAAATATATTAGAAATTCCGATTATTTAAAACCCCTTTTTAAATCTAATTTATTTATTTAAAAATAATTGGGTTTTAAATTTAGTTCAAAACTAGTTCATTTCGATAAAAATCCACTTTTATCATTTCAAAATTGGAGTTTTTCACCCCAATTTTTCCCAAATCATTTCTTATGATTTTACACAAATTATTACTATTTTTAATAATTTTATCAAGGCCCGTACAGTCGATTTCCAACAATGGCCATCGAACTGCACTTACATCGACCTTTTTCAAATTTGATTTGGACGTATCTCCAAATCCTACCATTAGATTTCAAATTTCTAATATTCTTTAGAAATCTCTTTTCGATACGAACCCAACGGTTCCGGTTTTAGGAGAATCCGACGGTCGGATCTCCCGTAATGTCCGTTTGAAATAAATGGTCGAAATTCACGAACTACCGCGGCGCGGCGCGTTCTATTCAGGCCATTATATTATATATATAATATATATAATATATATTTCGTCGATTTCTATTTAAAACGAATTTTATAAATAGTTTTGAATTCGTTTCAAAAACAATTTCAACCCTTATTTCAAATTCAAATCAAAATTGAATTTTCTATACTAAATCCTTTTTACTTTCATTTCTATTTGATTTCAATTCAAATTGATTTTAATTCGATTCGAATTCATTTCGTTTTCCATTCAATTTAAATTCAATTCGTTTTCTATTCAATTTAAATTCAATTCGAAATCGTTTTATATTCAATTCATTTCGAAATCGTTTTATATTCAATTCATTTCGAAATCGCTTTATATTCAATTCATTTCGAAATCGTTTTAGATTCAATTCATTTCGAAATTGCTTAATATTCAATTAAATTCGAATTCTATTCGTTTCAATTCAAATTTCATTTTAAAATATTCGATTTTGAAATCACTTTTCAATATTCATTTTAAAATGAATAAAATCGATATAAATATCGATTACGTCAAAATGGCGTCAATCTAACCAACACGGCTTCATATATTTCTATTTTCAAATATTCTATTTCAAATATTTCTTATTATCAAGATATTTCTATTTCAAATATTTCTTATTTCGAATATTTCGTATTATCAAAATATTTCTATTTCAAATATTTCTTATTTCGAATATTTCGTTCAACACATAACTAATCTCACGAATGAGTACAGTCAACACATGAACATTCACTTTATATTGATAAAGATGTAAATTTTATTATTAAAATATTTCGTTCAACACATGACTAATCTCAACGGATGAGTACAGTCAACACATGAACCTTTACTTTATAATATTCTTTATCTTCTAAATTGGAATGAGGCCCAATCAATCACCATATAATATTAATTATATGGATTTTCATACATCACACGTATATAATAGCATTGAAAAATAATCAACCATCAACCAAAGTGCACTACACTGTATAAGCATCAAATATAGATATCTAACGCTTATAACAGCCTGTCAATCAATCGATCGACATATTTAATCAATCAGGATGAGTGAATCTTCAAATTTCATCCCAACACCCGTGTGGGGTTTCAAACAATCAAACGCATATTTTATTTGTGCAGTTGGGCGATGTGTAAAATTTATCGTCCCAATCAATGTCATTTAAATAGGTGTACATCAACAAACCGTCCGGTTTGTAAATGAATATTTATTTATTCACATTCCACGTTAAAACTACATTTTTAACGATAAAATATTTTATTTCAACACATGAATTTCTATTCAGTTCATTTACACAATAAAAATGATATTTTTATTTTTCTAACATATTTTAGGAAATTTCGGCGGCATAACGGCACGATACTACAAACGGGACGAGGCCTAACCTTATCCCCGGTCTAGTGAAGGCCCACACCATTCACACATCAATCAAATCCATTCATTTCACCAAACAATTCAATTTCAAATCAAATCATCTAACTAATCTATGCAACCAAACAAACAAGTCCATGGTCTGTGGACGATTGTGTCATGTCGGGTGCTACTAAGCACCGTCTGCATCCTAGTATATATATAACTAGAAAAAGAAATTGAAGAGTGAGAAATTCTCACCGATAGCTATCCAACTTCACGACACTTCTTTTATAGAAATCTTCGTCGTTATCGCATCTTCGTTGCCCGTAGCCACTACATATATAAAAATCACATTTTTATTTGTTCACTTTCAGTTTAAAAATCATATTTTTACTTTGATGTTCAATATATAAAAATCATATTTTTATATCGTTATCATCTATATAAAGATCTCGCCTTTTCAACTATAAAGATTTCTCCTTTTCAAATATAAAGACTTCATCTTTTCAAAAATATAGATTTCATCATTATAAAAATCACCACTTTATTTCAACGTATATAAAATAAAAATCAGATTTTTATTTCGCTAGATATACAAAGATGATATTTTTATATTTTCTATCTCATAAAGATTACATTTTTATAGTTCCTACTATGTAAAAGTCATATTTTTAACCCACTACATATGTAAAAATCTCACCTTTCTCCATTTAAAAATATCGTCTTTCTTCCTTTAAAAATCTAATCTTTTCTTTTTTAAAAATCACGTCTTTTCTATTTTAAAAATCACGTCTTTTCTATTTTAAAAATCACGTCTTTTCTATTTTAAAAATCATGTCTTTATATTATTAAAAATCAAATCTCTTCCATGCCAAAAATCTAATCTTTCATTACATAAAAATATAATCTTTCTCATATAAAAATATAATCTTTACTTCTTATGGTAAAAATTCTATCTTTCTCATTATAAAACCGTATTTTTAATTTCAAAACTATAGGTAAAAACCATATTTTTAATTTCAGAATTTTAACCTCATTAAAAATCAGTCATTTTATAATAAATAAATAATAAAAAAAATAAAAATGTATTAGAAAACTCACTTCAATTTCTGTTCTCTGCGCAGTGGAGGGTCTTCTACACGCTGGAGGTGCTCGGCGCGGGTGGTGGGGGTCCGTTCAGGGGTGGCAGCGGGTTCCTCTTCTTCATTTGGGGGTGTGGTTGCGGTTTGGGGAGGTTTGGGGTCTGGGTCGGTTCTTCGATTGCTGGGGGGGGGGGGGGCAAGGACGGACGGCGACGGAGGATCACCAGGGTGGCGGAGCAACTGCGAAGGGGGGGATCATCGGAGGGGCAGCTGCGTTGGGTGGTGGCGCGACGCGCCTTGGAGGGGGGCGCGATGGATCGATGAAGGCGGCGGTTTTTTTTTTATATAATTTCCTCTAACCTAATACTGACGGGGGGGGGGGGGGGGTGATAAAGGAGGAAGGGTATTTTTTATTTTTTTTATTTAATTATTTAATCTCTCAGCAAAAAGCAACTTTTATTTTCGACCTCGAAACGAGGCCCACCGCCTGTCGCCCATAGCTAATTACCCCCATTCCGAACACAATGGGATATGTATCGTAAGCTGGTTTGATCGTCTCGATCAGTTTTCGTCAAAATCAACATATAACTCTATATATTGAATTTAAACGCGCATTTCAATTTACTGGGGTCACATACGAACTCTATAAATTCCCGAAAAATATTTTCTAGCTTCGTATTGATGATACGGTCCTAACAAAACTAGTTTCGTCGAATTCTGAGACCGTTTGAAAAATGGCCATTTTCCAGTCGATTAAAATCAACTGAAACTGGTCAAACGCGTTTTCCTTTGCCACGCTCACATATTGATTCAGAAAATTATGAAATTTGGAACCTAGCGATAATTTGACACTGCGGATCTAACAAAAGTGGTTTCGTTGAAATCCGAGGTCGTTTGCAAAATTCCTATTTTTAAGGGCCTGAATTCCATAGCGACTATTCAGAATTTTCAACTGGACATATCTTTTGATTCCCGCTATGAAATCTTGATTTGTCGGATTCGTTGGAAAGATATTCCCAATTAGATCCTAATGTTTTTGGTTTCACTAAAATCCGGATTGTTTTGCACCCGGTACATTCAATTGAAGTTCGAAATCGAATTATCGAACTACCGCGCCATTTTCAATTCTATTTATAATTATATATAATTATTTATATTCTAACGACGACGTATATAATATATACGTTCAAATTATATTCAAAATAAATTTTCGTCGATATTATTTAAAATAATCTATTTTAAATATTCAAAATTCGCTAGAATTGCCAAAATAAAAATTTTAAACTGGTTCAGAATTTCCGGGTTATTACAATCTCCCCCACTTAAAACTTTTCGTCCCCGAAAAGGAACAAAGTCGAAAGTGGTTTGATTAATCAACTCTACGTTCGATCCGGCTTCCATTCTCCAACTTTTCAGTTTCTGAGAATTTTCAAATTTTCAAAAATTTGGCTAACACCCTAAATTTTCGAAAAATTTCGCCATAACCTCCCCTGCACCGGGAACCACGGGAAAATCCCGAAATTTCCATATAGGCCTTCTGATCACAAAAAGAAAAAGAAAAAGCCAATAGGCTCATAAAATTATCATCACCCAAACAAAACAGTAAATTATGTAGTAAACATGTACCTATTTGTCGGGCAAACAAATTTTATTCTCTGCTCTAGCCTCCTTGCTATGACCTGTTCAATGTAAGTACATATATATGCAAGCAAATGCGACCAATTCTTAATATAATTCAATATTTGATTCAATTAGGCTTAATGGTTCAAAAATTATCAAACAAATAAACATTCAACAAAAACATCAATCAATTAGTGAATTAACGTTTCAAATCCATAATTTTGATATATATACTGAAAATCATGTTTTGGTGCCAATTCACAACAATGTGTTCTAACTATATAAGTTTTGGTTCTCACACCAGTCGATGGAAATATATAGAAAATCACACCTTCGAAACACGAACATAAGTTCGGATGATGATCGATCAATCATCAGAACCATCTCCGGGCGTCTAGAATGTGATTCTATATCTATCTAATATATTAAAACTTCGAATATACGTTCATGACGCGTATATGCAAAATCTTTATATATCAGATTTTCCATATTCAAAATAAATAAATTATTCAAATACGGGTAAAATGGTTTAAATTTTCAAAACAAAATTGTTTTCAATTGAAAAATATACTCTTTACACTCGTTCTAGGATACTACTGATCCTATCTCTAACGAGTCATTCTAATTGGATATTACTAATCCAACATCTGATGAATTCTTTCGTATGGTTCTAACGTGTCTTGTTCTCGAGCTCTGTAAACCAAAGCTCTGATACCAAACTGACACGACCCGAACTTCCCCGTGAAGGAAAGCACGGATGGCGTTGAGGACAAGACAAAATAGAACGCAGACGGAAGAACATTCAATTGTTATTACAACAATTCCATCAGATACAAGAATATACAGAGTATAAATGAATAAATTACATTCAATAAATATCAGAGATTACAATAAATTACATAGCAGCGGAAAATAATACACAGCACAACTGAAGGTGATATACGGATACAGAGCTTTCCGGATATCATTCCAGCTGTAAACCAGGATCCTGTGAATATAAATCTGCAAAACCAAAACTACTAGCTGCCCGTGTCGAAAATAGGGGCACCCAGAGTTTAGGTTAAAACAATAAACTCCAGGTCAGTCATGTGACTGGTGTGAGAACTAAAACAGTTATTTAAAGCTTTACTTTAAAAGAGAGTAATTCAAGGGACCACGCCGTATAACACGGAACGGGTTTCCTCCCAAGAATACCAGTGCATAGAATAAACAACGCAATGCTTTTTCGAAAAATGAAGCTATTATAAGACCCAGGTCCCATCACACAATGCAACGCAAGCCGGAGGATAGGGTTTTTCCTTATAATAGCCAAACATGCTTGGTACGTTTAAAACAAGTCATTTGATACTATAATAAGTGTATAGTGTCAAAACAATTTCAATCATAAATATAAATCATAGACGGCATAGCATCCCATGCTACTATGTCGCCATACTAGTTATACAATTAAAACCGCAATACACGTATTGGAAATTGGATTTCCGTCATGAGTCGAGGCAAGGGGCAAGATCCTCTCCGCGCTCGAGACACTCTAGCAAATGCCTCAGGGCTACGCACTCTGGGCAACCCTGGATGCGTCTGGGCCGATCCTCACTTACGTTAGAGGATTAATTATGCCTGAACACACGTTTCCCGGTCCTTACAGACCTATAATCGAGGCGCCTCATTCCAACAACCACAAAGGTGAAAAGTATATAAATGTCAGGGCTGGTAAGTCACTAACACCACCATAGCTAGAAAGAAACGTCGTGCTCTCCCAGCGGTCCGTATCCCGTTTTTAACTCATACCGAGGTGTGAGGCTCGCGAATTCACGTTATACACAAAGCTACGCCACAAAGGCCGTGCTTTGATCATCAACCACAAGACTTTGCTTTTCAACAGAAGCCTTGATCTATGCAACTCAGCGTGCCACACAGGCAGTTCATGCCATGCGATTGATATCTATCGATATATAACCTCTAAGCTCGTACGTCTCAGAGAAGGGCGTTAAACAAGAGAATAAATTCTCCGCCGCAGAACAGATATATATTTAACAGAAATCAATCAACACAGAATAAAATCCAATGTCAGACACACAATCCATTTACTAGTTCGTTCTGGGTCTGAACGAAACCGAAGGCACTTTCCTCGCATATCCATCGATCTCCAAGTACGTCTGGACGACCACCAACTGATTCCTTCATCTTGGGTGTACAGCCCAATCAAGATCATCAGTAATCACCCAAACGATGTGAAGACTTCCGGTCTTCGACCACCGTCTTCATCTTCGACATATCGTCGAATCAGTTATTCAGAATGGGTATAAACCCGGCCTTTCCGAACAACCCGCGTATATTAAAAACAAATGTTACACAAACACAACATACGCCTCATTCCAATTCAGAATATTCTTTTATTCACAAAATCACATTTTTAGGGTAAAGTTCCCATTAATTTTATCCAAGATAAATTCTTTCAAATTTATCCTTTAATCTTCCTTTGGATGTCATTTCAAACCAGATTATGGTTTTCTAAACTAGTCGAGATTAGCGAACCACACCGAAGTAATTATTTATTTTATTTCCCAATCTCAACCTATTCATCCCATGAAGCAAAACTGGTAATACTCCATATCTAACACCACAGTGTTATCGGTAAAATTAATTACCATTTCACGTTCAAATCTAATTAAAGATTTAACTATCGCTTTGGAGCAAAACTGGCGATACTCCATTCTCGCTCATTTCTAAATTTGATAATTTAGATTATAGATTCACATTTCAACCTAATTACAGATTCGTTAAAATTCCTTTTTCTGGGTTAAAGAACTAGGTGTTATTTAAAACACAGTTCACGACAAACCCAAATCACATTCTATTTATTATCGGGTTAAAGAACTAGTGTTATTTAAAACACCGTTGACGATAAACACATTTCAAATCCAATCAAATATATTAGAAATTCCGATTAATTAAAACCCCTTTTTAAATCTAATTTATTTATTTAAAAATAATTGGGTTTTAAATTTAGTTCAAAACTAGTTCATTTCGATAAAAATCCACTTTTATCATTTCAAAATTGGAGTTTTTCACCCCAATTTTTCCCAAATCATTTCTTATGATTTTACACAAATTATTACTATTTTTAATAATTTTATCAAGGCCCGTACAGTCGATTTCCAACAATGGCCATCGAACTGCACTTACAGCGACCTTTTTCAAATTTGATTTGGACGTATCTCCAAATCCAACCGTTAGATTTCAAATTTCTAATATTCGTTAGAAAGCTCTTTTCGATACGAACCCAACGGTTCCGGTTTTAGGAGAATCCGACGGTCGGATCTCCCGTAATGTCCGTTTGAAATAAATGGTCGAAATTCACGAACTGCCGCGGCGCGTTCTATTCAGGCCATTATATTATATATATAATATATATAATATATATTTCGTCGATTTCTATTTAAAACGAATTTTATAAATAGTTTTGAATTCGTTTCAAAAACAATTTCAATCCTTATTTCAAATTCAAATCAAAATTGAATTTTCTATACTAAATCCTTTTTACTTTCATTTCTATTTGATTTCAATTCAAATTGATTTTAATTCGATTCGAATTCATTTCGTTTTCCATTCAATTTAAATTCAATTCGTTTTCTATTCAATTTAAATTCAATTCAAAATCGTTTTATATTCAATTCATTTCGAAATCGTTTTATATTCAATTCATTTCGAAATCGTTTTATATTCAATTCATTTCGAAATCGTTTTATATTCAATTCATTTCGAAATCGCTTTATATTCAATTCATTTCGAAATCGTTTTATATTCAATTCATTTCGAAATTGCTTAATATTCAATTAAATTCGAATTCTATTCGTTTCAATTCAAATTTCATTTTAAAATATTCGATTTTGAAATCACTTTTCAATATTCATTTTAAAATGAATAAAATCGATATAAATATCGATTACGTCAAAATGGCGTCAATCTAACCAACACGGCTTCATATATTTCTATTTTCAAATATTCTATTTCAAATATTTCTTATTATCAAGATATTTCTATTTCAAATATTTCTTATTTCGAATATTTCGTATTATCAAAATATTTCTATTTCAAATATTTCTTATTTCGAATATTTCGTTCAACACATGACTAATCTCACGAATGAGTACAGTCAACACATGAACATTCACTTTATATTGATAAAGATGTAAATTTTATTATTAAAATATTTCGTTCAACACATGACTAATCTCAACGGATGAGTACAGTCAACACATGAACCTTTACTTTATAATATTCTTTATCTTCTAAATTGGAATGAGGCCCAATCAATCACCATATAATATTAATTATATGGATTTTCATACATCACATGTATATAATAGCATTGAAAAATAATCAACCATCAACCAAAGTGCACTACACTGTATAAGCATCAAATATAGATATCTAACGCTTATAACAGCCTGTCAATCAATCGATCGACATATTTAATCAATCAGGATGAGTGAATCTTCAAATTTCATCCCAACACCCGTGTGGGGTTTCAAACAATCAAACGCATATTTTATTTGTGCAGTTGGGCGATGTGTAAAATTTATCGTCCCAATCAATGTCATTCAAATAGGTGTACATCAACAAACCGTCCGGTTTGTAAATGAATATTTATTTATTCACATTCCACGTTAAAACTATATTTTTAACGATAAAATATTTTATTTCAACACATGAATTTCTATTCAGTTCATTTACACAATAAAAATGATATTTTTATTTTTCTAACATATTTTAGGAAATTTCGGCGGCATAACGGCACGATACTAGAAACGGGACGAGGCCTAACCTTATCCCCGGTCTAGTGAAGGCCCACGCCATTCACACATCAATCAAATCCATTCATTTCACCAAACAATTCAATTTCAAATCAAATCATCTAACTAATCTATGCAACCAAACAAACAAGTCCATGGTCTGTGGACGATTGTGTCGGGTGCTACTAAGCACCGTCTGCATCCTAGTATATATATATATAACTAGAAAAAGAAATTGAAGAGTGAGAAATTCTCACCGATAGCTATCCAACTTCACGGCACTTCTTTTATAGAAATCTTCGTCGTTATCGCATCTTCGTTGCCCGTAGCCACTACATATATAAAAATCACATTTTTATTTGTTCACTTTCAGTTTAAAAATCATATTTTTACTTTGATGTTCAATATATAAAAATCATATTTTTATATCGTTATCATCTATATAAAGATCTCGCCTTTTCAACTATAAAGATTTCTCCTTTTCAAATATAAAGACTTCATCTTTTCAAAAATATAGATTTCGTCATTATAAAAATCACCACTTTATTTCAACGTATATAAAATAAAAATCAGATTTTTATTTCGCTACATATACAAAGATGATATTTTTATATTTTCTATCTCATAAAGATTACATTTTTATAGTTCCTACTATGTAAAAGTCATATTTTTAACCTACTACATATGTAAAAATCTCACCTTTCTCCATTTAAAAATATCGTCTTTCTTCCTTTAAAAATCTAATCTTTTCTATTTTAAAAATCACGTCTTTTCTATTTTAAAAATCACGTCTTTTCTATTTTAAAAATCACGTCTTTTCTATTTTAAAAATCACGTCTTTATATTATTAAAAATCAAATCTCTTCTATGACAAAAATCTAATCTTTCATTACATAAAAATATAATCTTTCTCATATAAAAATATAATCTTTACTTCTTATGGTAAAAATTCTATCTTTCTTATTATAAAAACCGTATTTTTAATTTCAAAACTATAGGTAAAAACCATATTTTTAATTTTAGAATTTTAACCTCATTAAAAATCAGTCATTTTATAATAAATAAATAATAAAAAAAATAAAAATGTATTAGAAAACTCACTTCAATTTCTGTTCTCTGCGCAGTGGAGGGTCTTCTACACGCTGGAGGTGCTCGGCGCGGGTGGTGGGGGTCCGTTCAGGGGTGGCAGCGGGTTCCTCTTCTTCATTTGGGGGTGTGGTTGCGGTTTGGGGAGGTTTGGGATCTGGGTCGGTTCTTCGATTGCTGAGGGGGGGGGGCAAGGACGGACGGCGACGGAGGATCGCCAGGGTGGCGGAGCAACTGCGAAGGGTGGGGATCATCGGAGGGGCAGCTGCGTTGGGTGGTTGCGCGGCGCGCCTTGGAGGGGGGCGCGATGGATCGATGAAGGCGGCGGTTTTTTTATTTTTTTTATTTTATAATTTCCTCTAACCTAATACTGACGGGGGGGGGGGGTGATAAAGGAGGAAGGGTATTTTTATTATTTTTATTATTTAATTATTTAATCTCTTAGCAAAAAGCAACTTTTATTTTCGACCTCGAAACGAGGCCCACCGCCTGTCGCCCATAGCTAATTACCCTCATTCCGAACACAATGGGATATGTATCGTAAGCTGGTTTGATCGTCTCGATCAGTTTTCGTCAAAATCAACATATAACTCTATATATTGAATTTAAACGCGCATTTCAATTTACTGGGGTCACATACGAACTCTATAAATTCCCGAAAAATACTTTCTAGCTTCGTATTGATGATACGGTCCTAACAAAACTAGTTTCGTCGAATTCTGAGACCGTTTGAAAAATGGCCATTTTCCAGTCGATTAAAATCAACTGAAACTGGTCAAACGCGTTTTCCTTTGCCACGCTCACATATTGATTCAGAAAATTATGAAATTTGGAACCTAGCAATAATTTGACACTGCGGATCTAACAAAAGTGGTTTCGTCGAAATCCGAGGTCGTTTGCAAAATTCCTATTTTTAAGGGCCTGAATTCCATAGCGACTATTCAGAATTTTCAACTGGACATATCTTTTGATTCCCGCTATGAAATCTTGATTTGTCGGATTCGTTGGAAAGATTTTCCCAATTAGATCCTAATGTTTTTGGTTTCACTAAAATCCGGATTGTTTTGCACCCGGTACATTCAATTAAAGTTCGAAATCGAATTATCGAACTACCGCGCCATTTTCAATTCTATTTATAATTATATATAATTATTTATATTCTAACGACGACGTATATAATATATACGTTCAAATTATATTCAAAATAAATTTTCGTCGATATTATTTAAAATAATCTATTTTAAATATTCAAAATTCGCTAGAATTGCCAAAATAAAAATTTTAAACTGGTTCAGAATTTACGGGTTATTACACCAGACTTTTGTCTGACCCAGAGTTTTATGTCTCCTCTTATTACTTTGGGTGCTCTTAAACGGGCAGACTAGAGACATGTTAGGTGGTATGCTCGAGTAGCTGTACCGGAGACGAGCATGAGGCTTCCACGTATGATATATACATATATTGTCCCTATGTCGCTGCTGGTCACTACTTTGGCATTAGTAGTGTACTTTTCTTATTTTGCTTTAGAGATGGTTTTCAAAGTTGTAATAATGATGATGTGGAACATAAGCTGTATTTTGGATTTTCCGCTGCTACGATGGTTTAGTTTTCAGCTTATGCATTGTCTCACTTGTTTTATGTCAAAGTTATGTTATTATTATATTTTTATCCCATGCGCTGTGATATACCTTGGTCTGTAAGTTAGGTGTATGTAATTAATCATAAATTTCAATTTTTATAGAGATAGAGAATAAGCGATGATGCCCAAGCACTTCTGGACCTTATTGATTTGACTAGTCATACACAAGGAAATTAGAATACCACTTTGCGAACTGTGACAAGCAAACTAAGAGTATATTTAATAGTTGCACTATGTTATTATCCGAACCAACTGGCCAAACTATAACATAACATTTGAAAACTTGAATTATATTGAAAATTTGTGATAAGTTGAGGTATCTAAAATAAAATCAACTGACTAGAAATTGTTATTAATTTGTTGTACCACTTTTCTGAAATAGGTCGTTTTTTCATTTATTTTTTTCATTTGCATATGTCCATGCATTTGTATAGTTGCATTAAAATCATTGCACACTACATTTGGATTTTGTGGGTAGTATCCGCTGAAAACCCTTAAGAGACACCACTCACCCTGCTAGGGACACCTAGAGGTTTAATGGCTTGTTACATACGCTCAATGCAATCGTGTTTCGTACGAAAGTGTGACCTATCTAGTTTTGTATTTCATTTTTATTTTACTCGAGGACGAGTAAAAGATAAGTGTGGGGGTATTTGATCAACATAGAAATGTGTTTATTTTATGCTCTTATATCTTATCTTTTGTTTATAAATAAATATTACTTGGGTATTATTTTGTCACTTTTACAGATATGCCGAGTTAGCCACATGTAGTCACAAAATAGAAAAATAGAGATCAAATTGGTGTATATTTACATATGAAGACTTGTTGACAAAGATCTCACATCCAGTTGCTTTTTGGAAAAGAAAATAATTGGCAAAAAGGCTATGCATATCACATATCAATGCAAAATTACCAAGGAAGCAAGAATAAAAGAAGAAAGGCCAAATTTTAATAGAATTAAATAAGGCCCAGTTATGAATTTATTAGGGTTTAGGTTGGTTTTCTATCCTATAAATACCCTTGTAATCTCATTGTAAACATCATCCATGAATTGAAGTTTTCTTTTACTTTTCTGCCTTATTGTTTTCTTAGAAATTTGTGCTATTACACAATTAGATTTGGTAGAGCACTAGTTGTCTTTTTCGCTTATTTCATTAGTTATTGATAATCTAATTAGATTCAATGGTAATCCTAATTTTATTTTCTGTTTGTTATTTAATTTCTGTTCTTTTTAATTGCTTTCCTAGGTTAAATTGGATTTGATTAGATTTAGATCTGATTCATAGTTTTATTTGCTTTTCAATTGAAAATTGTGATTTGATCATCGGTTTAATTAGATTTGTACTAAATCAAATTACAGTTTCAATTTTTATTGTTTTTCAACCCAGCCTCCAAGTTTTGCCTAACTCGCCTAAGAAAATTTCATAATGTTGTTTTACGAGTGATAAGATGAATTCATTTCCCAAATATTGGATAATGATTAATGAGATAAAAAATGTTTTGAAATGGTAGTAGAACAGAAAATCAACTACGATTATAGGACATATTCCTAAGTATTAAAATAAAATAGTTTTGAGAATGACATCATGATAAACAAGAAGTGAAAAGATATATTTGTTATATTAAAAGCTTTAAGAGTTTTAAATTAACCTTCGTTGATTATTTTTAAATTATAGAGGCCAAGTAATGCCAAATACTGAATCAGCGAACTCAATTTAATTTCATGTTAATTTGATAGTTAAATAACCAATTATCAAATCTGGCCAATACGATTGTTGATACGGAAAGATCAGGATCGAATTTATATTCGAAAACCATTTTGAACCAGTAAATACGTGGAAGAAACAGATTGAAGATGGAGCAATGAAGACCGTGGATCTTCATAAGCGGAAGGGCTACTTCTCGAATTCTCTGGAGTCACGCCCGGAGATATTCTAATGGTGATCCTATCGTGGTTGAAATCGACGGTGTGCAAGGACTACTTGCTACTAATCCATAGGGTGATACCTAGGATGTGGTAGGAGGGTGACTTCCGTTCATCCTTTTCCTGGATGACTTGTATGAAAGGATGTTTGATAGAGTATTTCCAAAAGAGTCACGTACGTTGATTCCTTTAAACATACCATAGTTGACGGCGGAGTAGTGTACATTCTCTTAGTTTAACAACGAGAATATTTTTGTGGACGTCAATTAGTGATATCTAGCGGATCTGACGATGTGGCATTGAAAGTAGATGGTGGCCAAATGTTCTCAAAGAAGATTTAAGCCTATAGCCTCATCAATCGGGAAATGGCACAAAATCTGGTAGGTCACATGTGTAATGGCGCGTTTTGTAAGGTATAATAATTAAGTTATTTAATTATTTAAATAACGAATATATTAAATAAACGATAGTTGAACGTATAAATTTTAATAATAATTATAATCGAGCCCGTAACGACGCGGCAGTTCGTTATTTGGCGAGTTGAACTTCAACTAAATATACAGAATCCGTTTTAAATCGGATTTCTGTGAAACAAGAAACGTGTGGAGCTGGTGGAGTATATCTTTCTAGTGGAAGAGAAAGATCGGGATTTCGTCGGATAGATTTTGAGATATGTCCAAATCAAATTTTAAAATAGTCGCTATAGAATCATTTATCGACCATATCGGTTTATTCGTTATAACTAGATATCGGGTTGGAATGTAGACGAGGTTCTTATGGGAAATAGTGATAAAATAATTTTTAGAATTTTACTGTAATATTTAATTTATTTAATAAGCGACTTTTTATTTGAAGTATTTCGCACCCTGAAATCAACATTTTGAAGTTTCACAAAATGAGTCAAACTACCGGTATTATTATATTTTCGGGAACGTGACTCCGAGCTCGATACAACGGTATCTTTATGTCCGTCCGTACGTGAACGGAATTTAGGTAACATGGTACTTTGAAACCCCAAACGTTAAATACATTGATAAAATGACGTTGTAATTTTCTTTGAATGAACCAAAAATAAGCCACGATGCCTTTCTTCTCAGCCATATAAACACTTGGTCCTCAAAACAGTTCGTGGCCTCCTCTAAATCAAAGAAACCTTTTTTTATATATACAATACAATCCCTTCTAAAACCTAACTAGTGTTATTTCTCCAATCCACTATCTCAGCCGCCACGAGAGGAAACATTCCCTCAACGCAAAAAAAAACCGATCAAAAGAAGTTCATTAAAAAGGAAATAAAAACCCTAAAAATCTCGCAGCAAGTAGATTCGAATTCGTGGTATGTTCCTCCTCTTTCTCATATGCATTTTGATGGGTTCGAAGGAGACCCCATTCGCTGGTTTGAAGCCGTGAAGGCTTAGGGCTGAGGCGCTGCATCGTTAGGGCGGGTTTGGGACCATATTGAGGAGATATGTGAACTCGTAGTGCAAAGGGGGTCGAGTTGGTGGTACTTTGGCATCGAAGGATGGTCAGAGGTGATTCCCGACTCCTAGGCAGTGGCGTTGAGAGCTACAGATTGGGTTTTGGGGGAGCGTCGAGTTCGTGGTGGTGTTGATGGGAAGAAGGGAGTCGAGGCAAGGTACTGACCTCCGGTGGAGTGTGAGTGACGAAGGTTGGTGGTCCGGTGGTTATGAGGAGGAGTCGGTGAAGAACATTGGTCATGGAAGTGGTTTTTGTTTGAAGTACTATGGAGCGGAAGTGAAAAGGAAAGGGCGATGGCCATAAGAGCAGTACGGTGTATGTGGGACTGTAAATTGAGGAAGTTGGATTTGTGGTTCCTAAACCATGGATTAGTTGGCAATGCTATTGAGGTTATCTGATGTAGATTAACTAATGAAGTGGATTAAAGGTTTTGTATTTAAAACTTTTGCAGAGGAGTGAGTAACGCAGATAAAGGAAATGGGTCAAGGCCGGCGATGTATTTTTGGTATTGGACCATACAGATGGAAGAAAGGTTATCCTGGGGTTAGTGTGAAGGTGGTGTAGGGTATTATTGGTTCAAATGTTTATGAAGAGAGAAGGGAGGACGTAAGGCAAGGATTTGCGGTTATAGTCATGAAGGAGCCAAGTTAAAAGAAGAAGCTAGTGGAGAAGTTTATGAATGGGCCGTATTGTGAAGGCGAAAGAAGATCCGACAGAATCGTATGGACGGGAGCAACACGATGAGACTGACCGGGAGTGAATCCGAGCTCGTTACAATTTATGGAGAAATAAATTCTCCGACTGAATCAAATAACGCAAACCGTTATTTAACGGCTAACGCGCAAATGTGAGTAAATCTCACTAACTCTGAACAGTTTATAATTTCATGTTGCATTGTTATAACTGTTAAAATTTGTCTGTTTGACTGTGTGTTGATTGGTTGATTGAACTGCTAGTCAGTTAGTTAAATTTCTATATTGATTCTGTTTAACAGAATATATCATATGGAACTGAAAGTGATGTTATCTATATTGTCTAACATCTGTGATGCAGGGAGACAGGTTGGAGGAATCCGACAGGATTCCTCAACAGTATTTTACTGTGATTTTTATATTGTGATATATAATGTGAAGTATATAATCTGTATGACTATGTGTGGTGGGACGATATTTATCGTTGTTATATGGTGTGTTAAATACCATGAGAAATACCAGAATGTAGGAGAGGGGTTTTCAAAGTAGATTTTGAAAATAGTTTAATTATATAAAATCAAGGGATTTTATATATATATATATATACATATATATATATATAAGAAAAAGGATTCTGAATATAAAGGAATATAGTTGGTAAAAACAAATATAAAAGGATTTTATTGGTAAATCAAATACATGGGAATATATATATGTTAATCGAATATAAGGGGATATATTTGTTAATCAAAATATAAAGGAATTATATTCGTTAAAAGAAATATAAAGGATATATATTTAGAGATTAAATAAATAGAATTAAACTAAAGGAGTTATTTATTTGTTAAATAAATAGGAGTTAACCAAGTAAATTGGTCGAGTTAACCAAGTGAATTGGTCGAGTTAATCGAAGTGAATTTGTTAAGTTAAACTAAGTGAATCGGTTAGAGTTAATCAAAGTGGATTAGTTAAGTTAACTAAGTGGTTAATCGAAGTGAATTAGTTGAGTTAAACTAAGTGAATCGGTTAGAGTTAATCAATGTGAATTAGTTAAGTTAAACTAATTGGTTAATCAAAATGAATTAGTTAAGTTAACTAAGTGGTTAATCGAAGTGAATTAGTTGAGTTAAACTAAGTGAATCGGTTAGAGTTAATCAACGTGAATTAGCTAAGTTAAACTAAGTGGATTAGTTCAGTTAATCGAGACGAGTTAACCAGTTAGGTTAAACCACTTGAGTTAATCAGTTAGAATTGACCAGTTAGAATTGACCAGTTAAAGTTAACCAGTCAGAGTTAACCAGTTAGGTTAAACCAGTTGAGTTGACCGGTTAGAGTTATCCAAGTGGAGTTAATCGAGTAGAGTTGCCGAATATCACTTATTCGAAGTAGAGTCATCGAATATAGTATATTCGAGGGAAGAGTTATCGAATATAGTTTATTCGAGTGGAGAAATCAAATGTTATTCATTTGAGAAGAGTTATCGAATATAGTTTATTCGAGTGGAGAAATCAAATGTTATTCATTTGAGAAGAGTTATCGAATATAGTTTATTCGAGCGGAGAAATCAAATGTTATTCATTTGAGAAGAGTTATCGAATATAGTTTATTCGAGTGGAGAAATCAAATGTTATTCATTTGAGAAGAGTTATCGAACATAGTTTATTCGAGTGGAGAAATCAAATGTTATTCATTTGAGAAGAGTTATCGAATATTATTTACTCGAAGAGTAGTTATCGAATATTGGTTATTCGAAGTTAGTAATCAAAAGGAGTTATTCGAAGTTAGTAATCCAAAGGAGTTATTCGAAGTTAGTTAATCCAAAGGAGTTATTCGAAGTTAGTTAATCCAAAGGAGTTATTCGAAGTTAGTTAATCCGAAGGAGTTAATCAAAGAGTTAATCCAAAGGAGTTATTCGAAGTTAGTTAATCCGAAGGAGTTAATCGAAGAGTTAATCCGAAGGAGTTAGTCGAAGAGTTAATCCAAAGGAGTTATTCGAAGTTAGTTAATCCAAAGGAGTTATTCGAAGTTAGCTAATCCAAAGGAGTTATTCGAAGTTAGTTAATCCAAAGGAGTTAGTCGAAGAGTTAATCGAATATAGTTATTCGAAAGAAGGTGTTAATCGAATATAGTTATTCGAGTAAAGTTAAAAGAGTTAATCGAATTTAGTTATTCGAAATGAGTTATTCGAATTAGATATTTGAATAGAGTTAAACACATTAGAGTTATTCGAATTAGTTATTCGAATAGAGTTAAACACGTAAGAGTTAATTGAATATTAGTTATTCAATTTGAGTTAATCGAATGTAGTTATTCGAGAAGAGTTAAATCGAATTTAGTTATTCGAAAAGAGTTAATCAATTTGAGTTAAGTTAATCGATTTGAATTAAGTTGAATCGAAATGGAGTAAATCGATTAGAATTAAGTTAATCGAGTTAGAGTAAATCGAATATTGGTTATTCGAAGGTAAGTTATTCGAATTAGTTATTCGAAGGAGTTAATCAAATGAGTCGATCCAAAAGAGTTAGTCGAATATTAATTATTCGAATAGAGTTAAAGGAGTTATCGATTTTAGTTTGATCGAAAGGAGTTATCGATTAGTAAATCGAAAGGAGATTTTCGAATATAGCATATTCGAAAGAAAGAGATCGAATATTGTTTATTCGAAAGAGAGAGATTTCGAATATGAGTTATTCGAAGAGAGATAATCGAATATAGGTTATTCGAAGAAGAGTTAATCAAATAGAGATTACTCGAAGGAGAGTTATACGTCGAATTCGATTATAGCGAATTCGGGAAAGTACTATTTACTTTCCAGGGTTTAAATCAAGATTTAGTTATTGATTTAGAAATTAGGTGTCTGTTAAATTATTCGAGTTAGGAGATAAAGTTATAATTTAGGTTAGATATTGCAGAAGTAGGAATTATAACGTTATAGTTATAATCAAACGTTTTCATATGAGAAGTGGATTCGTAACCTAAATCCGAGAATTTGCAGAAACAGATGATTGGAAAAAGTGAGTGATGAACTTCATCTATTTCACAGTAAAGGACGTTGTTCAATTAAGGTCTGAGAGGTAGTTATACCCCAACTTGATTGACTTCAGAATTGACAAAGGAATAGTTGTGGTTCGATCTAAAAGGTTGATTTGGAATAAAGTTAAGGAATAAGCGATAAATGGATTAAGCGAAACGATGTTTTATACAACGTTCATTGGAAATCCGTAAATGAGTTTTGGAAACGTTTTCCAAATATAGTCAGATATGTTTTCTAAACATAGAAAATGAAATGTTTTCATGATAAGAATTTAAGAAATAGAGTTAAGCAAATTCAGAAACTAATTGGAGAGGGTAAGTTGAACGGTTTTCTAAGTGACGATCTGATGTTGGTTTCGACCTTCCGTATTGATACTTAGAGAATTGTTCTCATACTAGTTACAGTTAGGGACTGATAGTTGCGAAATAATAGTGATGTGAAAATAAGCTATGGAAATGTTTTCCAATGATTAATATCATATATTTTCTAAATATATGAAATAAGGAAATATGAACATATATATGTATATGATGATTGATCGATCGAATTTCCATTTGGAAATAACATCGTTGTTTGTACACCGACATGTTTTCATTTGATAGTTGAATCACAGACTATCAAAGTTTTTACCATTTTAACGTTGTTAATATGGAGAGACCGGTTGGATTATTATCCAAAGAACCACTCTGTATTGGCATAAGCGTTGCGAGCAATATCTGCCAAAGATAAATTGAAGGCGGAGTAAAGTGCAAGGGCTGTTGTATAAGTCTTAGATAACAGTGACTAAGATGGATATACTGAATAGTGTCTTCGGTTTGTCCAGTCCCAGGACAACGTATATGGAAGAAGGTCTGACAGAGTATATCCAATGGATCGCGTAAGTTGATCTGTTCAAACGTATCCACGTTTGGTGGCGGAGGAATTCGTTTCTCTTAGCTGTATACCCGTGTTATTTTTGAATAAGTCAATTTGGGATTTGGCGGGTATGACGATGTGGCATTCAAAGTGAATGGTGATCAGATGTTCTGAAGATAGACGTAGCTTCTAGCCTCACACCGGGAAGTAACAAAAGTTGGGCTAGGCAGCATGGCTAGTTGGGTCATCCCCAAGCAGGGTGTATTGTCACCGATCTAGAGAATATTCATATTTATACTTCTTTTTGATTCTGTATCTTCGGATGACGGTTTGATGGCCTACAACCGTGGTGGCAATATATTCGCGACACTCAAGCTAAATGAGTGAGCGGTCATGTGTGGCCGGGTTGCAAGACGTTCTTGTTGAACCCTGAGTGTATCACCTCTAGAGTACACTATTCAGAAGGTGCTCCCATACCTTGTCTGTTGGAATCCATTCTTCGATAAGCGCCCTGCGGTTTATGATTTTATACTATGTATGTAGAACGTGAGATGCAAGCGTTTCTACTAGATTGATACCTATTTGTACTTAGACATTATTATAATATCACAATGATATTGCTTGTCAAAGTTGTTCAGATACTCATAAGGGAAAAACCCGTTCCGTATTCACGGCGTGGTCTTATGAGATATCCTATACCTGTTTTAAACTATTTTACTCATACCAGTCCCATGACTGACCCGGAGTTTACTTTGTTGTTTTCCCTAAACTCTTGGGTGCCTAAATTTGTACGGGCAGTCAAGTAGTCGGGATTTACAGATATACTTGGAGAGCTTGGAGCAGGAGGCTGCAAGATTTTATAGCTATAGTTATTTCCGCTGTGTTGTAAGTGTTGTACTCTGATAAGTGCTATTGTATATATATAACTGTTTACTTCAAAGTTATGTTATATATTATATGTTATTCGTTCCGCTGTGAGATTCGTGTTACTCTGATGATTCTGATGTTCTTCTTCTTCTTCTATTCTATTAGTTCTATCTTTTCTTTCTCACCTTCTAAATTCTTTCACTAACGTTCTCGGAATTTCCGACTCTCGAGGAGTCGGAAATTTCCAGCCGTTACAGTTGGTATCAGAGCTTAAGTTAAGTGATTACCTTGGCTCTGTGGCATAACTCGATAGAGATGGGATGAGTAATATCCTAGATTGAGTTTGAGTGTATATATATATGAGCGCGTAATTGTTATTCAATATAAAATGGTTTTATATTGTGGAGACTCATTGGTTGAGTGGCTTATGAATTCTGGTCGATCAGTTTGGTCCACTGTATCGATAAGGGTTACTAAACACTCGAATACGATGAACCAACATGGTATGTTTTGAAAGAGGGTAAATGAAATAAATTTTTTCAAAATATATTTGTTTATAGAAGAAATATATATCTTGAAATTATTATAGTATATTGATTGTGTTGGTTGTTATAATCGAATAAGATTATAAAAGGGTGAAATGGTTATAAATGACCAATCAGAATTCATATGAATGTAATATATGAAATAGTTTGAATTAAATATGAATTTAAATCATATTTGGAAGTAAAATAAGGAAATTTTAAGTTCCTGGGAGATTTTGAAAATGTTTTTCAAATTGAAAATGATATAGTATTGAACTCACTTCGATAGCCGAAAAATAGATTCTGATGATGAATCTAGGCATCATCAGTGTTCATTTTCGAGTTCTAAGTGACGGATTACTACCAAAGGTTTTGTTATTGAATTGTTGAGAAAACAAGTTGTTTAGAAATTCAAAGGTTTTGAATTGGCATTATGATTTCAAATTGATTTGAAAGAAACCCAGGAACTTAAGTTTTGGAATTAAAATTTAACTAATGAAGTTAAATAAAATGAGATGGTAAAAATAAATTGAAAATTTACTTGAACCGAGTTAAATAAAATTGAATTGGGATTAGAGATAATCTAGAATGGAACCAAATTGATAAGTCAATAATTTGGAATTTGATATTAGAGTTCGAATGAAATTCGATTTGGATTTGAGAATAATATGGTTTTGGATTTGAAATGATTAGTTGAGAGTTTGGAATTTGAAACTCGAATTTGAAATTGAATTCGGCCTGAATAAGCGAATGGTTGTGTTAAGAATAAATTGGTTGGAGTTGATTGGGATGGCATTTGTATATGCCGAGCTGATAACAGAGGGTAGGGATATAATGATACGACCGACAAAAAGGTACAAGTTTATATTATATATGAGTTTGGATTTTATGAGCCGAATTGGCAAGCCGCTTGGCTATTTTGATTTCCTTTTGGGTTGGAGAAGGCCTAGAGAGGCGAGGGTGGTTTGTCATATTGGCCAATACAAAGGAGGTTATGGCGAAATTTTTCGAAAATTCCAAGCGTTAGAACATTCTCATGATTTATGGAAATTCAGTTAGCCAGAATGAATTAATAATTTAATTGAAAATTTAATGGTTCAGTTGAAACAGGAGTTGAGAAGTAAACTAAAAGATATTTGAATCTAGTTAGTAAAGTTGGTAGCATTTTCCTAGCTTAGCAATTTCGAGGACGAAATTATTTTAAGGGGGGAAGTCTGTAATGGCGCGTTTTGTAAGGTATAATAATTAAGTTATTTAATTATTTAAATAACGAATATATTAAATAAACGATAGTTGAACGTATAAATTTTAATAATAATTATAATCGAGCCCGTAACGACGCGGCAGTTCGTTATTTGGCGAGTTGAACTTCAACTAAATATACAGAATCTGTTTTAAATCGGATTTCTGTGAAACAAGAAACGTGTGGAGCTGGTGGAGTATATCTTTCTAGTGGAAGAGAAAGATCGGGATTTCGTCGGATAGATTTTGAGATATGTCCAAATCAAATTTTAAAATAGTCGCTATAGAATCATTTATCGACCGTATCGGTTTATTCGTTAACTAGATATCGGGTTGGAATGTAGACGAGGTTCTTATGGGAAATAGTGATAAAATAATTTTTAGAATTTTACTGTAATATTTAATTTATTTAATAAGCGACTTTTTATTTGAAGTATTTCGCACCCTGAAATCAACATTTTGAAGTTTCACAAAATGAGTCAAACTACCGGTATTATTATATTTTCGGGAACGTGACTCCGAGCTCGATACAACGGTATCTTTATGTCCGTCCGTACGTGAACGGAATTTAGGTAACATGGTACTTTGAAACCCCAAACGTTAAATACATTGATAAAATGACGTTGTAATTTTCTTTGAATGAACCAAAAATAAGCCACGATGCCTTTCTTCTCAGCCATATAAACACTTGGTCCTCAAAACAGTTCGTGGCCTCCTCTAAATCAAAGAAACCTTTTTTTATATATACAATACAATCCCTTCTAAAACCTAACTAGTGTTATTTCTCCAATCCACTATCTCAGCCGCCACGAGAGGAAACATTCCCTCAACGCAAAAAAAAAACCGATCAAAAGAAGTTCATTAAAAAGGAAATAAAAACCCTAAAAATCTCGCAGCAAGTAGATTCGAATTCGTGGTATGTTCCTCCTCTTTCTCATATGCATTTTGATGGGTTCGAAGGAGACCCCATTCGCTGGTTTGAAGCCGTGAAGGCTTAGGGCTGAGGCGCTGCATCGTTAGGGCGGGTTTGGGACCATATTGAGGAGATATGTGAACTCGTAGTGCAAAGGGGGTCGAGTTGGTGGTACTTTGGCATCGAAGGATGGTCAGAGGTGATTCCCGACTCCTAGGCAGTGGCGTTGAGAGCTACAGATTGGGTTTTGGGGGAGCATCGATGTAATAACCCGGAAAATACGAGCCAATTTAAAATTTTTAAATTGATTATTTCAAAGCAATTTGAACCATTGAAATAGAATATTTCAATAAAATAGTAAGTTAAGAATAGTAAGTCAGTTTGAAAATTTGAATTCATACTTTGACTGACTGTGCAGGGTGGAAAATATAACGGATTTTAGTGAAACCAAAAATATTTAAATCTGTTAATCAATACCTTTCTAACGGATCTGAAAAATCGAAGTTTCATAACGGGAATCAAAAGTTATGGCCGAATGAATTTTCAGAAGAGTCGGTATATAGAATATATAGGCCTGGAAAATTGATATTTTGCAAACGGCCTCGGAATTCGACGAAACCACTTTTGTTTGGTCCGGGATGTCAAACTATTGCTAGGTTTCAAATTTCATAATTTTTCGAATCAATATGTGAGCGTGGCAAAAGAAAACGCGTTTGACCAGTTTCTATTGAATTTAATCGACAGGAAATTGGCCATTTTTCAAACGGTCTTAGAATTCGACGAAACTAGTTTTGTTAGGACCGTATCGTCAATACGAAACTAGAAAATATTTTTCTGGAATTTTTCTAGTTAGTATGTGACCCCGGTAATTTGAAATGTACGTTTAAAATTCAACATAAGGATTTAAATGTAAATTCAACGGAAACTGATTGTAACGATCAAATCAGCTTACGATACATATCCCATTGTGTTCGGAATGGGGGTAAAACGCTATAGGCGACAGGCGGTAGGCCTCGTTTCGGGGTCGTATGTAAAAGTCAACCTTTTTGCAAGATTAAATAATTAAATAATAAAAAGGAAAAAAAAAATATTATTTTAATTCCCTCCTTTTCTTCTTCTTGGCCCCCCCCCCCCCGATTCATTAATCAGAAACGAAAAAAAAAAAGGGAAAACCTAAACCTAGACCGCTTCCCCCCTCAAGACATCGCCGCCGCCCCCCTCCGTCCAGCCTCCTCCTCCCAGTGTCGAAACCCTCGCGACGCATACGCCCCCCCCCCCCCCCCCCCCCGTCGAATCAAATCGAGCTGCCCCCTGAAGCCTCGACGCCGACACCACCGAACACCACCACCCTGCCGCCGACGCCTTCTTCTTCCCTCCCCTTCGCAGGCTACGGTGAGTATTTAGGTTATTTTATTTTTATTTTTGTTTTGCAAAAACTAATTACTGAATTTTTAAAGAATATAAAAACTGATTTTTAAAGATATAAAAACTGATTTGATTAAGATTTAAAAACTGAATTTTTATAAAGAATTTAAAAACTGGATTTTTTTTTTAAGATTTAAAAACTGAATTTTTTTAAAAGATATAAAAACTGAATTTTTTTAAAAGATATAAAAACTGATTTGATTAAGATTTAAAAACTGAATTTTTATAAAGAATTTAAAAACTGATTTGATTAAGATTTAAAAACTGAATTTTTTTTTTTAGATTTAAAAACTAAATTTTTTTTAAAGATATAAAAACTGAATTTTTATAAAGATATAAAAACTGAATTTTTATAAAGAATTTAAAAACTGATTTTTAAAGATATAAAAACTGATTTTATTTTAAGGTTTAAAAAGGGTTTAAACTTTGAAATAGAAAAAGGTTTAATCTTTTAAAAGAAAAAGATTTGAACTTGCAAAAATAAAGATCATATTTTTAAAAATAGAAAAGACGGAATTTTTGTTAAGTAGAAGAAGTAAGATATGATTCTTATATTTTTAAAGCAATAAAAATATAATTTTTACATCATAGGAATATTAAAAATATAATCTTTGTTTTTAGAATATGATCTTTATATATTGAATAACATAGTAAAAATTCGATTTTTACCTATGTAGAGAATACGGGCAACGAAAGCGACAAGAAGGCGAAATAGGCGAAGATTTCTATAAAGGAAGAGTCGTATTATTGGATAGCTATTGGTGAGAATTTCACACTCTTCAATTTCTTTTTATATATATATATGTGTGGAAATAAAAGTGAATTGCTATATATAAATATTTATATATATATATACGCCCCCTCGTCCACAAACCATGGACGATATATATATTGGTTGAAATTGTTGTGAAAATTGGTTGACGGCAAATTGTTGTTTGGGATTGTTTGTGGTTGATATTGAATTGATTGTGGTTGAAAAATACCCGTTTGTGATTGGAAAATATTTGGTTGAAACCACATAGGATTAGTTTGTGGAAATGAAATAAATATAAACATGCCGCCTGCGTGCGAATTAGATGCATGATCCCCATTGTCAAAAACCGCGAGGTTTTAAGGTAGAGCGAGGAGCCGTACTAGGGACGGTGCCGGTTTTAACTACCCTGTCGTTATGCTGCCGAAATTTTGAATAATCTTTGTGTGTTAGAATTATTTTCATATGTTGAAATTATTTGCATGCATAGAAATTAAAGCCATATATTGAAACTATATCCATGTGTGGAAATTGTTCAAGTGTTGGAAAGTGTTGTGTGAAAATTAAATTCATTTGTGAATGAATGAAGTGTATAAACAATAAAAATCACATTTTTTATAAATATATGAAGTATCAAAAATATTCGCCTTATATGAATAGTTCCAACAATCAAAATTTCATCTTTTTAATAAGAACAACATAAATAAGATGTCCATGTGTGGAAATGCTCATTTGTTGAGAAGTGTGTGTAGTGGAAAGGTTCATGTGTTGAATAAAAAGATTGAACGATAAAAATTACATTTTTATTGAAACTATGAAGTGTTGAAACCATACATTGGTTGAATAAATATTTTAAATGATAAAAATATCATTTTTATCATATGTGTGATATGCTAAAGATATGCAGACGTTGAAACAAATATTTGTGATAGAAATATTATTTTTAACATGCATAGGAACTAAATAAAATAGTCATGTGTTGAAATCTACTTTAGTTCGTCAAAATTATCATCTTTTGAAATGTGAAGTGTTAAAAATAGCCACTGGTTCGAATAAACGTGCATGAGTTGAAATATACATTAACTAGTTAATGATATGATTTTAGCCTATGCATGCGATATTAGAATGAATGGTGTTTTTAAACCAAAGCAAATATGAAGTTGAATAGGAATTGATAAATGATAAGAACTGTATATATATGTACATGCATATTCATTGGACAGGTTATAGCAAAGAGGCTAGAGAAGAGGAATAAAATTTTGTGCCCGACAAATAGGTACACATTTACTGTTTTGTTTGGGTGATGATTTTATGAGCCTGTTGGCTAGCCGCTTGGCTTTTTCATTTTCTTTTTGAGATTAGAAGGACCGGGAACGCTATTTGCGATTTCCCGATGCTCCCGGTGCAGGGGAGGTTATGGCGAAATTTTCCCAAATTTTAAGGTGTTAGAAAAATATTTGAAGTGAAAACGATATAGAAATTATCGAATGAACTATATTTATATAAATATATAAATATAAATAAAATTAAAACGAAACGAGGCCGTGCAGTTCGTATTTTGAAACCGTGATTTCAAACGACTAGTACGGGAAATCCGACCATTGGATTTTCCCGAAACCTCAACCGTCGGGTTCGCCTTGGAATAATCTTTCCAACGGCACCAACCTTGTAAAAATCCAACGATTGGATTGTCTGGAATGTTTAATTCAAATTTGAAGAAAAACAGCGCCAGAAACGATTATATTTATATATATATATATATAATTAAATTAAATCGAATAACGACGCTGCAGTTCGTAAATTGAAATCGTAACTTCAAATGGTTAGTGTGGAAGATCCGACCGTCGGATTTTCCCAAAACTGGAACCGTTGGATTCGTTTTGAAAAGACCTTCCTAATGATGTAAAATTTGTGAAGATCCAACGGTTAGATTTTCCTATATGTGTAAAACAAAATTAGTGGAAAGCAGCGCCAGTGCATCGACACGACCTGAAACGTCGTTTAATTAAATATGGCCATTTTAAATTAAATAAAAATGGCGATATATCGTTATAAAGTGGTATAGACGATATAGAGTGAAAATGAACCAATTTTGTTGTGTTGGCTTGAGATGTGATGGCTGAATGTGTTTGACATAAAAATTTTAACTAAATAACTGAAATGGGAATGTTGAATAGTTCAACCATGTGATTAATTGGTTTGAAAATCTAAATATACGTGGATTATTTGAAAAGGCCGAGTTTATCTCATTTCAAATAATCGATCGACGTTGAGAAGTCGAAGAGTCGAAGACGACTGAAGACCGACGATCTCCACATTGGATGGATGGGCGCTACTGATGCTCGTGATTGGAGTAGCTACCATGAAGGAATTGAAGTAGTAGCCGTCCAAACATATTGTTGATTGTACGGATATGCGAGGAATTGGTGCCTCCGGTTTCGTTCAGACCCAGAACGGACTTGTAAATGGACTGTGTGTCTGACATTGGATTTTGTTCTGTGTTGATTGATCTCTGTTAAATATATATCTGTTTGGCGGCAGAGAATTTATTCTCTTGCTTAACGCCCTTCTTTGAGACGTACGAGCTCAGAGGTTATGTATTGACAGAAATCAGTCGCATGGAGTGGATTGCCTGTGTGGCACGCCTAAGTGGCATATGATCAAGGCTTCTGTTGCAAAGCAAAGTCTTGTGGTTGATGATCAAAGCATGGTCTGTGTGACGTAGCTTTGTGTATAACGTGAATTCGCGAGCCTCACACCTCGGTATGAGTCAAAAACGGGAGAGTGACTGCAGGGAGAGCACGACGTTTCTTTCTAGCTAAGGTGGTGTCAGTGACCTACCAGCCCTGACATTATATATACTTTTCACCTGTGTGGTTGTTGGAATGCGAGGCGCCTCGATATAGGTCTGTAAGGACCGGGAAACGTGTGTTCAGGAATTGCCAATCCTCAAAAGTAAGAGAGGACCGACCCTGAAGATCCAAGGATCATAGTGGGGTCCTGGGACATTTGCTAGAGTGTCTCGAATCGGAGAGGAGCTTGCCCCTTGCCTCGACTCATGAAGGAATCCAATTTCCAATACGAAATAGGCGGACGTGATTGTATTACTAGTATGGCGACATGATATATGGTACCCATGCCGTCTAGGATTGATATTTATGATTGAATTTGCTTTTGAAACATATATGCACTAGTAATAATATCAAACCCTTTTGTTTTATACGTATGAAGCATTTTTGGCCATTATAAGGGAAAACTCTATCCTCCGGCTTGCGTTGCATTGTGTGATGGGACCTGAGTCTTATAATGGCTTCATTTTATAAAAAGCATTGCGTTGATTTAATCATTTATTTTATCTCATGCACTAGCACTCATTGGAGTAAACCCGTTCCGCGAAAGTGGCGTGGTCCTTTGATTTGCCTTATTATTGTTGTTAATAAGTTGAATAGATTTCTCATACCAGTCCCATGACTGACTCGTAGTTTGTTTCACCTTGCAAACTCGGGTGCCCTCATTTTCACACGGGCAGCCTAGTTACAGGTTTCTGACGCACCTTTTGGCTCATGGCGAGGCTTCACTACACCGTGCTGACTTGGATTTTCTCCGCCATTATTGTATCTATATTATGATTCCGCCACTGGCGATGTAGACTGATATTCCTTTTGTGTACTCTTTATGTATGATTCCGCCTCAGGCGATGGTGACTGATTATGTATCATTATGCACTAAGTTGTATCCTGTACTGTGCTTCTCTGATGTGATGATATCTATATGATTCCGCTGTCATATGTGTGTAAATTATTCTATTTTCTGTTTATGCTATTATCTGTGATCTGCTAATGATGATTAATGTGTTATATTCCAATGATTATCCTTAACACCGTGTCACGGGGTTTTGGGATCGTCACAGCTGGTATCAGAGCTTTGGTTAACCTTAGTTCTGGAGTCTAACACATTAAACACTTCGTCAAAATAGAATCAGTAGTATTCTAAGGCGAGTCGCTCATTAGAGATAGGACTAGTAAAGTCCTAGAATGAGCTGAGCAGAATAGCAAAAACAATTGATCAGTCCATCGTAATCTTTCCGTAGGAATTTCTGCTTAACTATGCAATAGACTATCATTTCTGTTAGCTGACTTTTTTTTCGTTGCTTATACAGAATTTGACAAATGGCTACCAGAGCAGCCGCCGCTAGAGGAGGCTGTGCCGGCCGAGGCCGAGGAAGGGGAGAAATCCCAGCTCAGGAAGGACCTTTGATACAACCTCCGGCAGCTCAATACTTCGAGCTCGACCGTGTAGCTAAGAGATATAAGAACTTAGGAGGCAAGACCTTCTCGGGAACTGGCACCGTAATAGAGGCCCTTGCATGGCTCAAAACATGCGAGAAAATTCTTGAAGGCCTAAGGCTAGGAGACGAAGACAAAGCTATTATGGGCGCCTGGCTTATGCAGGAACAAGCCGAATTATGGTGGGAATCTCTTACCGCCGGGAATAGAGAAGCTGGAAGAACATGGGATGGATTCAAAAAACTCTTCAAGGAGAAATATGTCCCAGAACAAGCTCTAGAAAGAATGCACGATGACTTCGCCAATCTCCAGCAAGGGGATCTTTCCGTGCAAGATTATCTGAACAAATTCACAATGTTGTCGCCCTATGCTCTAGAACTCGTTGCTACCGTGAAATCCAAAAATAAGAGGTTTATCTTTGGACTAAGGCGACAATATCATGATAGAGCCATGGCCCATGTCAAGCTGGATTTCAACGAGCTAGTGGAAATGACATGCAACTATGAAGACCTTGATCAAAGGCATCTGGATCAGGATCGCGCTAGAAGCCAAGCGGGAAACAAGCGCAAGCCTGCTGTAAATCAAGGCGAGTCAAGCCAAGCAGCATCTTCAAAGCCTCAGACTGGCAAGCTTCCAAGAGGAAATTGCTTTAATTGTGGTAAGCCGGGGCACTACTCAAACGTCTGCACAGCTCCGAAGAGGCAGAAAACAAATTCTCAAGGCTCGAGCCAAGGCTCTCAGAACCCTCGCTCGTGCTTCAACTGTCGCAAGACCGATCATCTGGTCAAAGACTGTCCTTTGCTGAAGAAAGCTACAGTAGCTCATGTCTATGAAGGGTCTAGCCCGCCAGCTGCTTCCGACGGAGCAGGTAAACCCGATGTTTTGGGAGGTACCCTTACAATTAAGAATATTCCTGTTTCTGTATTATTTGACACAGGTGCATCGCGTAGTTTTATTGCTAGAAACACAGTGCACAAATTAAAGTTAAAACAGCGAAAGCTTAAAGAATCGGTTGAAGTTCATAACCCGTTAGGGGGTCCTGTTACTCTCGGTTCATATTTAGAGTGCCGATCTCTTATTCTTCCTACAAATTTTCTTTTGATTTAATCGTTATGGATTTTCCCGAATTCGATATTATTCTCGGGCTGGATTGGTTAACGAAATATGAAGCTGAAGTGAATTGTGCAGAAAGAATCGTTAAAATTCGAACGAAGCTTGGATATATTACGGTTCCCTGTCATGGTTCGAATCCGAATAGAGAAGAATTTTGGTCAGCATTAGAACTTATTCCCACCTCCATAGAAAAGATTCCGATTGTTAGCAACTATGCGGATGTGTTTGAAGAAGTTGAAAACTTACCTCCGCAAAGAGAAATAGAATTCCGAATCGATCTAATTCCCAATGCTAGACCAGTGGTGCATCCAATTCGTAGAATGACTCCGAAAGAAAAAGAAGAATTAGGCGATCAAACTCGTCAACTGTTGTGGAAGGGTCTAATCAGACCTAGTTTTTCTAATTGGGGTGCAGCTGTCGTGTTTGTCCCAAAGTCAGACGGTACTCTTAGATTATGTGTTGATTACCGAGACCTCAACAAACAGACGCTTAAAAACAAATATCCATTACCCCGCATTGATGATTTGCTAGACCAATTGAATGGGGCGAAAGTATTTTCCCGAATGGACCTAGCTACAGGTTTTCATCAATTGAGAATAGCAGAAGAGTGTGTTCCTTTGACCGCTTTCAGAGGCCCAGACATATTTTATGAATGGTTAGTAATGCCGTTTGGCCTATGTAACGCTCCAGCATACTTTGTCGATCTAATGAATAGAGTATTCAGGGGAGTTCTGAATAAATTTGTCCTCGTATTTATCGATGATATCTTAATCTACTCCAAATCAAAACCCGAGCATGAAAAACACTTAGAACAAGTATTGGAGATTCTTAGGAAGAACGTCTTCAAAGCCAAATTCTCTAAATGTGTCTTCTGGCAAGAAGAAGTTAAATTTCTCGGCCATGTCGTGTCAGAGAAAGGAATTTCTGTTGACCCAAGCAAGATAACAGCGATTCAAGACTGGAAACAACCCACTACTCCCACAGAAGTTAGAAGTTTTATGGGGTTGGCTAGTTATTATCGAAAGTTCGTTAAGGATTTTTCGAAGATATCCGGTCCGTTAACGAAGCTCACAAAGAAACATGAGAAGTTTAAGTGGACTTCCGACTGTGAAGAAGCTTTCCAGGAATTGAAATCGAAGCTGACCACCGCTCCAGTGTTAACTATTATTGATGGCAATCAGGATTTAACGGTTTGGACAGATGCTTCTATTAGAGGTCTTGGTGCAGTATTAATGCAGAGAGGCCAAGTAGTCTCTTATGCAAGCCGCCAATTGAAACCGCATGAGAAGAATTATGTGACTCATGATCTTGAATTGCTAGCCATCGTATTTGCCTTGAAAATCTGGAGGCATTACTTGTTGGGCGAGAAGTTTATACTGTACACAGATCATCAATCGTTGAAGTATTTATATACCCAGAAAGATCTGAATCTGAGACAGCAGCGTTGGCTAGAATTTCTTGCGGCGTATGACCTTGATATCTTGTATACGCCGGGGAAGGCTAACGTGGTAGCGGATGCACTTAGTAGAAAAACCGCAATTGTTGCCCATCTTATAATTACACCTAGCTTGATCGATAAGATATGTGCTCTCCAGAAGAATGATTATTTCATTCAAAAGATCAAGGAAAGAATCCAGAAAGGAGAACCCTCAAGCTTTCAAGTAAATAAAGAAGGAGTTTTGAGGCTGAATGGGAGAATTTGTGTTCCCAACCTTCCAGAGCTCAAAAGAGAAGTGCTAGATGAATGCCATAAATCCAAATTTTGCATCCATCCTGGGGTGAGTAAAATGTACAACGATATCAAACGCACTTTCTGGTGGAAGGCAATGAAAAGAGATATTTCTTTGTATGTTAGCAGATGCCCTACTTGTCAATTGGTCAAGAGCGACCAACAGAAGCTAGCTGGATTGTTGCAACCGTTGGAAGTCCCAGGCTGGAAATGGGAACAGATTTCCATGGATTTCATAGATGGTTTGCCGAGAACCAAGAAAGGTAATGACAGTATTTGGGTAATCGTAGATCGCTTCACGAAGACTGCCCATTTTATACCTGTCAGGTCCAATAGAACTGCCCAAAGTCTAGCACAGATATATTTCAAAGAAATTGTTAAGCTGCATGGAATTCCCATCAGCATAGTCAGTGATAGAGATCCCCTATTTACTAGCAAGTTCTGGGAGGCTTTCCAGACAGAATTGGGGACAAAACTGAATATGAGCACCGCTTATCACCCCCAAACAGATGGCCAAACTGAGCGGGTGAATAGAATTCTGGAAGACTTATTGCGGGCTTGTATAATCGATTTTGGTGGGTCATGGGAAGATCATTTGCATTTGGCAGAATTCTCATATAACAATAGCTATCAAGCAAGTTTGAGGATGTCACCATTTGAAGCATTATATGGCAGACCCTGCAGATCTCCAGCATGTTGGGTAGAACCTGGCAACAGACTTGTACTAGGACCCGATATGATTAGGGAAGCATCTGATAAAGTGGACTTCATCAAGAAGCGATTGAAAACCGCCCAAAGCCGACAGAAAAGTTATGCAGACTCTAGAAGGAGAGATTTGACATTTGTTGTTGGTGATCATGTTTATTTAAAGGTTTCTCCGATGAGAGGGGTAATCAGATTTGGAAAGACTGGGAAGTTGGCACCGAGATTTATTGGTCCCTTTCCTATACTTGAGCGAATTGGAACTCTTGCTTATAGGGTTCAATTGCCAGATTGGTTGCCTGGAGTGCACAATGTATTTCACGTATCTCAACTTAGGAGACATGTGCATGATCCGGATCTTGTTGTAGAAGAAGCAGCGCAACAGGATGTGGAGATAACTCCAGAATTAGCACTCAGAAGAGAGCCATTAAAAATTGTTGGCAAAGAAACCAGGGAACTCAGAAGCAAAAAGGTTCATTTAGTTAAAGTGCAGTGGAGCAGTGATCCTAGAGACTGTACTTGGGAAACTGAGGAAAGCATTAAGCAAGCTTATCCCAAATGCAGAGTGGATATCTCTGACTAACTCCGGTGCAAGGTACCTTTACCATACTTTGCATTTACATTTTATTTCCTACTTTATTGTTGTTTCCTTTTCGAGGACGAAAAGTTTTAAGTAGGTCTCGTGGTGGTGTTGATGGGAAGAAGGGAGTCGAGGCAAGGTACTGACCTCCGGTGGAGTGTGAGTGACGAAGGTTGGTGGTCCGGTGGTTATGAGGAGGAGTCGGTGAAGAACAGTGGTCATGGAAGTGGTTTTTGTTTGAAGTACTATGGAGCGGAAGTGAAAAGGAAAGGGCGATGGCCATAAGAGCAGTACGGTGTATGTGGGACTGTAAATTGAGGAAGTTGGATTTGTGGTTCCTAAACCATGGATTAGTTGGCAATGCTATTGAGGTTATCTGATGTAGATTAACTAATGAAGTGGATTAAAGGTTTTGTATTTAAAACTTTTGCAGAGGAGTGAGTAACGCAGATAAAGGAAATGGGTCAAGGCCGGCGATGTATTTTTGGTATTGGACCATACAGATGGAAGAAAGGTTATCCTGGGGTTAGTGTGAAGGTGGTGTAGGGTATTATTGGTTCAAATGTTTATGAAGAGAGAAGGGAGGACGTAAGGCAAGGATTTGCGGTTATAGTCATGAAGGAGCCAAGTTAAAAGAAGAAGCTAGTGGAGAAGTTTATGAATGGGCCGTATTGTGAAGGCGAAAGAAGATCCGACAGAATCGTATGGACGGGAGCAACACGATGAGACTGACCGGGAGTGAATCCGAGCTCGTTACAATTTATGGAGAAATAAATTCTCCGACTGAATCAAATAACGCAAACCGTTATTTAACGGCTAACGCGCAAATGTGAGTAAATCTCACTAACTCTGAACAGTTTATAATTTCATGTTGCATTGTTATAACTGTTAAAATTTGTTTGTTTGACTGTGTGTTGATTGGTTGATTGAACTGCTAGTCAGTTAGTTAAATTTCTATATTGATTCTGTTTAACAGAATATATCATATGGAACTGAAAGTGATGTTATCTATATTGTCTAACATATGTGATGCAGGGAGACAGGTTGGAGGAATCCGACAGGATTCCTCAACAGTATTTTACTGTGATTTTTATATTGTGATATATAATGTGAAGTATATAATCTGTATGACTATGTGTGGTGGGACGATATTTATCGTTGTTATATGGTGTGTTAAATACCATGAGAAATACCAGAATGTAGGAGAGGGGTTTTCAAAGTAGATTTTGAAAATAGTTTAATTATATAAAATCAAGGGATTTTATATATATATATACATATATATATATAAGAAAAAGGATTCTGAATATAAAGGAATATAGTTGGTAAAAACAAATATAAAAGGATTTTATTGGTAAATCAAATACATGGGAATATATATATATGTTAATCGAATATAAGGGGATATATTTGTTAATCAAAATATAAAGGAATTATATTCGTTAAAAGAAATATAAAGGATATTTATTTAGAGATTAAATAAATAGAATTAAACTAAAGGAGATATTTATTTGTTAAATAAATTGGAGTTAACCAAGTAAATTGGTCGAGTTAACCAATTGAATTGGTCGAGTTAATCGAAGTGAATTTGTTAAGTTAAACTAAGTGAATCGGTTAGAGTTAATCAAAGTGGATTAGTTAAGTTAACTAAGTGGTTAATCGAAGTGAATTAGTTGAGTTAAACTAAGTGAATCGGTTAGAGTTAATCAATGTGAATTAGTTAAGTTAAACTAATTGGTTAATCAAAGTGAATTAGTTAAGTTAACTAAGTGGTTAATCGAAGTGAATTAGTTGAGTTAAACTAAGTGAATCGGTTAGAGTTAATCAACGTGAATTAGCTAAGTTAAACTAAGTGGATTAGTTCAGTTAATCGAGACGAGTTAACCAGTTAGGTTAAACCACTTGAGTTAATCAGTTAGAATTGACCAGTTAGAATTGACCAGTTAAAGTTAACCAGTCAGAGTTAACCAGTTAGGTTAAACCAGTTGAGTTGACCGGTTAGAGTTATCCAAGTGGAGTTAATCGAGTAGAGTTGCCGAATATCACTTATTCGAAGTAGAGTCATCGAATATAGTATATTCGAGGGAAGAGTTATCGAATATAGTTTATTCGAGTGGAGAAATCAAATGTTATTCATTTGAGAAGAGTTATCGAATATAGTTTATTCGAGTGGAGAAATCAAATGTTATTCATTTGAGAAGAGTTATCGAATATAGTTTATTCGAGCGGAGAAATCAAATGTTATTCATTTGAGAAGAGTTATCGAATATAGTTTATTCGAGTGGAGAAATCAAATGTTATTCATTTGAGAAGAGTTATCGAACATAGTTTATTCGAGTGGAGAAATCAAATGTTATTCATTTGAGAAGAGTTATCGAATATTATTTACTCGAAGAGTAGTTATCGAATATTGGTTATTCGAAGTTAGTAATCCAAAGGAGTTATTCGAAGTTATTAATCCAAAGGAGTTATTCGAATTAGTTAATCCAAAGGAGTTATTCGAAGTTAGTTAATCCAAAGGAGTTATTCGAAGTTAGTTAATCCGAAGGAGTTAATCAAAGAGTTAATCCAAAGGAGTTATTCGAAGTTAGTTAATCCGAAGGAGTTAATCGAAGAGTTAATCCGAAGGAGTTAGTCGAAGAGTTAATCCAAAGGAGTTATTCGAAGTTAGTTAATCCAAAGGAGTTATTCGAAGTTAGCTAATCCAAAGGAGTTATTCGAAGTTAGTTAATCCAAAGGAGTTAGTCGAAGAGTTAATCGAATATAGTTATTCGAAAGAAGGTGTTAATCGAATATAGTTATTCGAGTAAAGTTAAAAGAGTTAATCGAATTTAGTTATTCGAAATGAGTTATTCGAATTAGATATTTGAATAGAGTTAAACACATTAGAGTTATTCGAATTAGTTATTCGAATAGAGTTAAACACGTAAGAGTTAATTGAATATTAGTTATTCAATTTGAGTTAATCGAATGTAGTTATTCGAGAAGAGTTAAATCGAATTTAGTTATTCGAAAAGAGTTAATCAATTTGAGTTAAGTTAATCGATTTGAATTAAGTTGAATCGAAATGGAGTAAATCGATTAGAATTAAGTTAATCGAGTTAGAGTAAATCGAATATTGGTTATTCGAAGGTAAGTTATTCGAATTAGTTATTCGAAGGAGTTAATCAAATGAGTCGATCCAAAAGAGTTAGTCGAATATTAATTATTCGAATAGAGTTAAAGGAGTTATCGATTTTAGTTTGATCGAAAGGAGTTATCGATTAGTAAATCGAAAGGAGATTTTCGAATATAGCATATTCGAAAGAAAGAGATCGAATATTGTTTATTCGAAAGAGAGAGATTTCGAATATGAGTTATTCGAAGAGAGATAATCGAATATAGGTTATTCGAAGAAGAGTTAATCAAATAGAGATTACTCGAAGGAGAGTTATACGTCGAATTCGATTATAGCGAATTCGGGAAAGTACTATTTACTTTCCAGGGTTTAAATCAAGATTTAGTTATTGATTTAGAAATTAGGTGTCTGTTAAATTATTCGAGTTAGGAGATAAAGTTATAATTTAGGTTAGATATTGCAGAAGTAGGAATTATAACGTTATAGTTATAATCAAACGTTTTCATATGAGAAGTGGATTCGTAACCTAAATCCGAGAATTTGCAGAAACAGATGATTGGAAAAAGTGAGTGATGAACTTCATCTATTTCACAGTAAAGGACGTTGTTCAATTAAGGTCTGAGAGGTAGTTATACCCCAACTTGATTGACTTCAGAATTGACAAAGGAATAGTTGTGGTTCGATCTAAAAGGTTGATTTGGAATAAAGTTAAGGAATAAGCGATAAATGGATTAAGCGAAACGATGTTTTATACAACGTTCATTGGAAATCCGTAAATGAGTTTTGGAAACGTTTTCCAAATATAGTCAGATATGTTTTCTAAACATAGAAAATGAAATGTTTTCATGATAAGAATTTAAGAAATAGAGTTAAGCAAATTCAGAAACTAATTGGAGAGGGTAAGTTGAACGGTTTTCTAAGTGACGATCTGATGTTGGTTTCGACCTTCTGTATTGATACTTAGAGAATTGTTCTCATACTAGTTACATTTAGGGACTGATAGTTGCGAAATAATAGTGATGTGAAAATAAGCTATGGAAATGTTTTCCAATGATTAATATCATATATTTTCTAAATATATGAAATAAGGAAATGTGAACATATATATGTTTATGATGATTGATCGATCGAATTTCCATTTGGAAATAACATCGTTGTTTGTACACCGACATGTTTTCATTTGATAGTTGAATCACAGACTATCAAAGTTTTTACCATTTTAACGTTGTTAATATGGAGAGACCGGTTGGATTATTATCCAAAGAACCACTCTGTATTGGCATAAGCGTTGCAAGCAATATCTGCCAAAGATAAATTGAAGGCGGAGTAAAGTGCAAGGGCTGTTGTATAAGTCTTAGATAACAGTGACTAAGATGGATATACTGAATAGTGCCTTCGGTTTGTCCAGTCCCAGGACAACGTATATGGAAGAAGGTCTGACAGAGTATATCCAATGGATCACGTAAGTTGATCTGTTCAAACGTATCCACGTTTGGTGGCGGAGGAATTCGTTTCTCTTAGCTGTATACCCGTGTTATTTTTGAATAAGTCAATTTGGGATTTGGCGGGTATGACGATATGGCATTCAAAGTGAATGGTGATCAGATGTTCTGAAGATAGACGTAGCTTCTAGCCTCACACCGGGAAGTAACAAAAGTTGGGCTAGGCAGCATGGCTAGTTGGGTCATCCCCAAGCAGGGTGTATTGTCACCGATCTAGAGAATATTCATATTTATACTTCTTTTTGATTCTGTATCTTCGGATGACGGTTTGATGGCCTACAACCGTGGTGGCAATATATTCGCGACACTCAAGCTAAATGAGTGAGCGGTCATGTGTGGCCGGGTTGCAAGACGTTCTTGTTGAACCCTGAGTGTATCACCTCTAGAGTACACTATTCAGAAGGTGCTCCCATACCTTGTCTGTTGGAATCCATTCTTCGATAAGCGCCCTGCGGTTTATGATTTTATACTATGTATGTAGAACGTGAGATGCAAGCGTTTCTGCTAGATTGATACCTATTTGTACTTAGACATTATTATAATATCACAATGATATTGCTTGTCAAAGTTGTTCAGATACTCATAAGGGAAAAACCCGTTCCGTATTCACGGCGTGGTCTTATGAGATATCCTATACCTGTTTTAAACTATTTTACTCATACCAGTCCCATGACTGACCCGGAGTTTACTTTGTTGTTTTCCCTAAACTCTTGGGTGCCTAAATTTGTACGGGCAGTCAAGTAGTCGGGATTTACAGATATACTTGGAGAGCTTGGAGCAGGAGGCTGCAAGATTTTATAGCTATAGTTATTTCCGCTGTGTTGTAAGTGTTGTACTCTGATAAGTGCTATTGTATATATATAACTGTTTACTTCAAAGTTATGTTATATATTATATGTTATTCGTTCCGCTGTGAGATTCGTGTTACTCTGATGATTCTGATGTTCTTCTTCTTCTTCTATTCTATTAGTTCTATCTTTTCTTTCTCACCTTCTAAATTCTTTCACTAACGTTCTCGGAATTTCCGACTCTCGAGGAGTCGGAAATTTCCAGCCGTTACAACATGGCTATGTGGGTCACACCCATGAAAAGGGTATATCATTACCTGATCTGGAGAAATAAAATGCCTTCGGTTGTTCATTTTTAATTTTGCATGTATGTTATCAATTCGGTTGGCTGGCCCCAAATAGTGTTAATGATATTTACGATTCTCTCAAGAGAAGTGAGGGATCGGTCATGTTTAGCCTGGGTTGCAAGATGTTATTGTTGAACCCCAATGTATTCATCTCCGAAGGTACATTTTCGGGAAGGTGGTCCCATTCCTTGTCAGGAAATCCATTCTCCAATAAGAACCTGCGGTTTTGATTATATACTATGTATGTGGAGCGTGAAATGTAAGCGTTCTGCTAGATTGCTATTTATTTGTATTTAGACACTATTATAATATCAGGAAAGATATTGATTTTAAAAATGTTTTGTGTTATCGTAAGGTAAAAGCCATCTGTATTTATGCATGGATTTGGTCTTACGATTATCCTTTTTGTTCGAAAAGATTTTGACTTAAAAATCAAGTTGTACGATACATTTAAACTTAATGTGTTTTTCTCACTCTGGCTCACCAGACTGATCCGACATTTGTAATGCTCGGGTTAGACCGGGTTGTACAGGTTCAGGTTATCGGATGTAGTGAAGAGACGAGCTGGAAAAGTCCAGATGGATGATATTATATAGTTGTGTTTCCGCTGTGTGTTGCATATGAGGTCAGGTTATTATAACTATCCAGATGTGTTGATGTACTCTGATAATTGTAAGCATTTTTAAAAGATCTCAATAAAGATTTATTTCTATATTATATTTGTTCGGCTGCGATGTGAGGCTTTGTGTTGGTTTTTCTTTGTCTCTTATTCTATTTTTCTTTCTATCTTATCTCACCCTCTACCTTCTTTCTAATAATATATGTGTTTTCGATACTTGAGTTTTGTTAAGTAATACGGGATTTATGTATTATTTTCAGAATTCGAATGTCGAATTCTTGTAGTCCGTTATAGTGGTATCAGAGTAATGGTTTAGTAATAACCTTGGCTCTGTGTCATAACTCGATAGAGATAGGGTTAATAATACCCTAAATTGAGTTTGAGTATATATGAGAGCATATTTGTGAATTTTATACAAGTGTTTTGTATTGTTTTATTTGATCGGTTCAAGTGTTGAGAAGCTTTTGAACTGAAATTGGACACGATATTATTTTGTAAAGAGGGTAAATGATATAATGTTACCCAAATTATATTTTTCTATAGAAAAGAAATAATTTTATTAAATTATTGAGATATTAGCATGTTTGATGTGTTTGGTTGATTTGAATGGAATTCAAATTGGATTAAAATTTTGAAATGGAACTTAACTTAAGTTAAGTGAAATTAAATTAATAATGATATTGAAATTAAATTAAATAAATTTGTAATTCGGAATTTGAATGTATATTATTTAAATAAAAATCAATCGAATATTAATCGATCGATGTTCAAATATGTTAAACCAAAATAAATATTAATATTGAATGTAAATTCAATTGATTTGGTTGTGTAGTGGTTATTGATTGTGAATTGTTTGTTATTGGATGATAGATTGTTTAAATAGAATAATCAACAATTTAATGGAGGTGAATGAATTATAAACTAAAGAAATAAATTCTAGTATAATTAAATTGGAATGAAACTGCATATGAATTAAAATTGATGGTTTAACCCTGTATTTGTAATGCTACCTGATTGATTTTTGAATTCGTGTTGGTATACTTGGTTATTAATGAAATATTAATTAAGAATTTCATGTAATCGTTTCTTATATGTTGAATTGAGTTAAGTACAGGTGCCAGAAGGCCAGAGAATTGATTTGGTTGAATAAATCATAATAAATTAAGCAAGTATGCTCAATAGCGCTCGTAAATGGTACAACTGCGCAGAAATATAAATTTTGGGTTTTTGGTTTTATTTTTCCGACCGTGTGGGTCGATGTATATATATTATTTGATCCTGCGATATCGAAGATGTCACTCCGTACATGGGAGACTCTAACGAAATTTTCCGGGAATTTAAAGTGTTAGAAAATTTTCGATATTTTTGAAAATTTTATTTTACCATAATAAATTATTTTTTGATTTAAAATAAATTGGTATTTTGAAGAATGAATGGGCTTATAACATTTTCTACCTTAGTAATTTCGGGGACAAAATTCTTTTAAGGGGGGAAGAATGTAATATCTTGTATTTTTTGTAGCTAAATATTTAATTTAATTTATTATTTTAAATATTATATTTGGAACATTAATGGATTTTAATATTGAATTCGTTTATTTAAAATGAAGTATGAACGTTAAATTTATATATAATTATAAATTAAGCTCGAAATGGCGCGGCAGTTCGTAATATTGAGTTTTTAACTTCAATTGAATATACAGAATCCGTTTTAAGTCGGAATTCTGTGAAACTTCGAATGAAAGAGAAAAATCCAGATTTTGTGTTATAGATTGTTAGTTATGTCCAAAATCAAATTTTAAATAGTCGCTATGGAAATCGTTATTAAATATAACGTTTATTTAATATATTTAATAGGGTTTTAATACAACTTGGATAACGTTTAACTCAGAATTGATGATATTGAGTTGTATATTTTATATTTGAAGCCATATTATATTTTTTTTGGATATTTATGATAATAATAATTTATTATTATTTTATTTGATTATTTTGGATTTTAATTAATATTTTATCGATATTTTAAAGGCCTTAGAGATTGCCAAATTTCAAACGACCTCCGTTTGCGTTGAAACGAATTTTGTTGGATTCGGAATGTCAAAACATAGCGTGCTGCAAATTTTGGGGCCAAACGAAGTTAATATGTGAGCGTATGGAATTTAATTGTAAACCGACAAACAAGTTAAATTATAAAATATCGTCATTTTCCAAATGGAATCGGATTTCGACCAAATTAGTTTTATTGGATCTGTATTAGTAAGTTATTGTTATGTTTCGAATTTGGTAACAATCCGATTAACCATGTGATCGTGGCAGCGTCAAACGACCTTATTTTTATTTAATTGTTTATTTTATTTTAGTCATTTTAGTCATGGGTAATTTTAAAGGAATAAACGACTGACCAAATGAACTCCGATTTTAACAGAAAAAATTTCATTGGATCCGCAAGGAATAGATCTAGTAAAATTTCAAAGTTTCAAGTCATTTGGATTTATTTTGTGATTGTGCGAAATTTAAATGCGTGATTTTAGCCTGTGATTTATAAAGGACTTTTTACAAATGACCTCGGATTTCGACGAAACATGTCTCATTGGGTCCGTATTTTTTTTATGCTAGAATTAGGCGTTTCGTCTCGAATGGACATCGCATGTTCTTGTTTTAACACGATACTTCACGCTCAAGTTTCGTTATATTAAAATAATAATATTATTCACCTGTTAGATCGAAATTTAGACCTAACACCCAAATTGTTATGAACAGCAGAGAATTTCAAATGAAGAACAAAGAAAAAGAAAATAACACTCAGAATTTATAGTGGTTCGGCGTTAACGAGCCTACGTCCACTTTATATCTTATTGATTATGCTTTAAAAGCTAATACAACAATGATTTCTCTCAATATTTCAGTAGTTTGACAACAATGGCAGATTCAGTACTCAATATTGCCAAAAGGATCCCGAAAAATGCCAAGCTCTGGGCTATTTATAGTTGATTTTGTCAGGCGGATCGTGGACACGTGGCACGAATCCCGAGAGCATCGGATCGCATCGCCACCATTGAAGAAATAGTCAAACTAGCCGTTGTGGACAGGTGTCATGATCCGCTTGAAAATCGGATCGTGCAGATGGGGAGAATTGGTCCAGATGACGGTTAGGAACACGTGTCGCCAGATCCGTGCGATTCGGATCGCTGAAGACCAGCTCGTGATTGAATGGGTCGGAGGGTTCGGTGCGCACCAAGGGATCGGATCGGTTCGCTCTGGGCAACGATATAAGTTTGGATCGGATCGCCTGGATGCATCGTTCGCTGATGAGATGGGGGCGAGACGATGGCACGCGATCCAATATTGGACGAGACGATGGCAAGCGATCCGACGGTGGGCGAGACGATGGAGTGCGATCCATTCCATCATATCCTTGGGGAACGTGGTTTCCTGTTTTCCTCTTATGAATGATCCTGGGTGGCTTGGTTAAAAAGCGAGCCAACATTTTGCCCCCTCGAAGTATGTTTTATCGAAGGTGGAACATGCTTTGAAAAATTGTCTCTTCCTATCGAATCGCGGGTCACAAAACTCTTCTTTTTTTGTGATTTTCTCAGAATCCTTATTTCCGAATTCACCGATTCGTATCGCGGATTCGAGTCGCGAAATGTCAGCGAGACGTTCGTTCCGTTCTGGGGTGTGCACTTGGTCCTTGGAACGAAGCGGGCTCTTCCTCGAGTCGCGTCGGGCTTTGAGTTTGGTGGGCCATCGTTTGAGGCGGTCCGTGGGCTTCTATGCGATACAAGCTTTGGATCGTGGCCTTCATGACGCTTCGTGGACCGAATAGGACAAAGAAAGGGAGACAAACGGTCACCCTCTTTGCCTATATAAGCCGACCCTCTCCTCTTCATTCTCCTTCTTCTTTCTCTCTGCCGAATCGTCTCGCGTTATCAAAGAACGAACCCAAATTTTCCAAACCTTCAAGAATCCGAGCATTCTCTCAATTTTTAGAAAGGTAACGTCACAGAAAACATTCTCATTTGTAAATGCAGCACCTTCCCGAATTTTTAAGACTGATTCGAGGAAGAAACGATGGAAATCCGCAATTTTCTGAAGAAATCACCAAGTCGCCATGGCCATCGGGCGCAGAGCTCAGAATTTGAGGATGGGAAGGAGAGGAGGAAAACGAAGGAGGCAGAAGGAGAAGGAAAGCCGTCTCGGATCGTGGTCAAGGATAGAAGACGAAAGCGAATGGCGAGACAATAGATCGAGGTGGCAGCAAAGGGACGTATCGTGGGGGTCGCAACGGTTCGTGAAGGAGCGATCCCTTCGCCCGGCGATTCGATGGGGGCGATCCCCCCGTCCTGCGATCCGAAAGGGGCGATCCCTCTGCTTCGCGATCCGACTCATAGCTGACGATACGAAGGAATTTCAGACTTTAATCAACGTCTTGTCACTATAAAACTCTGAACAGTTAGGATAGAGCCTTGATGTTGGACTTTCTGAACTAAATGACCTCATAATTTGACGGCATACGACGATTAATGCTTTGATGATCTTGATTGCTTTCACGCTTTATTTTTAATGTACACACGAGTACACACACCGGCACTTGCACACACGGGGGACGGGTAGTGTTAATCTTATTGTTCACATTTTCTCGTCCCAGCAGCAATGTCGAACGATAACTCTTCTCCAAGATCCGTAGCAGAAGCAGAATCCGAGACTCCTGAACAGTGCAATCCCGAAATTCCTCCAATCAATCCGGGAGGTGAGGATTCTGGATCTGAGTATGAAGCTACAGAATCAGATCCGACAGAAAGTACTTCATCCAGCAACAACTCTGAGACTGATGAGCGAGCTCCTGACGAGATCCCAGGCGCACTCGGGATAGATAAATTTTCTGATTCTTTAGCATCCAAGCTTGACGAGATAAAACTTAAGAGAATCTGCTTAAGACACGGCATTCCTTGGGACGATGTCTTGACGCCTGGAAGCGAAGATAGACCCCATCTAGCACCGGAAGGGTACATGTCGATCAGCCGAACAATGTGTCTAGTAGGAGCTATTCCTCTGTTTCCTCCGATTGCCATTGAAACTCTAAGACGACTAGGCATTGCTCCGATGCAGCTTCATCCGAACGCCTACGCATCTCTATACTCTTTATATGTTGCTTATGCGGAGATCTTGCATGCCGAGCTTAAATTCAGAGATCTGGTGTTCTTCTTTCTCTTCAAGCACCGTTCTTCTGCAACTCCAAACTTTTCCTTTTTTGAATCAGTGGCGAACATGAAAGTTCTGTACGACGGATACAGCAACATTGGGGATCCTAAGTCCGACTGGTTTTACTTAAGGAAACAGGCTGGATGCTCACGGAGATGGCTCAAATCAAGTAAACTTTGATCACCTAGTCGAATATCTTGCTTAAGGAGTCTAAGTATTAACATTCTTCCGCTTTTTCCTTTGTCTTAAACAGATCATGTCTTCCCGAAAACAGAGGGTGCACTATACAACAATCGGTTGTCCATTCTTTTGCAAAGCAGATCCGACTTTTTGAGGATTAAAAAATGCATTACTGGTGACAACCTTCATAAGCATCGTCTTCTGGATAGAAGATTTGGACTTGGGACCGGCGGCAAACCTTATAAATATGTGCCCCCAACGGAAGAAGAGGGAACTTCACAAGCGGTGGAAACAACTAAACTTCGCAAGAGTCCTTCTCCGATAGTCATCCAAGACGACGAAGACTTGAACATGTACAGAGGGGACGAGGCCCACGGTGACATGTCGAAGGAAATTCCTATCTCTGCTCCCATAGAAACTGTTACTGCCGACGATTTGACAGAAGAGCAGTTATTTGACGAACTAAATAAAATCCCTCTACCCGATGATGTATATACGGAGAAATATTTCGGAGAGGGGCCTTTCTTCTCTGCTTCTGAAGAGGCGATTGCTTCAACTAGGGGACGAGAAACTGGTCAGATGAGCCTGTCTCCAGGCCCGGGTCTGTTAGGGGGAATTATATGGGATGCACACCTCACACACTGTCTGACCTTGCACTCTAACTTTGCGGGTATTCAAAGTTATAATATGTTCTTCTTTTCTTTTTACAGGAGCGATGTCCCGCAGGAAATCTTATTCGTATCGTTCTCTTCGTGAGGGCACACCTAGCCTTCGCCCGGATACTGAGCGCCCTCGCGGTCCTCCTCATAGGCCGAGTTCCTCGCAACCTCGATCTCCACCCAAATCAACCTCTACCAGGCCTTCGAGTCATCCGACAATTCCGACCGGGGGAAAGCAACTTCCAAAAGAGTTGACTCCTCCAAAGAGTGCACCTTCCCACAGTCGGTCGTCCAAAAGGCGTCACGAATCCAAAGATAGGGACAGAGAATCATCCAAAGAGACTGAGAAGGGGGGAAGTGATATCGTTCCCACTAGCCAACCAGAGTTAGCTGCCCCCGGGTCACGGGATTACGTCCATGGTCCCGAGATCCAAGGTAGGCTGGAAAAGCTGCGGGAACAATTTCCAGGCATATTCTTTGATAGGATGGTATTTGTTCCTGCCTTGGAACCGGTCCCCAAAAACTGGGATAATGAAGTTATCGGGCACATCCGTCATGTGGCCAAGCAGTACGAGATGATGAAAAAGCACGCAGTTAACCTTTCGGAAGTCATCCGAACACTTGAAATAGAAGCACACAGATCTAAAGCAAAACTCGAAAATAACGAAAGGGCTAGGACAAAATTAGAGAAGGACCTGGAAGACGCTCAGGCCCAGCTTGCCTTGGCACAGAGAGACGCTGCAAATTATAAGACTGAATCAGAAAATGCCAAGCAGCGCTTTCATTCAGAACTGGATTCCAATAGCCAGGAAAAAATGGCCTTAAAAAAGGAGGTTGAAGACCTCAGAATGGCCAACATCGAGTTGACAACGGCACAAGGCCATTTTGAAACTGAGAAGGCTGCTTGGGAGGCGGAAAAAGCGAGTTTAAAAGAAAGCTTAGCTCTGGCAAAAGAGGAAACGGTGATCTTGAACGACCAGGTCTCAGATGCGGAAAGAAGGGCAGCCCTAGCCGAAAAGAACGTTGAAAGTGCCCTCGAGTTGGCCACTGCTTCTAACAACAAGCTCCTCGAAAGAGAGAAAGAAATCGAGGGGTTTGAGGAGATGATTTTCGATTTCCTTGGCCAGGTTCTTAAGACTCGCAACATCTCGTGGATCCCGGATTACCATGTTACTTTGGCCAATTTATGGGATGCCATCGTGGAGGGCGAAAAACATAGACTGGGGGTCGAAGAGATCAATGAGGATGAATTGATGAAGAGCATCCTAAGAGACAACGAACCTGAGGACCTGGCAGAGGGTCGTCGCCTAATCCTGGCGGAAATGGAAAAGGAGAGAACCTTGGCTAAAGGTAAAAGCAAAATTGATGAAGGTTCCAGTTCCGCCGCGAAGCCTAAAACCTCCGGAGTTGAGGAGTACCATCCTGACGATCCGCTAATCCCTTTGGGCCTAACTCCCGTGGTTGTTGGAGCATCTGGAACTACTCAAGAGGGAGCATCTGCTGAAGGTATCTCTCTCTTTTCCCCGCAATTTGTTAAAGCAATTGCGAATTGTCGTCGTCTGGCAGGACAACCAATTGAGTTAGTAATGTGTGTCTCTCGCAATGCAGGTGGTGAGCCCGTTGACAAGGGTGCTGAAAAAGAGAGAGAAGTGGAAAAGGAGGCTGTCCTGCCGGGTGCTGGTATTGATGTCTCAGAGCGGGTCGAGGTCACAACAGTAGGAGGAAGCGTCCCGGCACCTAGCACCGATGTACCCAAAGATGCTGAGACTATTGAAGCTTTAAAAGACATGGATGGTCGCCATGTGGATGACGAAGAGGGCATTACCGGCACCAAAAAGGCCGATGATGATGATGATGAGGAACCCTTGGCCAGCCGAAAAGCCAGACAAGAGAAAGAGTTGGCTTCAAAGAAGGTGGGAGACGAGGCTTTGGACGTAGTCCCTCTCGCAGAATTCGATCCCAAAACTGGGATGATTGTGAAAATCCAGTCCAAGTCCATCAGCCGGCAGCTTCACTTCGCAAACCCCGATGACTTCCCGGCTTCCCTCTCTAGCAGAAGCAAGAGGAAAGAGGTGGAAGAGGAGACTTCAGAGGAGTCGGATGTTCCCCTCATAGACAAGCGGAAGAGGAAAAAAGGGGATCCATCTGAAGCCGACAAGGAGAGGCTGGAGAGGCAGAAGCAAGAGAAGAGGTCGAAGCGTATAGGATGTTTGTTGTTTGTTGATATTTTGTCTTTAGGTTTTCCACTGGCCAGGAAGTGTAATTGTGAGACTGGTCCTCACTTTTTGTTTCTAGGTTGTCTTTCACTTTGTTGATTTGCAGTATATAAACAAGGATTCATCTCTCCTCGCATCATTGTGTACCTGTATTCAGAGAAACTTTCCATGTTTAGTCATTAGCCAATTATTAATAATTATAAATCGGTCAATTTGCAGGAAGAAGAATGTTCATGCTATGTTACACTGTTGTATCAAAGTTTAGTGTTTGCATATGAGTGCATGGTCCCCCCCAATCAGTCGTTACCGTAGCATCTGACTGGGGTTTACTAGGGATTGGTTAGTACTGTCGGCAAGTTGCCCCCTATTTCTGAATACGGGGGTATAGGAGATTTCATGGGATAACAGTAGCTCAGTTAGCCCTTGTTCCTTTAGCAGGGAATAAGTTCTTTCTTAGCGCTCAATCGGAGACGCTTTTATATTGTCTCTCTCTCTGGAGAGTTAGGGTTTTGTGCTTGGCGATTCATTCGCTCCCCAATCCTTCAGCAGGGAAGGAGTTATTTCTCAGCGCTCAATCGGAGACGCCTTTATACTCTCTCTCTCTCTCTGGAGAGTTAGAGTTCGAGCTCAGCGATTTACTCGCCCCCCGATCCTTCAGCGGGGAAGGAGCTCTTTCTCAGCGCTCAATCGGAGACGCCTTTATACTCTCTCTCTCTCTGGAGAGTTAGAGTTCGAGCTCAGCGATTTACTCGCCCCCCGATCCTTCAACGGGGAAGGAGCTCTTTCTCAGCGCTCAATCGGAGACGCCTTTATACTCTCTCTCTCTGGAGAGTTAGAGTTCATGCTTGGGCAGCTCCGATCATGGTACACCGCTGTTATTCGTGGATGTCGATTTTCGTGCCCTTTATACTCTCTCTCTTCTCTGGAGAGTTAGAGTCACGGATTAAGCAGTCTGCAATCATGCATTCTCATCAAACTCATCCTTGGGGTATACTTTAACCCATACTCTGTGGATTAAAGCTAGTCGGACAAGCAGTTGGAGCCTTTGCCAAAGCTTTGGGTTCCTCCGATTAGTCTACGGGAGGAACGGTTGGCACCAGACTTCGGGTACCTGGATTATTCACATTGATTTTCATAAAAATAAACAGGCAAATAAATAAAGGTGCAAATAAAGGCAAATAACACACAGTATTTTTATAGTGGTTCGGTCGAATCATGACCTACGTCCACTTTATAATCTCTTGCTTTAAGGAATCAGACTATTCTAGGCAAGTCATGCCCTGTACATAGTTTTTTAACAAAGCAAAAGAATAGATTTGAAACTCTCGTGTTAAATATGGCCGTAAATGTTGGGCATTCCACACTCTGGGGATTTCCCTTCAATCTACGGTTGCCAGCTTGAAGGTTCCATTATCAAGCTTGCTCAGAATAGAGTACGGTCCTTCCCACTTCGCTCCCATATGAGTTGGGGGTGGAAAGACACGTTTCAGAACCAAGTCTCCGGGTTCCCAAGTTCGGACTCGGACCTTTTTGTTGTAATATCGGGCGACCTGTTGTTTGCATCTCAGGGCACGCAGGTCTGCTTCATCCCTCTTTTCTTCGATCATATCCAGGGACTCAAGGAGCAATTCATTATTGGTCATCGGATCATAATAAGTCACCCGATGAGAAGGTACCTTTATCTCAATCGGGATGACTGCTTCCGTTCCAAAAGCAAGAGAAAACGGGGTGTGTCCTATTGCCGATTTATATGTCGTCCTGTAGGCCCATAGTGCCAAGGGCAATTCATCAGCCCACATGGCTCTAGCCCGCTTCATTCTTCTTTTCAGGATAGACTTAATTACTTTATTTGCCGCTTCAACTTGCCCATTCGATTGTGGGTGCGCCACGGAGGTGTACCGATTCTCGATGTGGTATCTTTGGCAGAAATTTCTGAATTCAGCACTATCGAACTGAGTTCCGTTGTCTGTTATCACAATCTTTGGAATCCCAAATCGACAGATGATGTTTCTCACGATGAAGTTGATCACTCGTTTAGTTGTGATTGTAGTTAGTGGTTCTGCCTCGACCCACTTAGTGAAATAATCTACGGCCACAATAGCGAACTTTGCTCCGCCCCTTGCTATGGGGAGGGTTCCTATGATATCAATTCCCCACATAGCAAAAGGCCATGGACTCATCATTGTTTTTAACTGACTTGGAGGCGCTCTAGGTATCTTTGAGAATCTCTGGCACGCATCACATCGTCGTGCATATCTTACTGCATCCTTGTTTATTGTAGGCCAAAAATAACCATGCCGCAATACCTTTTTCGCCAAAGTTTGCCCTCCAGTGTGATCGCCCCTTGTCTGTAAAGAACTCCGCCTTGCAAAACGTATCGGGCGGCTTTACTTATCACTTTACGCCTCTCGCTTTTCTTGGTCGGAAGCGTTCCATCCATTAGGAAATTCTTTATAGGGGTCATCCAGGACTCCCTTTCTGGTTCCGTCTCTAGTACCAGGTCGATTTCCATCTGATCTATGCTGGGGGACCGAAGTACTTCAACGGGGGCTAGCCCGATCACTTCGGGATCATTAGAACTAGCCATCTTTGCCAACTTGTCTGCCTGCTGATTTTCTGACCGCGGAATATGAGATATGCTGTAGTGATCAAAATCATTCAGCAGTTCTTTCACTTTCTTCAAGTACAGAATCATTCTCGCACTTTTAGCTTGGAATCTTCCAGTGACTTGATTCACAACTAACTTGGAGTCACAGAAGATGTTCAGCTTTGTGACTTCTAGCTCCTTTGCAATCTTCAATCCGGCTATCAGAGCTTCATATTCGGAATCGTTGTTAGTGGCCTGAAACTCCATTCGGATTGCATAGGTTATCAATCGTTTCTCGGGGGTTTCAAGCACTATTCCAGCGTCGGATCTTTCGTCGTTCCTAGCGCCATCAGTATACAATCTCCAGGCATTTGGATCGAAAAGTAACCTCGAAGGATCCACTTCTTCGTTGGCTATATCCCCTTCAGGGACAGTGAACTCTGCTATGAAGTCGGCTATCGCTTGCCCCCGAATTGACCGTCTGGGCTGAAAGTTCAAGTCAAATTGACTTAACTCAATATTCCATTTGAGTAACCTTCCAGATGCCTCCGGTCTCTGCAAAACTTGCTTGAGTGGATGATCAGTGTATATGGTGATAGGATGTGCCTGAAAGTAGTGCCGAAGTTTTCTGGAGGCAATCAGTAAACTATACGCCAGCTTTTCTATCCGTGGATAATTACGCTCTGCTGCTGTCAATTTTTTGCTCACATAATACACAGGTCTTTGGACCTTATCCTCTTCCCTTACCAACGCTGAGCTGATTGCATGGGATGACACTGCCAAATACACGAATAAATCCTCGTGATCTATTGGTTTAGATAGAATCGGAGTTTTCTCCAAGTGCCTGAGCAAATTCTGAAATGCTTCTACGCAGTCGGGTGTCCATTTAAAGTGGCGTTTTCCTCGCTTTATTAACTCAAAGAAGGGAATGCACTTATCCGTAGCCCTGGAGATAAATCTGCTTAGTGCGGCCACTTTTCCGGCAAGGCTTTGCACATCCCTAATTTGCCTAGGTTCCTGAATGTTTCTGATTGCCGCGATCTGGTCGGGATTAATCTCGATACCGCGGGAACTGACAATGAATCCCAAGAATTTTCCAGAAGCAACACCGAATGAACATTTGGTTGGATTGAGTTTCATTCCATACTTTCGAAGAATGCTGAACATCTCTGCCAGGTCAGTAGTGTGTTGAGAGGATTGCTTGGATTTAACCAACATATCGTCGACGTATACTTCCATTGTTTTCCCGATTTGGTTATAAAACATTCTGTTGACCAAACGTTGGTACGTGGCGCCTGCGTTCTTCAAACCAAAGGGCATCACCACATAACAATATAATCCCAGATCAGTGATAAAACTAGTATGCTCTTGATCTGGAACATGCATTGGAATTTGGTTGTATCCTGAATAAGCATCCATAAATGAGAGAAGCTCGTGACCTGCCGTCGAGTCTACCAGCTGGTCAATTCGAGGTAATGGGAAACTATCTTTTGGACAAGCTTTGTTCAAATCCGAGAAGTCGATACACGTTCGCCACTTCCCGTTGGCCTTCTTTACCAGGACTGGATTCGAATTCCATTCTGGGTAGGTTGAATCTCTGATAAACCCATTACTCTTTAGCTTTCCAACCTCTTCCTTCAAGGCAGCAGACCTCTCTGGGCCCAGCATTCGCCTTTTTTGCTTTACTGGAGGATGTTTGGGGTTAATGCTCAAAGAATGGCTCATGATTGATGGGGATATCCCGCACATGTCCGCGTGAGTCCAAGCAAATACATCCAAGTTGTTCTTTAAGAAATTCGTCAATTCTTCAGCAAGATTCGGACTTAACTAGGATCCAATCTTAAGGACCTTCTCCGGGTCACTGTCATCGATTGGTACGTCCACAGTTGCCTCGTTGGGAGTTGCCATTCTGCCCCCGGGTTCTTGATCCTCTCTGGGATCTATATCCTCGGGCATCTCTCTGGGCAACTCTCCAATGACTATCCTCTTTGGTTGCTATAAGGTCTCCGCCCCCGAAGGGGGAGAAGTACCTTTAGTTTCGATATCCCCTCCGTTGCGAAGTAATTTCAGTTCGGCAACATAACATGCTCGCGCAGCAACTTGATCCCCTCTGACGATACCAATGCCAGCTTCTGTGGGGAATTTCAATAGCAAGCACCAGGGGGCTATACAGGCTCTGAACTTTGCAAGGGCCGGTCGGCCCAAGAAGGCATTGTAGGGCGATTCAACATCCAAAACCACAAAGGGAAGGATTCTCACTCTCTGGCGTTCTCCTTCCCCAAGTGTGACTGGCAACTCTACATAACCCATCGGAGCGGTGGATGCTCCGTTGAATCCACGGATCCATCCTTGGCAGGGCTTCAAGTCTTTTATTTCAAGATTCATTTGGTCAAAGGCTTTTTTGAAAAGAATATTAACGGAACTCCCGTTGTCCACCAGAACCTTATGAACAGTGGCTGGCCCAATGGGTATTGTAATTACAAGTGGATCTTCAGTTGGAGCATGGACTCCGATGCTTTCTCGTTCTCGGAAAACAACATCATCGGTCATCATCTTCTGCTGCTTCACCGGGATACTGTCCTCGGGGTTGCTACATTCCCCTACCTCGAGGTGTTGTTTGGCCGCATTGACGTATTGATCTAATGCTTTAGAACTGTGCCCAGCAAGATAGAGTCCTCCGATCACGGTATTGATAACAATATTCTTTCCTTTTTGCTGAGCAGTCGGCCTAGCAGCAAGTTGATTTTGATTCTGATTCGGGGCCTGCACTGCTTGCCCCCTGTCCCTGGGCGTTACTCTGTATTCATCTAGCTTCCCTTCTCGAAGTAGCCTTTCGACTACATCCCTCAGGTGACGACATTCATTCGTCGAATGGCCGTGGATTTGATGAAAGAGACAAAACTTCCCGGTCTCACGCTCTTTCTCTGTCGACTCTCTAGGAGGTGGCCTCTTATTCTGGAGGACTTCGTACGCATCCATGAAGATATTTTCCAGAGTATCACTTATGGGTGTATAACTTTCAAAGGCCCTGGGACGAGTCCTTCTCTGGGAGTCGTTCCCTCGGCCCCTCTTCCGGTTGTTGCCGTTACCATTGTTATTGTTGTTACCTGGTTGGCGACCACCCTGATTCTGATTTCCGACGTTAACTTCAACTTTCCCCGAGCTGTCTCCAGTCTGTTTGATGGCGACATTGCTCTGAATTTCCTCCTTATCAGTTGTTTTAACCTTTCGGTTTGCGTATACCTCTTCCCGGCGTAGATGTACGTTGGCTTTCTCATAGAATAACTCTCTAGTGTGGGGTGGTTTGCCTGCCAAGTACCTCCCGAATTCAGTGTCCTTATCCACTCCGTCAATCAGTGCTGCGACAATGGTCGGTTCATGAGGATCTTTAACCTCAGTGGCAGCCAAATTGAAGCGATCCAGGTACATCTTTAGACTCTCGCCTGGTCGCTGTTTGACAAGGAATAAATCGATCACGCTTTTTGTCTTCTGTGCGTAGATACGGAATTGTTCTACGAACCTCTCGCTCAGCTCCCTGAAGCTAGAAATCGATCTCGCCGGCAGGCAAGTAAACCATAGCAAAGCCACGTCCTCCAGGAATATAGGAAACGCTTTACACTTAACCGCGTCAGAAGCGGCGGCAGCGGTCATCGACCAAGAGTATCTCATTAGGTGCTGGACAGGATCAGATCTTCCCGCATATCGATTCATTTGTGGCATGTTGAAACGCCTTGGAAAAGTCGCATCCAAAATATCGTCAGTAAAAGGGGTATGACTGCGGTCGATCCCCCAATCTTCGTTCCGCTGTCCACGGCTGTCGGCCAGAATCTGGTGGACCATGGCTGCAACATTTGCACTGGTCAAAGGAGGTTCAGGGTCAGTGTCTCTGGCCCGACGAGGTTCTCTGATCTCTCTTCGGGAAGCAACCACAAAATCCGGGGCTCGGGCAGGGCTTCGTTGCCCCCTGTTATCATGAGTATGCATGCGGCGACGGGGCTGAGGTGGTCTGTTATGCACAGGACTGTTCACATTTCGAGTCCTGAGGGTTGTTGCTTGATCATTAACATTACGGTTCGAGGGCCCCTCTCCTAGCGCTTCTTCTTCTTGTGAGGGCAGGGTTCCGAACCGAAGTTGCTCTATGTTTTCGGCTCTCTCATATGGTCGCCGCGGAGGTCTCGGCGATTCTTCAGACGAAGAGGAATATACTGGGGTGAGTGAACGAACCGGCGACGTTCTTTGCCTTGCTAGTTCATCAAGTCTTCTATCCATAGCCGTCAGATTTTGCCGCAGGATGGAACTCTCCTGCCTTTGGGCAGCCAACTCATCAAACAACCTATCCCACATTTCGGCGAAGCGAGAGAGATCCCCCTCAGTGACAGGAGCAGCGGGATCATATTGATCATCATCAGTCTCTCTTATGTGCAAAGAGCTCGAACCGGGTCGAGCAGAGGTTCCAGGACGGTAAGAGCGGGTCATAGGTTCTTTTCCAGGCCGAGTTGTAGTCTGACCATCAGTTCGGATAGCTGCGGTTCGTGGAGGGCGATTCGCTACGCCCCCCTGAGATCGACTCGTGGTCGTGGTACGCAGAGGTTGCGAGGCGTTACCTCGAGATCGAGTAACAACCCCTTCAGCGGCCTGGATCGTCTCGTTCTCGTCGACTCGGAACGCGGTGTCTTCATCGGATCGGTTCGCCCCCTGCGCTCCGCGATCCATAGTTTCTTCGTTACCCAGTTCATGCACACTCTCCTCAATTGTTTCGTTGGTCTGCGAAGCTTTAGATCTTTTTCCAGCCATGATACCGGAATCGCTGGAATCTTCAAAGTAGCGAATGGTAAAACTTTAGGACTGAGTTTCTCAGTGAAAGCACCAAAAATGTTTGATCGAAATTTGGACATAACACCCAAATTGTTATGAACAACAGAGAATTTCAAATGAAGAACAAAGAAAAAGAAAATAACACTCAGAATTTATAGTGGTTCGGCGTTAACGAGCCTACGTCCACTTTATATCTTATTGATTATGCTTTAAAAGCTAATACAACAATGATTTCTCTCAATATTTCAGTAGTTTGACAACAATGGCAGATTCAGTACTCAATTTTGCCAAAAGGATCCCGAAAAATGCCAAGCTCTGGGCTATTTATAGTTGATTTTGTCAGGCGGATCGTGGACACGTGGCACGAATCCCGAGAGCATCGGATCGCATCGCCACCATTGAAGAAATAGTCAAACTAGCCGTTGTGGACAGGTGTCGTGATCCGCTTGAAAATCGGATCGTGCAGATGGGGAGAATTGGTCCAGATGACGGTTAGGAACACGTGTCGCCAGATCCGTGCGATTCAGATCGCTGAAGACCAGCTCGTGATTGAATGGGTCGGAGGGTTCGGTGCGCACCAAGGGATCGGATCGGTTCGCTCTGGGCAACGATACAAGTTTGGATCGGATCGCCTGGATGCATCGTTCGCTGATGAGATGGGGGCGAGACGATGGCACGCGATCCAATATTGGACGAGACGATGGCAAGCAATCCGACGGTGGGCGAGACGATGGAGTGCGATCCATTCCATCATATCCTTGGGGAACGTGGTTTCCTGTTTTCCTCTTATGAATGATCCTGGGTGGCTTGGTCAAAAAGCGAGCCAACATCACCCAAACTATATATATAGGCCAACGTGAAACCTAATTTGAGTCAAAAATTGTGCTGCATGGTCAACAGAAACGCAGCCGCCACCATACAAAAATGGACGAATAGAATAACGTGATCTTCTTCCCAAATAATCACATGATCCTTTAATCAATTCGAATGATGACCAAATACAAAATCGTTCATCTTGGAGAGTCCTTCTTGATGACCGGTTATGATCTGTTTTAAGATGTTGTGTCGACCAGAAAGGGGGCTTGAAACCGAGGCAGTTTGATGGCTTTTGGGGAAGGGTGGAGGTATGGCACCGCTAGCTGTTTCAGGCAGTGGATGACTGGACTAAGGTGCAGCTTTTGGCAAGACCTGATCGAGTTCCTATAGTCAAGGGAACGTGGGGTGGTGACTTTTCTCTGGCGTGCGTGGCTTAGTGGTTTGAAGGCAACAGTCAAAAACATGAGAAGTAATAATGCAGAATGTTTCACGTTGTGCAGTAGCAAACCGTAGCCTGTATCCTGGAAAAACTAAAGTAATAAATCCTTATTGTTGTTAGTTAATGATTGGTCAGCTTACATTAATCATATAATTTAAATATAATACAGGATTAGTGCATGATGGGTGAGTTTAGATTGAACAATGGAACTTTGAAGACATCGTACGTTGGAGTTCTAGAAAAGGGAGAAGGATATCGGCTTGCCAACGTAATTAACGAATTTAGTAATTAATTTGTTCAATTATAATTTAATTAAATGATCAATTAATTAATTCATGATTTGGAACACAAGTGTTTATGCGCAGGATCAGTGAAGCTAGATAATGCGGGAATGAGGAAGAGATATCGGGCCTGTGTTCTTTGATTTGAACAACAAAAAAATTAGTTAAATTTAATTCCATAATTAAGGAATTAATTATGTAATAATATCCATCGTGAACAGGAATGATATGGGGAAGGCAGTAAACTGGAACAATGTTAAATGAAGCACATTAACTAGAAACGGGATGGAGGAAAATTTAGTCCATCTGTAACCTAAAAAAAGTAATTAATTTAAATTTGGGGTTTAATTATTTTAATATAATATAAAACATATGCTTATAATTATATATCTCGTGCATATGTTGATAGAATTGAACGAGACGAGCTGCGTTGGGAGCGTATCGGAGAACAAAATATTCTGGAACAGAACTAAAAATAATTGGAATCAACCGTAATTTTTAATTAAATTAAATGACTGTTTATTTTAATTAAAACTAGCCGTTAACAACGAATCAGATCAAGGTGAGTTAAACTCGCACAGTTCTTCCCACTTATATTTTATATAAGTTGGGTTTTGTAATTGTGTGTTATGATTGCTAAGGGTCGATTGTCTGTTAATTATATATTCATTTATTGATTGAACCAATGAAATTAAATGTTGTTTAGTTTCAGTGAAAACCAAATCGTTATTCTAACGATTGGACCTAATTGAGGTAGCTTACCTTGTCGGTCATGTTTATAAAATAAATGTGTGTAACTGTTTGAATTGTTTTGTTATTCGGTTGATGTTAAATAATAGTTATTTACTATTATAGAAATTATCAGTTAGATGGAATTGAATGATCTTATTTGAGATAACAAATTTGGATACAGGGAAGAATGGATTGGAGAGATCCAACGGGATCCCTCAAATATATTTAATGTTATTTATCTTCATAGTATTATTAAATGAACTATTCTGATCTAATGATTGATTCGGTTGTTAAATTCAACATTTGTTTTGTTTAAACCAATAGGTAATATTGGTTGAGTAACTGACAGTAAATGGCCTAAAAATGAATCGTTTTGTCTATAGCGATTTACCATCAGCTGAATCGATAAAAATGAAGTTATAAATATATATTATAACTAGAAATAGATTTTGGGATTTATTTTTTAGAATAAAAGTTATTAAAAGAAAATAAATATTTATTACTTATTATATAAATTTATAAGCAAGTATTAAATGATTTTATAAAGCAAATTCTGATACTAATTAGATTTATAGGCAAGAGAGTAGAAAATTTACATAAGGGTTAAGAGTTGGATAATTGTTTTTATGAAAAAAAATAAATGGAATTATTTAAATTAATTATAGTATTAATTAATTTAAAGGAAGGACCAATTGAGTTTGGTTATCGAGATAACTGTTTTTTGAGTTGGCTAAGTTAACCATTTTAATATGGGGTTGGTTATTAAATTAGTTTGTTTTAAATTAATCTAATGAAGTAGTATAACGAATATTTGTTTAATTTTTAATAAGATTTTAAAAGGGAATTTACTATTTATTTTAGTTAATAAAGAATTAACTACTTCTACAGCAGGTAATGATTGAAGTAAATTATTATTTTTAATTAATAATAATTTAGGATTAAAAAGTAATCGAAGTTGAAGTGAAATCTAATTAGATTGTGAAAGGAGTTTATGAACGAGTTTTATATTAGAACCCGAACTTTTATAACAAAATCATTAAAAGGATTTTAAGCAAATACATAGCTTAATTTAAATGTTTACTTGATATTTGAATTAAGTAAAAAGGAAATTGAGATAAAAAGGCGTTTATATTAAACTAGAGTTATATAAACGAGGTTTATAAAAAGAGATGAGGTGTTAAAGCGTTAATTTTAAATTAACGTTATTTAATAATGGAATTAAGTGTAATGAATGGAATCGAAATAAGATAATCCAAGCGGGAAAGGATTGAATGGTTTGATAAAAGCATACTTGATAAAAGAAGTGAGTAATAGGAGTTTGTAACTAAAACCGAGTTATAAGATGAATTGTTTAAAGAAGTAAATGTTAAAAGGTGACGTTTTAGTAAGTAATTTCTTAATCAATGAATTAAGAAATAATGGTTATATTCGAGAAGGGGATTTTCAAAAGTAAGAAGGTTTTATAAAACCATATTTTAAATAAAATGGTTAAATGGGATTTAGGTTGATATTGGAATAAATATTTGTTTATGTATTACAACTCATATCTATCTTAAGATAAGAACATTGTTGATTAAGGTCTGAGAGGCAATTAAAATACCCCAACTTGAACGACTTCACGATTATTTGAGGACGATATTAGTTGTAATGGTAAAGAGGTATTGCATTATTTATTTTTCCATATGAGAAATAATAACGTAGTGATAATTAAAAAGATTTGAAATATGTATAATGAGATTTATAAAGTAACGGAAATGGAAAGATTGGAGAATATATATATAATATTTCCAAAGTAAAGGAAATAAAAGAAGATTGTGTTAAATTATAATGGAAATTTCAAGGTAAAAGGAAATTGAAAAGTTAAGTTTTGGAGTGGACTAATTCTAAAGAACAAGGGTTGGTTATTATTTCAAATAATAAACTAAGAAGATTTCATAACGTTGTTTTAGCCATGATGAGATGGATTTATTTCCCAAATATTGGATAATGAGTAATGAGATGACAAATGTTTTGAAATGATAGTAGAATTAACTATGATCATAGGATATTTGCCTAAGTATTAAAATAAAATAGTTTCGAGAATGATATCATGTTAAACAAGAATTGAAAAGATACATTTGTTATATTTAAAGATTTAAGAGTTTTAAATTAACCTTCATTAATTATTTTTAAATTAAAGAGGCCAAGTAATGCCAAATACTGAATTAGTGAACTCGTTTTATTTTCATGATTGTTTATTTGATAGTTAAATAACCGACTATCAAATTTGACTAATACGATTGTTGGTACGGAAAGACCAGGATCGAATTCATATTCGAAAACCATTTCGAACCACTAAATACGTGAAAGATACTGATTGAAGACGGAGCAGTGAAGACCATGGATCTTCATAAGAGGAAGGGCTACTTGTCGAATTCTCTAGAGTCGCGCCCGGAGATATTCTAATGGTGATCCTGTCGTGGTTGAAATCGACGGAGTGCAAAAACTACTCGCTACTAATCCATAGGGTGATACCTAGGATGTGGTAAGAGGGTTCTTCGGTTCATCCTATTCCTGGATGGCTTGTGTGAGAGGATGTTTGATAGAGTATTTCCAAAAAAGTCGCGAACGTTGATTCCTTCTAATGTACCATAGATGACGGCGGAGTAGGGTACATTCTCTTAGCTTAACAACTAGAGTATTTTTGTGGACGTCAATTAACGATATCTAGTGGATCTGGTGATGCGACATTCAAAGTGGATGGTGGCCAAATGTTCTCAAAGACGATTTAAGCCTCTAGCCTCATCGACTGGGAAATGGCGCAAAATCGGGTAGGTCGTATGGCTATGTGAGTCACACCCATCAAACGGGTATATCATTACCTGATCTAGAGAAATAAAATGCCTTCGGTTGTCCCTTTTTATTTTTGTATGTATGCTACCGGTTCGGTTAGCTAGCCCCTAACCATGGTAATGATATATTCGGTACTCTCAAGAGAAGTGAGGGGTTGGTCATGTTTAGCCTGGGTTGCAACATGTTCTTGTTGAACCCTAATGTATTCATCTCCGAAGGTACATTGTTGGGAAGGTGGTCCCACACCTTTCCAGGAAATCCATTCTCCAATAAGAGCCCACGGTTTTGATTGTATACTATATGTGGAGCATGAGATGCAAGCGTTCCACTAGAATGCTATTTATTTGTATTTGGACACTATTATAATATCAGAAAAGATATTGATTTCAAGAATGTTTTGGGTTATCGAAAGGTAAAACCCATCCGTATTTATGTGTGAATTTGGTCTTATGATTATCATTTTCTTTCGAATAGTTTTTGACTTAAAAATCAAGTTGTGTGATACCTTTAAACTTAATGTGTTTTTCTCACTCTGGTTCACCGGACTGAACTGACGTTTGTAATGCTCAGGTTAGACCAGGTTGTATAGGTTTAGGTTATCAGAGGTAGTGAAGAGACAAGCTGGAAAAGTCCAGACGGATGATATTATATATAGTTGTGTTTCCATTGTGTGTTGTATAAGAGGACAGGTTATTATAATTGTCAAGATGTGTTGATGTACTCTGATGATTGTAAGTATTTTTAAAAGCTCTCAATAATGATTTATTTCTATATTATATTTGTTCGGCTGAGATGTAAGACTCTGTGTTGGTTTTTCTTCTTCTCCTATTCTAACTTTCTTTCTTTTCTCACCCTCTACCCTCTTTCTAATAACTATTTGTGTTTCTGATACTTGAGTTTTGGCAAGTAATACAAGATTTATGTATTATTGTCAGAATTCGAACGTCGAATTCTTGCAGTTTGTTATAGCTTGTATCTTCTTTTCTGCAATTTTGAAGTTCCCTTCTGTATTGCTTGATTCTTGCTGCTGATTGCGAGCCGAAAATTTGTTCAACAGTAGTCCATATTTCATACGATGAGTTGCACCCAATAATTTGAGATAGAAGATTAGGACTTATAGATGATACAAGTCATGATGATAATAAGCTATCTTGTCTTTGGAAACTTGATATTTTCAGGATTCGGTACAGTATTTCTTTCTTCATCAGTGATCATTATTAACGGAGTAGTGAATGTCCCTTTAATGTAATCTTGCAGTCCATAAACTTTGAGAGCAATATCAACTTGATATTTCCATAAAATATAGGTATATTCATCTAATGAAGTGGTAATAACTTGACTTTTGGGTTTGATCAGGTTCATGAGGTTTGGAGAGGAATTATTGGCATTGCTGCCAGATACAATGTAACGGCCTGCAAATCAATACTATTTGATCTGACTAATACAACCCACGTCCAACTCAAATAATACAGAAATACGAGTCATTAGGCTTAAAGAAATAAAACAAATAGGAGAAGAACAGAAATAACAATACAAAATCTCACAGTGGAACAAATAAAGTATAATATATAACATAATCTTTGAAATACAAATTGGAACTCGTATATACATACCATATCAGAGTACAAAACATATGTACATATCACAGTGGAAATTAACTCTAAAAAACAAACGGTGAAGCCTCCTGCTTCAAGATCCCCCAAGTGTACCTGTAAAATCCTGAAACACTTGACTGCCCGTACAAATTTGGGAACCCAAGAGTTTAGGGAAAAACAACAAAAAAAACTCAAGTCATGGGATTGGTGTGAATAAACTCCAACCATACTGTTTAACTTTGAAAATCATTCGAAAGAAAAAGGGATAATAGTAAGACCAGCCCACACATAAACATGGACGGTTTTTACCTTACTATAACCCAAAACATTTTTCATATCAAAATCCAGTGATATTATAATGGTGTCTAATCAAATAAATAATCAAATAGCAGAACGCTTGCATCTCACGCTCTACATATATAGTATAAAATCAAAACCCGCAGGGCGCTTATTGGAGATTGGATTCCAACTATGACAAGGTATGGGACCTCCTTCCGATCAATATACTCTAGAGGGGATACACTAGGGTTCAGCAAGAACATCTTGCAACCCGGCCACACATGACCGACCACTCATTTAGCTTGAGTGTATCAAATATATTGTCACCCATTACGGTTTTAAGGGCCCACCGTACATCCGCGGAGATACAGAAAATGAAAGAAGAATAATTATGAATTTTCTCTAGATCGGTGACAATATACCCTGCTTGGGAATGACCTACCTAGCCTTGCTGCCTGCCCGATTTTTGTCATTTCCCGGTTGTTGAGGCTTGAGGTCACGTTTAACTTTTTAAAACATCTGACCACCATTCACTTTGAATGCCACATAGTCAAATCCGTTAATCACTAATTTTATTTATACAAATACACTCCGGGTGTTAGAATAAAGAGAAGTTGCCTTCTCCCCACCAACTTGGTATATTCGTAAAAACCAATGGCGTGATCATTGGAAATACTCTGTCAAACATTCGTCCATACAAGTTGTCCTGGGTCTGGACAAACAGAACAACCCTTGCATTTCACTCTGTCTCTAATTTCTTCAGCATAATCTATTTCGCAACACCTATGCCTATACAGAGTGGTTTTCGGATGGTCTCTCCTTATTGACAACGATGACAAAAAGAAAATCTTTGATAGTCGGTGATTTAACTATCAAAGGAAAACAAACATCCGTCAAACAATCACTGGCCCCTTTTTATTAATATTCATTTGTTCACTATTTTCCCATTTCCTTATAGAATTCTACATATATCGATATATTGATTTCTATAATCAAAATCTCTTAAAATTATTCTAACTCCTTAAATTTTCAGAAAATTTCGCCAGCACCTCTGTAACAACCCGGAAAATTAGAACCCATTTAAAATTTTTATTTTGGCAATTTTAATGATATTTGAACATTTAAAATGATTTATTTTAAATAATAACGACTAGAAATTTATTTAGAATAGACTTAGAACGTATATATTTATTTAAATCAAAGTTAGAATATAAATATTTATTTTAATTATAAAAGGAATTGGAAATGGCGCGGTAGTTTGAAAATTCGATTTCAAATTTCAAATGAATGTACAGGGTTCAAAATAAACCGGATTTTAGTCAAACGAGAAATATTTGAATCTGTTTGAAAATATCTTTCCAACAAATGTGAAAAATCTAGATTTCATAATGGGAATAAAAAGTTATGGGCAGTTGAAAATTCGGAATAGTCGCTATGGAATTTATATAATATAAAGCCCTTAAAAATAGCGATTTTGCAAACGACCTCCGTTTTCGATGAGACCACTTTTGTTGGATCCGGAATGTCAAATTATTGCTAGATTCCAATTTTCATAATTTTTGGAATCAATATGTAAGCGTGGTGAATTTAAACGTGTTTGGCCAATTTAGTTTGAATTTAATCGACTGGAAGTTGACTGTTTTTCAAACGGTCTCCAAATTTGATGAAATTAGTTTTGTTAGGACCGTATCATCAAAACATAGCCAGATTTATTTTTTGGAATTTTTGGAGTCAATTGTGGCCCCGACAAAATTAAAATGTACGTTAGAATTTAATATATATTGATTTATATTTTAGTTTAAAAAAAAACTGATTAAAACATTAGAATTGGCTTACGAAACATATTCCACTGTGTCCGGAATGGGGGTAATTAGATAGGGGCAGCGGTCATTGGGTTTGGTTTGGAGCTTGTGGCATTAAATGGGTAATCTTTGAATTTAAATAATTAATTAAATATATTATTAAATATATATATATATAAACTTGTCAAACCCTAATTCCATCGTCAAAATTCTGAGCTGCCATGTTCCTTTCAGTGGACAAAAACCTCCGAAACAAATTTGTTAAAATCTCCAAATCGATTCAGTAAATTTTGAAAATCCAAGAACAGAAATCAACGAGGGTCTTGTGATCTTTAATTACATATAGTTATGATCTGAAATAATATACTATCTTAGATGATTTCGAGCCTCCTACCGCTATTGTTTGTACGCCATTTCCGGCTCCAGGGAAGGATCGAGCTTAGCGTTGTCGATGGAGGGGGAGTGGTGTTGGTTGGTGCGCGATGTGGTGTTGGTTGATGGGTGGTCAGGAGCCCCTAGGCAGAGTGGAGGTCAATCAAAGGAAGTTGTCGATGGGTTCTAAGCGACAATGCACTCCAGTTTTTTTTTCTACGATGGAAAAAGGGTATTGGTTTTTAATTGGTAATTAGAGTGTAATTAATTTATTAAATAAAATTATTAAGTGATTAATTTTTTAAACTGCCGTAGATTTTTCATACGACATCGGATTGAAGAACCGTCACTTTCGTTGGGATCATGGAAGAGAACACTACATTGTAGACCTGACCGGAAGGAATTTGGAGCTAACTGGGATTTTTGATCAAATTAAACGTCCAGTTTAATTCGATTAAAATAATCGTTTATCAATGTGAGAATTTCTCACTAAATTTTTTCGTACAGTTATTTATTTTATTACTGCATATATGAACTGCTCCCTGTCGTACACAGACCATGGACGATTTATTTAATTGTATTGTGTTGTGATTGTGATGTGAATATATATATATATGCAATGAAAATTATATATATATATATGCGTTGTGAAAATAATATATATATGAAATGAAAATAACATATATATGCAATGAAAATAATATATATATGCATTGTGAAAATAATATATATATGAAATGAAAAATAATATGTATATGAAATGAATTATATATATATATGAAGTGGAATATAACATATATATGGAATGTGAATAATATATATATATATGAAATATAAAATATACATATGAAATGAATTATATATATAAGAAGTGAAAATTATATATATAAGAAGTGAAAATAATATACATATGAAACGAATTATATATATAAGAAGTGAAAATTATATATATATATATATATATATATATATATATGAAATGAAAAATGTATATATAATCTGTCTCAGCATCTTTTTCTCCTATATAATCTGTCCCAGCATCTTTTTCTCCTGTATAATCTGTCTCAACATCTTTTTCATTTTATTTTCGTAAATCTAATACAAGATTTCCCTGATCTTGTTGTTCATTTTCTTTTTTACATTAATCTTTTTACTTTTAATATGAAAAGTGAAAATTATATACATATGAAATGAAAATAATATATATATATATATGAAATGTGAAAATAATATGTACATATATATATATATATATGAAATGTGAAAATAATATGTACATATATGAAATGTGAGTAATATACATATGAAGTGTGAATAAAATAAATATTGATTGGTTAAAAAAAATTATTTTTAACATATATATGAGCTATATAAAATTGTCATGTATATGGAATATTCAATTTTAATATAAAATTGAAAATGAAGTTGAAATCGTTTTTGAAACAAAATTAAAACGATTTATAAAATACGTTTTAAATTGAAATCGATGAAATATATAATATATATTATATATAATGGCCTGAATAGAACGCGCCACGCAGCGACCGTTCGCGAATTTCGACCATTGACTTCGAATTGACACTACGGGAGATGCGACCGTCGGATTCTCCTAAGACCGGAATTGTTGGGTTCGTATTGAAAAGATCTTTCCAATGAATATAAGAGATTTAAAATCTAACGGTTGGATTTGGAATTACGTCCAAATTAGATTTGGAAAAGGTCGTTGTAAGTGCAGTTCGGTGGCCGTTATTGGAAACCGACTGTACGGGCCTTGATAAAATTATTAAAGTATCAATAATTTGTGTAAAATCATAATAAATGATTTGGAAAGAATTTGGATGAAAAATTCCGATTTTGTAAAGATAAAAATATAATTATCGAAATGAACTAGTTATTCACTAGAGATAATAGTCCTATATTTTTTAAATAAATAAACTGGATTTGAAATGGTTTTAAAAATAACCAGAATTTCCAATATATGAATTGGAATGGATTTGAATCGAAATTATCTTCAGAATATTTCGATATTGGATTCCGTGATTATACAGATATTGTGGAGGAATTTAGAAGACACACACACACACACACACACACACACACATATATATATATATATCGTTATTCCCAATACAATATTTGTTGATTTCAGAATTTGATATTGAATATAAGCCGATATAATTTCTATTCAGAGCCTTGTATTTAATATTGAATTGGATTTTGGGTTTGTCGTGAGCTGTGTTTAAATGACATTGGTTCTTTAACCCGAGTAAAAGCAGGATTAATTTCTAGAAAGTTAAACAATCAATAAGAAATGATTTTTGGAATTGAAACCAACTGGAGTTTGAATAAATCTTTAATTAGATTGTGAATGAATAAATGGTGATTGAATTTACCAAAACACATAATGTGATTAAACCAAATTTACTTGGTTGTTGATATTGATTGTGGTTGATTGATTGTTTGGATGGTGCTCGACCAGTTTATGAGCAGAATATGCTTTTACATATGCTTTTACTTCACGATTTGACGATAAGGTGTTTAGCGATGTGGTTTTCATTTCAAATTTAATGAATGATTCTGAAATGATATTTTTCCTTAAATGGAAAGAAATGTATTCCCGATTTTGGACAGGGAATGTTTTATAAAAATGTTTTATAAAATAGAAAGGATTTCGAGGGCTAAGCCCGATGATTTCGAAATTATTAGGAAGTGTATTATGGTTTTACATTATGGTTCATTGTGTATCCGATTAGTTGCTATTGATAACGTATCTGTTTGGTGGCGGAGAATTTATTCTCTTGCTTAATACCCTTCTTTGAGACGTAAGAGCTCAAAGGTTATGTGATTAATAGTGATTGATCATATGTGTGAATTGCTAATGTGAAGTACTATAGTTTGAAAGTACTTGTGATTATTATGTTGTGAAATGATTTTCCCTACTTCGGGATATAAAATGGTTTAGTTTGTGGCTAAAGATTTAGGCGACCCGAGAGCGACTAAAAGTATGGGCTGGATCCAGTGCCTTAGGGTGAGTGGTCAACAGTGCAGCCTGCTCCATGCGTGTGAGGTGCGCATATATATACATATATATATATATATATCGAGTTGGAGGGGCGCTTACTGCCTTCTCCGAGGGAAGATTCCCGATATTTGATTGTATACTAGTTTGTGTGCATTGTTATGTTTTGGAATTCATATTTCCAAATGATTTGCTTTGAGATCCCGAAGTGAAATCTACTTTGATATAATGTCTAGATATGTATTTCAAATGATTTGAAATAGAAATCGGGAAATAAAGTCCAAAGGAATAATTTCTTTAAATTGAATTGGATTTGGAAAATCTAAGAGTGGTGATTAATCTAAATGGGTAGATTGGGACATTGCATGTTGATTGATGCATAGTAGATCCATATCTCTATTACAGATTGTTGTTTGTACATTGGCATTCATGGGGGTAAACACGTTCTGCGTTAGTGGCGTGGTCCTATGATTTGCCTTATCATTTATGTAAGTTAATTTTAAATGTAGAGTTTCTCACACCAGTCCCATAACTGACCTGTAGTTTGCTTTTCCCTTGCAAACTTGGGTACCCCTATTTTCCACACGGGCAGTCAAGTAGTTTGTTTTGCAGATATATAAGCAGGATTCTGGATTGAAGCGAAAAGTTGTGTCCAGAGTATTGATAGTCTTCCACTGTGTTATTTTATTTGTTTCCACTACATTGTATTACATTTATTGTAAATTTATTTTCCGTTGTAATATTTATTCATACTCTGATATTCTGTACACTGATGTAACATTATTATAATGTTTATAAAAATCTTCTGTTATTTGTTCTGATGTGTTGTATGCCCAGAGTTAGCGTATCCGGATTTTGAACGGTCTTGGTAGATTTAGCGATCGATTGATTCTGAGCGAAATTTGTATTGTTACAACCTCCTTTGTATCGGTCAACAGTCCAAACCCCAACTCGCCTTTTTAGGTCCTTTCCATTCAAAAAGAAAATCAAAAAGTCAAGTGGCTTGCCGATTCAGCACATAAAACTTCATATGGAAATTTAAAACATGTACCTTTTTGTCGGGCACTTAAATAAAAATCTTCATACTCTTCATTCACTTTATCCATACATGTCTACTATACATGCACCTGCATTTTCATTTTATCTCAATCCATACGACTAGTTTGATTAAATTGCATTAAATTCCACTAATTTATTCTTTAAATAATTCAACTGCACCATTCACTTATAGTTTGAATCAATAGTGTTTAAACATATTGCAATTCACTTATGACAATTTGAATTCCATTTATAACCCATGCCTCATATTTGAATTCTAATTCTAATTTACAAGTCCAATTTGCTTAACCCACATCAAGTTCCATTCAGACCATATTATCTAACTTCTTGTATTATTAATATCATCCCGTTATTCAAAATCTAATATCATTACCAAAAATCACTTTATTCAACTTGCTTGAGTTCATATCTATTTATACTCAAATCTAGATTTTTCTAATTGAAATTCGGATTTTTATTCACTAAAAATCCTTTTAATTAATTAGTTAAATCGTTATGGTTTTAAAACGATTTAACAGCGAATTTTCTAAAATTTGATTTTGATATAACTCAAAATCTTTAAGCCGAAATCCATATTTTTCTCTTCCATTAGAAAATTATTATTCAATAGGTCCAAACATTTCTAATTTCACCAAATTCCGACTTATATTAAGTTTTGTATACTCAATTGAAGCTCGGAACGCCCAATTTCGAATTACCGCACTACAGCGAGTTCATTTTAATTAAATTAAATTATAAACGTTTAAAACTTGGTTTATAAATAAATTACAGCTCCATTTCCTAATATTTAACTATAATTTAAATCAGTTTTCCAAATCTAACTTCTTTTATGGAGAAATCAATTTATTCAACATCCTTTACCATTACAAACTAATGTTATCCCTCGGTAATAGTAAAATCATTCAAGTTGGGGTATTTTATTTACCTCTAAGACCTTGACCGTCAACATTCTTATCTTGAGAGGGATAAGAGTTTGTAATTCAAAAACACGATTACTTATCATAAAAATCCCTTTTCTATCCCACTTAAAAATATGATTTTTAAATGTTAGTTCTTATATTTGGAAAAATCTATTCCCAATTTATCCAATGAAAATTACTTCATTTCATTTACAAACATGGTTTATAAATCCCTTATTTTATATTAAACAAACTTCCATATTTAAACTTCATTTGAAACGAACTTCCAAATTATCCAACGACAATAAATATCGATTGTAAGTTAACTTCCTTGTTTTATAATTTAAAACAAGCTTTCCATTTCAAAATTCATTTAAAACCCAAATTCTACCTTGCGGAAAGTAAATTCCTCTTTTTATTTTACATTCGACGATATTTATAATTTTAACTTATATATGTATAAACATAGAATATATTTCATATTTAATTTAGATTATAGTTCCTAATTAATACAATTTCAATATTCCTTCTGAAAAAGTTTATTGTATTAATTTTTATTCGACATAGTCGAATTCGAAATCATAAACCCTTATGGATGTATTTAAATTCAGTTTACATTCCGAATATTGGAATAAATTTCATCATTTCTTTTTAAAATGATTCCAAATTATAAATTTCTTTTTAAATTCATACTTGAATTTAAATTTATAAATTATCCAATGAAAATTCTCCTTCTTTATTTATAAACATTGTTTATAAATTTCACTTCTGGGTTTAAATATTGAAACCAGATTCTATTTCAAATTTCATTTGAAATCCAATTTCCACTTTGGAAAATAAATTCTACTTTTTAAATTCATACTTGAATTTAAAATTCAATATTATCAAATGATAATATTTCTTTCCATTTATAAGCATTGTTTATAAATTCAACTACCCGTTTTTATTATTAAAAACAAGTTAATATTTCTCAATTCATTCGAAATTCCATTTCTATTTCGAAAATTAATTTTTCCCTTTTTAAATCTTAAAATCCCTTTGTATAATATTTTTAAATATCAATAAATAGGGTCAGTGATATTTAAACACCCAAACACACAAGCATCAATTCAATTCATCACACCACACATATATGATATGTAAGCAAAAATAAATCAATTTGAGGAATCCAGTTGGATCCCTTCAACCTGTTTTCCCTGCATCCACAGATGTTAGTCAACAGTAATAATACCAGTCCTGCTTCAAGGCAGGATATCTCGGTATGAAGGTCATCCACTATATATATTGTGGGGCGCATACGGAAATCATCCGTTAATGGTACTGTTGGCATCCGCTAATGGTACTGCGGGAAATCCAATATATATATATATATATATATACATATATATATATATAATAACCACAATCACCAAGCCTACATAACTAATATATATTATATATAATTACCATAATGGTTCAATAATCCATGCATGCATTCAAACAGCCAACAAATTATTTTTAACGATAAAGATAAATTTTTAAGTGAGATTTACTCACCGTGATTTTCCTTTAATGAATATCCAATTAATTTCCATATTGCTGCGATTACGAATCGTCTTCAACCGACTCTATTTGCTCCTACGATAGATCAATTTTATTATCGATTAAATGATTATTTATTTAAATAATTAAATAAATTATTCCAACTATTTTCAAATTTTATAAAGATGTATATCCTACTACACGTGTTTGTAACCGACAATTGTTGGTCTAAAATTAAATTCCTATGCAAAGTCGAATGTCACTTGAAACCATTTAAAAGCAATTAAGCATTATTTGTATGCAGACTGTGTATACTAAAAATGTGTCATTTATTATTATCTGAAACTGATTTATCTGCTATGTGTATTAAAAATCCAAAGTATGATTGAATATGTTTGTATGCTAGAATTATAAAACATCAACTAGTAACAAATATTAAAAACAACCGTTATTAATAAATTAATTAAGTAAATCCTAATTCGCTATGTATATTTTTAAATTGCAAAGATTTTATTTTTATCTTTACACAAATTAAATTAAACTAATTCACTAACTATTTAATGAACAAATAAATTATTTTAATCAACCATAACCCTTCTTCCTACTACTGCAAACAACTCCAAAAACTGTTTCATCCCACTCTGACATTTTATCCAATAACTTGCAGGCAACTCCATTCCTTTATATTACTCATGGCCATTGTTATGCCACCCATTCCATTTACATGAATAAGCCCTATTTATGTACTAGCACACATCGAACCTCTCTCTATTGAACACAGACCAAATGAATCCCTCTACCATTTCAATGTACTGAAATTTGTAACATCTATTAAACTTTACTGCGAATGCCACTCGAACCCAATACACCGCGGTCCTCACAGATTCAAACTGCAATATCATAAATAAAAATCGCGACTTCCCTATATACCATTGCCACCATGAGTAAACACACAAACTCCAGAACTTGCGGTTTCCAACTCCAATGTCGGCCTCAAGTTGAAACTCTGAAAACGCACCCAATACAAGTTCGACCTCCTCTGAAACTTTCCAGTCTTCACCACATCGCGCACCCTTCTGTCAGTAACCAACCGCCATCGTCGATCGACCCCATGACTACCCAACAGACCTTCGCTAGCAACCCTCATATGGGTTCGAACGATCCCTAAATTACATCGCACTTAAAACAAGTGGTAGGCGAGCGAAGTCCGGCTCAATACGAGCTACACGAAATCGATTTTAGTCTTCACCCTGATCGCTTCAACCCTCATTGCACCCTTCAAATATCGGGTTGGAAACCCTTAATGCGAGCGCCTCTGGCTTATCGTCCAGCTTCGGCAGTTTTCGATTTATGTCCCTTTTTTATTTGATGGGAGGAATCGAATTTGGTTTATCGGTTTACTGGGAAAAAGAACGATGTAATGGCTTTTAAAGTGATATGCTAGTATGAGAATTGTGAAGTAGTGAAGTCAAGGGAATTGTTATATAGAAGCGAGTAGCAGACAATACATACTGATGTAAGGACCCGTAACTTCCCCGGTAAGGAAAGAGCGGATACTTTGAGAACAACGCACAGAAGAACGCAAACAGAAGAACATATCATTGTTAATTTCAACAGTTCATCAGGATACAAGAATATACAGAGTATAAACAAATAATATACATCAGAAAAATATCAGAGATTACCATACATTACATAGCAGCGGAAAAATAATATAAAACACAACTGAAGGAGATATACGGATACAAAGCTTTCCGGATATCGTTCCAGCTGTAAACCAGGATCCTGTGAATATAAATCAGCAAAACCAAAACTACTAGCTTCTCATGACAAAATAAGGGCACCCAGAGTTTAGGTTAAAATAATAAACCCCAGGTCAGTCATGTGACTGGTGTGAGAACTAAAACAGTTATTAATCTTTATTTTAAAGTTGGGTAAATCAAGGGACCACACCGTATAACACAGAACGGGTTTCCTCCCAAGAGTACCAGTGCATAAAACAACAGCACCATGCTAAATAAAGAAAAATGAAACTATTATAAGACCCAGGTCCCATCACACAATGCAACGCAAGCCGGAGGATAGGGTTTTTTCCTTATAAAAGCCAAAGAATGCTTGATACGCTAAATTTCATGTTTTTAATTCTTAATCAGACTCCAACCGTAAATTAGTAAGAGAACAATTACCTAAGTATTAACCCCGAAGGCCGAAACCAACATCAGACTAATACCCAGGAAACCACCTATCTTAGCTCGTTTCCAGTTAGTTTCTGATTTTATATACAATCATAAATATCAATCATAGACGGCATAAGCACCCCATCCCACTATGTCGCCATATATAGGATTATAACTAAAATCGAAAGGTCACGTATTGGAAGTTGGATTTCCATCTGTGAACCAAGGCAAAAGATAGTCCTTACCGACTTCGAGACAATCTAGCCCATGTCTCAGGGTCAGAGCGCATCGACCCTTGGAGCGACAGGGCCTTCCACCGATGTGGATTAAAATTCCTGAACACTACGTTTCCCCGCCCTTTGGGGCGTAAATGAGCCAATGAATGACTCCATCGGCTTCACATAGTCACCGATATATCCAAGGCGCCTCGCAAACCAACAACCACATAAGTCAAACTCGTCAGGGCGTGTAAAACCACTGACGCCACTTCTAGCTAGAAAGAAACGCATGCCCTCCCTGAGGTCCTCTCCTGTTTCTGGTTCACAACCGGTGTGTGAGGCTCGCGAATTCACGCTACACAAAGCTACGCCACAAAGGTCGTGCTTTGATCATCAACCACAGGACTTTGATTTTCAACAGAAGCCTTGATCAATTGCATCTTAGCATGCCACACAGACAATTCACGCTATGCAATCGATATCAATCACACAGAATGAAATCCGATGTCAGACACACAGTCCATCTACAAGTTCGTTCTGGATCTGAACGAAACCGGAGGCACCTAGTACCCCGCATATCCATCGATCTCCAAGTACGTCTGGACGATCACTAACTGATTCCCTCCTCTTGGGTGTACGGCCCAATCAAGATCATCAGTAATCACCCAAACGACGTGAAGACCTCCGGTTTTCAACCACCGTCTTCATCTTCGACTTATCGTCGAATTAGTTATTCAGAATGGGATAAACCCGGTCTTTCTGAATAACTCGCGTATATAATAAACAAGTGTTACACAAACACAATATACGCCTCATTCCAATTCATCAGGCACTAACCGCCAATTAGCAAGAGAATAACTCCCCAAATATTAACCCGGAAGGCCGAAACCAACATCAGATCAATACCCAGGAAACCATTCTGCTTAGCTAACCTACAGTTAGTTTCTAAATTTCACATTCTTAGGGAAAGGTTCCCATTAATTTTATCAAAGATAAATTCTTTTAAATTTATTCTTTAATCTTCCTTTGAATATCACTTCAAACGAGTCGGGATTAGCGAACCACACCGAAGTAATTATTTATTTTAATTTCCCAATCCCAACCTATTCATCCCATGAAGTAAAATTGGTAATACTTCATATCTAACACCATGGTGTTATCGGTAAATTCAATTACCATTTCACGTTCAAATCTAATTAAAGATTTAACTATCGCCTGGACCAAAACTGGTGATACTCCATTCTCGATCTTTTCAATCTAATTAAAGATTCATTAAAACTCCACTTAGTTTCAATCTTTGACTGGGTTAAAGAATCAGTGTCATTTAAAACACGGTTCACGATAAACCCAAAATCACATTCCATTAATTATCGGGTTAAGGAACAAGTGTTATTCAAAACACCGTTCACGATAAACCCAAAGATCAATTCAAATTTATTCCAATTAAATTCCATTTAATTGGTACACTTCATTAAATCTAAATAAAATGATTTAATATATTTCTCAACTGGGTTTAAGAACAGTGTTAATGAAGACGCCATTCACAACAAACCCAAATCACATTTGATATTAAATACAAGGCTCTGAATAGAAAATATATCGGCTTATATTCAATATCAAATTCTACGACCAACAAATATCGTATTGGAAATAACGATATACATACATCTTTCAAATTTCCATAACAACATCTGTATTATCACGAAATCCAACATCGAAATATTCCAAAGACAATTTCGATTCACATCCCTTCCAATTCAATTATTGGAAATTCTGGTTACTTTTAAAACCCTTTTCAAATTCAATTTATTTATTTAAAAATAAATAGAATTATAATTCTAGTTCAAAACTAGTTCATTTCGATAAAAATCTATTTTTATCTTTTCAAATATGGAGTTTTTCATCCCAATTCTTCCTAGATCATTTCTTATGATTTTGCACAAATTATTACTATTTTTAATAATTTTATCAAGGCCCGTACAGTTGATTTCCATCAACGGCCATCGAACTGCACTTACAGCGACCTTTTCCAAATTTGATTTGGAAATAATTCCAAATCCAACCATTAGATTTTTAATTTCTAATATTCGTTAGAAAGCACTTTTTGATACGAACCCAACGGTTCCGATTTTAGGAGAATCCGACGGTCGGATCTCCCGTAATATCCGTTCGAAGTCAATGGTCGAAATTCGCGAACTACCGCGGCGCGGCGCGTTTTATTCAGGCCATTATATTATATATATAATATATACTTCGTCGATTCCCTTTTAAAACGTATTTTATAAATCGTTTTGAATTCGTTTTCGAAACGATTTCAACTTCATTTCAAATTCAAATCAAAATTTAATTTTTCCTTATAAATTCATTTTAAATTCATTTCAAATTGATTTCAATTCAAATCGATTTTTAATTCAATTTCAGTTCGTTTTCAATTCAATTTCAATTCGAATTCAATTTTATTCAATTTCAATTCGTTTTCAATTCAATTTCAATTTGAATTCAATTCTATTCAATTCAAATTCATTTCTATTCAATTCGAATTCAGTTCTATTCAATTTCAATTCATTTTCAATTCAATTTCAATTTGAATTCAATTTTATTCAATTCAAATTCATTTCTATTCAATTTCAATTCATTTTCAATTCTATTTCAATTCGAATTTCATTTCAAAATATTCGATTTTGAAATCACTTTTCAGTATTCATTATAAAAACGAATATAACCGATATAAATATCGTTCACGTCAAAATGGCGTCAATCTAATCAACACGGCTTCATATATTTCTATTTTCAAATATTCTATTTCAAATATTTCTTTTTCAAATATTTCTATTCAAATATTTTATTCAAATAGTTCTCTTCAAATTTTCTATTTCAAAACTGGAATGAGGCCCAATCAATTACCATAGATTTTATTCCTATGGATTTCCATACAACGCATGTATATATCAACAACGGCAAATAATCAACCATCATCCAAAGTGCATTCTACACTGTATAAGCATCAAATATAAATATTCAATGCTTATATAAGTCTGTCAATCAATCGATCGACATACAACTAATTATTGGGATTAGTGCATGACATATATTATCCTAATGCCCGTGTGCGGTTTCAAACTATCAAACACAGATTTTATTTGTGCAGTTGGGCAATGTGTAAAATTTATCGTCCCAGTCAATATCAGTCAAATGTGTGTATATAAACAAATCGTTCGATTTGTTTATATTTATTTCATTTTAAATACACGTTAAAAATTCTATTTTTAACTATAAAATATTTTCCATTATAAAATATTTTATTTCATTTCACATCACATCACACAATCAACTACACATCAAAATCAAACAAACAAGCATACAAGCCGTCCATGGTCTGTGGACGACGGGTGTCGGGTGCTACTAAACACCGTCTGCATCCTAGTATATATTTCAAACTAGAAATAAAAATAAAAATGAGGAGTTCTCACATTGGGGTTCCACTCCGCCATTTCATTTCTGAATAGTTCAAATTTGTCCGAAATTCCAATGCGACCTTTTTCCCGCTGTCCACACGAAAAATCACATTTTTAATATGATGTTTATTTTAAAAATCGCATTTTTATAATAGCACTTCGTATATATAAAAATCGAATTTTTATCGTTACTTCATATATATAAACAAAAATCTAATATTTTCACTTTTAAAAATACGATCTTTTTGCCTTTTAAAAATACGATCTTTTTGCTTTTAAAAATATAAACTTTACTTTATTTAAAATCATAACTTTTATTAAATAAAAAATCAAACCTTTTTATACATAAAAATCTCAACTTCACTACGATGTTCACGCTATAAAAATCAAAACTTTATCGTAGAAAGATCAAATTCTTTTCCTATTACAGATCAAAACTTTATTCCTAAGCTAAATATATAAAAATACATTTTTATAACTAATTTATTTATATAAATAAAACTGAAAATCATAAACTGCAAATCCTAGATTCACTAAACTGAAATCAAACTAAAAACTGATTTAATTAAATAAGATTACCTTTTCTTTGAGGGGGGAGGGTTTACTGTCGAGATGGCGTCGGCGGCGGGTCCGTTCATGTGGGAAATGGAGCGTCGGAGCCAGCCGAGGTCGGATGCATCACGGCAGGTGGTGGCGGGTTCCTGTACGGCGATGCTAGGTTTGATCGGAGGAGGGTTTCAGGTTCGTACGGGGAGAGAGGAGAGAAGGGTAGAGGAGCGACGAAGGGGGGGGGGTCTCGCCTGAGGTAGAGCGGCGGCGGAAGGGGGGGGTAGCGACGGTGGGAGGCGGGTCTCGAGGGAGGTGACGGGTTTTTTTTCAATTTGGGCTGAACGGTTTTAAATGGGGGGGTTAGGGCTTGGAAGATTGTATAATATAATATATATTTAATTATATTTTAATTTCCAAAAGTAATTTTTTTATCTTCAACTCGAAATCAAACCCACTGACTGTCGTCCCCAAGGTATTACCCCCGTTCCGAACACAATGGGATATGTATCGTAAGCTGATTCGATCGTTTCGATCAGTTTTCGTCAAAATCAACATATAACTCTATATATTGAATTTGAACGCGCATTTCAATTTACTGGGGCCACATACTAACTCGAAAAATTACAGAAAAATATTTTCTAGCTTCGTATTGACGATACGGTCCTAACAAAACTAGTTTCGTCGAATTCGGAGTTCGTTTGAAAATGGCCATTTTCCAGTCGATTAAAATCAACTAAAACTGGTAAAACGCGTTTTCTTCGCCACGCTCATATATTGATTCAAAAAATTATGAATTTTGGAATCTAGCAATAATTTGACATCCCGGATCCAACAAAAGTAGTTTCGTCGAAATCCGAGGTCATTTCCAAAATTTCCATTTTTAAGGGTCAGAATTCCATAGCGACTATTCTGAATTTTCAACTGGACGTATCTTTTGCTTCCCGCTATGAAATTTTAATTTTTCGTATTCGTTTGAAAAATATTCTCAATTAGATCCTTTTATTTTTGGTTTCACTAACATCCGGTTTATTTTGAATCTTGTACATTCATTTGAACTTTGAAATCGAATTATCGAACTACCACGCCGTTTTCAATTCCATTTACAATTTAAAATAAATATTAATATTCTAACGGCGATTCGAATAAATATATACGTTCGAATTCTATTCAAAATAAATTTCTCGTCGTTATTATTTAAAATAATTCATTTTAAATAATCAAAATTCGCTAAAATCGCCAAAATAAAATTTTAAATTGGCTCGGATTTCCGGGTTATTACAATCTCCCACACTTAAAACTTTTCATCCCCGAAAAGGAACGAAGCCGAAAGTTGTTTTACAAATCAACTCAACTTCCAGTATTTTCACTACGGCTTAAGTTCTTCAACTTTTCAGTTTCTAAGAACTTTTCAAATTTTAAAAAAAATTGGCTAACACCCTAAATTTTCGAAAATTTTCGCCATAACCTCGCCTGCACCGGGGACTTCGGGATATTTCATATAGCCTCCCATGGCCTTCTTTTATCCAAAAGAAAAAGAAAAAGCCAAGCGGCTAGCCAATCGGCTCATAAAATCATCTTCACCCAAACAAAACAGTAAATTATGGTAAACATGTACCTATTTGTCGGGCAAACAATTTTATTCTTCTGCTCTAGCCTCCTTGCTATGACCTATTCAGTGTAAGTACATGTATATGCATGCAAATGCGACAAATGTTTAATACAATCCACTATTTGGTTCAATTTGGCTAAAGGTTCAACATTTTAATTAATCAAACTATAATCAAACAACACAATCAGCAATCAATTAGTTGATTAGCTTTTCAAATTCATAATTTTGATATATATATAGAAATCCATGTTTTTGATGCCAAATCACAACAATAAGCCCTATCTAATTTTGGTTCTCACACCAGTCTATAGGAAATATATAGACATCACACCTTCGAAACTCGAACATGAATACTGATGACGACTAGTCAATCATCAGAATCATCTCTAGGCGGCTAGAGCGTGATTCTATATCTATCCAGTATATTAAAACTCTAAATACACGCGGATCAGACGTATACGTAAAATCTGTATATACTGGATAGTCCAAATCAATATAAATAAATATTCAAAAACGAGTTATTAAATTAAATTTTCAAAACAAAAATTGTTTTCACTTTTATTTAAAAAAACATCACTCTTCACACTCGTTCTAGGATACTACTGATCCCATATTTAAGGAGTCATTCCCGTTGGATATTACTAATCTAATTTCTGATGAATTCTTTCGTATGGTTCTAACGTGTCTTGTTCTCTGAGCTTTGTAAACCAAAGCTCCGATACCAGCTGTAAGGACCAGTAACATCCCCGGTAAGGAAAGAACGGATACTTTGAGAACAACGCACAGAAGAACGCAAACAGAAGAACATATCATTGTTAATTACAACAATTCATCAGGATATAAGAATATACAGAGTATAAACAAATAATATACATCAGAAAAATATCAGAGATTACCATACATTACATAGCAGGGAAAAATAATATAAAACACAACTGAAGGAGATATACGGATACAAAGCTTTCCGGATATCGTTCCAACTGTAAACTAGGAACCTGTGAATATAAATCTGCAAAACCAAAACTACTAGCTGCCCATGACAAAATAAGGGCACCTAGAGTTTAGGTTAAAACAATAAACCCCAGGTCAGTCATGTGACTTGTGTGAGAACTAAAACAGTTATTAATCTTTATTTTAAAGTTGGGTAAATCAAGGGACCACACCGTATAACACGGAACGGGTTTCCTCCCAAGAGTACCAGTGCATAAAACAACAGCGCCATGCTAAATAAAGAAAAATGAAGCTATTATAAGACCCATATCCCATCACACAATGCAACGCAAGCCGAAGGATAGGGTTTTTTCCTTATAATAGCCAAAGAATGCTTAATACGCTAAATTTCATGTTTTTAATTCTTAATCAGACTCCAACCGTAAATTAGTAAGAGAATGATTTCCTAAGTATTAACCCCGAAGGCCGAAACCAACATCAGACTAATACCCAGGAAACCACCCATCTTAGCTCGTTTCCAGTTAGTTTCTGATTTTATATACAATCATAAATATCAATCATAGACTGCATAAGCGCCCCATCCCACTATGTCGCCATATATAGCATTACAACTAAAATCGAAACGTCACGTATTGGAAGTTGGATTTCCATCTGTGAACCAAGGCAAAAGATAGTCCTTACCGACTTCGAGACAATCTAGCCCATGTCTCAGGGTCAGACCGCATCGACCCTTGGAGCGACAGGGCCGGTCCACCGATGTGGATTAAAATTACTGAACACTACGTTTCCCCGCCCTTTGGGGCGTAAATGAGCCAACGAATGACTCCATCGGCTTCACATAGTCACCGATATATCTGAGGCGCCTCGCAAACCAACAACCACATAAGTCAAACTCGTCAGGGCATGTAAAACCACTGACGCCACTTCTAGCTAGAAAGAAACGCATGCCCTCCCTGAGGTCCTCTCCCGTTTCTAGTTCACAACCAGGGTGTGAGGCTCGCGAATTCACGCTACACAAAGCTACGCCACAAAGGCCGTGCTTTGATCATCAACCACAAGACTTTGCTTCTCAACAGAAGCCTTGATCATTTGCATCCTAGCATGCCACACAGGCAATTCACGCTATGAAGTTGATATCAATCACACAGAATGAAATCCGATGTCAGACACACAGTCCATCTACAAGTTCGTTCTGGGTCTGAACGAAACCGAAGGCACCTAGTACCCCGCATATCCATCGATCTCCAAGTACGCCTGGATGATCACTAACTGATTCCCTCCTCTTAGGTGTACGGGCCAATCAAGATCATCAGTAATCACCCAAACGACGTGAAGACCTCCGGTCTTCAACCACCGTCTTCATCATCGACTTATCGTCAAATCAGTTATTCAGAATGGGATAAACCCGATCTTTCTGAATAACTCGCGTATATAATAAACAAGTGTTACACAAATACAATATATGCCTCATTCCAATTCATCAGTCACTAACCGCCAATTAGCAAGAGAATAATTCCCCAAATATTAACCCCGAAGGCCGAAACCAACATCAGATCAATACCTAGGAAACCATTATGCTTAGCTAACCTACAATTAGTTTCTAAATTTCACATTCTTAGGGAAAGGTTCCCATTAATTTTATCAAAGATAAATTCTTTTAAATTTATTCTTTAATCTTCCTTTGAATATCACTTCAAACTAGTCGGGATTAGCGAACCACACCGAAGTAATCATTTATTTTAATTTCCCAATCCCAACCTATTCATCCCATGAAGTAAAACTGGTAATACTTCATATCTAACACCACGGTGTTATCGGTAAATTCAATTACCATTTCACGTTCAAATCTAATTAAAGATTTAACTATCGCTTGGAGCAAAACTGGTGATACTCCATTCTCGATCTTTTCAATCTAATTAAAGATTCATTAAAACTCCACTTAGTTTTAACCTTTGAGTGGGTTAAAGAATCAGTGTCATTTAAAACACGGTTCACGATAAACCCAAAATCACATTCCACTAATTATCGGGTTAAGGAACAAGTGTTATTCAAAACACCGTTCATGATAAACCCAAAAATCAATTCAAATTCAATTCCAATTAAATTCCATTTAATTAGTACACTTCATTAAATCTAAATAAAAAGATTTAATCTTTTTCTTAACTGGGTTTAAGAACAGTGTTAATGAAGACACCATTCACGACAAACCCAAATCACATTTGATATTAAATACAAGGCTCTGAATAGAAAATATATCGGCTTATATTCAATATCAAATTCTACGACCAACAAATATCGTATTGGAAATAAAGATATACATATATCTTTCAAATTTCCATAACAACATCTGTATAATCACGAAATCCAACATCGAAATATTCCAAAGACAATTTCGATTCACATCCCTTCCAATTCAATTATTGGAAATTCCGGTTACTTTTAAAACCCTTTTCAAATTAAATTTATTTATTTAAAAATAAATAGAATTATAATTCTAGTTCAAAACTAGTTCATTTCGATAAAAATCTATTTTTATCTTTTCAAATATGGAGTTTTTCATCCCAATTCTTCCCAGATCATTTCTTATGATTTTACACAAATTATTACTATTTTTAATAATTTTATCAAGGCCCGTACGGTCGATTTCCATCAATGGCCATCGAACTGCACTTACAGCGACCTTTTTCAAATTTGATTTGGACATAATTCCAAATCCAACCGTTAGATTTTAAATTTCTAATATTCGTTCGACAGCTCTTTTCGATATGAACCCAATAGTTCTAGTTTTAGGAGAATCCGACGGTCGGATCTCCCGTAATATCCGTTCGAAGTCAACGGTCGAAATTCGCGAACTACAACGGCGCGGCGCGTTCTACTCAGGCCATTATATTATATATATAATATATATAATATATACTTCGTCGATTCCCTTTTAAAACGTATTTTATAAATCATTTTGAATTCGTTTTCGAAACGATTTCAACTTCATTTCAAATTTAAATCAAAATTGAATTTTTCCTTATAAATTCGTTTTAAATTCATTTCAAATTGATTTCAATTCAAATCGATTTTTAATTCAATTTCAGTTCGTTTTCAATTCAATTTCAATTCGAATTCAATTCTATTCAATTTCAATTCGTTTTCAATTCAATTTCAATTCGAACTCTATTCTATTCAATTCAAATTCATTTCTATTCAATTTCAATTCGAATTCAATTCTATTCAATTTCAATTCGTTTTCAATTCAATTTCAATTCGAATTCAATTCTATTCAATTCAAATTCATTTCTATTCAATTTCAATTCATTTTCAATTCAATTTCAATTCGAATTTCATTTCAAAATATTCGATTTTGAAATCACTTTTCAATATTCATTATAAAAACGAATATAACCGATATAAATATCGTTCACGTCAAAATGGCGTCAATCTTATCAACACGGCTTCATATATTTCTATTTTCAAATATTCTATTTCAAATATTTCTTTTTCAAATATTTCTATTCAAATATTTTATTCAAATAGTTCTCTTCAAATTTTCTATTTCAAAACTGGAATGAGGCCCAATCAATTACCATAGATTTTATTCCTATGGATTTCCATACAATGCATGTATATATCAACAACGACAAATAATCAACCACCATCCAAAGTGCATTCTACACTGTATAAGCATCAAATATAAATATTCAACGCTTATAACAGTCTGTCAATCAATCGAACGACATACAACTAATTATTGGGATTAGTGCATGTCACATATTATCCCAATACCCGTGGTGGGTTTCAAACAACCAAACACAGATTTTATTTGTGCAGTTGGGCGATGTGTAAAATTTATCGTCCCAGTCAATATCAGTCAAATGTCTATATATAAACAAATCATTCGATTTGTTTATATTTATTTCATTTTAAATACACGTTAAAAATTCTGTTTTTAACTATAAAATATTTTCCATTATAAAATATTTTATTTCATTTCACATCACATCACATCACACAATCAACTACACATCAAAATCAAACAAACAAGCATACAAGCCGTCCATGGTCTGTGGACGACGGGTGTCGGTTGCTACTAAACACCGTCTGCATCCTAGTATATATTTCAAACTAGAAATAAAAATAAAAGTGAGGAGTTCTCACATTGGGGTTCCACTCCGCCATTTCATTTCTGAATGGTTCAAATTTGTCCGAAATTCCAATGTGACCTTTTTCCCTCTGTCCACATGAAAAATAACATTTTTAATATGATGTTTATTTCAAAAATCACATTTTTATAATGGCACTTCATATATATAAAAATCGAATTTTTATCTTCACTTCTTATATAAAAGATCATATTTTTAAACCGATATTCATATAATAAAAATCAGATTTTTATTTGATATTCGTATAAATAAAAATCACTTCTTTCTATATAAACAAAAATATAATATTTTCACTTTTAAAAATACGATCTTTTTGCCTTTTAAAAATACGAACTTTTGGCTTTTAAAAATATAAACTTTACTTTATTAAAAAACATAACTTTTATTAAATAAAAAATCAAACCTTTTTATACATAAAAATCTCAAATTCACTACGATGTTCATGCTATAAAAATCAAAACTTTATCGTAGAAAGATCAAATTCTTTTCCTATTAAAGATCAAATCTTTATTCCTAAGCTAAATATATAAAAATACATTTTTATAACTAATTTATTTATATAAATAAAACTAAAAATTATAAACTGCAAATCCTAGATTCACTAAACTGAAATCAAACTAAAACTGATTTAACTAAACAAGATTACCTTTTCTTTGAGGGGGGGAGGGTTTACTGTCGAGACGGCGTCGGAGGCGGGTCCGTTCAGGTGGGAAATGGAGCGCCGGAGCCAGCCGAGGTCGGAGGCATCACGGCAGGTGGTGGCGGGTTCCTGTACGGTGGCGCTAGGGTTTGATCTGGGGAGGGTTTCAGGTTCGTACGGGGAGAGTGGAGAGAAGGGTAGAGGAGCGATGAAGGGGGGGTCTCGCGTGAGGTATAGCGGCGGCAGAAGGGGGGTAGCGGCGGTGGGAGGCGGGTCTCGAGGGAGGCGACGGTTTTTTTTTCAATTTGGGCTGAACGGTTTTAAATAAGGGGGTTATGGCTTGGAAGATTATATAATATAATATATATTTAATTATATTTTAATTTCCAAAAGTAATTTTTTTATCTTCAACTCAAAATCAAACCCACCGACTGTCGTCCCTAGGGTATTACCCCCGTTCCGAACACAATGGAATATGTATCGTAAGCTGATTCGATCGTTTCGATCAGTTTTCGTCAAAATCAACATATAACTCTATATATTGAATTTGAACGCGCATTTCAATTTACCAGGCCATATACTAACTCAAAAAATTCCAGAAAAATATTTTCTAGCTTCGTATTGACGATACAGTCCTAACAAAACTAGTTTCATCGAATTCGGAGACCATTTGAAAAATGGCCATTTTCCAGTCGATTAAAATCAACTAAAACTGGTAAAACGCGTTTTCCTTCGCCACGCTCACATATTGATTCGAAAAATTACGAATTTTGGAATCTAGCAATAATTTGACATCCCGATCCAACAAAAGTAGTTTCGTCAAAATCCGAGGTCGTTTGCAAAATTTCCATTTTTAAGGGCCAGAATTCCATAGCGACTATTCTGAATTTTCAACTGGACGTATCTTTTGCTTCCCGCTATGAAATTTCAATTTTTCGGATTCGTTGGAAAGATATTCTCAATTAGATCCTATTATTTTTGGTTTCACTAACATCCGGTTTATTTTGAATCTTGTACATTCATTTGAACTTTGAAATCGAATTATCGAACTACCGCACCGTTTTCAATTCCTTTTATAATTTAAAATAAATATTAGTATTCTAACGGCGATTCGAATAAATATACACATTCGAATATTATTCAAAATAAATTTATCGTCATTATTATGTAAAATAATTCCTTTTAAATAATCAAAATTCACTAAAATGGCCAAAATAAAAATTTTAAATTGGCTCGGATTTCCGGGTTATTACAACTGAGGTCATTTAAACACTATTTTCTAGATTTCGAAAGAGGAAGACAGAATTTTATGCTCGAGGGAAGTAGGTCTGCGTAATAAAGAATAGAGGTCGGCTGAAATGAAAACATAGGCTTTGAAAATAAATTGATTTTATTTAATTAAATTTTGTTTTAAATATTTTTTGGTCCCTTAACTCAAAGACCCGGACCACTATTCAACCGTAACAACTGATGTTACCAACGTTATTCACTATTCTGAATTCGACGGAATGGTTCTGAAATTTTATTTGACTGTATAGAAGAGATAACATTTTAAATTAAATTAGATTTAAAATATAAATCGATTTCAAACAATTAAATCCACCGATAATTAATTATTATTATCGTTCTAATCCAATATACAATTTATATAAATCTATTAAATCGACTGAATGGTTTTGATTCTGTTTTTAACTGTGAATTCAATTATTATCGTTTCATATTACGATAATTTGATACAATTTAAATTAAATAGTATATTGATTATTACATCGATAAATTCAATACAAAAATTCAATTCAACATTTAAAATATATTTAAATGTTTAAAACAAATCGGCTAAAAATCTGGAACATTACATTCCCCCCCCCCTAAAAAGAATTTCGTCCCCGAAATTACTAAGGCAGAAGAAATGCTATAGACCCGTTAACTTCTCAAAATCTCACTTTATTATAAATCAGTATTCCTTCTTCTATACTTATGTCTTATATAAATTTTAATTTTCATGGAAATATTTAATTTCTCAGTCAAAAATCTTCAAATTGAATTCAATTTTAAAATCATATCTTTTGCCTTTACAAAAGTTTTAAAAATTTTGAAAAAAATTCTAACTCCCTAAATTTTGGGAAAAATTTGTCAAAGTCTCCCCTGTACGGAGGAGCTTTTGCAATATACCAAAAGAGATGAAAAATATTCATCGACTCTCATGGTCGGAAAACAATTCATATATTTTAATTTGATATTTTGCATAGGCGTACCTTATATAAGCGTTTATTTAGCGCGCATGCTTAGCATATAAGCAGTCTGCATATCCAAAATCAAGCCTGGTAGCTCCATGTACCTGTACTTACTCAATTTGAACTCATTAGCCTCATAATATTATGGTTTAAATAAATTTCATTCATTTAATTGGTTAACCACATGAATTCATTTCCAAACAAGTCGCATCATGTATACTTAGCACGTACATGCTAACACAAGTCCCAACATTGAGTTTATACCTCATTTCATTCATATTATACACCATATATGCTCGTATTTATTTAATTTGAATGAATTCCAACTAATTAGTTCACACTTCATTCATATTTCATTCATATACATCCAAATTTACTAAAATTAATTCAATAATAATTTATTTACTTCGTTTAAGACAATGAATTTTTTTTATGCATATTTCATATTATTTGGTTAACACAATAACCATTTATTATTTCCTACCAATCTTAAATTGATTCCAAATAAATTTATCCATTTCAATTCACTTTTACTAATTCAATTTATTTAACTTGTATAAGTTAAATTTTAAATTTCAGAATTCAAATACCCGGGGTTTTTTATTTTTTTATTTCAAATCCGTTTGAAATCATATAATTATATGTATATATATTTATAACCATCTCAAATTCAAAACATTTGAATTTTCCAAAATAACTTATTTTCTAAAATAATTTTCCCTTGGAAATCTCAACATGGTAGAAATACATCACTTAGAAACTCAAAAATGAACACTGATGATGTTGTAGTCATCATCAGAATTATTTTCCAGTTACTGAACTGAGTTTAGTGCTTTATCGCCTTCAAAATCCATTTAAAATGATTTTATTCAAAAATCCTTCCAAAACAAAGCTAAATTATACTTTGGAAAAGTATTTTCCAATCACCCGAGATTAAAATTCCAAATTGTGATTTCAACCCAACTTTAATTTATCTCATTTGTATATATTATTTATATACAAGTTTTATTTGGTTATATATAATCATTCCCATCTTTATAATCCTATTTGATTATAATCTCAACCAACACATCCATATACTATATAATTTTGAAAAATTATTTCTTTCATATAAAAACATAGTTTTGGGTAAAATTATTTCATTTACCCGGCTTTTAAACAATATCGTGTCGAATTACTCTATTGAAGTGTTTATAAATACCATTCGATACAGTTGATCATACTATATCGACCAGAGTTCATAAACCACTTGCCAAACCAATCAACACAATATAAAACAATTTTTATATCAACTTACAAATACGATCTCTCATATATATACACTCAACTCATTCTAGGGTACTTCTGAACCTATCTCTAATGAGTGAACTCCCAACAAAGCCTAGGTGTTCAACCTAAGCTCTGATACCAACTATAACGGCCCGCAAATCCATACTATCTGAGCTGACTAATACAACCTACGTCCAACTCAAATAATACAGAAATACGAGTCATTAGGGTTGAAGAAATAAAACAAATAGGAGAAGAACAGAAATAACAATATAGAATCTCACAGCGGAACGAATAAAGTATAATATATAACATATTCTTTGAAAAACAAATTCAAACTCGTATATACATACCATATCAGAGTACAACACATATGTATATATCATAGCGGAAATTCACTCTAAATAACTAATTGTGAAGCTTCCTGCTTCAAGCTCCTCCAAGTGTATCTGTAAAATCCTGAAACACTTGACTGCCCGTACAAATTTGGGCACCCAAAAGTTTAGGGAAAACAACAAAATAAACTCAAGTCATAGGACTGGTATGAGTTAACTCCAATCATATTGATTAACTTTGAAAATCCTTCGAAAGAAAAAGGGATAATAGTAAGACTAGCCCACACATAAACATGGACGGTTTTTACCTTACTATGACCCAATTTTTTTTATATCAAAATCCAATGATATTATAATAGTGTCTAATCAAATAAATAACCAAATAGCAGAACGCTTGGATCTTACGCTCTACATGTATAGTATAAAATCAAAACTCGCAGGGTGCTTATTGGAGATTGGATTCCAACTATGACAAGGCATGGGACCACCTTCCGATCAGTTTACTTTAGAGGGGATACACTGGGGTTTAACAAGAATATCTTGCAACCCAGCCACACATGACCGACCACTCATTTAGCTTGAGTATATCAAATATATTGTCAGCCATTACGGTTTTAAGGGCCCACCGTACATCTGCGGAGATACAGAAAATGAAAGAAGAACCATTATGAATTTTCTCTAGATCGGTGACAATATACCCTGCTTGGGAATGACCCACCTAGTCATGCTGCCTACCCGATTTTTGTCATTTCCTGGTTGTTGTGGCTTGAGGTCACGTTTAACTTTTTAGAACATTTGACCACCATTCACTTTGAATGCCACATCGTCAAATCCGTTAATCACTAGTTTGATTTATACAAATACACTCCTAGTGTTAGAATAAAGAGAAGTTGCCTTCTCCCCACCAACTTGGTCTATTCGTAAAAACCAATTGCGTGATCATTGGAATTACTCTGTCAAACATTCATCCATACAAGTTGTCCAGGGTCTGGACAAACAGAACAACCCTTGCATTTCACTCCGTCTCTAATTTCTTTAACATAATCTATTTCGCAACGGCTATGCCTATACGGAGTGGTTTTCGGATATTAAATACAACCGGTCTCTCCGTATTGACAACGATGGTAAAAAGAAAATCTTTGATAGTCGGTGATTTAATTATCAAAGGAAAACAAACATCCACCAAACAATTAAACAATCACTGGCCCCTTTTTATTAATATTAATTTGTTAACTATTTTCCCGTTTCCTTATAGAATTCTATATATATATTGATTTTGTAGGATCGATAATAACCCTAGAGGGGGGTGAATAGGGTTTTAACAAAAATAAAACAAACTCAGAGATATAAGATAAGCAGCAAAGAAAAAATCACACACAAAGATACCCAGCTTCGGCAAACTGTGCCTACTGCTGCCTTTCTAAGATTTCTACTAGGAGATACAAACAGATCCCGCTTACAATCCTATGCAAACTTGCAACTCCTGCTCCTGTTTGACCCTAAGCTTAAAATCCTAGACTGGTCTATGAACCGTAGACCAGATTTTCCCAGACTACTATCCAGTAATCTGTATTCTGGTTTTATGAGAAACTTGAAACAAGAAACCTTTTAAAAAAAATACATCAAACAATTACAAAAGAAGATTCAAAAGAAAAAACCAAATTAAAAGGCACCCCCTTTTATCTAAGACTTGGCTTAGCCAAGTGTACAATTGACCGGCCCACTTTCTTTTATTTGCACGACCCCCTTTTTCATTTGATAATGGCGGCTCTTCGAAATTTCTCTAGGGTTTCTATGGAGGCTTCCAAAATCGGTTCTGTACTTGATGTTTTGAGTAATCTCTGAAACTCCAATTCACGTTGAGGTTCTAGATCGATTCCTGGTGGCTCCCTGAATTTCTGATTTGAGGTTTCGACTGACAAAACCAGTGAGTAATTTCTGACCAAAATCGCTCTCTACTCTCTGAATTTTGTGAGTGTATTTCTTTTTGCTTTTTGTTGATCTTTGTCGATGATGAATGGTGTGTTTATATAGGGTTTTTGAAACCCTTGCTCTCTGATTTCGCATTAAAGACTTGATGCTGATTTTGCTCGGTTTTCCACTTTGATTTCCTTGATTGAATTTACAAACCACGGCTTTGAGATGATTTTGTTGGCTTTTAATTCTCTGATATCGAATTATTGATTTGATCTGAATTTTTGGGGTTTTCCTCTTTTGAATCTCGGTTTTAATGCCGTGAATTTTGTGATGAATTCTTGACCCACTGTTGTCTTATAAATTGTGGTATGCTGAAAGTGATTTCGAACCAAAACAGAACTTGCCAAAAATGTTCCTTGATTGAATTGCCCAACATTGATTCCATGCAGTAAATTTGGAATTCAAACACTTGCCGAAAACCAATATCTTTGATACACTGTTTCCTTTGATTTGCTGTTATATTGATAGTATTTTTGACCCCTGTGACTAATTTGAGCATTTTTGAAACAAACTGCATTTAATTGTGGATTTTTTTCATGCTTAATAAAAACTGGAAATCAATTTTTTTGTTGCCCAAAAATAGCTGCTAAAAAAAAACAGGAAACACTTTGATGATTTTCTTAACTAAAAAGCTGGTCATTGAAACTGATTATAAAAGCTTTCCTAAGAAGAAATGTTCTCTGAATCTGTATAGAACATACAAAATTTGAAATGCTGGTTTTCTGGCACCTTATTGTATATGCTGTGCTTGATCTATGTGCCAACCATTTTGCTTTTTTACTTGAGCATAATACTGCACTAGTCATTTGGCATGCTTGAGCTATGTGACTTGCCATTCTTGATACTGAAACCATCATGTATTCACATGTGCACGACCACTTTAGTTGATCTGAACTGCACCACTTTGAATTTGTGCATTCATTCATGTTTTGATTTTATTTGCTGCACTTGAGTCTTGAACATGCTGCCACACACTAGTTTTACTTGTCCTTGTTTTCATTGCTTGACCCACTTGCATCTGTTGCTGCTCTAATGCCATGCCACTTGTAGTTCCTGACTTGAACTAGGCTGAGTACACCTGTGCACATTCATGTATACGCTGCTCCACCTGAAATGTAAAGAGCTCCATGTTTGTTGCATACACTCCATCTTGTGTATACTGCCATATTGTATGCTGCTGCTACTTTGTCATCATGAACTTGTGTATACTTCTTGCTCCATTGTTATGTTGTTTTCCTCGACCATCTTTGTACTATAAATGTATCCCGTGTATTCTTGAAACACTTGTATTTGGGTTGCCTTGAACTGTGATGATCTGTTTGATCAGAACTTGCACTTGAGCTTGAATTGTTATGCTTTACCTTGTTCTTTGTTGACTTTGTTTATTCACACAGCTTTTGATTTTGTTGAAGTATTTCCATTTTCTTTTTGATTTTTATCTTGTCTTGTGACCCTAGAGAGGAAAAGAAACAAAACAGCAGTCAAACTGTACTGTGTTGAGGTTGATCAGAATCAGCTGGTTCTGATCAGCAAACCAGTATGGTTATGGCGTGGCTGTTCAAGTCTGAAATATGATGAGAGAAACACACAGAAAACTGAGACAAATAGAGAATCACAAACTATAAAAATCTTATTTGTTCAGTGTTTATTTTAGTTCCAGTGTACTGTGTGTGTCTTTTCTTGTGTGACAGGTTTCAGGATGATGCAACAAAAACTTGAGATAGCAAGAGTGTGCAAAGCAGAGTGTATCAAGCAGAGAGTTGTGTATGAAGTGTAAAGAGAGTTGTAAAATCATTTGTAAATAGATGAGTGTTCCAAGAGAAATTTGTATATAATTGTTTTTGTGAGATAAAATTAGATATTATTGAATAACAAATGCTTGTATAAATAACCTGTATTCTGTGTAAAGCATTATTAACCAATAATAATTATTATTCCACTATCAAACACATCAATAAAATCTATTTGTTATCATCAAACAAAAAATCATATATTCAACAAACTCCCCCTTTTGATGATGACAAACAGACTTAAGATTTTTAAGGATAACAGAATGTGTTTGAAATGAACTCCCCCTATATTTGTGCTCCCCCTATAACACAACTCCCCCTACCAGTTGTAAACAGACACAAAATAAGAATTTGAAAAAAAAAAAATTAATTAAGCACTTAGTATTAATGGTAAAATAAAATCTATAGATGTCTGTAAACAACACAAAATCTTAACTTCTTCTCCCCCTTTGTAATCATCAAAAGATGAACAGTTCTGAACATTTTCATAGGATATGGACCGTAGTGAGAAAACAAGTCATTTGACAGAATCAGAGCCATAAACTCCAAATAATCAAACAACTAATCATAATAATTCGTAAAATAGGAATACAGTTCACAAACCAGAGAGTTAATGGAATTTTATTTTATTTTATTTATTTTATTTTTTATTTTTCAAGAGCACACTAACCACGCATAACCAGAACTTGGATTTTTAAATGGGATTAGTTGCAGCATGAAAGAAAAAAAACAAATCTCATGACCATGCATAACCAGAACTTGGATTTTTAAATGAGGTCAGAGAAATTATTAGTATATAATTTTATAATGGATGATATAAAGATGATAGAGATAGAGATGGATGAACCAAAAAATTCCTAGTTTACTCATATTACAAAGTATATTCAATCATATTAGAGTTGCAGACAAACTTTCAACCATCTCATATTTTGTGATCTTACACAGTCACAATTAAAAAAAATGTCCAGACCAAAAACTGTTCTTTTCTTGATGGTTTGAAGATTGGATCATTTGTTAAAAAAAATGTCATTGATAACAGATCATCTTAAGAGAAAATTTACCCAAAAATGCAAAGAGATTAATTTATTTCTATAATTCCCAAATCCAAACGCAATCTGCAAAATCTGTCTTCGGGAAGAGGTTTTGTGAAGATATCAGCCAGTTGTGATTTAGTTGGAATAAATTCAATACAAATGTCTTCACTGCTAATATGATCTCTAAGAAAGTGGTGTCGTACATCAATGTGTTTTGTGCGTGAGTGATGTACTTGATTGTTTGATAAATCAATCGCACTCTTACTATCACATTTTAAAGGAACTCGTTTATAGCGAAAACCAAAATCAGATAGAGTCTGCATCATCCATAAAATCTGTGCACAACAACTTCCTAAAGCAATATACTCAGCCTCAGTGGTGGATAAAGCAACACAGTTTTGTTTACGACTTGACCAAGAAACAAGTGAATGACCTAGCATGAAACAAGTTCCACTAGTACTCTTCCTATCAGTGAGAGAGCCAGCATAATCAGCATCAGTAAATCCAACTAAATTAAAGTTATCACAAGAAGGATACCATAGACCAAGATTTGGTGTGTGAACCAGATATCTCAGAATTCGTTTTGTGGCTTTTAAATGAGATTCTTTTGGATTAGATTGAAAACGAGCACACAAACAAACAGAAAACATAATATCGGGTCTAGAAGCAGAAAGATAAAGAAGTGAACCGATAATACCACGATATTTTTTCTGATTAACAGCGACACCTTTTTCGTCTCTGTCAAGTTTGGTTATTGAACTCATTGGTGTTTTCATCGGTTTTGCATCTTTAACTCCAAAAATTTTCAGTAACTCCATCACATACTTTGTTTGTGAGATAAAGATACCTTTGCTGCTCTGCTTGATTTGAAAGCCAAGAAAGTATTTCAGTTCTCCTACCAAGCTCATCTCAAATTTGTCCTGCATAACTTTTTCAAATTTTTCACACAAGACATCATTAGTAGCACCGTATATGATATCATCAACATAGATTTGAACAATCAAAAAATCGTCACCGTCATGTAATAGAAACAGAGTTGTGTCAGCACACCCCTTTTTAAAACCGTTTTCCAAAAGATAAGTACAGAGACAGTCATACCAAGCTCGAGGGGCTTGTTTAAGGCCATATAATGCTTTTTCTAGTTTATACACATGATTTGGAAAATCGTGACTTTCAAAACCAGGGGGTTGTTCAACATAAACCTCTTCTTTTAGTTCTCCATTCAGAAAAGCACTCTTAACATCCATTTGTTTCAGTTTAAAACCTTTAAAACATGCAAAGCTTAACAAGATTCTAATTGCTTCTAACCTAGCAACTGGGGCGAACGTCTCATCAAAATCAATGCCTTCGATCTGATTGTATCCCTTAGCAACCAACCTAGCTTTGTTTCTAATTACATTTCCAGACTCGTCAAGCTTATTTTTAAACACCCATTTTGTTCCAACTACAGGATAGTCTTTTGGCCTAGGCACCAAGTTCCAAACTCTGTTTCTCTCAAACTGATTGAGTTCTTCTTGCATAGCTAACAACCAAAATTCATCATTAAGAGCAATATCATAAGAACCTGGTTCTATTTCAGATACAAAAGCATTATGAATACAAAAAGTACAAACATCCTTATTGAGAGAGGAACGTGTACGAACACCAGTTGTTGGACTTCCAATTACCAAATCTGGAGGATGATTGGGCTTGAATTTTAGTCTTTCAACATTTGTTTCTGCTTCAGCGGCTTCTTCGTTGTTTTCTTCAACATCGTTGCTTTCTTGTTCAACTTCTTGTGCACCACCATCATCTTTATCATCTTCAGAGATCATATCCACATCTGATTCATTGAACTTTACATTGACGGTTTCCACAATTGTTCTTAATTGTTTATTGAAGATTCTGTAAGCTTTGCTTCTTGAGGAATAACCCATAAAAATTCCATCAATCGTTTTTGGCTCAAATTTCCCAAGCTGTTCTCCTGTGTTCAAAATATAACAAGGACATCCAAACACTCTAAAGTACGAAATGTTAGGCTTTTTGTCAGACCAAAGTTCATATGACGTTTTATTAAGTATTGGTCTAATCATAACTCTGTTCATTACATAGCATGAAGTATTTACTGCCTCAGCCCAGAAGATTTGAGGCAAATTATATTCACATAACATAGATCTAGCCATTTCTTGTAATGTACGATTTTTCCTTTCAACCACCCCATTTTGTTGAGGTGTTCGTGGAGCGGAAAATTCATGTTTAAAACCATTTTCTTCACAAAGTTTTTCAAAGTCTAAATTTTCAAATTCACCTCCATGATCACTTCTCAAGGTTTTAATTGAAATCCCCTTTTCATTTTGAACAAGTTTTGAAAATTTTGAAAAATAATCAAAAGTTTCAGACTTTTTGGCTAGAAAGTAAACCCATGTAAATCTAGAGTAATCATCAACCAATACATAACAATAGCGTTTACCATTTAAGCTAGCAATGTCAGTAGGTCCAAACAAATCCATATGAATCAATTCAAGCACACGTGACGTACTAACAGCATTTTTTGGACGAAAAGATGAGCGACTAAGTTTTCCCATAGTACAGGCTTTACACACTTTGTTATTTTTGAATTTCTGATGAGGTAAACCTCTGACAAGTTCATTTGTTTCCAGTCTTTCAAGAAGACCCATACTTGCATGTGCCAGCCTTCTGTGCCATAGAATTGCCTCCTCTTCCGTTGCTATCAAGCACCTAGAAACAGTTACATCATCGAAGGAGAGTGTGTAGACATTTCCTATTCTTTTCCCTGTAAAAACAACCTTTCCAGAGGATATTTCTATGATTTTGCAAACATTACTATCAAACACAACATTCATTCCTTTATCACAGAGTTGACTAATAGAGATAAGATTGTGAAATAGATTATCAACATATAAGACATTTGTTAAGGCAAAAATACTGTTACCTACTTTTCCTTTACCAAGAATTTTACATTTGCTGTTGTCACCTAGAGTCACATTCCCACCTTTATGTTTTTCAAGGCTAAGGAACAGTTTTTTGTCTCCTGTCATATGTCTGGAGCAACCTGAATCCAAATACCATTTCTGCTGCTCCTTAGCCCGCCAACATACCTACACATACAGAGAAGAGGATGACCCAGAGAATCTTCTAGGTCCAAGCATATCAGTAGTAGAAAAATGATAATCATAAGACTCTTTTGGCACCCAGATTTGATTTTTCCATTTATTTGTGTTCCAATTATTATGATAATTGTGTGCCAAGTATTTAGGAACCCAAACCGTTTTGAACTTCTGAATCTTATTGCAGTTTTCATGGCTGTGACCAATTTCTCCACATTTTACACATTTGAGAAAGATACCTCTACTTTTAACATTGTCAATTTTAGTCATTTTTTCTTGTATCTTTCCAAAACCAAGTCCTTTTCTATTATTTGCAAACAGTTGGTTTCCAAGCAACATGTTAAAAGATGTTTGACCAATTGAGAATTTATTCAAAGTAACTTCAAGATCTTGAACTCTCGTTCTTAATATTGTGTTCTCGTTCACAAGTGAAGTGTAGTTCTTTCTTTTAGTGTCATTTTCTTTTAGAGTCAGATTTACTTTTTCAAGATTCTCCACGGTGCACTTGAGTGTTGAGAGTTCTAGATTCACAGCCTTACAAATTTCACAATCTAGATTGTTGTTTTTTGAAACGTTCTCAAGTTCAGATTTCAGCTTCTTATTATTGTGAATGAGATCAAGGTTTTTTTCTTTCAGTTTCTCTGCTTCGGATTCTAATGTGTCAATAATTTCAGAAAGATGTTTACACATTAAAACTAGATCGTTATAACTGTATACCTCAGTGGTTTCTTCGTTGGCATCTTCTAGATCTGACTTTGCCATGAAGCACAGGTTGCTTTCTTCCTCACTGCTGTCTGAATCTTCTTCTCCTTCTTCGTCATCCCAAGTTATGGCAAAAGCTTTCTTCTTCTTCTTGTTTCTTTAGAGAAGTGGACAATTTGGTTTTATGTGTCCCGGCTTTTGACAGTTGTAGCAGAGTGGTTCGTCTTCTGAATTGTTGGTCTTTGATTTATTTCTACGAGGTTTGAATTTTCTCCACTTCGTGAGTTGTCTGACTGCCATGGCAAGTTGTTCAATAGGATCTTCACCATCACTGGTAACGGTGTTGGACAGAGCTATTGACTTCTTCTTCAGATCTGAGTTGTTGCGATCTTCTCTTGCTTTTAGCTCCATTTCATACGTCATTAAATTCCCGATAAGCTCTTCCATGCTTAGCTTACTCAGGTCTTTATATTCTTGAATGGTTGTGACTTTTGCTTCAAAGTTCATTGGCAAAACACGCAAAATCTTTCTCACAAGTTCCACTTCTGTATAGACCTTTCCAAGAGCTCTAGCATTGTAGACCAGCACAGAGAAGCGTCCATACATGTCCTTGATGCTCTCATCCTTCTGCATGATGAAGTTTTCATATTCATTGCTGAACATGGCAAGACGGGATTCTTTAACCTGAGAAGTTCCTTCGTGTGTGACTTCCAGAGTATGCCAAATTTCCTGGGCTGTATTACAATGAGAAATTCTGTTATATTCTGTTTTATCAAGAGCACAAATCAGAGCATTCATAGCTTTAGAATCTATAGAGTATAGTTTCTTATCATTCGCATCCCACCTACTTTTTGGTTTAGGTGTTACAATTCCATTAACAGTTTCAGTAGGAGGTTTATATCCAGTTTCAATGATATCCCAGACATCATAATCAACAGACACAAGATAGATTTTCATCCTAGCTTTCCAATACGCATAATCACCACCATTGAACATGGGTGGTCTAGCAATAGATTGACCTTCAGAAAAAGCGTTGTTCATTGAAGTCATGATTCTAGGGTTACAATCAGGCTCTGATACCAATTGTAGGGTCGATAATAACCCTAGAGGGGGGGTGAATAGGGTTTTAACAAAAATAAAACAAACTCAGAGATATAAGATAAGCAGCAAAGAAAAAATCACACACAAAGATACCCAGCTTCGGCAAACTGTGCCTACTGCTGCCTTTCTAAGATTTCTACTAGGAGATACAAACAGATCCCGCTTACAATCCTATGCAAACTTGCAACTCCTGCTCCTGTCTGACCCTAAGCTTAAAATCCTAGACTGGTCTATGAACCGTAGACCAGATTTTCCCAGACTACTATCCAGTAATCTGTATTCTGGTTTTATGAGAAACTTGAAACAAGAAACCTTTTAAAAAAAATACATCAAACAATTACAAAAGAAGATTCAAAAGAAAAAACCAAATTAAAAGGCACACCCTTTTATCTAAGACTTGGCTTAGCCAAGTGTACAATTGACCGGCCCACTTTCTTTTATTTGCACGACCCCCTTTTTCATTTGATAATGGCGGCTCTTCGAAATTTCTCTAGGGTTTCTCTGGAGGCTTCCAAAATCGGTTCTGTACTTGATGTTTTGAGTAATCTCTGAAACTCCAATTCACGTTGAGGTTCTAGATCGATTCCTGGTGGCTCCCTGAATTTCTGATTTGAGGTTTCGACTGACAAAACCAGTGAGTAATTTCTGACCAAAATCGCTCTCTACTCTCTGAATTTTGTGAGTGTATTTCTTTTTGCTTTTTGTTGATCTTTGTCGATGATGAATGGTGTGTTTATATAGGGTTTTTGAAACCCTTGCTCTCTGATTTCGCATTAAAGACTTGATGCTGATTTTGCTCGGTTTTCCACTTTGATTTCCTTGATTGAATTTACAAACCACGGCTTTGAGATGATTTTGTTGGCTTTTAATTCTCTGATATCGAATTATTGATTTGATCTGAATTTTTGGGGTTTTCCTCTTTTGAATCTCGGTTTTAATGCCGTGAATTTTGTGATGAATTCTTGACCCACTGTAACACCCCGTGTATTCTATAGCTGTGAAATTAACAAATTAAAGTATAATTAATTCGAAATCAAAGAACTAAGGGAAACAGGTTACCGGATTTGATAAAGAATTTTTGAAAACTATTTTCAAAAAGGTTTTGAAAAGGAAGTATTTTCAAAAGTAAAGCTTATTTTGAAAAACATAGTCCCCTAAGCCATATATCTATCTTTTGATCCTCTGCTTGAATCCTTGTTTCCTTCTTTCTTGAGTCTCTGGGGCTCCCGGTTTTCTGGGAGGTAACCTCATCGAAGGGCAAAGTAGTGCCCGACTTCCATCAATAGCTGTAGTAGTTTCACCTGCGGCTAGTTTTCTTTAGAGCTTTGAAGGATTTTTCCGGGCGATGGAGGCAGCTTTCGAGGGATTGGTCAGCATGTTACACCCACTGTTGTCTTTTAAATTGTGGTATGCTGAAAGTGATTTCGAACCAAAACAGAACTTGCCAAAAATGTTCCTTGATTGAATTGCCCAACATTAATTCCATGCAGTAAATTTGGAATTCAAACACTTGCCGAAAACAAATATCTTTGATACACTGTTTCCTTTGATTTGCTGTTATATTGATGGTATTTTTGACCCCTGTGACTAATTTGAGCATTTTTGAAACAAACTGCATTTAATTGTGGATTTTTTTCATGCTTAATAAAAACTGGAAATCAATTTTTTTGTTGCCCAAAAATAGTTGCTAAAAAAAAACAGGAAACACTTTGATGATTTTCTTAACTAAAAAGCTGGTCATTGAAACTGATTATAAAAGCTTTCCTAAGAAGAAATGTTCTCTGAATCTGTATAGAACATACAAAATTTGAAATGCTGGTTTTCTGGCACCTTATTGTATATGCTGTGCTTGATCTATGTGCCAACCATTTTGCTTTTTTACTTGAGCATAATACTGCACTAGTCATTTGGCATGCTTGAGCTATGTGACTTGCCATTCTTGATACTGAAACCATCATGTATTCACATGTGCACGACCACTTTAGTTGATCTGAACTGCACCACTTTGAATTTGTGCATTCATTCATGTTTTGATTTTATTTGTTGCACTTGAGTCTTGAACATGCTGGCACACACTAGTTTTACTTGTCCTGGTTTTCATTGCTTGACCCACTTGCATCTGTTGCTGCTCTAATGCCATGCCACTTGTAGTTCCTGACTTGAACTAGGCTGAGTACACCTGTGCACATTCATGTATACGCTGCTCCACCTGAAATGTAAAGAGCTCCATGTTTCTTGCATACACTCCATCTTGTGTATACTGCCATATTGTATGCTGCTGCTACTTTGTCATCATGAACTTGTGTATACTTCTTGCTCCATTGTTATGTTGTTTTCCTCGACCATCTTTGTACTATAAATGTATCCTGTGTATTCTTGAAACACTTGTATTTTGGGTTGCCTTGAACTGTGATGATCTGTTTGATCAGAACTTGCACTTGAGCTTGAATTGTTATGCTTCACCTTGTTCTTTGTTGACTTTGTTTATTCACACAGCTTTTGATTTTGTTGAAGTATTTCCATTTTCTTTTTGATTTTTATCTTGTCTTGTGACCCTAGAGAGGAAAAGAAACAAAACAGCAGTCAAACTGTACTGTGTTGAGGTTGATCAGAATCAGCTGGTTCTGATCAGCAAACCAGTATGGTTATGGCGTGGCTGTTCAAGTCTCAAATATGATGAGAGAAACACACAGAAAACTGAGACAAATAGAGAATCACAAACTATAAAAATCTTATTTGTTCAGTGTTTATTTTAGTTCCAGTGTACTGTGTGTCTTTTCTTGTGTGACAGGTTTCAGGATGATGCAACAAAAACTTGAGATAGCAAGAGTGTGCAAAGCAGAGTGTATCAAGCAGAGAGTTGTGTATGAAGTGTAAAGAGAGTTGTAAAATCATTTGTAAATAGATGAGTGTTCCAAGAGAAATTTGTATATAATTGTTTTTGTGAGATAAAATTAGATATTATTGAATAACAAATGCTTGTATAAATAACCTGTATTCTGTGTAAAGCATTATTAACCAATAATAATTATTATTCCACTATCAAACACATCAATAAAATCTATTTGTTATCATCAAACAAAAAATCATATATTCAACAGATTTCTATTATCAAAATCTCTTAAAATTATTCTAACTCCTTAAATTTTCAGAAAATTTCGCCAGCACCTCCTTTGTACCAGTCAATAGTCCAAACCCCAACTCGCCTCTCTAGGCACTTTCCATTCAAAAAGAAAATCAAAAAGCCAAGTGGCTTGCCGATTCGGCGTATAAAACCACGTATGGAAATTTTAAACATGTACCTTTTTGTCGGGCACTTAAATAAAAATCTTCATACTCCTCATTCACTTTATCCATACATGTCTAATATACATGCACCTGCATTTTCATTTTATCTCAATCCATATGACTAGTTTGATTAAATCGCATTCAATTCCACTAATTTGTTCTCTAAATAATTCAACTGCACCATTCACCTATAGTTTGATTCAATAGTGTTTAAACACATTGCAATTCACTTATGACAATTCGAATTCCATTTATTACTCATGCCTTATATTTGAATTCTAATTCTAATTACAAATCCAATTTTCTTAACCCACATCAAGTTCCATTCAAACCATATTATCTTACTTCTTGTATTTTTAATATCATCCCATCATTCAAAATCTGATTTTATTATCAAAAATCACTTTATTTAACTTGCTTGAGTTCATATTTAGTTATACTCAAATCTGGATTTTTCTAATCGAAATTCGGATTTTTATTCACTAAAAATCCTTTTAATTAATTAATTAATTAAATCGCTATGGTTTTAAAACGATTTTACAACGACTTTTCTAAAATTTGATTTTGACATAACTCAAAAATTTTAAGTCGAAATCCAGATGTTTCTCTTCCATTAGAAAATTATTATTTAGTAGGTCCGAACGTTTCTGGTTTCATCAAATTTCGACTTATAATGAGTCTTGTATACTCAATTGAAGTTCGGAACGCCAAATTTTGAATTATCGTGCTGCAGCGAGTTCGTTTTAATTAAATTAAATTATAAACGTTTAAAACTTCGTTTATAAATAAATTACAACTCCATTTCCTAATATTTAACTATAATTTAAACCAGTTTTCCAAATCTAACTTCTTTTATGGAGAAATCAATTTATTCAACATTCTTTACCATTACAAACTGATATCATCCCTCGATAATAGTGACGTCGTTCAAGTTGGGATATTTTATTTACCTCTTAGATTTTGACCGACAACGTTCTTATTTTGAGACGGACAAGAGTTTGTAATTCAAAAACTCGATTACTTATCATAAAAATCCCCTTTTCTATCCCATTTAAAAATATGATTTATAAATGTCAGTTCTTATATTTTGAAAAATCTATTCCCAATTTATCCAATGAAAATTACTTCATTTCATTTATAAACATGGTTTATAAATTTGTTATTTTATATTAAATAAACTTCCATATTTAAACATCATTTGAAACCAACTTCCAAATTATCCAACGACAATAAATATCGATTGTAAATTAACTTCCTTGGTTTTATAATTTAAAACAAGCTTTCCATTTCAAAATTCATTTAAAACCCAAATTCTACTTTATGTAAAGTAAATTCCTCTTTTTATTTCACATTCGATGATATTTATAAATTTTAACTTATATATATATATATATATAAACATAGAATCTATTTCATATTTAATTTAGATTATAGTTTCTAATTAATACAATTTCATTATTCCTTCTGAAAATGTCTATTGTATTTGTTTTTGTTCGACATAATCGAATTCGAAATCATAAACCCTTATGGATTTATTTAAATTCAGTTTACATTCCGAATATCGGAACAAATTTAACCGTTTCCATTTGAAATTCCAAATTATAATATATTTTTTAAATTCATACTTGAATTTAAATTTATAAATTATCCAATGAAAATTCCCCTTCTTTATTCATAAACATTGTTTATAAATTTCACTTCTGGGTTTAAATATTGAAACCAGATTCTATTTCAAATTTCATTTGAAATCCAATTTCCACTTTGGAAAATAAATTCTCTTTTTTTAAATCCATACTTGAATTTAAAATTCAATATTATCAAATGATAACATTTCTTTCCATTTATAAGCATCGTTTATAAATTCAACTACCTGTTTTTATTATTAAAATCAAGTTAATATTTCTCAATTCATTCGAAATTCCATTTCTATTTCGAAAATAAAAATTTTCCCTTTTTAAGTCTAAAAATATCTTTGTATAATATTTTTAAATATTAATAAATAGGGCCAGTGATATTTAAACACCCAAACAAACAAGCATTAATTCAATTCATCACACCACACATATATGATATGTAAGCAAAAATAAATAAATTTGAGGAATCCAGTTGGATCCCTCCAACCTGTTTTCCCTGCATCCACAGATGTTAGTCAACAATAATAATATCAATCCTACTTCAAGGCAGGATATCGCGGTATGAAGGTCATCCACTATATATATTGTGGGGCGCATAGGGAAATCATCCCCTAATGGTACTGCGTCATCTGCTAATGGTACTGCGGGAAATCCAATATATATAATAACCACAATCACCAAGCCTAAATAACTAATATATATTATATATAATAACCACAATGGTTCAATAATCCATGCATGCATTCAAATAGGAAACAATTTATTTTTAACGATAAAGATAAATTTCTAAGTGAGATTTACTCACCGTGATTTTCCTTTGACGAATATCCAATTAATTTCCATATTGTTGTGACTATGAATCGTCTTCAACCGAATCTATTTGCTACTATGATAAATCAATTTTATTATCGATTAAATGATTATTTAATTAAATAATTAAATAAATTATTCCAACTATTTTCAAATTTTATAAAGATGTATATATCCTACTACACATGTTTGTAACCGATAATTATTTGTCTAAAAATAAATTCATATGCAAAGTCGAATGTCACTTGAAACCATTTAAAAGCAATTATGCATTATTTGTATGCAGATTGCGTATACTGAAAATGTGTCATTTATTATTATCTGAAACTGATTTATCTACTATGTGTATTAAAAATCCAAAGTATGATTGAATATGTTTGTATGCTAGAATTATAAAACATCGGCTAGTAACAAATATTAAAAACAACTGTTATTAATAAATTAATTAAGTAAATACTAATTCGCTATGTATATTCTTAAACTGCAGAGATTTTATTTTTATCTCTACACAGATTAAATTAAGTGAAAATTAGGCACACATCCCTAAAAGCAAATTTAATTAGGCTCACATCCGTTCATAAACTTATTATAAATTAGGTCCCTATTTTTCAAAAGTAGCGAAAAAAAAGAATAAAAAAATATGAAAATAATTATTTAAATAAATTATGCATTTGACAAAAAAATCGCTCAAAAAAATCAAAAACATGCAAAAAAAAGAAAAATTAAAACAGCAAAAAACCAGCGAAAAATGTAGTTAAATACATAATGTTATGCAAGAATTCTAATTTCTTGCATATATATTTGCAAGTATTCTAGTGTAGCATTCGCGTTTGATTTTTTACATATTTATGTGCAAGTATTGCATCATTCTTGCATAAAAATATGCAATACTTCATAATAGTGCAACTCAGTTCATTTTTATTTACATTCAATTGTGCAAGTAACTCCGAAACATGCATACATGTGTGCAACATACTTGCAGGCAAACAGGTAGCAAAATTTCTTTTATGCAAAAATTGCATATATGTATGCAAGTATTGGCAATACTCGCATACACATATGCAACTTTTTTTTTCTTGACGTGGACTTTTGCTATTATTTACAGATTTTAGAAGAAGAAAAAATTAATCACCACCGCACTTTTTTCTGGAAGAAAATGCAGGAGTTGTAACAAAATAAGTAGCAGGCGGAACCATGAAAGTAGGATGTGGATCCTACAAAAAAGGAGGCGGGAATTCAAAAATAGGGGGCGGGTTTATATTATAAACTGTGACCGGATGTGAGCCTAATTTTGAATCTTAATAGGGACATGTAAAAAATGCACCCTTAAATTAAACTAATTCACTAACTATTTAATGAACAAATAAATTACCTTAATCCACTGTAACTGTTCTTCCTCCTGGTGCAAACAACTCCAAAAACTACTTCATCCCACTCCGACATTTTATCAAATAACTCGTAGGCAACTCCATTCCTTTATATTATTCATGGCCATTGCTATGCTACCCTTTCCATTCACACGAACAAGCCTTTTTCATGTACTGGCACACACTGAACCTCTATCTATTGAACAAGACCAAATGAAACCCTCTCCCATTTCAATGAACTGGCATTTGTAACATCTATTGAACTTTACTACGAATGCCACTCGAACCCAATACATCGCAGTCCTCACAGATTCGAAATGCAATATCATAAATAAAAATCGCGACTTCCCCATAGACCACTGCCACCATCAATAAATGCACAAACTCCAGAACTCGCAGTTTCCAACTCCAATGTCGGCCTCCAGTTGAAACTCTGAAAACGCACCCAATACAAGTTCGACCTCCTCTGAAACTTCCCAATCTTCACCACATCGCACACCCTTCTGTCGATAACTACCACCATCGTTGATCAACCCCACGACGACCCAACAGACCTCCGCTCGCAACCCTAAGATGGGTTCGAACGATCCCTAAATTATATCGCACTTAAAACAAGTGGTAGGCGAGCGAAGTCCGTCTCAATACGAGCTACACGAAATCGATTTCAGTCTTCACTCTGATCGCTTTAACCCTCATCACACCCTTCAAATATCGGGTTGGAAACCCTTAATGTGAGCGCCTCTGGCTCGTCGTCGAGCTTCAGCAGTTTTCGATTTCCATCCCTCCCTTCCCCCCTTTTTTTATCGGTGGAATTGAATATGATTTATCGATTTACTGGGAAAAAGAATGAGGTAATGGCTTTTGAAGTGATACGCTGGTCTGAGAATTGTGAAGTAATGAAGTCGAGGGCATTGTTATATAGGAGAGAGTAGCAGACAATACGTACTGAGGTCATTGAAACATTGTTTTCTAGATTTCGAAAGAGGAAGACAGGATTTTGTGCTCGAGGGATATAGGTCTGCGTAATAAAGAATAGAGGTCGGGTGAAATGAAAACATAGGCTTTGAAAATAAATTGATTTTATTTAACTAAATTTTGCTTTAAATATTTTGTGGTCCCTTAACTCAAAGTCTTGGACCACTATTCAACCGTAACAACTGATGTTCCCAACGTTATTCACTGTTCTGAATTCAACGGAATGGTTCTGAAATTTTATTTGACTGTATAGAAGAGATAACATTTTAGATTAAATTATATTTAAAATATAAATCCTTTTCAAACAATTAAATCCACCGATAATAAATTATTATTATCGTTCTAATCCAATATAGAATTTATGTAAATCTATTAAATCGACTGAATGGTTTTGATTCTGTTTTTAACTGTGAATTCAATTATTATTGTTTCGTATTACAATAAACTGATATATTTTAAATTAAATCGTATATTGATTATTAAAACGACAAATTCAATATAAAAATTCATTTATATTTCCAATTCAACATTTGAAATATATTTAAATGTTTAAAACAAATCGGCTAAAAATCTGGAACGTTACATACAACAAAAATTTCTTCATTATCGTTGGCCATGGAATGGCAGTTTCAGACTACAGCCTTGTGAAAACAATGATCAGAAAAACTGTCCAACAAACAGATCAGAAGAAATATGGGAAGCGGTGCTTAGCACAATAGTTTTTATACTGTAGTCGCTTTATGGAGCCTGGTACGACAGTTTTTATGCTGTAGCCGCTTTATGAAGCTTGGCACGACAGTGTGAACAACTGCAGCCGCCTGCGACCTTAATCAGATTGTGGAGAGATGGAGATAATGCAGCCAACCAGTGTCATATCACCAGTGATGATCCAAACAAATCCGAAGTCCCCTAGATCGAGAGAGAAGGAACTCCGATGATGAGATGAACAAAACTGAGGAGAAATAAACAAACCCCTCTTCTCGACTGGGAAAGATGATGACTCAGAATTTGAATGCCTTTAGGCAATTTGCTGCTCTGATACCATAATGAGGATTGAAGAAGAGTAATGAAAATTTTATTGTATTATTGCTTGTAATTTTATGATAATAGAACTGATACAATGTGATGTATTTAAACAAAGAGATCAAATGTTTGTGTTATTGCTAGTAAAGGAATTGCTTAAAATAAAATAGCTTGAGGCTCAAGCATAATACAGCGAAAGATATTTGGCCCATGTAACCTATGTATCAAAATAAAAGCGGAATGTAAACCAACGGTTGAGATATCCCCGCGTGTTATTACTTTATTATATTTCACGGTGCGTAAGTTTTTAAAATTAAGGATAAAAGTGTAAAAAGTTAAAAGAATTAACTACCTACATTGACTTCCCCTTAACAATTTAAAAAAGTGGAGTGTCCTTAAAATTTGACCCTCCCTTAACATAAATTTGAGCGTTAATAACAAAGCTCTTCTTTTAACAGTAGCACTAGTCAATATATCAAATGTTTTTTCCTTGAATTTATATGAAATTTCTATGTCTTTTTTTACAATTTTCCAATTCTTGGTTGATATTGTACCTTCATTTCTATTTGCACAAATAATTTTTTATTAAATATATAGATACATTAACTTATCGTGAAAGACCCACGCATGAAGACTAAGCAAACGACAACTTAGACGTTTCCGCGCCTCCTAACAGATATGATGGACAATTTTTTTAATAACTGTTGTATTTAACCAGATTAATTCTTCTGTACCGATATTAAATGTGTCAATCAGATCTTGACCGTAGATCAAGTAATTTAAGTGATTTAATTGATAAACAGATCCCACCAATTTATTAAAAATAATTATGTGATATGTATGATGTGAGATCATGATTTAATAGGCACATGGGGTACACCCAATATGGGTCATTAACCTCCACCTACGCAAGTCGCAACAGCTCCATCTCCGAAATGTCTTAGCCACTGATTTGCATAAAAGCTAATGGTTTTGAGTGGATTGTAGGACTCGTTCATTAGATTATTAATAATATGTGTAGTTGATGTGTGGTTGTGATTTGTCGGGCACACGGGAACACTCGAGTTGGGTATATAACAATTGCACTGGCTATATACGATGCCATCTCCCATCCAAACAACCCTATGCTATGTAACGACGGTCGGAACAAAGCCCATATTTATTCTTTCAATTTATTCCATGATGTAGGACTATTAATTCCAAACCATCATCCCTCCTTAACCACATGCGAGGCAATCCTAACAATGTCCCCCTTGATTCGCATTCTACGAGTATCTTTTGAGAGAATTGCCTTGTCCGCATGGCTCAGTCCGTAACCTTCGGCTCTGATACCACTGTTAAGTAACGACGGTCGGAACAAAGCCTCTACCTTGCACTTATATGAGCTGGCACATAACTTCCATATAACAAAAGGAATATCTGTTGTTACGTGCCTATCAGCTCATATTTGTACATAATTCCTTCAATTTGTTACGTGTCTATCACCTCTCCTTAACAACATGCAAGACAATCCTAACCCTGTAGGCATGCATGCCTTTAGCCCTCGAAACTTCTGTCTCCAAAGAGAAGAATGAACCCGACAAATGCTTTCTTCCCCACGCAATCCTTCCCATCGCAATTTTTTATTTATTTGCGGAACTTACTGCTTCTTTTTACCTTTCTGATGCTCACCCAATACCTTTTCCTCCCCACCTCACTGTTTCTTACTCCCACCCTTGTTTCAGTACCAACCCAGTACGTACGAAACCACATTCTCTATCTTTTTAATGGGGATGCTCGGTTTCAACGTGCTGGAAAGAAAATGAATTTTGGATACAGGAGAATTGCTTTCTGCAGAGGGAATGGTTTCACACCCGCGCATGTCCACTTAAATATTTTGACCAGATTTCAATTGTAAAAAGTACAAATGTTTGGATAAAGTAAATACAAATGAAATTAAATTTTTGAATAAAACCATTTATGTTTATATTATTTATGAAACACCAGCTTACTCACTGCATTTAAATCGAAAATGAAGCTCTAATACTGGTCAAGTATACAAAAGGTAGCTGTTGCACTTTAAAGCACAAAAGAAGAAATCCAAAACATGTGGTTAAGAAAACTCTAAGAGCAACCTACATGACAAACAAACAAAAAAAAAAAGTGCACATTCCACTCTGTAATATTTGGTGCACTGCATTGTGCACCAACCGAATATGTAGGAAATAGTAGCGGGGCATACATGTCCATAACAAGAGCAGCAAAGAGATCAACTATGAGTTAATATACCGTCCTTGCTTAAACACAGACACACCATCTTCACATGGGACTGTCTCTACTCATCCACCTTATAAAGTATACAACCACAAACTCCTCATCTCACCAAAGCAAAAGTTGATCTTCTTCCTGTGTAATATACAATGGCTTTCATCAAAGGTTCGCTCATGATCTCACAGTCCATAACGCTGCGGAAGATAGTAAAGAGGTGTTCCAGTTTTGGGAAGAATAACAACATGGAAGTCCCCAGAGGTCATTTTGCAGTGTATGTGGGGGAGAACAGGAGTCGGTTCGTAGTTCCTATTTCTTATCTTGCTCATCCAGAGTTCCAAGTTCTATTGAGGCAGGCTGAAGAAGAGTTTGGTTTCGATCATGACACGGCACTTACTTTTCCTTGCGAGGAACACGAGTTCCTTACGCTAACTTCATTGCTTATTTGAATGAATGTTACTTTCTTTTTTTATGTAAGTGGTTGAAGGTTGAGAAGTCTGAAGGGTGGCGACGATACCAGCAATGGTTTTTTTCCCCTTCAAATTTGGGTTCGAGATCTTGATTGCTTTTTGTAAAAAAAATTTCACCAAACCCATTGAATATTGCATGGGGATGGATTTGTAAATTATGTAGTGTCGGATATAGCTCATTGTTCATTTCTTTTTCTAATCCTGATTTTGCATTGCCAAATATTTGTATGCTTGCTTTCCTTATAATATATATGCACTAAGTTCAAGTTTCAACAGTTCTTACCAAGCCCATTATTGTTTTGTGATATAGTTCGAGATCAGGACTGTGGACATAATAACACATTTACATCAAAACCATATATAACTTCTAAAATCAAATGACCACATAAAACACGTTACATTTACATAATTCAGAAGCAACAGAGGAGAATTTTTTTAATAATTTTTTTTCCCCTTCCCCAGTTGTAGTTTCAGGATAAAAGCATCTTTACTGGATGGTCAGTTATTAACCTGGTGAGGGAGGAAGTAGGCGTGAATTCCTTCTACCTTGTGAACATCTGAGTTTAAAGGATTGATCAACATCCTCCTCTTTCACTCTTTCACTGATAAGTATAGCAAAAAAATTTGACTTTTAACTATACTATCTTGTTTCAAACTTAATTAGCTGAAGCAAAAGTTTATCTTCAGGCCCTTTGGAACATCAATTAAACCCCACCTTTTATTTTACTGTTACAAATTGAGTGAAAGTGAAAATTTTATGATGCAGTTGGTTTACACCTTTTGGTTTTGCATGTTCATCCGTACATTTATTATATATAGAAAAAAATGACAAATTTAAAAGAACAAATTTAACACACAAAATAAAAAATATTTTTCTTTATTCTTGTTTCGAGAAATAATAGAACAATTCATTCTTCTATTAAATATGCTACAGATATAAAATTCACAGTCAACAACCTAAAGTTTTGTATTATTTCATCATCGTCTAGACATATGTTGACTATGTTTCAAATCGACGTAAGATCCAATAAATTTCATTTTATTGTTGGTTATTTTATTTTATACAATTTTATCATGTATTTATCAGAAATTCACAATTACTTACTCGGTGATTTAAAATAATATACTTTAATTCACAAAAATGTTGTACTAAATCATCTATATCAAAGTTTCTTAATGAACCGACTAAACAGACCATAGGCGGGGCGTAGGTAAATGTAGCATCTATAGCTGTGGAAGTTTGTTTTTCAGTAACATTAAATATTCAAGCCATGCGAAACAAACCATAGAAAATACAAATTTAACCTATTAGAACAGTCGTTACTTTCAATGGTTGTGCTAAATTTTTTTATAGGTATTAAATTATTATTTTTAAGGTTGAAAGAATAAGAAATTAAAAGAAAGGGTCAAACACTACTGAAAAACTACGATTTTACCTATGTTAAAATGACGTAGGCGGGGTGTAGGTAAATGTAGCAGCTACATAACCTCTACGACAATATTGGCATGGGTAAAACTTACGTAGATAATAAAATGCCCATGTCTTACCTACGTCATCCGTGCAATAGTTTCATGCGCTATACCTACGTCATTATTTGTCTACGTTTTTCCTACGCCATGATTTTCCTATGGTATTGATATACCAATTATTTATCTACGGTTTACCTACGCTATTGTTTTATTAGTTTTGCCTACATTACGTACACGATTTTTTTATTACTTTAAAATTACATTACATACGTCCTTCGTATGCCTACTGTACAACTTTTATGAAATAATTTTGACATATTATTATTATGTTTTGTTTTACATATTAAACAGAAACTAAATCAACTTATGAGAGCTAATCCTCTGTCCCCAAAATTCTCTGTCCCCCTATACCCAAACAATAAAGATCCCTGATTTTCAGCTTTTTACTATTAAGTCCAGAAATAAAAGAGGGTTTAATTGCAAAAAAATTGGAATTCAGGAGGTGCTGATTGGTTGGATATAGGGGGACAGAGAATTTTGGGGACAGGTGATTTTATTTGTCAACTTATTCCATAATTGTAAACATTCCAACAAAAAAAATTAATATCAAATCTTTCATCATCAATTAAATATCTAATCAATACCACAAAGTCAAAGCATCAATTAGGTTCTCCCAAACTATACAATAATATGTTCATATTACATGACACGATACAAATATCACTACGAAAAAAGAAAACTCTCTTAGCTCCCACGACGATCATTTGACTCTTCATCAAATTGCTGTCCAAACATCTTGGAAAGTTGTTCATACTGCTTTTTTAACATTTGAATCTCTCCATCTTAAAGCTTCACATTTTCCTTCAGTTTTGCTCTAGACTCTGCTTCAACTTTGTTGATGCTATAAGTAACATCTTTGTATTTCTGCATTTTATTAAATATTACATCAATATCAATCTCAACATGTTTAACTAATTAAAATAATGATTTGTTGAAAGTTTAAATATTTACACTAGGGGTATTGCCACAATTGGGTCTACGATGCTTTTTTATTTAACTGTAGCACTAGTCAATATATCAAATGTTTATTTCTTGACTTTATATGAAATTTATATGCCGTTAGTTTTCAATTCTTGCTTGATATTGTGCCTACATTTGTATTTTTACAAATAATGTTTTATTAGATATATGGATACATTAACTTATCTTGAAAGACCCACATATGAAGACTAACCAAAAGACAACTTAGATGTCTGCTCCTACCAGATATGATGGACAATTCTTTTAATAACCGTTGTATTTAACTGCGTCAACCTCCAACTGCAGCAAGAGCAGCCATGTTGCTGCAAAAACATGTGAATAAAAAAGAACATTGTATAACTATTAGCATTTGTTTGAAAATAGCATTCTTGTGATGTAGCTTGAACAAAATTTGTCCTTGATCTTTTTAGTATTCAATGCAAATTTTTATTATGACCATTGTATAACTATAGCAGCAGCTCATTTGGCTGCCCAAAGGGAGAAAAAAAAGTTGACGAGAAAAAGCAAAGATTCCATAATTCATGCTTATGCAATATGACAACTTTCATTTTGTATACTAGAAACTGTTTGCATAATACTTATCACTTGTATTACATCTTTACATTGTATCGTTGATGCATGTGTAATATAAATCGTCATTGTAATAGTTTAACTATACTTGCACAGTTGTTATAGTTAAATAACCAAAATTTTGAATTAAGTTTTTTGTTATTATTTTAAGTACATGTTAGAACTGATGTTCAGTCGAACAGATGATAATTTCTAAAAGCAGCTTTCTTCTGGATTCTGAGAATGGGGCAATATAACTTCTGCCCATGGCATAAAATAAGGGAGAATTTAACTTAATGCTCATTTAATATACATATGTGAAAATAAACGATTTCCACTTATTTGTAACCCTTTTATTAACTGTATCTTTTAAAGCAATGTTGTTTTTTTATTTTGTTTTTTTATTTTTTATTTTTTTTGCTGTTGATCATTCTTATACATAGAATTGGCGTTTATGAGAGCAAACCACATGTACCCGAATCCTCTATCCATGTATACTCAACCAATCAAGACCTCCACATTTCCACTTTTTTGTAATTAAGCCTAAGGGTTTAATTTTAAAAAGGTGGAATTCAGGAGGTCATGATTGGTTAAGTATAGAGGGACAAATAACTTTCGGTATATGAGATTTCATTCCACCTAGGAAGAAGAATACATGAAACGAAACAAATGATTAATAGAATAATGAATGAAAGATGTTCCATAATGACTATAAATATTAATTACTCTTATGACAATAAATGGTGGCTTTTAGGTGAAAGCTCCGAGTATACGGGACTGAAGGAGGTGTAGTTTGTTAACCTGATAGCCCGATTTAGATAAAACATTTTTGGAGTTACATGAGTAGATACAGAGTTAGGTACTGTAACATATGGTGTGTTGGAGAGATTGAGCTCGAAGAGCTTCTAGTTGAGTGTTATTGTTAGGTTTCATGGGACCAAAACACGAGCTACTTGATGCAAAACATAGAGTAGTGGTTGTTTGCTACATGGTACAATTAATGTTGCTTCATTGTGCAACTAAAAATCATGTAGGCGTAAAATGTTATATGCTATAGCATAGAGTGGCATAGGAAATATAGAAAAAGAACTACTAAATTGACATTGACACGTATTTTTAAATGTTAGTGGTTTGTAAAAAAAGTTGTTCTCGTAATTAAATTGGGTTCAATTAAGCCATACTTTTAACGAATGGTGAGTGCTGGGTTCTTAACCCTTAAAATAAGTTATGAATACATTTGACCTTTGAAATTTAAAAGAGGTAGAGCTTTTGATTGAATTTAAAAGAAAATCCATGTCAATTGAAAATAGTAAAATCTATCTCAGTTGAAGATTACAATCAAATCAAGGTATGGTAAACCATATTAAATTAACTAATAATTCAAAATTACAGTCAAATCCATGTCATTTGAAGTTTTTTAACCGAATTTTTTAACATATCAAAATCAGAATAATGTAACAGATAATCCTGCACTATGTACGATATATGTATAATAATTAGTACATGTGTAAATATAAAATATAGCCTGTGGTTGTTATCATCAAAACTACCATCCACGGTACTAACATCGATGTCACTTGTGAAGTTCAAGTTTTTGCACTTCTTATGAAGAAGTTTGTCGTTTTCATTAATGGATCTCTTGTATTTCATAAATACTCAAGAATACTGTTAACTTCCATTCATTGATTATAACTTGAATTTGATATTTTCTTAATGCAACAAGTGCATAAGTGATTCCGATATGAGACATAGCATAACATAAATAATGATTCATAGAGTTAGCGCACTAGGAGTATGATGTATATGTACATTGATTGGGTTAACCCAACATCATCGTATACAAAGTATTGAAGATTGTAATGACCTGCCTTTTCAACCATCAAAATTTGGCACATATACAACCACTATATTTCAATGTCGAACATCCAATCGTCGAATATTTAGATTGCTAGGGTTAAAAGAAAACGAAAATTAAAAGAACAAGAGAATAATATATTCTCAAAGTGGAATCGACAGCATATAATAACAATAATGACAGATGATTTATCACTCTGAGATACAATATATATTTGAATTTTAACAAATCCTATCAGCTGGACAGTTATAAAATTTTCACATTACAAATGATGACAAGTAAATATATTACAACAAAATAAAATAATATGATAGATGAACTTACAGCTCGACTCCATGAGCTCCATATCAAACTTAACAACAACCTAGAAACATGCTCGATCCGAACTGAGTGTAATAATGCAATAACAAAAGATCAGTCTGCCAAACCAGTATGAGAAAACTCAACTAAAAGAAAATATGCAATAATTCTGTGAGACCGCACTGCTAATCGCAGAACGTGTAACACCCCGTATTTTCTGAGAATATCAAAAGAACGAATTGAAGAATATTTAATTTTTAAAGTGAGAATTAAGGGAAACAGGTTATGCCATTGCATTCGTCTCGGAATTCTGCTTGGAATAGAGTCCAAGTTTTCATAAATCGGACTTCGTATGAAGGAGTTATTGCCTTCGGAAGATTCAAGAATTTAAATAGATTAAGACAGTTCAAATTAAAATCCAATATTCAAGTTCAAACCCCGAAGCAGGCTAGGCGGGAAATTTCCTGCCCAGAAATCAGGTCGACCAGGGGGTCGACCTGGGTCACACTGGTCGACCAGGGGGTCGACCTACCCCCTCGTCCAGATCCAAAAATGAGACGATGCTCACTAGTTGTTGAGCCTTTTCTGACCTATTGCTGAGTCAATAGGGCTTAGGTGGCAATTCTAGATAACTCTATCTAGTTTGGACAGTTGTGATTGCTCCTAAAATAATCTAACGGCTCACATAAGATTAAACTTCTATAAAAGCAACCCTAATCCTCAAACCCTAAATCACACTAATTCATTCCAAGGAGCCACCATGTTGTCAATGAACGTTCTATCCTAGCCACCGTTTCTTCTTCAATTATAAAGCGAGTCAAAAGCTTTGAATCAAAACTTACTTAGAGAAATTGATAGTCTTCTTCTTAAAGGGATTGCTTTTCAAATTCAGAAAACAGATCCGAGAAAAACAAGACTTTCTTTTCTTTGTAAGTCCTGTTATTATTTAGATGTAAACGATTAAAAAGTTATGATTTGTAATAAAATGAAAACTAGCGTTATTCCTAGTTGTAAGATAATGATGATACTAATTCATGCCTATTCTTGTAACGATTCTATCGCATATGCTTATGAGATTATTGTGGTTATTATGTTGGTGTTAAACCAATCATGTATTATGTAAAGTTTGGTGACTCATTCATGTTACGTTACATGCAAGTTGTTAGGCTATGTGGTTATTATGTTGATGTTAACCAATCATGTATTATGTAAAGTTTGGTGACTTATTCATGTTATGTTACATGCAAGTTGTTAGGGTATGTGGTTATTATGTTGATGTAAACCAATCATGTAGAATTGGTGATTTATTCATGTTATGTTACATGCCTAGTTAAACTTGTGTAATTCCATATGTTTAAGATTCATGTTTGTTGGATCCAAATTGTAAGTTTACATTCACATGCCTAGTTGAACTTGTGTAATTCTATATGCCTAAAATTCATATTTAGTTGGACCCAAATTGCAAGTTTACATTCACATGCCTAGTTGAACTTGTGAAATTCTATATGCTTAAGATTTATATTTATTTGGATCCAAATTGCAAGATTACATTTACATGCCTAGTTGGATTTGGGTAATTTTATATGCTTTAGACTTATGTTGATTGGATCCAAAAATGCAAGTTCATTGTTTTATGCCAAAATTTATATGACACATGTTTAGTTAAATCCTTATTATGTTGTATGAATGGCACATATTCCCTTCTTTCCCTTTTGTATATAAGTTAGGCTTAGTTACGAGCCTAACATTCTATGTGAATTTTGCGAACGTATGACGGGGGTAACGTTGGGAAAAATCTTTAATTTATATTATTGACATAATTTGGCCCATAAATATATGAATGATTAGTGGCATAAAAATGGTATAATTTATATACCAAAAATTTTGAATATGATTTATAGTAAAAATCGGGCATGGCTTGAATGGCAATAATTGTGGAAAATTTACATATAAATATGAAAAGTAAATATGTAAATTAAGTAAAAGACGAACATGCCTAACCCGAGGTTAGATTGAGTTGTGGTGAAGAACTGCCCGGAACCGCCCAGCACATCCAGTAACCACAACAACACCTATCTAATGTGAGAGGTTAGTACATCATGCCCAAAGAAAACACGAGGTTAGATTGAGTTGTGGTGTAAAACTGCCCGGAACCGCCCAACACATCAAGTAACCGCAACAACACATATCTAATGTGAGAGGTTGGTGCATTAATCAATCAATTAATGCTAATGAACAAGATGAATGACTAGGGTTAAGTTAATGAGAAACAATTAACCAATATAACAAGATGAATGACTAGGGTTAAGTTAATGAGAAACACTTAACCAATATAATATGAATGAATAGGGTTAAGTTTATGAGAAACACTTAACCAATATAACAGGATGAATGACCAGGGTTAATGAGAAACACTTAACCAATATAATAAGATGAATGACTAGGGTTAAGTTCATAGGAACACTTAACCAATATAACATGAATGACTAGAGTTAAGTTAATGAGAAACACCTAACCAATATAACAAGATGAATAGCATGATGAATGGGTATGGTTAAGTAATAAGAAACACTTAACCAGTATGACTTGATTTGTGGTAAGGTTAAGTTAAATCAAGAGGGCAAGTACACTTAGCCAATGTAACTTGATTTGGGGTAAGGTTAAGTTAAATCAAGAGGGCAACACTTAACCAATGTAACTTGATTTGTGGTAAGGTTAAGTCAAAACAAGAGGGCAACACTTAACCAATATGACTTGATTTGTGGTAAGGTTAAGTTAAATCAAGATGGCAACACTTAACCAATATAACTTGATTTGTGGTAGCGTTAAGTTGACACAAGACGACAACACTTAACCAAAGTAACATGACAAGTAAGTGGGTTAAGTAACTTGAATTGATTGATGACACTTAACCAATACAACATGATGAACACGTGGGGTTAAGTTAACAAGAAACACTTGACCAATACAACTTGATGGACGGACAGGGTTAAATTAATAGGAAACACTTAACCAATCCAACATGATAAGTGTGGAGGGTTTATTTAATAAGAAACACTTAACCAACATGAGATGATGAATGAGTGGGTTAAGTTAACATGAATGGACAACACTTAACCAATATGGCATAATGTGCGGGAGGGTTAAGTACATATCAAGTTGGGTGGGTAATATTAGTAAATATAAGCCCATAAACTTAACCATTAAATAAACATGCTTGAATCAGTAGGAGGGTTAAGTACATATCGGGTTGGTGGGTAATATTAGTAAATATAGGCCCACAAACTTAACCATTAAATAAACATGCTGAATCAGTGGGAGGGTTAAGTACATATCGGGTTGGTGGTTAATATTTGTAAATATAGGCCCACAAACTTAACCAGTAGGAAACCCTAGTAACGGAGACCCATTTCAGCAGTAACCCACATAGATGTATCATGGTACCCTGAAGTAGGCAGGGTGGGGCACGATTACTGAGCTGATTATAAGAGGTCAAAACAGCGGAAGGGGTTACGTCAGTGTAGGTTCCGACGGTTTATGAGCGTGCACGTGATCCGAAGTGGGAAAAAGCAGGCACTGGGTACCAATAGTTATACACTGTGCTTCTTGAATCGTGTTGGGTTGCTATCATAAGGATTGATACACCTTATGGTGGGACCAGCACAGGGTATCTACACTCAAGAGAGGGTCGATTGACACAGACACAAAGAAAAATTAATACGAGTAATGAGCCGATCGATAGGGTAGTAAGGGTACATCTAACATGTTCATGGCAATTAGGCAGATTGAGGTGGAATCCTCACGATAGATGTACACCTGAAGGCTACCACAATTGCGGGGATTGGGATCAGATTACAATATGATCATTTTATATAGATTACTAGTTGGGACACTAGTTAGGTGGTGCAGAGAAGTGAAATGAGTGCGATAGCATATTCAGCCTTATTATCTTATTTCTAGGGTGTTGTCCTAGATTCAGTTTATTCATGTCATAACCCTTTTTCTCACGGGACTTACCAGACTCATGTCTGACCCATTTTCTTTCGTCTTCTTTTCTTCCGTTCCCCCCCCAGGTCCGCAGGGAGGGAACACTTCAGCTTAGATTGGATCATTTCCAGCTTTAAGGGAGTTGTTGTATTGCTTGGAATGTTTTTCCATGGGCTATGGCTTTGGATACTCTCTTATTGGGGATTTACGTTGCCTTATTGTTTTATTTAATGCTTCTTTATGTTTTAATTCAAGACATAGATTTTGTTGTAATAATTTGGAAGTTGGTTTGAAATAGTTGTCATAATGTTTTTAACTGAACCACATACTTATTGTAACACCTCGCCTCCGCTAGGGTCACTCGCAAAGGAATGCACTAGCTTTAGAGGGGCATTATTGGTAAACATGCACAGAAATATCACAAGACAGAACATATAACATAGCGGAAGTAAAATCAAACTTTCATAAACATTAATAATTAAGGTCTAAAGCCTTTTACATCAGAGTACATCAAAACCTGTCTTGCAATAATAAAGAAGCATAAAGACTTTTTCATAAATTATTCCCCAAGTAAAAACAGTAAAGTAGCCATAGCCAAGGAAAGTCCAAGCCATCCATGATGACCTTCAAGCAAAAGAAGTCCGAACTAAACAGCGGTATTTCCTCCCTGTAACCTGGGGGGAAACGGAAGAAAAGAGGCGAAACAAAACGGGTCAGTCAAAAAGACTGAGTAAGCCCTATCTACTATTAGCATAAAAACTAGTAAAGTTAACTGACATGAGAAACTGAGATGAACATAAGCATGATAACAAGATAGATAAGCTAAATCAAAATAACAGGATGAACTACTGAACTCAGATAAACTAAGGTGTCATGATAAATTACGATGTCGAGATAAAACAAGGTATCACATCGTCAGGTTTCTATCAAGTATAATATCCCCAAGATATCTATCACGTATAACGTCCCATGGTATCTATCCTGTACATCTGCTCTGCACCTACCGTACTAGTATCCCAACTGTATCATGTGTTATCCGTGAATGACCCTTACTCAAGAGTCGTATAATGGTCCATGTCAACCTAATATATCGCATATATAGGTTACTCAACTCGTATGTTTTATTCCATGAAAGTGTTCAGTCCCTTGCCGTAGACCATACGGGCTTTCCCATGAGGTTCTATACTACTTTAACATAATTCCAGGATCCTTAAGATCGGTTTGGACTGTTACCCTAAACCTAGCTAGGGTCTTCCAGCATGAATTATCGTTTGTACAACTAGGACTTATGCTACCTAGGGCTACTAGGGATTACGCTTACCTATTGCACGTTTTCGTATCTCGGTTCTGGTTCAACCACCCAGGGCCACTGGGATTTACGCTAACCGTCAACCGCGCCCTTTTTCCCACGCATTCATCGTGAATCGTTTTCCATGACTGTATGCACATGTATCACATCGTGCCATCCGAGTCCTGTCACAGGGCAGACCAGGAAATACAGGACTCGGTCGGGAGCTTTCGATTTATCTGCCGATGCAGATGCTAAGGTCTGTTTTTCTATACGTGGCTATGGTCCCACGCGACCCCTCCCTCAACTAGTGAAAGACAAGACAGGATAAACCCTGTATGAGAACACAACACTGGCCAACCCACATCCAAGCCTTACCGCAACCATAATTAGATAGCAATTATGGTCTATTGGGTGTTCTCTGCCTTTCCGTACGTACACGCTTGACCAAAGATGGTAGGTAGCCTGACGAAAATGATATCTATGGTACGACCGTGTATCGTCGACTATCCCCTATCCATCCCCGTCTTTAGGTTGCTCGTATAGCAACCAAGGCATACTCTTGGTTCTTCTAACGCAGACCTTAACCTCTCATGAGCCTAGTATGATCACCTGGCAGCTCACAGAGGGATCCCAAGAATATCCTCACGTTCCCCCGAAGCCGCTGCTTCGCTACCCAGTTCGCTGGAGCCTTTATCTAAATCAGATACTTGCTCCTACTTGTATACTTAAACGATGACCTACCGTATCAGGTTACTCATTTATCTATGAACTGGTCCAAATTTCCTTGACTAAGAATCATTACTTAGTTATTCTTCAACTAAGGTTTACCACTTAGCCTTATTCCCGTTATCCTTGTTAACTACGGTTACCCACCTAATCCTCCGAATTAGGGTTTATATAACAGATTAAGTGTCACTTAAGTTCATGACTTAATCCCGTCTACAAATCATGTCAAAATTGGCTAAGTATCCAAGTTCGAGACTTAACCCGTCTACAAATCATGTCAAAATTGGCTAAGTATCCAAGTTCAAGACTTAACCCTACAAACCATGCTCAAGTTGGTTAAGTATATATTAACTTGACCCTATCAAATTACTTAGTCAAACCGGTCAAGTGTATTCAAGCGATTCATGACTTAGCCTTATCATGTTTTCACGTTATATTGGTTAAGTATGAGTTAACTTAACCTCAATAAATTCACGAGTTAGATTGGTTAAGTATAGATCACTTAACCACATCAAATTAACGAGTTAGATTGGTTAAGTTTAGGTCACTTAACCACATCAAATTAACGGGTTAGACTGGTTAAGTATAGGTCACTTAACCACATCAAATTAATGAGTTAGATTAGTTAAGTGTTTAACTTAACCCCATTAAACTACCAAGTGGGATTAATTAAGTCTAGGCTAACTTAGCCCCATCCTATTATCATGTTTAGACTAGTTGAGTCTAATCTTAACCCCATCCATTAACTGTATCTTTCGGTTAAGTGTCATTAAGAAAACTTACTTAACCTTACCAAATTATCGTGTTGGATTGATTAAGTGTTGGTTATCTTAACCCCGTCCACTAGTCATATAAAAATGGTTAAGTGTCATTAGGCAAATCAAGTTACTTAACCTACCCAACCTTGTCATGTTTTGTTAAGTATCATTAGCCTAATCAATTTACTTAACCCCTTTGTCCATGTCATATTTGGTTAAGAGTCATTAATCAAATTAACTTAACCCTATCATGTGGCATTAATTACTTAATGCACCCCAACCTCTCACATTAGACTTTGTTGTGGTTACTAGTTAAGCCGGTCGGTTCCGGGTAGCTTTACACCACAACTTGGTCTAACCTCGGGTTCAAGCACAACATGACCAACTTCTCACATTGGGTCTTATTGTTTGCAACTACTAGTTAGGCCGGTCGGTTCCGGGTAGTTTTACGTTGCAAACTCAACCCAACCTCGAGTTGGCCACACTTATATTATCTAAGTGTCATGTTCATCATGTTTCCAAAACATGTTACAAGTTTTTCAAGCATTTGGGTAGACCTAACTTAATAGGTAAATTCCCAAAGGGTAGACCTAACTTAATAGGTAAATTCCCAAGCTTGTGTTTTTATGCATACTTACATGTCAACTCCCATGTTATATTTCAAGTCATGTTTTCAAGTATAAACACATGTCATATTTAACGTTACACGTTGTCATGTTTATACCCATTTACCCACATCATGTTCATGTCATTATGTTTTCCCATAATGTGACCCCAACGCTTTTAAACTCGCATATACGTTCGCAACAACGTAATGGATTAAAAGAAGAGACTTGACAAAGGCATGACAAAAATGGATATTAAGCCACAAGTTAATCATGGTGGCAAATGAGGCACAAATGTGTTCATTAGCTTGCATGTTACATTCTTAAGCCTCAAAAACATGCATAAACCCAAACTTGGCACATAAACGAATCATGGTGACAAAAGACATGGAATGATGACTAGTAACTCGCATATATCATCATATAAGGGTTATGACTTCATATGCAAGTTGACATAAAGATTATGAAGGTTCTCATGTTGCATAATGCAACATTTCAACATAAAGGTTGTAGCTTTTAGCTCATGAGATCAAGATAATGACTTCATAAACTTGCATGACATGATAGCATGTATCATTCTCAATGATCAAACCCAAACTTGCAACATGAACATTTAACTTCATAGTTAATATCTAAGAGTAGGGAAAGGGCTTACATTGCTATGAAGGCACAAATCGATTAGATGAAAGATTGAGACAAAGCCTATGCATGTCATCATCCTAAAACCCAAAAATGAAAGCTCCAAATCAATCAAAACCCCATCTTTATGAACAAAGATCAAAGCTTTAGCCTTGAAATCAACTTGAGAGGCTCTCATACTAACATAGAAACTCTCTAACACTCTCATGATCATGAAACCTCTCATAGAAATGAAGTGGAGGCTAGGATTTTGAGTGGAGGCCATGAGAGGAGCAATTTTTCCATAGTTTAGTTGCATGAATGAATAATGAGGATTTAGGATAGGTTAGGGTCTTATTTATAGATTAGGCAAGTGTTTTAGGCCATAGGATTAAACCTAGATTCAATCCAAGCCATCAAAGCATGTCTTGGGGAAGAAGTCAAGTGTAGGAACCATCTAGGGCCTTTAGATTAAAGATGAACCATGAGAACCATCCAAATGCAAAATCTGCATTTGAACGAATCTGTAACAACCCGAAAATCTGGGCCAGTTTAAAATTTTTATATCGGCAATTTTAGCGAATTTTGATTATTTAAAATAGATTATTTTAAATAATATCGACGAGAAATTTATTTTGAATAGAATTCGATTGTATATATTATATACGTCGTCGTTAGAATATAAATAATTATATATAATTATAAAAGGAATTGAAAATGGCGCGGTAGTTCGATAATTCGATTTCAAACTTCAATTGAATGTACCGGGTGCAAAACAATCCGGATTTTAGTGAAACAAAAAATAATAGGATCTAATTGATAATATCTTTCCAACGAATCCGAAAAATCAAAATTTCATAACGGGAATCAAAAGATATGTCCAGTAGAAAATTTTGAATAGTCGCTATGGAATTCCGGCCCTTAAAAATGGGAATTTTGCAAGCGACCTCGGATTTCGACGAAACCACTTTTGTTGGGTCCGTGATGTCAAATTATTGCTAGATTTCAATTTTCGTAATTTTTCGAATCAATATGTGAGCGTGGCAAAGGAAAACGCGTTTGACCAGTTTCAGTTGATTTTAATCGACTAGAAATTGGCCATTTTTCAAACGGTCTCAGAATTCGGCGAAACTAGTTTTGTTAGGACCGTATCGTCAATACGAAGCTAGAAAATATTTTTCTGGAATTTTTCGAGTTAGTATGTGACCCTGGTAATTTGAAATGTACGTTTAAAATTCAATATAGTGATTTAAATGTAAATTTAACGAAAACTGATGGTAACAGCCGAACCAGCCTACGATACATATCCCATTGTGTTCGGAATGGGGGTAAAACGTTATAGACGACAGGCGGTGGGCCTCGTTTCGAGGTCGTATGTGGAAGTCAACTTTTTGCAAAATAAAATAAAATATATTATATCCTTTCTCTCTCCCTCCCCTTTAACCCGCTTTGCCCCCCCCCCCTTTTCGATTTAGTTCAATCAGAAAGAAAAAAAAAACCCGCTGCTTCCAATCGATGGCGACCGACACCCATCGCCACCCCACCCCGTCGCCGCATCTCGTCGACGGCACCGCACTCCCCTGGTCTCGCAGCGCCACCCCTCCTCTCCTTCTTCCTTCTCGCGCTGTCGACGTTCGAACCCCACCAACCCGAGACCATCGCCCGCCCACCGACGCCCCCCTTTCTGCCAAAGCCGCCGCCGCCTCTGGATGGACCCCACTGCCAAGCCGACCTCCCCCTTCTTCGCCTGAGCGATGGCGCATCCCCCCCGTAAGTCTCCTTTTTATTTTTACTTTCTTTTATTTTTACTTTCTTTTATGTAATTAGTTTAGAAATTAAACTAGTATAGTTTTAAAAACTGTTCTTTTAAACTGAAATTAAAGAAGTAATTTTTTTCATTTAACGAGGATGTAATTTTTTTTAGCAAAGATTAGATCCTTAAACTATAAAAGATTTGATTTTTAAAATTGAAAGGATTATACTTTTATTTATAAAAATATGATTTTTATATTTTTAAAGTATTAAAAATATAGTCTTTACTATCTAGATGATATAAAAATATGATTTTTGTTTAGGTAGAGAATTAAAAATATAATCTTTATATAGTAGGAGGGATAAAAATATTATTTCTATCATGGTAGCAAGTAAAGATATTATTTTTATTAGAGTAGCAAGTTAAAAATATTATTTTTATTCGTGTAGCTAAGTAAAGATATAATCTTTTATGTGTAAAAGACGTTGTAAAAAAATATAATCTTTGATATATATATATATATAATTTTCACAGCATAGTAAAAATTCGATTTTTAATATATAATTTTCACAGCATAGTAAAAATTCGATTTTTATATATATTGAACAGCATAGTAAAAATTAGATTTTTATATATATTGAACAGCATAGTAAAAATTCGATTTTTATATATTGAATAGCGAAGTAAAAATGTGATTTTTATATATGTAGTGACTACGAGTAGCGAAGATGACAAAAATGCGATAACGATGAAGATTTCTATCAAAGAAGAGTCAAGATGATTGGATAGCTAAAAGTGAGAATTTCTCACCTTTCAATTTCTTTTTCTAGTTATATATATATACTAGGATGCAGACGGTGCTTAGTAGCACCCGACACAATCGTCCACAGACCATGGACTTGTTTGTTTGATTGCGAAAATTGGTTAGATTATTTGATTGAAATTTGAATTGCTTGGTGAAATGAAATTGATTTGATTGATGTGTGAATGGCGTGGGCCTTCACTAGACCGGGGATAAGGCTAGGCCTCGTCCCGTTTCTAGTATCGTGCCGTTATGCCGCCGAAATTTTCTAAAATAAGTTAGAAAAATAAAGAAATCATTTTATTTAATAAATGAACTGAATAGAATATTTTCATAGGTTGAATAAAATGTTTTATCGTTAAAAATATAATTTTTAACGTGAATGTGAATAAATAAATATTCATTTACAAACCGGACGGTTTGTTTATGTACACCCATTTGAAGGACATTGATTGGGACGATAAAATTTTACACATCGCCCAACTGCACAAATAAAAATCTGTGTTTGATTGTTTGAAACCCCACACGGGTATTGGGATGATATATGACATACACTAGTCCCAATAACTAGCTGTATGTCGATCGATTGATTGACAGACTGTTATAAGCGTTAGATATTTATATTTGATGCTTATACAGTGTAGAATGCACTTTGGATGATGGTTGATTATTCATCGTTGTTGATATATACATGTGTTGTAGAAAATCCATATAATTAACATTATATGGTAATTGATTGGGCCTCATTCCAGTTTTAAAATAGAAATATTTGAAAAAGAAATATTCGAAGTAGAATATTTGAAAATATCAATATATGAAGCCGTATTGATTAGATTGACGCCATTTTGACGTGAACGATATTTATATCGATTTTATTCATTTTTAATGAATATCGAAAGTGATTTCAAAATCTGTTATTTTAGAAAGAATTGAATATAAATGAATTCGAATTGAAATTGAATATAAATGAATTCGAATTGAAATTGAATATAAATGAATTCGAATTGAAATTGAATTGAATTGAAAACGAACTGAAATTGAATTAGAAATCAATTTGAATTGAAATCAAATTGAAATCAATTTTAAAATGAATTTAAATTGGAATATTCAATTTTGATTTGAAATTGAATATGAAGTTGAAACCGTTTTGAAAATGAATTTAAAACGATTTATAAAGCACGTTTTGAATTGAAATCGACGAAGTATATATTATATATATTATATATATTATATATATAATATAATGGCCTGAATAGAACGCGCCGCGCCGCGGCAGTTCGCGAATTTCGACCATTGACTTCGAACGGATATTACGGGAGATCCGACCGTCGGATTCTCCTAAAACCGGAACCGTTGGGTTCGTATCGAAAAGAGCTTTCTAACGAATATTAGAAATTTGAAATCTAACGGTTGGATTGGAATTATGTCCAAGTCAAATTTGAAAAAGGTCGCTGTAAGTGTAGTTCGATGGCCGTCGATGAAAATCGACTGTACAGGCCTTGATAAAATTATTAAAAATAGTAATAATTAGTGTAAAATCATAAGAAATGATTTAGAAAGAATTGGGATAAAAAACTCCATATTTGAAAAGATAAAAATAAATTTTTATCGAAATGAACTAGTTTTGAACTAGAATTATAATTCTATTTATTTTTAAATAAATAGATTGAATTTGAAATGGTTTTGAAAATAACCAGAATTTCCAATGATTGCATTGGAATGTATTTGAATCGAAATTGTCTTCGGAATATTTCGATGTTGGATTTCGTGACTATATAGATGTTGTTATGGAAATTTGAAAGATATAGATATATATATCGTTATTTCCAATACAATATTTGTTGGTCGTAGAATTTGATATTGAATATAAGCCGGGATATTTTCTATTCAGAGCCTTGTATTTAATATCAAATGTGATTTGGGTTTGTCGTGAATGGTGTCTTCATTAACACTGTTCTTGAACCCAGTTGAGGAAAGATTAAATCTTTTTATTTAGATTTAATGAAGTGTACCAATTAAATAATATTTAATTGGAATTGAATTCGAATTGATTTTTGGGTTTATCGTGAGCAGTGTTTTAAATAACACTCGTTCTTTAACCCGATAATTAATGGAATGTGATTTTGGGTTTATCGTGAACCGTGTTTTAAATGACACTGATTCTTTAACCCAGTTAACGATTAAAACTAAGTGGAGTTTTAATGAATCTTTAATGAGATTGAAATAATCGAAATGGAGTATCACCAGTTTTGCTCAAGGCGTTAGTTAAATCTTTAATTAGATTTGAACGTGAAATGGTAATTGAATTTACCGATAACACCGTGGTGTTAGTTATGAAGTATAACCAGTTTTACTTCATGGGATGAATAGGTTGGGATTGGGAAATTAAAACAAAGGATTACTTCGGTAAGGTCCGTTAATTCCGACTAGTTGAATCGAAATTCAAAAGATGATTAAAGAATAAATTCAAGGAATTTATCTTTGATAAAATTAATGGGAACCTTTCCCTATAAATGTGAAATTTAGAAACTAACTGTCGGTTAGCTAAGCAGAATGGTTTCCTGGATTTTGATCTGATGTTGGTTTCGGCCTTCGGGGTTAATATTTGGGGAATTATTCTCTTGATTAATTTACGGTTAGTGACTGATGAATTGGAATGAGGCGTATGTTGTGTTTGTGTAACACTTATTTAAAATATACGCGAGTTATTCGGAAAGACCGGGTTTATCCCATTCTGAATAACTGATACGACGATAAGTCGAAGATGAAGACGATGGTCGAAGACCGGAGGTCTTCACGTCGTTTGGGTGATTACTGATGATCTTGATTGGGCTGTACACCCAAGAAGATGGAAACAGTTGGTGATCGTCCAGACGTACTTGGAGATCGATGGATATGCGGGGTACTAGGTGCCTCCGGTTTCGTTCAGACCCAGAACGGACTTGTAAATGGACTGTGTGTCTGACATTGGATTTTAGTCCGTGTGATTGATCTCTATTAAATATATATCTGTTTGGCGGTGGAAAATTTATTCTCTTGCTTAACGCCCTTCTCTGAGACGTACGAGCTCAGAGGTTATATATTGATGGATATCAAATGCATGGAGTGAATTGCCTGTGTGGCATGCCCAAGTGGCAATCGATCAAGGCTTCTGTTGAAAAGCAAAGTCTTGTGGTGATGATCAAAGCACGGCCTTTGTGGCGTAGCTTTGTGTAACGTTTACTTCGCGAGTTTCACACCCGGTATGAACCAAAAACGGGAGAGGACGTCAGGGAGGGCATGCGTTTCTTTCTAGCTAGAAGTGGCGTCAGTGGTTTTACACGCCCTGACGAGTTTGACTTATGTGGTTGTTGCTGTTGCGAGGCGCCTCGGTTATATCGGTTTCGGCCGATGCATTCTGGTCGGCAGACGGACCAGACTTACACCCCATAGGGTGGGGAGACGTAGTGTTCAGGCATAATAATCCACATCGGTGGACCGGCCCTGAGGATTCAGGGGGCAGTTGCGGCTGTTCCTGAGGCTCGGGCTAGAGAGTCTCGAATCGGTTGAGGACTATCTTTTGCCTCGGTTCATAGATGGAAATCCAATTTCCAAATACGTGACTTTGCGGTTTTATTTGTAAACCTATATATGGCGACATGATCTATGGTATCCATGCCGCCTATGATTGATACTTATGATTTGAAGTTGTTTTATACACTATGCACTTATAATAGTATCAAATGATTTGTTTTAAACGTATCAAGCATTCTTTGGCTGTTATAAGGGAAAACCCTATCCCCCGGCTTGCGTTGCATTGTGTGATAGGACCTGGGTCTTATAATAGCTTCATTTTTCTTTATTTAGCATTGCGTTGTTTGTTTTATGCACTGGTATTCTTGGGAGGAAACCCGTTCCGTGTTATACGGCGTGGTCCCTTGATTTACCTAACTTTAAAAATAAAGAATAATAACTGTTTTAGTTCTCACACCAGTCACATGACTGACCTGGAGTTTATTGTTTTAACCTAAACTCTGGGTGCCCCTATTTTGACCCCGGGCAGCTAGTAGTTTTGGTTTTGCAGATTTATATTCACAGGATCCTGGTTTACAGCTGGAATGATATCCGGAAAGCTTTGTATCCGTATATCTCTTCTAGTTGTGTATTATATTATTTTCCGCTGCTATGTATTTAAATGTAATTTAAATCTCTGATATTTCTGTGTAATATTCATTTATACTCTGTATATTCTTGTAATCTGATGCATTGTTGTAATATACAATGAAATGTTCTTTCGTCTGCGTTCTATTTTGTCCTGTTCTCAAAACGATCGGGCGTTTCGAGCGGTCTGGGTCGGTTTAGCGACTGGTTCGGACCGAGCGAAATTCCTTTTCGTCACAGAATCGGCCCACGGGTTGACAGCCAAACACCCTGGATTAACCCCTAGTCGACCCAGCGAGCTCGGGTCGACCTCAAAAATCGGCCGGTTCGGTCATTCCCCTCTCCCAATTCGCTGTTTTGAACATTTTTGCATATTTATTTATTTAATTTTCAATTATATATATATATATATATCAATATATATATTTCTCTGCGCAACCCATTTCACTTAATTAAGTATACTTTAATTTGGGAATTTTTCGTGAAACTTCGCGAGGCCATATCTTGGTCATACGGACTCCGATTTTCGAAAACTCGGACTCTATTTCGCGTATTTTTCCGAGACGAACGCAATGGCATAGCCCGTTTCCCTTGATTCAGATTTTACAGTTTAATTCTGCCTCCATTTATGTTATAACGGGTTATTGAAAATACGGGTTGTTACATTCTCCCCACCTTTTTGGATTTCGTCCCCGAAATCTCCAAGTTAGGAAGAACATATCCTACCATCCATCATCCATCTACTCAAATCATCATCCACAAGCAACCATTATCCTTAGATGATTTCTAATGCTGTATGAATATATGCAAAACGTGTGTGTACATGTTCCTTAGCTAATGCTAATGATCAGGCCTGAATAATCTTTCTAATGCAAAATATGTATAGTGCCATGAATCCAACATGTATGCAAATAGTCCTAGCCATATAGATACTATATGCGTGCACAATCATTCATTCATATGCGACAACCGCATGATAATACATTCGATTTCATCCATAAACAAGTATAAATACTCGTGCATATGCAATATGAAATGTGACCGAGTCGAGCTAGTATCTAATGTGTATTCGCGCATCCACGAGCAACCACTTGCAACCATATCAATCATAACATGTTTCAAATACATGTTTACATCCATAGGTTTCTACCTAGGATTCCCTGAAACAGGGTCGAGAAGATAAACAGGACAAACTCCTTACGGGGTTTGTAACAGAAAATAGGACCGAGAGGATGTCCACAAAAGATAGCCTACAAGTAAGCTCTACAGAAAACAGGGATCAAGGATATACTCCCAAAAAGAGATATCATGCGCGTATCTAGTCTTTGACCATCAAAGTCGTCTTTTAACTTCGCGATTTTGTAGCTTCTTATTCCTGTTTCCATAACATGAGCTGGAACTCATTTCTTCGTCGCCTCTCGTTCCACTTGCACTTATCCTTTTCCTAGAATACTTGACGCAAATATGACTGCGTACTCATGATCTCATGCAAGCTTTCCAAAATTCACTAGTGAATCTCGGACCTCGTACCACAGGGTATTTCTCGTAGAAGAACTTCCTCTTGAAAGTAAACAGATGCCAACCAGGTTATCAAGCGCACTTACTAGGGTGATCTCTATAACCCATGCATAAATGAAGTAAACCATCCGTCTTATCGGCGAACACCACTCGATCGGGCTTCAAATTTCCAATAAAGGCATCAAGGGATTCTAAGTAACTAGTCATGACAGAACCTCAAAAAGGTTACACGATACTTCGAGGGTATTACCAAGGCTAGTCAAATGGTCTAACTACCCTCCTATCAAAAACCGAGAGTGGCACCCCCTACTGGATAACCACTTCATCCCTAGAATCCATCCATAGCTTATAAACATAAGCATTATTTCCAAACTCAACACTTGGCATAGACATTCCCAAATCCAAACAAGTCATGTATAAATGGACTGATTCTCCAATAGGACTTTGAGACAAAAATGGGATTCTCTATTACGCTAGTACTTAAGGTGCAGAGACTCAACTATCGAAGCAGACTTAAATGATACGAACAACGAAGTCCTAACGGGATGATAGAGAAGAAAAGCTAAACCTTTAACAAGATCGTTACCCTCCTTCCGAGGTACTCTAGAAATGAGAGCATACTACTGCCCTCCCGATGATCTTGTCCTTGTCCCATAATACTTAACTATCCACCCCGTTTTACCATGCCAAAGGTACTCTCTCGTCATGGGTTTCGTTGTTCATCTTTCTCCCTCCTTTGAGGACTAAGCCATACCAACAAGTTACTCATCCTTAAGCCCGTATCCTTTATCCTCTTTCTCACTATCCTTCCTTATAACGCGGCCACTGGTCTCCCGAGAACCACCTCCATCGCATGGAAAGCACTTTCGTAGATAGAAAAGACTAGTCGCAGTTAAAACCACTGTGACTACAGATGGAGGAAAGAAAGGAAAAGAGATTCAATTAAGGAAACGAGGATAGTGCTAATGGCCTTTGGGGAATAGCCTTTTTCTTTTAAAAGAAAATTTTCTTGAAAAATGCTTCTTTGTAAACGATTTTCAAATAGTTTTCAGAAGGTCTTTAAAAACTTTTGCCCAGTCTGGTAACCTTCTGCTCTGATACCAAATGTAACACCCCGCCTCCGCTAGGGTCACTCGCAAAGGAATGCACTAGCTTTAGAGGGGCATTATTGGTAAACATGCACAGAAATATCACAAGACAGAACATATAACATAGCGGAAGTAAAATCAAACTTTCATAAACATTAATAATTAAGGTCTAAAGCCTTTTACATCAGAGTACATCAAAACCTGTCTTGCAATAATAAAGAAGCATAAAGACTTTTTCATAAATTATTCCCCAAGTAAAAACAGTAAAGTAGCCATAGCCAAGGAAAGTCCAAGCCATCCATGATGACCTTCAAGCAGAAGAAGTCCGAACTAAACAGCAGTATTTCCTCCCTGTAACCTGGGGGGGAAACGGAAGAAAAGAGGCGAAACAAAACGGGTCAGTCAAAAAGACTGAGTAAGCCCTATCTACTATTAGCATAAAAACTAGTAAAGTTAACTGACATGAGAAACTGAGATGAACATAAGCATGATAACAAGATAGATAAGCTAAATCAAAATAACAGGATGAACTACTGAACTCAGATAAACTAAGGTGTCATGATAAATTACGATGTCGAGATAAAACAAGGTATCACATCGTCAGGTTTCTATCAAGTATAATATCCCCAAGATATCTATCACGTATAACGTCCCATGGTATCTATCCTGTACATCTGCTCTGCACCTACCGTACTAGTATCCCAACTGTATCATGTGTTATCCGTGAATGACCCTTACTCAAGAGTCGTATAATGGTCCATGTCAACCTAATATATCGCATATATAGGTTACTCAACTCGTATGTTTTATTCCATGAAAGTGTTCAGTCCCTTGCCGTAGACCATACGGGCTTTCCCATGAGGTTCTATACTACTTTAACATAATTCCAGGATCCTTAAGATCGGTTTGGACTGTTACCCTAAACCTAGCTAGGGTCTTCCAGCATGAATTATCGTTTGTACAACTAGGACTTATGCTACCTAGGGCTACTAGGGATTACGCTTACCTATTGCACGTTTTCGTATCTCGGTTCTGGTTCAACCACCCAGGGCCACTGGGATTTACGCTAACCGTCAACCGCGCCCTTTTTCCCACGCATTCATCGTGAATCGTTTTCCATGACTGTATGCACATGTATCACATCGTGCCATCCGAGTCCTGTCACAGGGCAGACCAGGAAATACAGGACTCGGTCGGGAGCTTTCGATTTATCTGCCGATGCAGATGCTAAGGTCTGTTTTTCTATACGTGGCTATGGTCCCACGCGACCCCTCCCTCAACTAGTGAAAGACAAGACAGGATAAACCCTGTATGAGAACACAACACTGGCCAACCCACATCCAAGCCTTATCGCAACCATAATTAGATAGCAATTATGGTCTATTGGGTGTTCTCTGCCTTTCCGTACGTACACGCTTGACCAAAGATGGTAGGTAGCCTGACGAAAATGATATCTATGGTACGACCGTGTATCGTCGACTATCCCCTATCCATCCCCGTCTTTAGGTTGCTCGTATAGCAACCAAGGCATACTCTTGGTTCTTCTAACGCAGACCTTAACCTCTCATGAGCCTAGTATGATCACCTGGCAGCTCACAGAGGGATCCCAAGAATATCCTCACGTTCCCCCGAAGCCGCTGCTTCGCTACCCAGTTCGCTGGAGCCTTTATCTAAATCAGATACTTGCTCCTACTTGTATACTTAAACGATGACCTACCGTATCAGGTTACTCATTTATCTATGAACTGGTCCAAATTTCCTTGACTAAGAATCATTACTTAGTTATTCTTCAACTAAGGTTTACCACTTAGCCTTATTCCCGTTATCCTTGTTAACTACGGTTACCCACCTAATCCTCCGAATTAGGGTTTATATAACAGATTAAGTGTCACTTAAGTTCATGACTTAATCCCGTCTACAAATCATGTCAAAATTGGCTAAGTATCCAAGTTCGAGACTTAACCCGTCTACAAATCATGTCAAAATTGGCTAAGTATCCAAGTTCAAGACTTAACCCTACAAACCATGCTCAAGTTGGTTAAGTATATATTAACTTGACCCTATCAAATTACTTAGTCAAACCGGTCAAGTGTATTCAAGCGATTCATGACTTAGCCTTATCATGTTTTCACGTTATATTGGTTAAGTATGGGTTAACTTAACCTCAATAAATTCACGAGTTAGATTGGTTAAGTATAGATCACTTAACCACATCAAATTAACGAGTTAGATTGGTTAAGTTTAGGTCACTTAACCACATCAAATTAACGGGTTAGACTGGTTAAGTATAGGTCACTTAACCACATCAAATTAACGAGTTAGATTACTTAAGTGTTTAACTTAACCCCATTAAACTACCAAGTGGGATTAATTAAGTCTAGGCTAACTTAGCCCCATCCTATTATCATGTTTAGACTAGTTGAGTCTAATCTTAACCCCATCCATTAACTGTATCTTTCGGTTAAGTGTCATTAAGAAAACTTACTTAACCTTACCAAATTATCGTGTTGGATTGATTAAGTGTTGGTTATCTTAACCCCGTCCACTAGTCGTATAAAAATGGTTAAGTGTCATTAGGCAAATCAAGTTACTTAACCTACCCAACCTTGTCATGTTTTGTTAAGTATCATTAGCCTAATCAATTTACTTAACCCCTTTGTCCATGTCATATTTGGTTAAGAGTCATTAATCAAATTAACTTAACCCTATCATGTGGCATTAATTACTTAATGCACCCCAACCTCTCACATTAGACTTTGTTGTGGTTACTAGTTAAGCCGGTCGGTTCCGGGTAGCTTTACACCACAACTTGGTCTAACCTCGGGTTCAAGCACAACATGACCAACTTCTCACATTGGGTCTTATTGTTTGCAACTACTAGTTAGGCCGGTCGGTTCCGGGTAGTTTTACGTTGCAAACTCAACCCAACCTCGAGTTGGCCACACTTATATTATCTAAGTGTCATGTTCATCATGTTTCCAAAACATGTTACAAGTTTTTCAAGCATTTGGGTAGACCTAACTTAATAGGTAAATTCCCAAAGGGTAGACCTAACTTAATAGGTAAATTCCCAAGCTTGTGTTTTTATGCATACTTACATGTCAACTCCCATGTTATATTTCAAGTCATGTTTTCAAGTATAAACACATGTCATATTTAACGTTACACGTTGTCATGTTTATACCCATTTACCCACATCATGTTCATGTCATTATGTTTTCCCATAATGTGACCCCAACGCTTTTAAACTCGCATATACGTTCGCAACAACGTAATGGATTAAAAGAAGAGACTTGACAAAGGCATGACAAAAATGGATATTAAGCCACAAGTTAATCATGGTGGCAAATGAGGCACAAATGTGTTCATTAGCTTGCATGTTACATTCTTAAGCCTCAAAAACATGCATAAACCCAAACTTGGCACATAAACGAATCATGGTGACAAAAGACATGGAATGATGACTAGTAACTCGCATATATCATCATATAAGGGTTATGACTTCATATGCAAGTTGACATAAAGATTATGAAGGTTCTCATGTTGCATAATGCAACATTTCAACATAAAGGTTGTAGCTTTTAGCTCATGAGATCAAGATAATGACTTCATAAACTTGCATGACATGATAGCATGTATCATTCTCAATGATCAAACCCAAACTTGCAACATGAACATTTAACTTCATAGTTAATATCTAAGAGTAGGGAAAGGGCTTACATTGCTATGAAGGCACAAATCGATTAGATGAAAGATTGAGACAAAGCCTATGCATGTCATCATCCTAAAACCCAAAAATGAAAGCTCCAAATCAATCAAAACCCCATCTTTATGAACAAAGATCAAAGCTTTAGCCTTGAAATCAACTTGAGAGGCTCTCATACTAACATAGAAACTCTCTAACACTCTCATGATCATGAAACCTCTCATAGAAATGAAGTGGAGGCTAGGATTTTGAGTGGAGGCCATGAGAGGAGCAATTTTGCCATAGTTTAGTTGCATGAATGAATAATGAGGATTTAGGATAGGTTAGGGTCTTATTTATAGATTAGGCAAGTGTTTTAGGCCATAGGATTAAACCTAGATTCAATCCAAGCCATCAAAGCATGTCTTGGGGAAGAAGTCAAGTGTAGGAACCATCTAGGGCCTTTAGATTAAAGATGAACCATGAGAACCATCCAAATGCAAAATCTGCATTTGAACGAATCGGCCCACGGGTTGACAGCCAAACACCCTGGATTAACCCCTAGTCGACCCAGCGAGCTCGGGTCGACCTCAAAAATCGGTCGGTTCGGTCATTCCCCTCTCCCAATTCGCTGTTTTGAACATTTTAGCATATTTATTTATTTAATTTTCAATTATATATATATATATATATCAATATATATATATTTCTCTGCGCAACCCATTTCACTTAATTAAGTATACTTTAATTTGGGAATTTTTCGTGAAACTTCGCGAGGCCATATCTTGGTCATACGGACTCCGATTTTCGAAAACTCGGACTCTATTTCGCGTATTTTTCCGAGACGAACGCAATGGCATAGCCCATTTCCCTTGATTCAGATTTTACAGTTTAATTCTGCCTCCATTTATGTTATAACAGGTTATTGAAAATACGGGTTGTTACACTTATGAAATAAATTTGTTTATTTTTCTGTTGTTTATTTGTCTATCTTGTAATTTATCTGCATCTTTTACCTAAAATGCTCCACTGAAGTTAAGGCATTCCCTTTGTGAGCGACCTTAATGGAGGTGGGGTGTTTCTTTTGGTATCAGAGCTGAAGGTCACCGGATCAGATAAAAGATTTGAAAAATTATTTTCAAAACGGTTTTAAAAGAAGCATTTTCAAAAGAAAAGTTTTGTTTTAAAGGCATATTCCCCAAAGCCATATGCACTATCTTTAGATCCTCTGTTTGAATCCTTGTTTCCTTCTCTCCTGAGTCTCCGGGGCTCCTAGCTTTCTGGGAGGTAATCTCATTGCGACATGGTTCCGTAGGCTCGATGAGACTACGACACCTGTCAAAGGGAGAAGAAGTGTCTAACCTCCATCCATAGTCGTAGTATTTTCACCTACGGCTAATTCTCTTCCAAGATTTGTAGGGTTTCTTGTGCGATGGAGGCAACGTTCGAAAGGCTTGTCAACATGGTTCAAAAAGGAAGTAAAGAGAAAGATGCAAAAGGGGAAGAATCACAAACAAGGGATTGGAATATAAGAAGGGCGGAGGAAATAATAGATCCCGCAACAAGAGGAAGTATCTTTTCTACGGTATAGCGGGTCATTTAATTATAGGAAGTAAAAGATAAGTGGTTGTTTTCAGCATTGTGAGGCAAGGCATCTTATCAAGGATTGCCCGGAGGACAAGGACAAAGGACGAGATTTTTAGAATGGCAAGTGCATGCTTTCACCGCCAGCGTACTTGAGAGAAAGATAGTAAAGTTTAGTTTTTCTTTTTGATCATCCTGTTAAGTGCTTCACGTTTGTTTATATCTGCTTCCGTAGTTGAGTCTCCGCACCTTAGTACTAGTATAATAGAAGATCCCATTATTGTCTCAAATCCGGTTGGTGGTTCGGCTCATTTATCTTTGGTTTGTAAGGATTTGAGAATATCTATATTTAAGACTGAGTTTAAGTGTAATGCTTATGTTTTTGGTTTCATGGGCTACGGGTTGATTCTAGGCATGGATTGGTTAGCTAGTAATTGTGAAAGGAGGGTAGTTAGACTTTTGACTTGCTTCGGGAATACCCTCGAGATTTCGTGCGATCCTGAGGGGATCAGTTAGGCTTAGCTACCTAGAATCACTTGATGCATCTATCGACGATTTACGCAGATGTTTTTGATTAGGTTAGGGGTTTTCCCCCTAAAACTCGAGATAGACTTCCACATATATCTAGTTGACAATGCAAAGCCAGATATGCGATCAACGATAGTTTTGGAGCAAGATTGGCGAGGATAGCCAGAGTCGGTTAAGTGCTCAATTGTTTGGTTGTTTTGCTAGTATCATCTCACATAAATCGTCCAAATTCGGAGGAGGTATTCCTTGTGTACTTGTCTGATATTGGTTTAGGCCTTTGGGGCTTGTACTTGAGGGATGTCGAGTTCGACTAGGATGGTTTGCGTGAGAAATAAATGGTTGTGGCAGGCGCCTTAAAGCAAGACTGACCTTAAGAGAGGTAAAAAGTACATAGCAACCATTAGCTTTAGACCCTCAAATTTGTGACATGATGGATAAGCTAAGTAGAGGAGAGACCTCTAATCATCTTAGTATATACACTTGGTATCATGGCTCACACCTATTTATCTTGGAAAGATAGTTCGACTACATTGGATACCCTATAGCATAGTAAGTGATCGAGGTCCTATCTTTACTAGTGAGTTTTGGAAATGGAGGTCAAGAAGCTTCGCAACTGTGAAGTTAAATTAGTGAAGGTAAAGTGGAGTGAAGCTCAAGAAGACGCGACGTGGGAGACTGAAGATAAGACACGTGCATCAAATGTAATAACCCTGAAATCCGAGCCAATTTAAAATTTTTATTTTGGCAATTTTAATGAATTTTGAATATTTAAAATGAATTATTTTAAATAATAATGACGAGAAATTTATTTTGAATAGAATTCAAACTAATATATTTATTTGAATCGACGTTAGAATATAAATATTTTATTTTAATTATAAAAGGAATTGAAAATGGCGCGGTAGTTTGAAAATTCGATTTCAAAGTTCAAATGAACGCACAGGTTTCAAAATAAACTGGATTTTAGCGAAACCAAAAATATTATAATCTATTTGAAAATATCTTTCCAACGAATCCGAAAAATTGAAATTTCATAGCGGGAATAAAAAGGTATGCCCAGTTGAAAATTCAGAATAGTCGCTATAGAATTTTGGCCCTTAAAAATGGAAATTTTGCAAACGACTTCGGTTTTCGACGAAACCACTTTTGTTAGATCCAGGATGTCAAATTGGTTTTAGGTTTCAAAATTCATAATTTTCTTAATCAATATGTGAGGATGGCGAAGTTAAACGTGTTTTAACAGTTTTAGTCAATTTCGATCGACCAGAAAATGGCCATTTTTCAAACGGTCTCAGAATTTGACAAAATTAGTTTTTTTTAGGACTGTATCATCGATACGAAGCTAGAAAATATTTTTTAGGAATTTTTAGAGTCCGTATGTGACCCCGGTAAATTGAAATGCACATTAAAATTGAATATATACTGAACTATGTTTTAAATTTGATAAAAACTGATCGTAACAGCCGAATTGGGTTATGAAACATATCCCATTATGTTCGAAATGGGGGTAATTAGCTAAGGGCGACAGTCGTTGGGTCTCGTTTGAAGATCGAATCTAAAAGTTGACTTTTTTTTTGGCGAAAATAAAATAAAATAATATATATATTTATATTGTTTAAAAATCTAAACCTAATTCTCACTTTCTAAATCGAGCCCCCTTCGTTCAAAAACCCGCACCCTTGACTTCCGCCGCCCCCCTTCAGTCAACCACCGCCGCGCCTGGCGCTAGCCGCCGCCGCCACCGCCAAGACCCCCCTCCTCGACGAACGCGCTGCCCTTCTCCCTCCCCAAATCCGCACACCCCAAGCCCAGACCCGCGATTTTAGGCCGCCACTATCCCTGGCCCGCCGCTGCTGGCCAAGACCGACCATGCACGACCGCCAGCAACCCGCCGACACCCCCCTGACCACCTGCGACGCCTCCAACCCCCCGCCTCCAACTGAGTCTCCTCCACCCCCTCTGAAAAATAAATGTGAGTCTTTATTTTTGTATTATTTAATGAAATTGGTTGTGGGAAAAATATAAAAATCAGTTTTCTTTATTTTTTAATATATAAAAAAAATCAGTTTTCTTTTACATAGGATAATGGTTGAGATCTTTAACATAGAAAAGTTTGATTTTTATACATGTATTAGCGAGATAAAAACATGATTTTTATTTTTATAACGGGATGATTTTTAAAATCTAGATAGTGAATAAAAAGATTTGATTTTTGACGTAAGAAAAGATTAGATTTTTCATTGTAGGAAAATATGATTTTCATATATGTGAAGGCAAGACAAAATATGATTTTTATTTATATCGTAGTAAGATAAAAATATGATTTTTATTTATGTAGCGATGTTATAAAAATATAATTTTTATACATGTTGCATTATAAAGATATGATTTTTATATATAATATAACGTATAAAAATAGCGATGTTAAAAATGTGATTTTTAGTATGAACAGCGTGAAAAAGATTGCGTTGGAAGTACAGGAAAATCTAGACTGTTCTGAATTTCGAAAATGAAATGGAGGAGTGGAACCCTAGGTGAGAACTCCTCACTAAAATTTTCTGTTCAGTTATTTATTTTATAACTGCATATATAAACTGCTCCTCATCGTCCACAGATCATGGACGACTTGTATGATTGTTTGTGTTGTGAAATTTGAATGTTGATTGTGATGAATAAAATATATATTCATGTATTGAAATAAGATATATATTCATGTGTTGAAATAAAATATATATTCATGTGTTGAAATAAAATATATATTCATGTGTTGAAATAAAATATACATTCATGTGTTGAAGTAAAATAAATATTCATTTACAAATCGAACGATTTGTTTATGTACACCGATTTGACTGATATTGATTGGGACGATAAATTTTGCACATCGCCCAATTGCACAAATAAAATATGTGTTTGATTGATTGAAACCCCACACGGGTGTTGGGATGATATATACGTACACTAATCCCAATTGTTTAGTTGTATGTCAATCAATGGGTTGACAGACTGTGTAAGCGTTAATTATTTATATTTAATGCTTATGCAGTTGTGTGGTGCACTTTGGATGATGGTTGATTATTTATCATTGCTATTATATACATGTGTTGTATAGAATCCATATAAATATCATTATATGGTAATTGAGTGGGTCTCATTCCAATTTAGAAGATAAAATATATATATTCATGTATTGAATAAAAGGATATTCATGTGTTGAATAAAAAGTATATTCATGTGTTGAATAAAAGAAAATTTATGTGTTGAAGAAAATATTCATGTGTTGAATAGAATAACGAAGTTATTGAAATATATAAAGCCGTGTTGATTAGATATGCGCCATTTTGACGTGAACGATATCTATATCGATTTTATTCATTTTTATAATGAATAAAGAAAAGGAAATGATTACAAAATATAACTTTTTGAAAATATTATCAATTGTATATCGATGATATGGAATATTCAATTTTGATTTGAAATTGAATAGGAAGTTGAAATCGCTTTGAAAACGAATTTAAAACGATTTATAAAATGCGTTTTAAAAGGAAATTGACGTAATATATATATATAATGGCCTGAATAGAACGCGCCACGCTATGGTAGTTCGCGAATTTCGACCATTGACTTCGAATGGACGTTACGGGAGATCCGACCGTCGGATTCTCATAAAACCGAAACTGTTGAGTTCGTATCGAAAAGAGCTTTCCAATGAATATTAAAGATTTGAAATCTAACGGTTGGATTTGGAATTATGTCAAATCAAATTTGGAAAAGGTCGTTGTAAGTGCAGTTCGATGGCCATTTGTAACAACCTGTATTTTTAATAACCTGTTATAACATAAATCGAGGCAGAAATTAATTCTAAAATCTGAATTAAGGGAAACGGGCTGTGCCATTGCGTTCGTCTCGGAAAAATACGCGAAATAGAGTCCGAGTTTTCGAAAATCGGAGTCCGTATGACCCAGTTAAGGCCCATTGAAGTTTTCAGAAATTTCCATATTAAAAACAGATTTAAATTTTAAGTTAAAAACAAGGGTTAGGGCACAACTGGCGTCAGGCGGGAAAACTCCCGCCAAGACCCCCAAGTCGACAGGCATGTCGACAGGGGTCTAAGGGTGTCGACTGCCCTGTCGACAGCCCTGTCGACACGGGGTGGGCGGGCAGTTTTGCCTGGCGCACCATTTCTGATCTGGGCTTGGTTGTGTGGCTTGGTTCTGGAGAATTCCGAAATCTGATGGACCTAATTCAACTAGGGTTTAATCCTATGGTCTAAATCACTAGCCTAATCTATAAATAAGACCCTAACCTACCCTAAATCACTCATTATTCATTCTAGCAACTAAACTATGTCAAAATCAAACCTCTCATGGCCTCCACTCTCTTCATACAATTCCTAAATCAATTTCTAAGAGGTTTCCATGCATACAAGTGTATTTAGGCTTGTATGATCCTCTTTAGCTTGCATTAAAGTCTTGTTTCTCTATTGTCATCATAAAGGAGGAGTCTTGATCAAGTTTGCTTGCATTTTGGGGTTTTATTTTGTTGCATAAGGGGTTTCTTACATTTGCTATACTCATTTGAGTTCGCATAAGCATTGTAAGCCCTCTTACCTTCATTTTAGAAACTCTAAAGTTAATATGTGATGAAAGTTGGGATTTATGCATGTTTAACAAGTTATGCATGTTTATGCAAGTTCACTATGCCATGATTTGAGAGTTTAACAAGTTATGCATGTTTATGCAAGTTCACTATGCCATGATTTGCAAGTTTAACAAGTTATGCATGTTTATGCAAGTTCACTATGCCATGATTTGCAAGTTTAACAAGTTATGCATGTTTATGCAAGTTCACTATGCCATGATTTGCAAGTTTAACAAGTTATGCATGTTTATGCAAGTTCACTATGCCATGATTTGCAAGTTTAACAAGTTATGCATGTTTATGCAAGTTCACTATGCCATGATTTGAAAGTTTAACAAGTTATGCATGTTTATGCAAGTTCACTATGCCATGATTTGCAAGTTTAACAAGTTATGCATGTTTATGCAAGTTCACTATGCTAAGTTATGCAAGTCCAACATGTTATGCATGTTTATTATGATATGTAAGATTCATCATGTATGTTGTGCCAATTTCCCTCTTTCTATCCTTTATGCGTTATGACGAATATGTAAGCGATAGAATGACGTTGGGGGGTTTGGGTAAAACTTAAAATACATGAAAATATAAGATTGGGAATTTACCTATTAAGTTAGGTCTACCCCTTGGGAATTTACCTATTAAGTTAGGTCTACCCAAGTATTTGTTAAACTTGTAACTATGTTTTGAAAATAAAGTGGACATGACACTTAGAAAACATAAGTGTGGCCAACTCGAGGTTGGGTTGAGTTTGTAGCGTAATTCTACCCGGAACCTACCGGCTTAACTAGTGGCTACAAACAATAGGATCCAATGTGAGAAGTTGGTCATGTGGTGCCAAGACCCGAGGTTAGACCAAGTTGTGGTGTAAATCTACCCGGAACCCACCGGCTTAACTAGGTAACCGCAACAAAGTCTAATGTGAGAGGTTAAGGCACAATTAAATTAATTAATGCCTCATGATTAGGGTTAAGTCATGGCCCACTAATACTTAACCAATTTTGGGGATACGAGGGATTAAATGGGGTTAAGTGGTGAACTGTTGGTTACACTTAACTAATTTAATCCATGATTAGTGAGGGGTTAAACCACACTTAACCCTCTTAGAAAACCCTAGCAACGTGGTCTGTTCCAGCAGTAATCCCAGTTTGGTATCATTCACAACCCTAGAGGCTAGGCTAGGGCGGGGCACGATTACTGGACTGATGTAAGCGACCAAAGCGACGGCAAAGTGGTACAGCGGTGCGGGTCCAGGCGGGCTACGGACGTGCACGTAGTCCGGTGTTGGACAAACTCGAGGCACGGGTACCAGTAGGTTTAGACTGTGCATTATTGCTTAGGTGTCTGGGGTTGACACCCGAGGGCTTGATACACCCGAAGGTGGACCCAGCACAGTCTGACTACAACCATATGTGGGCCGTATGGACACCAACACTTGACGTGTTAGGTTTATAGGGAGCCGATCGACTAGACCGTTGGGCTGGACCTTGTATTAAGGTCACCTCATGTTATTGGGCCAAAGTTTGGGCTGAGGGATCAATACCTGTTATGTTAGTTTGCTAGTACACTGTGGTGCAAAGCTTAATCTTCTTTATGTGATGACACCTTTATCTATTGCCAGTTTGTTCATCTCAATTTCCATCATGATGTTAACTTTATTAGTTTATAGACTGATCGTAGTAGGGCTTACCAGTCTTTTTGACTGACCTGTTTTCTTTCGCTTCTTTTCTTCCGTTCCCCCCCCCCCCCAGGTTCTCAGGGAGGGAATAGTGGTGCTTAGCTTGGATCGCTTGCTTGTTTGCTGGATAGCTCATGTATGACTGGACATTGAGCTCGCTATGGTTTATCATCTTTATTTTGGGGATAGCACTATGTATTTCAGTATTTCTGTTTATGATGTACTAGACATGTTTATTTTGGCAGTTGACTTTATGATGTACTAGACTTTTTTTGAGATGGTTTGAGATATTCCGCTGTTTTATTCTCACTTACTCTGTTTTACATATATATTTATGTTCTTGTTCTGCCTTGATATATCATTATGCATGCTTACCCAGTTCTAACGCCCCCCAGAAGCTAGTGCCCCCGAAAGAGTGACCCTAGCGGAGGTGGGGTGTTACAAATTTGGTATCAGAGCATATGGTTTACAAGAAAGAACAAAAAGTTTTTAAAAGACTTTTGAAAAACTATTTTCAAAACAAGTATAAAGTATTTTCCAAAGAAAAGTCTAGTATTTTAAAAGGCTATTCCCCAAAAAGCCATTAGCGTTATCCTTCGTTCCCTTGACCTAATCTTATCTTATCTTTCGTTTCAGTATGGCTGAGAATCTTGCCATCCCGGATGGAGTAAACGTACCGCTCTGGTATAGGAGACTTCTAGAAGCTAGGGCGGCAGCTGGCCCCGAAAACCCTACTCCCACTCCTCCTCCTGTAGTTGAGAATCCTCCCCCTAATGTCCCTCCTCCGGTGGTTCCTGTTCCTCCTCCTCCAGTTGCTGAGGCTCCTCTTCCTCCTCCTCCCCCTCAGCATCCTCAGGTTGAGTTCACGAAGGTTTGTAAAGACTTCAAGGCGATGGGAGGCAAGAATTTCCTAGGCACGGAATCTTTTGTTGAAGCTAGGAATTGGCTGAAAGACACTGAGGACTTGTTTGCTATCTTTAGGATTGATGACGAGAGGAAGATCTTATTGACAGTGTGGCTTTTGAAGGACGAAGCAGCCTATTGGTGGGAGGTCACCAATGGGACGAGGCCCGTCGAGACTTGGGCCGATTTGAGGGCTAGATTTGTGGCCAAGTTTCTATCTTCTGCTGAGGCGAATTTACAGATGGAGAAGTTCATTGCATTAAAGCAAGGTGATATGTCAGTCAAGGAGTATGTGAACAAGTTTAATCAGCTGGCCCGTTTTGGTTTGGATATGGTGAACACTCCTGAGAAGAAGGCTCTTCGATTTGCTAGAGGGTTGAATGAGCCGCTGCAGGGTTTGGCGATGTCACATATTCCGCATGGGGCTACTTTTGAGAGTTTGGTCGATATGGCTCTACTTCAGGGAGATGGAAAGAAAGAGGTCAAGTCGAGTGATACTCAAGCAAAGAAGACTGATTCTCAGGGTAAAGGCAATCAAGGTGGTCAAAGCAGTCAGGGGAATCAGAGCAAGAACAAGAAGGGGAACAACAACAAAGGCAAGGGAAAGTGCAATTACTGTGGTGTGCCTGGAAACTTTGCTAAGGATTGTAGGAAGAAGAAAAGGAAGCTTAGTGGTGGATGTTTTTCCTGTGGTGAGACTGGACACTTCAGCAAGGAATGCCCGAAGAAGAAAGGGCAGGGTCAGACTCAGCGTGATGGACCTTCAGGAGGGCAAGTTCATGCTCTCAATACCGCTCCAGTTCCCGATCGAGGTAGTGTTTCTGTTGAGAACCTTGTTTATGTTTCCGATCTTCCAGTTCATACCTTGTTTGATTCTGGTGCATCACATAGCTTTATTTCATCTGATCTTGTTGATAGTTTGCACCTTAGTACTAGCTTAGTGGATGATCCCGTTTGTGTTTCGAATCCCATTGGGGGTTCTGCTCATCTATCTATGATATGTGAGGATCTGAGGATCTCTATACTCAGTGTAGAGTTCTTGTGTAGTGCGTATGTTCTTGGTTTCAGGGGATACGGATTGATTTTGGGCATGGATTGGCTGTCTAGACATGGAGCCATTCTTGATTGTGAGCATAGGGTTGTGAGGCTTGTGACTCGCCTTGGCAACACCTTAGAGATTTCATGCAATCCGAAGGATCCCGTCATGTTGTGCTATCTTGAATCTCTCGACTCGTCAGAGGAAACCCTTCAGTCTGTAAGGGTGGTCCGAGATTATCCAGATGTTTTTGAAGAAGTTAAGGGGTTGCCCCCTAAACGAGAGATTGATTTTCGCATTTATCTGGTGGATAATGCTAAGCCTGTTTCTTTGCCCGTTCGGCACATGGCTCCGCGTGAGAGACGGGAGCTCAGCAAGCAAGTAAAGGAGTTGCTTGGGAAGAACTTCATCAGACGAAGTATATCCGAATGGGGAGCGCCTGTGGTGTTTGCTACTAAGGCAGATGGTTCTCTTCGACTTTGTGTGGACTATAGAGAGTTGAATAAGCTGACTAAGAAGAACAGACACCCATTACCGAGGATTGATGATCTTTTTGACCAGCTTGTCGGTGCTTCTGTTTTCTCTCAGCTTGATCTTGCTACTGGATTTCATCAGCTCAGAGTGGCTGAAGATAGTATAGACAAGACTGCATTCAGAACTCCAGATGGATTCTTTGAATGGCTTGTTATGCCGTTCGGTTTGACGAATGCACCCGCGTATTTCGTGGACTTGATGAGTAGGGTGTTCCGAGAGTTCTTGAACAAGTTTGTCGTGGTCTTTGTGGATGATATTCTGATCTTCTCTAAGGATGAAGAAGAGCACGCGAGGCATCTGGTAGAGGTGATGGATACGCTTAGAGCGCATCAGTTAAAGGCCAAGTTCTCCAAGTGTCACTTTTGGAGAAGGGAAGTTCGGTTCCTTGGGCATATAGTGTCTAAGCAGGGCTTAGCGGTAGATCCCGCTAAAGTAGTTGATGTGCAGGATTGGAAGACTCCAAGGAATGCAACCGAAGTGAGAAGTTTTCTAGGTCTTGCAGGTTTTTACCGGAAGTTCATCAAGGACTTCGCGAAGATATCCGCTCCTCTTACTAAGTTGACGAAGAAGAACTTAGTTTTTGCTTGGGATATGGACTGTGAGCTTGCTTTTCAGAGACTCAAGAGAGCCCTTACCTCAGCACCAGTTCTAGCTTTACCCGATGGTGGTAAGATGTTTACCGTGTACACTGATGCTTGTGGCACGGGATTGGGCGCCGTTCTGATGCAAGAAGGCAGAGTTATATGTTTTGGTGGTAGGCAACTTAAGGTGCATGAGAAGAATTATCCCACTCATGATCTAGAGCTGGCAGCGATAGTATATGCACTCAAGGCTTGGCGTCATTATCTTCTGGGAGAGAGATTTGAGCTGTATACTGATCATAAGTCTTTGAAGTATCTCTTTTCGCAGAAGGATCTGAACTTGAGGCAGCAAAGGTGGATGGAATTCTTGGCATCCTACGATTTTGATATAGCCTATACCCCTGGCAAGGGGAATGTTGTAGCGGATGCGTTGAGTAGAAAAAGGTTGACACTAAGTCCTCTATTTGTTGAGATGAAGAATTTAGAGTTCTTGGCAACCTTTGATTTCTCTTTGGCAGTTGAGTCGATGACCGGTTCTTTAGCATCTCTTGAGCTCAGGCCTACCCTTCTGGATCAAGTTGGGGCTTCGCAGAAGGAAGACCCTCAGATGATTGAGATTATGGATAAGCTGATTCGAGGGGAGACATCTAGTCACCTTGCTCGATATTCTATAGATGATAAGGGTTGGCTGAGGAGAGACGGAAGGCTTTGTGTTCCGATGGTGGAAGACTTGGTGAGGAAAGTTCTTGAGGAAGCACATCGCTCTAAGTTGACTATACATCCTGGTGGAGATAAGATGTATAAGGATATGAAGCGCATTTTCTTCTGGCCTGGAATGAAGAAGGATGTGGCAGAGTTTGTCTCTAGATGTGTTGTTTGTCAGAGAGTAAAAGCCGAGTCGAAGAAGCCCGGTGGGCTATTGCATCCTCTAGAGGTCCCGCTACGGAAGTGGGAGAGTATTTCTATGGACTTTGTTGACGGATTGCCAAGGTCAAGAAAAGGGAATACAAGCATATGGGTCATTGTGGATAGGCTTACGAAGAGTGCTCATTTCATTCCGGTGAAGAGCAAAAGGACCGCATCTGGACTAGCATCAGTATATCTTCGTGATATAGTACGACTACATGGAGTCCCTTCTAGCATAGTCAGTGACCGAGATCCCATCTTTACTAGTCAGTTCTGGAACAGTTTGCAGGAAGCTATGGGCACGAGGTTGAACCTGAGTACAGCTTATCACCCACAAACGGACGGTCGGACAGAAAGGGTGAATAGGGTACTTGAGGACTTGTTGAGGCTTTGCATTCTGGATTTTGGTGGTACTTGGGAAGACCATCTTCCTCTTGTGGAATTTGCTTATAATAACAGTTATCAGGCGAGCATTGGGATGGCACCATTTGAGGCTTTATATGGGAGACCGTGCAAGTCACCTACATGTTGGTGGGAGACTACAGATAAGCTTATACTTGGACCTGACATGATTAGAGATACATCCGAGAAGGTCGAGTTGATTAGAAGACGGATGAAGGCGGCCCAAGACAGACAGAAATCTTATGCTGATAGGCGAAGGACTGATTTGGAGTTTGATGTTGGGGATATGGTTTTCGTGAAGGTTTCTCCTTTGCGGAATGTGGTTCGGTTTGGAGCAGTAGGAAAGTTAGCACCAAGGTTTGTTGGACCGTTTCCAGTTGTAGAGAGGATCGGGCAGATGGCCTATAGAGTGGAATTGCCCGAGAAGCTAGCTGGAGTGCATAATGTTTTTCATGTTTCGCATCTCCGGAAGTGTTTGCATAAGTCAGCAGAGGTGGTTGAGCCAAGTGTTCTAGAAGATGTGGAAGTAGAGAAAGAAGCTACCTTGAGGAGAGCTCCGATTCGTATCTTGGGGACAGAGATCAAGAAGCTAAGGAATCGTGAGGTCAAGTTGGTGAAGGTTCAATGGGGTAAAGCCGAGGAAGACGCAACTTGGGAAACTGAAGAGAAGATGCGTAGGCTTTATCCATTCCTTTTTGAGGGTACACTCTCAATCTCTTTATCTTTCCATGTCTATCTAGTTTATCTAGTTCAGCGTGTCTATCTTATCATGAGAACCTTAGGTAGAATCCTTTGGATGAAACATGTGTTTGAGACATGTTATGTTTGATGGTTGCAAGTGGTTGCAAGTGTTTGCAAGTGGTTACTCGTGGATGCATGATACACATTAGGCACTAGATCGGCTCACACACTCCTCATATTGCATGTGCATGAGTGTTTATACTTATTCTTGGATGAAATTTGTATGATATCACATGGATGTTGCATATGGATGTATGATTGAGCACGCATGTAGATATTATACATTATGTTAGGGATTTGCATACATATGGATACATTTCACTAACATATTTTGCATTGATCTTTGCATTAGATAAGTACATATACACACACTTTTGCATATGTTCATACAGCATTTAGAATCTTTTAAGGACAATGGTTGCTCGTGGATGATGTTTTGAGTAGATGGATGTTGGATGGTAGGATATGTTCTTCCTAACTTGAAGATTTCGGGGACGAAATCCTTTAAGGAGGGGAGAATGTAACAACCTGTATTTTTAATAACCTGTTATAACATAAATCGAGGCAGAAATTAATTCTAAAATCTGAATTAAGGGAAACGGGCTGTGCCATTGCGTTCGTCTCGGAAAAATACGCGAAATAGAGTCCGAGTTTTCGAAAATCGGAGTCCGTATGACCCAGTTAAGGCCCATTGAAGTTTTCAGAAATTTCCATATTAAAAACAGATTTAAATTTTAAGTTAAAAACAAGGGTTAGGGCACAACTGGCGTCAGGCGGGAAAACTCCCGCCAAGACCCCCAAGTCGACAGGCATGTCGACAGGGGTCTAAGGGTGTCGACTGCCCTGTCGACAGCCCTGTCGACACGGGGTGGCCGGGCAGTTTTGCCTGGCGCACCATTTCTGATCTGGGCTTGGTTGTGTGGCTTGGTTCTGGAGAATTCCGAAATCTGATGGACCTAATTCAACTAGGGTTTAATCCTATGGTCTAAATCACTAGCCTAATCTATAAATAAGACCCTAACCTACCCTAAATCACTCATTATTCATTCTAGCAACTAAACTATGTCAAAATCAAACCTCTCATGGTCTCCACTCTCTTCATACAATTCCTAAATCAATTTCTAAGATGTTTCCATGCATACAAGTGTATTTAGGCTTGTATGATCCTCTTTAGCTTGCATTAAAGTCTTGTTTCTCTATTGTCATCATAAAGGAGGAGTCTTGATCAAGTTTGCTTGCATTTTGGGGTTTTATTTTGTTGCATAAGGGGTTTCTTACATTTGCTATACTCATTTGAGTTCGCATAAGCATTGTAAGCCCTCTTACCTTCATTTTAGAAACTCTAAAGTTAATATGTGATGAAAGTTGGGATTTATGCATGTTTAACAAGTTATGCATGTTTATGCAAGTTCACTATGCCATGATTTGCGAGTTTAACAAGTTATGCATGTTTATGCAAGTTCACTATGCCATGATTTGCAAGTTTAACAAGTTATGCATGTTTATGCAAGTTCACTATGCCATGATTTGCAAGTTTAACAAGTTATGCATGTTTATGCAAGTTCACTATGCCATGATTTGCAAGTTTAACAAGTTATGCATGTTTATGCAAGTTCACTATGCCATGATTTGCAAGTTTAACAAGTTATGCATGTTTATGCAAGTTCACTATGCCATGATTTGCAAGTTTAACAAGTTATGCATGTTTATGCAAGTTCACTATGCTAAGTTATGCAAGTCCAACATGTTATGCATGTTTATTATGGTATGTAAGATTCATCATGTATGTTGTGCCAAGTTCCCTCTTTCTATCCTTTATGCGTTATGACGAATATGTAAGCGATAGAATGACGTTGGGGGGTTTGGGTAAAACTTAAAATACTTGAAAATATAAGATTGGGAATTTACCTATTAAGTTAGGTCTACCCCTTGGGAATTTACCTATTAAGTTAGGTCTACCCAAGTATTTGTTAAACTTGTAACTATGTTTTGAAAATAAAGTGGACATGACACTTAGAAAACATAAGTGTGGCCAACTCGAGGTTGGGTTGAGTTTGTAGCGTAATTCTACCCGGAACCTACCGGCTTAACTAGTGGCTACAAACAATAGGATCCAATGTGAGAAGTTGGTCATGTGGTGCCAAGACCCGAGGTTAGACCAAGTTGTGGTGTAAATCTACCCGGAACCCACCGGCTTAACTAGGTAACCGCAACAAAGTCTAATGTGAGAGGTTAAGGCACAATTAAATTAATTAATGCCTCATGATTAGGGTTAAGTCATGGCCCACTAATACTTAACCAATTTTGGGGATACGAGGGATTAAATGGGGTTAAGTGGTGAACTGTTGGTTACACTTAACTAATTTAATCCATGATTAGTGAGGGGTTAAACCACACTTAACCCTCTTAGAAAACCCTAGCAACGTGGTCTGTTCCAGCAGTAATCCCAGTTTGGTATCATTCACAACCCTAGAGGCTAGGCTAGGGCGGGGCACGATTACTGGACTGATGTAAGCGACCAAAGCGACGGCTGAGTGGTACAGCGGTGCGGGTCCAGGCGGGCTACGGACGTGCACGTAGTCCGGTGTTGGACAAACTCGAGGCACGGGTACCAGTAGGTTTAGACTGTGCATTATTGCTTAGGTGTCTGGGGTTGACACCCGAGGGCTTGATACACCCGAAGGTGGACCCAGCACAGTCTGACTACAACCATATGTGGGCCGTATGGACACCAACACTTGACGTGTTAGGTTTATAGGGAGCCGATCGACTAGACCGTTGGGCTGGACCTTGTATTAAGGTCACCTCATGTTATTGGGCCAAAGTTTGGGCTGAGGGATCAATACCTGTTATGTTAGTTTGCTAGTACACTGTGGTGCAAAGCTTAATCTTCTTTATGTGATGACACCTTTATCTATTGCCAGTTTGTTCATCTCAATTTCCATCATGATGTTAACTTTATTAGTTTATAGACTGATCGTAGTAGGGCTTACCAGTCTTTTTGACTGACCTGTTTTCTTTCGCTTCTTTTCTTCCGTTTCCCCCCCTCCCCCAGGTTCTCAGGGAGGGAATAGTGGTGCTTAGCTTGAATCGCTTGCTTGTTTGCTGGATAGCTCATGTATGACTGGACATTGAGCTCGCTATGGTTTATCATCTTTATTTTGGGGATAGCACTATGTATTTCAGTATTTCTGTTTATGATGTACTGGACATATTTATTTTGGCAGTTGACTTTATGATGTACTAGACTTGTTTTGAGATGGTTTGAGATATTCCGCTGTTTTATTCTCACTTACTCTGTTTTACATATATATTTATGTTCTTGTTCTGCCTTGATATATCATTATGCATGCTTACCCAGTTCTAACGCCCCCCAGAAGCTAGTGCCCCCGAAAGAGTGACCCTAGCGGAGGTGGGGTGTTACACCATTAATGGAAATCGACTGTACGGGCCTTGTTAAAATTATTTAAAATAGTAATCATTTGTGTAAAATCATAAGAAATGATTTGGAAAGAATTGGGATGAAAAATTCCATATTTGAAAAGATAAAAATAGATTTTTATCGAAATGAACTAGTTTTGAACTAGAATTATAATCCATTTATTTTTAAATAAATAAATTGGATTTGAAATGGTTTTAAAAGTAACCAGAATTTCCAATAATTGAATTGGAATGGATTTGAATCGAAATCGTCTTTGGAATATTTCGATGTTGGATTTCGTGATTACACAGATATTGTTATGGAAATTTGAAAGATATATTTATATCGTTATTGCCAATACGACATTTGTTGGTCGTAGAATTTGATATTGAATATAAGCCGATATATTTTCTATTCAGAGCCTTGTATTTAATATCAAATGGGATTTGGGTTGTCGTGAATGATATCTTTAATAATACCTTTCTTAGACCCGACGAAGTTAAGAAAATCAAAATTTAACTGGAGATTAGTTAAGTTGAATGGTTTCTCGGGTATTGATCTGATGTTGGTTTCGGCCTTTGGGGTTAATACTTAGGGAATTGTTCACTTGCTAATTTACGGTTAAAGGCCGATGGAATGGGATGTGATTTTGGGTTTATAGTGAACCGTGTTTTAAATAACATTGGTTCTTTAACCCAGTTAAAGACAGGATATGATTTCCCAAGTTAAACAATCATTAATATTGATTTTTGGGAAGATTAAAACCAAGTGGAGTTTTAATGAATCTTTAATTAGATTGAAATGATCGAGAATGGAGTATCATCAATTTTGCTCCAGGCGATAGTTAAATCATTAAATAGATTTGAGCGTGAAATGGTAATTGAATTTATCGATAACACCATGGTGTTAGATATGAAGTATGGCCAGTTTTACTTCATGGGATGAATAGGTTGGGGTTGGGAAATTTAACAAGTGGTTACTTCGGTAAGGTTCGCTAATCTCGACTAGTCTGGATAAACCGTAATTTGGTTTGAATTGATATTCAAAAGAAGATTAAAGAATAAATTTAAGGAATGTATCTTTGATAAAATTAATGGGAACCTTTCCCAAAGTATAAGAATATTTGAATAAAAGAATATTCTGAATTGGAATGAGGCGTATGTTGTGTTTGTGTAACACTTGTTTATTATATACGCGGGTTATTCAGAAAGACCGAGTTTATCCCATTCTGAATAACCGATTCGACGATGTGTCAAGGATGAAGACGGTGGTCGAAGACCGGAGGTCTTCACATCGTTTGGATAATTACTGATGATCTTGATTGGGCTGTACACCCAAGAGGAAGGAATCAGTTGGTGATCGTCCAGACGTACTTGGAGATCGATGGATATGCGAGGTACAAGGTGCCTCCGGTTTCGTTCAGACCCAGAACGAACTTGTAAATGGACTGTGTGTCTAACATTGGATTTTATTCTGTGTGATTAATTTCTATTAAATGTATATCTGTTTGGCGGTGGAGAATTTATTCTCTTGCTTAACGCCCTTCTCTGAGACGTACCAGCTCAGAGGTTATATATTGATGGATATCAATCGCATGGAGTGAATTGCCTGTGTGGCATGCCTAAGTGACAAATGATCAAGGCTTTTGTTGAAAAGAAAACTCTTGTGGTTGATGATCAAAGCACAGCCTGTGTGGCATAGCTTTGTGTATGGCGTTAATTCGAGAGCCTCGCACCCCGGTATGAACCAGAAATGAGAGAGGATCCAGGGAGAACATGCGTCTCTTTCTAGTTAGAGATGGTGTCAGTGACCTACCAGCCCTGACATTTATATATTTTTCACCTGTGTAGTTTTTGGAATGCGAGGCGCCTCAGATATGGAGTCATTTGGCTCATTTACGCCCCATAAGGTGGGGAGACGTATTGTTCAGGGTTTCATTTAATCCGCTACGTGTGGACCGACCCTGTGGCTCCTAGGTACAGTTGCGGCTGTAGCCTGAGACATGGACTAGATTTTCTCAAATTCGGTGAGGACTATCTTTTGCCTCGGTTCATAGATGGAAATCCAACTTCCAATATGTGATTTTGCGGTTTTGATTGTAGAAACTATATATGGCGACATAGTGATATGGGGCACTTATGCCGTCTATGACTGATACTTATGATTGAAATTGTTTTGACACTATAAACTTATAGTAATAATAAAAGATGAAATTTAGCATATCACGCATTCTTTGGCTATTATAAGGTAAAACCCTATCCTCCGGCTTGTGTTGCATTGTGTGATGGGACCTGGGTCTTATAATAGCTTCATTGTTCTTTTTTTTGCATTGCGTTGTTGTTTTATGCACTGGTATTCTCGGGAGGAAACCCGTTCCGTGTTATACGGCGTGGTCGCTTGATTTACCTAACTTTAAAATAAAGATTACTAACTGTTTTAGTTCTCACACCAGTCACATGACTGACCTGGAGTTTATTGTTTTAACCTAAACTCTAGGTGCCCTTATTTTCCGCACGGGCAGCTAGTAGTTTTGGTTTTGCAGATTTATATTCACAGGATCCTAGTTTACAGTTGGAATGATATTCGGAAAGCTCTTTATCTGTATATTCCTTTCAGTTGTGTTTTGTATTATTTTCCTCTACTATGTAATTTATTGTAATCTCTGATATTTATCGAATGTATTTTATTCATTCACACTCTGTATATTCTTGTAATTTGATGAAATTGTTGTAATATACAATGAAATGTTCTTCTGTTTGCGTTAGGATTTGTCGTGTTCTCAAAATAATCATGGGTTTCGAATGGTCTTGGTCGGTTTAGTGATCGATTCGGATCGAGCGAAATTCCTTATCGTTTCATCATACCCTTTTTCTTGAGGGTATATCCTTGATCTCTTTTTCTAGGAATTCCATGCATGTTTGTTTCTATCTTTTTCAGGTATATCCTCTAGGTCATATCTTCAATCCTTAGGTAGAAGCCAATGGATGTAAACATGTGTTTGAAACATGTTATGATTGTTGGTTGCAAGTGGTTGCAAGTGGTTGCTAGTGGTTGCTCGTGGATGCATATACACACATTAGGAACTAGATCGGCTCAGTCACTTTCATATTGCATATGTATGAGAGAATTTTTATATATATGAACTGAAACTTGATGTGTTATCATATGGATGTTGCATTTCTATGAATGATTGTGCACTCATGTAGAAGTTATAAAGTACAATTAGGAATAATTGCATACATGATGGACTCATGGCACTGACATAATTCGCATTGAGGAGGTCAACTAAATCAGTAGACCGCCTGATTTTACATTAGATAAGGACATGTACACACACTATGCATATGATCATGAAAGCAATAGAAATCTTTTTAAGGATAATGGACGCCTGTGATTGAATGGTTGAGTAGATGGATGTTGGATGTTAGGATATGCGTTCTTCTTAACTTAGAGATTTCGCGGACAAAATCCTTTAAGGAGGGGAGAATGTAACACCCTGTATTTTCTGAGAATATTAAAAGAACGAATTAAAGAATACTTAATTTTTAAAGTGAGAATTAAGGGAAATGGTTACGCCATTGCGTTCATCTCGGAATTCTGCTTGGAATACAGTCCAAGTTTTCGTAAATCGGACTTCGTGAGAAGGAGTTATGGCCTTCGGAAGATTCAAGAATTTAAATAGATTAAGATAGTTCAAATTAAAATCCAAAATTCAAGTTCAAACCCTGAAGCAGGCTGGGCGGGAAATTTCCCGCCTAGAAATCAGGTCGACCAGGGGGTCGACCTGGATCACACAGGTCGACCAGGGGGTCGACCTACTCCCCCTCGCCCAGATCCAGAAATGAGACGACGCTGACTAGTTACTGAGCCTTTTCTGACCTATTGCTGAGTCACTAGGGCTTAGGTGACAATTCTGGATAACTCTATCTAGTCTGGACGGTTGTAATTGCTCCTAAAATAATCTAACGGCTCACATAAGATTAAACTTCTATAAAAGCAACCCTAATCCTCAAACCCTAAATCACACTAATTCATTCCAAGGAGCCACCATGTTGTCAATGAACGTTCTATCCTAGCCACCGCCTCTTCTTCAATTAGAAATCGAGTCAAAAGCTTCGAATCAAAACTAACTTAGAGAAATTGATAGTCTTCTTCAAGGGATTTCTTTTCAAATTCAGAAAATAGATCCCAGAAAAATAAGACTTTCTTTTCTTTGTAAGCCCTGTTATTATTTATATGTGAACGATTAAAAAGTTATGATTTGTAATAAAATGAAAACTAGCGTTATTCCTAGTTGTAAGATAATGATGATGCTGATTCATGCCTATTCTTGTAACGATTCTATCGTATATGCTTATGAGATTATTGTGGTTATTATGTTGGTGTTAAACCAATCATGTATTATGTAAAGTTTGGTGACTCATTCATGTTACGTTACATGCAAGTTGTTAGGCTATGTGGTTATTATGTTGATGTAAACCAATCATGTATTATGTAAAGTTTGGTGACTTATTCATGTTATGTTACATGCAAGTTGTTAGGGTATGTGGTTATTATGTTGATGTAAACCAATCATGTAAAATTGGTGATTTATTCATGTTATGTTACATGCCTAGTTGAACTTGTGTAATTCCATATGTTTAAGATTCATGTTTATTGGATCCATATTGTAAGTTTACATTCACATGCCTAGTTGAACTTTTGTAATTCTATATCCCTAAAATTGATATTTAGTTGGACCCAAATTGCAAGTTTACATTCACATGCCTAGTTAAACTTGTGAAATTCTATATGCTTAAGATTTATATTTATTTGGATCCAAATTGCAAGATTACGTTTACATGCCTATTTGGATTTGGGTAATTTCATATGCTTAAGACCTATGTTGATTGGGTCCAAAAATGCAAGTTCATTGTTTTATGCCAAAATTTATTTGAAACATGTTTAGTTAGATCCTTATTATATTGTATGAATGACACATGTTCCCTTCTTTCCCTTTTGTATATAAGTTAGGCTAAGTTATGAGCCTAACATTCTATGTGAATTTTGCGAACGTATGACGGGGGTAACGTTGGGAAAATCTTTAATTTATATTATTAGCATAATCTGGCCCATAAATATATGAATGATTAGTGGCATAAAAATGGTGTAATTTATATACCAAAAATCTTAAATATGATTTAAAGGAAAAATCGGGCATGGCTTGAATGGCAATAATTGTGGAAAATTTACACATAAATATGAAAAGTAAATATGTAAATTAAGTAAAAGACGAACATGCCTAACCTGAGGTTAGATTGAGTTGTGGTGTAAAACTGGCCGGAACCGCCCGGCACATCCAGTAACCACAACAACACCTATCTAATGTGAGATGTTAGTGCATCATGCCCAAGGAAAACCTGAGGTTAGATTGAGTTGTGGTGTATAACTGCCCGGAACCGCCCGACACATCCAGTAACCGCAACAAAATATATCTAATGTGAGAGGTTGGTGCATCAATAAATCAATTAATTCTAATGAACAAGTTGAATGACTAGGATTAAGTTAATGAGAAACACTTAACCAATATAACAAGATGAATGACTAGGGTTAAGTTAATGAGAAACACTTAACCAATATAACATGAATGACAAGATTAAGTTAATGAGAAACACTTAACCAATATAACAAGATGAATGACTAGGGTTAAGTTAATGAGAAACACTTAACTAATATAACAAGATGAATGACTAAGGTTAAGTTCATAAGAACACTTAACCAATATAACATGAATGACTAGGGTTAAGTTAATGAGAAACAGTTAACCAATCTAACAAGATGAATGACTAGGGTTAAGTTAATGAGAAACACTTAACCAATATAACAAGATGAATGACTAGGGTTAAGTTAATAGGAAATACTTAACCAGTATAGCATGATGAATGGTTAGGGTTAAGTAATAAGAAACACTTAACCAATATGACTTGATTTGTGGTAATGTTAAGTTAAATCAAGAGGGCAACACTTAACCAATGTAACTTGATTTGGAGTAAGGTTAAGTTAATTCAAGAGGGCAACACTTAACCAATATGACTTGATTTGTGATAAGGTTAAGTTAAATCAAGAGGGCAACACTTAACCAATATAACTTGATTTGTGGTAGGGTTAAGTTGACATAAGAAGGCGACACTTAACCAAAGTAACATGACAAGTAGGTGGGTTAAGTAACTTGAATAGATTGATGACACTTAACCAATACAACATGATGAACATGCGGGGTTAAGTTAACAAGAAACACTTGACCAATACAACTTGATGGACGAAAGGGGTTAAATTAATAGGAAACACTTAACCAATCCAACATGATAAGTGAGGAGGGTTAAGTTAATAAGAAAAACTTAACCAACATGACATGTTGAATGGATGGGTTAAGTTAACATGAATGGACAACACTTAACCAATATGGCATAATATGCGGGAGGGTTAAGTACATATCAAGTTGGGTGGGTAATATTAGCAAATATAGGCCCACAAACTTAACCATTAAATAAACATACTTGAATTAGTGGGAGGGTTAAGTACATATCGGCTTGGTGGGTAATATCAGTAAATATAGGCCCACAAACTTAACCATTAAATAAACATGCTTGAATCAGTGGGAGGGTTAAGTACATGTCGGGTTGGTGGGTAATATTAGTAAATATAGGCCCACAAACTTAACCAGTAGGAAACCCTAGTAAGGGGACCCATTTCAGCAGTAACCCACATAGATGTATCATGGTACCTTGAACTAGGCAGGGTGGGGCATGATTACCGGGATGATTATAAGCGGTCAAAACAGCAGCAGGGGTTACGTCAGTGTAGGTTCCGACGGTTTACGGGCGTGCACGTACTCTGGAGTGGGAAAAAGCAGGCACTGGGTACCGATAGTTATACACTGTGCATCTTGAATCGTGTCTGGTTGCTATCATAAGGATTGATACACCTTATGGTAGGACCAGCCCAGGGTATCTACACGCAAGAGAGGGCTGATTGACACAGACACAAGGAAAAATTAATACGAGTAAGGAGCCGATTGATAGGGTAGTAAGGGTACATCTAACATGGTCATGGCAATTAGGAAGACTGAGGTGGAATCCTCACAATAGATGTACACCTGAAGGCTACCACCATTGCGGGGATTGGGATCACATTACAATATGATCATTTTATATAGATTACTAGTTGGGACACTAGTTAGGTTGTGTAGAGAAGTGAAATGAGTGCGATAGCATATTCAGCCTTATTATCTTATTTCTAAGGTGTTGTCCTAGATTCAGTTTATTCATGTCATAACTCTTTTTCTTGTTTACATACTAAATAGTCACTGGACTTACCAGACTCATATTTGACCCATTTTCTTTCGTCTTCTTTTCTTCCGTTCCCCCCCACCCCCCAGGTCCGCAGGGAGGGAACACTTCTGCTTAGATCGGATCATTTCCAGCTTGAAGAGAGTAGATGTATTGCTTGGAATCTTTTTCCTTGGGCTATGGCTTTTGATACTCTCTTATTGGGGATTAATGCTGCCTTACTGTTGTTTTAATGCTTCTTTATGTTTTAATTCAAGACAGAGATTTTATTGTAATAATTTGGAAGTCGGTTTGAGACAGTTGTCGTAATGTTTTTAACTGAACCACGTACTTATAAATAAATTTAGTTTTTTTCCGCTGTTTATTTTTTTGTCTTTTAATTTATCTGCATCTTTTACCTAAAATACTCCACCGAAGTTAAGGCATTCCTTTTGTGAGTGACCTTAACGGAGGTGGGGTGTTTCACTTAGTATCAGAGCTGAAGGTTACCGGATCAGATAAAAGATTTGAAAATTTATTTTCAAAACGGTTTTAAAAGAAGCATTTTCAAAAGAAAAGTTTTGTTTTAAATGCATATTCCCCAAAGCCATATGCACTATCACTAGATCCTCTATTTGAATCCTTGTTTCCTTCTTTCCTGAGTCTCAGGGGCTCCTGGCTTTCTAGGAGGTAACCTCATCGCAGCATGGTTCCGTAGGCTCGATGAGACTACGACACTTGTCGAAGGGCGAAGAAGTGCCCAACCTCGATCCATAGTCATAGTAATTTCACCTACGGCTAATTCTCTTCCAAGATTTGTAGGTTTTCCTGTGCGATGGAGACAACGTTCGTAAGGCTTGTCAACATGGTTCACAAAGGAGGTAAAGAGAAAGAGGCCAAAGGGGAAGAATCACAAACAAGGGATTGGAATATAAGAAGGGCAGAGGAAATAATAGATCCTGCAACAAGAGGAAGTATCTTTTCTACGGTATAGCGGGTCATTTAATTATAGGAAGTAAAAGACAAGTGGTTGTTTTCAGCATGGTGAGGCAGTGCATCTTATTAAGGATTGCCCGGAGGACAAGGACAAAGGACTGGATTTTTAGGAAGGCAAGTGCATGCTTTCACCGCCAGCATACCTAAGAGAAAGATAGTAACGTTTAGTTTTTCTTTTTGATCATCTTGTCAAGCGCTTCACATTCGTTTATATCTTCTTCCGTAGTTGAGTCTCTGCACCTTAGTACTAGTATAATAGAAGATCCCATTATTGTCTCAAATCCAATTGGTGGTTCGGCTCATTTATCTTTGGTTTTTAAGGATTTGAGAATATCTGTATTAAGGATTGAGTTTAAGTGTAATGCTTATGTTTTTGGTTTCATGGGCTATGGGTTGATTCTATGCATGGATTGGTTAGCTAGTAATTGTGAAAGGAGGGTAGTTAGACTTTTGACTTGCTTCGGGAATACCCTCGAGATTTCGTGCGATCCTGAGGGGATCAGTTAGGCTTAGCTACCTAGAATCACTTTATGCATCTATCAACGATTTACGCAGATGTTTTTGATTAGGTTAGGGGTTTTCCCCCTAAAACTCGAGATAGACTTCCGCATATATCTAGTTGACAATGCAAAGCCAGATATGCGATCAACGATAGTTTTGGAGTAAGATTGGAGAGGATAGCCAGACGGTTAAGTGCTCAATAGTTTGGTTGTTTTGCTAGTATCATCTCACATAAATTGTCCATATTCGGAGGAGGTATTCCTTGGGTGCTTGTCTGATATTGGTTTAGGCCTCTGGGGCTTGTACTTGAGGGATGTCGAGTTCGACTAGAATGGTTTGCGTGAGAAATAAATGGTTGTGGCAGGCGCCCTAAAGCAAGACTGACCTTAAGAGAGGTAAAAAGTACATAGCAACCTTTAGCTTTAGACCCTCAGATTTGTGACATTATGGATAAGCTAAATAGATGAGAGACCTCTAATCATCTTAGTATATACACTTGGTATCATGGCTCACACCTGTTTATCTTGGAAAGATAGTTTGACTACATTGGATACCTTCTAGCATAGTAAGTGATCGAGGTCCTATCTTTACTAGTGAGTTTTGGAAATGGAGGTCAAGAAGCTTCGCAACTGTGAAGTTAAATTATTTAAGGTACAGTGGAGTGAAGCTCAAGACGACGCGACATGGGAGACTGAAGATAAGACACGCGCATTATACCCTTTTTCTTGAGGGTATATCCTTGATCTCTTTTTCTAGGAATTCTATGCAAGTTTGTTTCTATGTTTTATAGGTATATCCTCTAGGTCATATCTTCAATCCTTTGGTAGCACTACTACAAAACAGGGCAGTTGCTTCGCCTTATTTGCTTCGGTTGTCCTTAAAACAGAAGCAAATAGTAACAGTTGCTTCTGTTCCTTCATCACATTGGAAGCAACTACTTCGGAGGAAGCAACAGATATTTGACATATACGAAATCGCTTCCGTTGTGGTTGGAACCGAAGCAACTGTGTGAAGCAAATATAGCTATTTGCTTTTAACCTTTGTAAAACCGACGTTTTAAACCTGAGCTAGTGCACCAACCACATTAAAAAACGTCGGTTTCATGCCATGCGACGTTTTAAGATGGGCAAAAGCCAGTTTACCGCGTTTTTTTGGGCTCCCGCCACGTACTCTTCCGTCTTTGACTAAGTCAGATACTTTTTTTTTCTTCCTTTTCTAAATCGATAACCCAGTCAAGCTGTCAGATAATCCACGGCGTTTTCAATCCGCATCGAATCTTGCAAAAGCCCCCTCGCTATCGGATCTCAGATTCTCGACACCCAATTTCACATTGTCGATCACCTGGATCGCTTCTCAGATAATCCACTGGATCTCTATCGGTAAATTCAGTAAACCCTTATTTCTTTGTTTTGGTGTGTTTTTGATCAGAAGTTGTCTTTCGTTTACGTGCTTTCATCTTTTATGCATGTGGTTTCGGAAGCTTGAATTGCAAACCACTTTACACACTTTTATGCCTGTGTTTTTGATCAGAATTGTTTTACAGAAAACCGTCTATATATAAATAAGAGTAATGTTTTACCATATAATCAGTGGCGTACCCACCATAGGCCCAGTGGGGGCCGCCGCCCCCACTGGATTTTTCTATAATCATGTTTAGTGATGTTAAACTTTGTAAGTATGCTGACTATTTTTCTTTAGATGAGAGATGACTTATGCAGTTTGTATTCTGTGTTTGCATATCCGGACTGCAAGCATTCAACATATTCAGTAGATGTGTCAACATCTTAGTTTATATTCATTAATCTGATCTTGCATGTTGATTTTTGTTTTCTTGCGGAGACTTTGGGTTATTGATATTCTCTACGGTACATTACGCAATTGTCTATGACATTATACTATGATAAATTGATAATTAGCTTTGAACATATTATTCTAGCAATGCTTTTATGCATGATCGCTAGCCTGCTATGCTTCGCTTCACACTCAATTGCTCACATATCAGAATTCGCGTACATTAACTGTTCGCTAATTTTGCGACATAATTTAGGGTCAATTCTACATCACTTTATTCACAAGGTTGCTTAATTTTAATGTTTTTTTGCGCTTTCCATTCTTAATATGGTTATCTCGTTTGTTCAAAAAATATCGCATTGTACGATCAAAGGAAAAAGACTAATTAATATAGAATCATTGTTGTATGTGGTTTCTTTTAGTGCAGGAAATTTGTTCTTGACATATGACATGGGAATCTAATTTGATTTGTTAAATTTGATCTATAATTTTTCCTTTGAAATAGTTTAACACAACTTGATCAATTTGACAACTACTTCTTAGATTTATAATTTTACAGTCAAAATTTCCATATTGCAATGAGGGTAATTAGTGAATTTTTTATTAAATAAAGATTCGAAGAAACATCGATTAAGGCTCCATTGCGCATTAGATTGGGGGATGATGTGATGAATAATTAACCAATGAATTATATTGTATGAATTGTATCAAAAGTCATTGGAACTGGCTATATTATTCAAAATATGAAACCTAGAAAGATATGTTTGTGAATATTTGGTGTTATAAGTAATATTTTGTTATGGTTAAACTGAATATTATTGTAGTTTTGTATATAAAATATCTCTTAACTTTTTCGCATCTGGTTGATTTTTTTTTCATAGTTCCGCCCCTACTAATCTAAATTTCTGCGTACGCCACTGCATATAATAATCAAACCACTTTACACCTTCGAGTGGAATATTGGTCATGCAAGTAAATAAACATGATATTTGCATTGAATATGTTAATGTGGATGACTAAACTACTAGATGAATAGAGTAAACACTTTTTTTTTCTGGATTTTAATGGTTTTGATACGTTGGTAGCTATTGGCCAGATTATCATATGCTGTCATAATTTATGATGTTCCTAATACGCTGTTTATTGTTAACAATGTTGAGGAATTGAATAACATGCTATAGTGGATTGACACAGCATTATGTTAAAGTGGTGAATTAAGCAACTGGATGCTAGTTTGATTTGAGGTTGGGTTTAAATCACGTGAAAATGAGTTAAGCATAAGGTCTTGAGCGGGCTAGTTGAATGAGTTAGGCCAAGTTATTGGGTGATCTGATAATATCTGTTTACAGAACTTTTGAATCAAGCTGAACAATATTAGGCTAGAAACGTAGAATGTTTGGGTTGTCATTGTTGTGAGATGATAAGACTTTATTGGCATTGTTAATGTTTTTGATGGGCAGCTTGGTAAATTTAGATGGGTGCAATACTTTGATATCGGATGAGTTAGGCTCCAGCCAATGGGAGAGCTAGAAGTTTCCTCTGAATTCATTTACTAACTAGAATGAGGTCCGTGCTTCGTGCATATAGTCATATTTAATGGTTTTGAAACGTTGGTAGCTATATGTATACATATAAAGATATTATTTTGTTAAAAGAGCAGAATGGTGGGAAAGAGAATGAAAGTGGTAACACAAATAGTCTGTAGTAAGTGAAATACCACTATAGATTAAAGGAACATCATGTAAGTTAGACTGGAAAGGAAGACATCTCATACATGGATATGCTTAGCAACAATCAATTGATAATAAGAGGAACAAAACCACTATTAAATCAAATATATCTATGTAACGAAAGGATAAATCTGCACTGAATTTATTACATTTTCAGATACAACTACAGGAAAAAGAACATAACCACTCTTTTTTTGACATTAAGACAAAAAAGGTACTTATAGTGGACGGGTACAAATAATATCAAATTGATGTAACAGAAGAAAAAGGAGAGAACAAACCATCTCCCGCTGACATATGTAGGCGAACATCGCTCTTGCGTAGATAAATGCTAATTGATTAAATTGAGATTGTCCAGCTGCTTTTCTTTTTAGTTTCAATTACACTTGGAGCAGACTTCCATCAGCAGCATTGTTGGTTAGTAGGAGATCCAACCCACTGTAACACTCAAACTGCACATGCAAATGCATTGAAAAGGCTAATAAGTTGGCATAACCAAAATAAACATGGTACATACTGAAACCATCAGTCGTAATTGTGAAAGGGAAAACCGTAATGATAATTAAATGCAGCCGTACTTTTTCTTGACTTGCCAATGCTGAGAGATGCATTTGTTTTACATTCATTATTTTACTACACAGGCAATGTGGAGTAGAATTTTGTCCATTAAATCGCTTGTTGATAGCTAAATCTAATGTTTCTAAGGAACTTTCTACTGTTTGAGGCTAGTATTTTAGGTTTTAAACAAAAATCACTTGCTGATAGTGGATTATTTTGCTCGTTTTAGTAGTGGGTTGCAAAAGTAAAAAGGCACTCTTATTCACGGTAGATATTACATGTTTATTACTTATTTGAAAGGAAAAAAAACTAAACCGAAAACTAGACGAACAGTATTTTACTATTTTTCATTGCTTTTCTAATCAGAGACATGTCCTAATGGTACACTGAATTTTGAAATATGTTAGGAACCCAAAAGCTTTGGCTGGTATACAAAGTGCCATTCACAATCTACTTAGAAAGACTTAAATTGCTACATAGCGCCGCGGAATGACAAAATCCTTGAAATTGTTGGAAGAAATGAAAAATAAATGAAAATAACATACCTCAATTATAAGAGGCCACATTTGATCCATTCAAAGCATAAACAGCTGAAACCGAAAAAGCATGGACTGAAAAGATAAATAGTTACAAAAAAAGTTTGAATAAAGAAAAAAAAAATCCAGAATTGGAAAACAAAAAAGTTTGAATAAAGATAAACACTTTTTTTTGGATGTCTAAGTGCTTTATTTTATAAAAATAATTTGGCGTGAATGATATAGAATTGTTGCACACATGATGACATTAATGGCACAATAAAAAATTGTTTAAATCATCCATGTGCTTTTTGTATGTTTTGCGCTCGTAGAGTGGAGTATGATCTGAAGTCGGCTCAAAAAACAAATAAATAAACTCCTCAAATAAATATTCTTTGAAACATTGCCAAATGCACATATTATAAATATGATATGTAAGACTAACATATTAAGACCCAAAGATAAATTTGTAATGAATAACAGACAAAGAAATAATGCATACTTTAGTAAATATTCCACAGCCCAACTTGTGTATGTGCCAGACTCAAGTCCTATATTCATATGTATTCACATATGAATCCATAAGTGGTCAATTCACATACTTTAGTAGCATTATTAATACCAATCAAAAAAGTGTGTTCATTATGTTGTTTTTATTCTAGATGATATAATCTGTAAGTACTATTATATTATCAATCCCCTTCACAATTATGGTTGTAACAGAGCAAGCACTTAACATATATGCACCATGTGGTGATGTAAAAAAGAATGAAGAATTTCATTCCTGACCATATCATCAATATGTAATTTAGGAACAAGAGAACTGAGCCCATCATCAGTGATTCAAAATTAATTTTTACCTTCTTAATGAATCTTGGCATATAGATCATCGTATATTACTTGTACTAAATGATTGGCATGTTTTGTTTTTTTTGTTATTTGGTTCTCATTTTTTTTTGTGTAGCTTGTTTGTAGTATTCTCACATGGATCGTAGTTGGATGTACGACGTAAAACGTTGCGATGACGAATTTCCCAATAAAATGGAAGAGTTCATCAATTGTGCATTAACCAATCAATCAAGAAGAGGGGATGAACATATTTTTTGTCCTTGTAGACTCTGCAAAAATGCCAGAAGATTCCGTAACATAGATCAAATTAGAGATCATATAATTCGCAATGGGTTCAAGCAAAATTATATGCAGTGGATATGGCATGGTGAAAGTATACTTAGTAGACCTAGTTCTAGTGCTCATGAGACCGTTGAGAATGAACGGGAGAATAATGAGAATAATGAGGTGAATGAAGATAATGATTGTATGCATGAGATGTTTCATGATGTCAAAGATCATTTGATGGAGGAGCCACAATTACGCAAAAAAATATTAATAGATGCCGAAAAGCCTTTGTTTAATAATAGTTCTTTTACGGTATTGTCTGCGGTGCACAAGCTTTTTAATTTGAAATCAAAGCATGGGTGGAGTGATACAAGGTTTACTTCTTTATTGAAACTTTTGAAAGACATGCTTCCAGAAGGTAACGAGCTTCCTATTTCTAACTACGAGGCGAAGAAAATTATGTGCCCTATTGGTATAGGGTATAGAAAGATACATGCATGTCCAAATGATTGTATATTGTATCGAAATGAATACGAGGATTTAAATGAGTGTCCCAAGTGTGGATTATCCCGTTATAAGTCCCAGGGAAATGCTCATAACAATTCAAATAAGAAACGGCCTCCCGCAAATATCTTATGGTATTTGCCAATTATTCCATGATTTAAACGCTTGTTTGCAAATAAAGAAAACGCAAAAAACTTAAGATGGCATGCAGATGTGAGAAAAAATGATGAGTTTCTTAGGCATCCAGCAGATTCTCCACAGTGGAGAAATTTTGATGCAACATATCCTGATTTTGGTGAAGAAAGTAGGAATCTCAGACTTGGTCTTTGCACAGATGGCATAAACCCATTCGGAAACCTAAGTAGTCAACATAGTACTTGGCCTGTTCTTTTGGTGATTTACAATCTGCCTCCTTACTTGAGTTTGAAGCGCAAGTATACCATGCTATCTCTTCTAATCTCTGGACCACGACAACCAGGAAACGACATCGATGTTTACCTAGCTCCTCTTATTGATGATCTAAAACTTCTATGGGATAAAGGTGTGCGTGTGTTTGATGCATATAGTAAAAGTGATTTCACATTGCGTGCCATGATTTTTTGCACTATAAATGATTTTCCTGCCTATGGTAACTTGTCTGGATATAGTACTAAAGGCGCCAAAGCATGTCCAATTTGTCAAGATGATATGGTTGTTGAGCGTTTGCATTTTTGCAAGAAGAATGTGTATATGTATCATCGTAGATTTCTTCCTATTAATCATCATTATCGTAAAAAAAATCCTTTTAATGGAGAAATAGAAAATGGAGTTGCTCGCTTACCATTAACGGGAAATGATGTTTATGAACAAGTCATGAATATTGAAAATGCATTTGGCAAAGTCTTTCCTCTTCGTGAAGGCTCATGGAAGAAGAAATCTATATTTTGGGAGCTTCCATATTGGAAACATTTAGATGTTAGACATTGCTTAGATGTGATGCATATAGAAAAAAATGTTTGTGACAGTATAATTGGGACACTCTTGAATATACCTGGTAAGACAAAGGATGGTGAGAAAGCAAGACAAGATATGTTGAAAATGGGCATTCGGAAGGAGCTAGCACCGATGCAGAGAGGTAAACGTACTTATTTGCCCCCTGCATGTTATACATTGTCAAAAAAAGAGAAAATCAGTTTATGTGAGTGCCTCCGTGGTGTGAAGGTTCCAGCAGGCTATTCTTCAAATATTAGCAGTCGTGTATCAATGAAGGATTTGAAATTAACCGGTATGAAGTCTCATGATTGTCATGTGTTAATGCAACATTTGTTACCTGTTGCAATTCGAGGTATATTGCCTAAACATGTTAGACATGTTATTACAAAGCTGTGTATCTTTTTTAATGCAATTTGTAGTAAGGTGATTGATCCTGATATGCTGGATGCTCAACAAGCTGAAGTTATTGTCACCTTATGCCAATTTGAGATGTATTTTCCTCCTTCATTTTTTGATATTATGGTGCATTTGATTGTTCATCTTGTAAGAGAAATCAAAATTTGTGGTCCTGTCTTCATGAGATATATGTATCCGTTTGAAATGCACATGGGAAGTTTAAAAAGAAAAACACGAAACAGATATAGACCCGAAGCTAGTATTGTAGAAGGTGTTGTGGCTGAGGAGGTTATTGAATTTGTCACTCAATACGTACCTAGTGTTGAACCTATTGGACTTCGAAAGTCTCGGCATGAAGACCGACTTGACGGTCAGGGCATAATTGGGTTTAAATTGACTTCTATTGGTGATGAAATGTTTCAAAAAGCTCAATTACTTGTTTTACAACACCTTAGTGAGGTTCACCCTTACTTGGGGGAGCACATGACACTTCTAAAGTCTAAGAATCCTTCAAAAAATGAAAGATGGTTGACAAATGAACATAACCGCACTTTTGTCGAATGGTTTAGAACCAAAGTAATGAATCAATTGACTGAAACAAATCATAATGTTTCTGATACAATAAGATGGTTAGCATATGTGCCTCGATTTCAAGTTCACTCTTATGAAGGATATGATATTAATGGTTACGTCTTTTATACGAAACGCCAGGATGAGAAGAGTAAAATGCAAAATAGCGGAGTTAGTATCGTGGCTTCTTCTCGAGAATTCGCTAGTGCTAAAGATAACAGACCAATAAATGCGAGAATGTCATATTATGGGATTATTGAAGATATTTGGGAGCTTGATTATACGGACTTTACAATTCCATTATTTCGATGTAGATGGGTTGACAATTATCGTGGTGTACGAGTAGATGAACATGGATTCACACTTGTTGACTTTAGTCGAGCGAGTCATGATAATGAACCACTCATCTTGGCATCTCAAGCAAAACAAGTTTTTTATGTGACCGATCCAGCTGACAATAAGTGGTCTGTTGTTCTTCCTAGCAAAAGACGTATTGTTGGGATTAGTGATGTGGTAGACGAAGAAGAATATGATCAATTTGATGAGAACCCACCTTTCTCCGTTGGCATAAGTCTACGAGAAGAGGAAGTAGAGTTAAATGCAAATTATGCACGTTCTGACCATAACGAAGGAGTTTGGCTAGCGGGGTATTTTTTTCTTCTATGTTTCATGCTTTTAATTTTCATTTGAAAGCGTAGATATGACATTTGACATTTTTTACAATACTTTTTTAAGAATAACTAGTAGAAGTTGAGTTAAATATGTAGCTTAAAGAAAAATTTGTTGCTGCCAAATTGGCGTGCTTCTTGTTTGTTTATTTCTTGGGCACATTGTATGATAATAGAGTGCACATTCTTTTTATCTAGCGTCTCATAAAATAAAATTGCATCTGATATTAAATGTTAGTATGTTTGTGTCTTATTAGTTACATAATATTTGATTACGAAATAATTAATACTTTTGTGTTTGCAGAGATAGAGATACGGATCTGTGATCACAACCATCCATCGGCAATTTTAAAGGTAACCAATTCAATCATAGAGTATTATCTTTTTATTGGTGGTTTAATTCCTTGATTTATACCGCAAAGTAGTTCCATTGGCATAACTCATGTCATACTGGAGTAAAAAAAATGTACTGGAGTAAAACAGAAAAGAAAAAAGAAATCTCAACTATCAAAGTGAGTTGGTACTCCTACCCCACTCTAATAGTTTACATACACACAAATATATCAACAAGATTTAATACATATATGATGAAGTGACATGTCTATTGGGATTTAAAGCCAATATTTATAAATGAGCATGTTATACTTTGCATGAATTATTATGTTACACAGGCACATTTATGTATTTATGTACTTCTATATTTTGTAAAGTTAGGTGTTTTCTTGTGTAGTTCGTGTCTGCCTTTTCAGCAGTAAATGGTTGATGTTTGTAGACTGCAATTTAATTTGGGGATTGAACTAGATCTTGCTTTTGAGTTTAATGCCGGTTAGCCTTAGCCAGCATCACCATTCTCATTTCTGAGACTGTTGTCGGTGTTCGCGGGCTAGTAGGCTACATAAGCAGTTCAGCTACAGAATGACCATCTTTTCGTCTGTAATTTTCCTCTTTCTTTTGTACCATAATGCTTTGGGCGTGAAAATAAGGTTCTTTATAGATATACATATCGATATCAAAAAACAAGTGGGATTTTATTTGTATTCTGAGGATTGTTCCTGACACGGTCAATATCTGGATGAGGATTTTAAATTTTTTCGTTGAGAAAAAAAGAAGAAGAAGCCAAATTTCTTCAGTTATGAATAAACTGACGTATAAATAAAATAACTAAGTGCTTTTTACTAAGTTAATCAGTATCCATATTTTGAGTCCACCTAAGTTAAGTACGTGTACCTAACAAGTCACAAGTAAATGTACTTAAAAAAAAAAGACAACGGTAATTGAACTGGAACTGCAAACATAATGACTTAAGCTTTATTTGAAACTTCATATGAATTAGAATTGCACATCTTTATGTAATTAAATAGTCTAGTTAATAATGAAATATTGTTAAAGTACGATAATTAACGGTTAAATAACAAAATAGACTATGGATTTTCACCCACTGACTTAAAATGACCCAACCCTGCTAAAGTTACTAGTAGACAGACTGGATTAGTGGCCACCGTTATCTTCATCTAGTATGCAGTCTTCTTCATCTTCACCTCTAAACTCTATTATCATCAATATAAGTTTACCTCTAAAAACCTAAAGAAATCCATTACAAATCATTAGAGGACTTGTGTGCATAGTCTTATTAAGGCATTAAAGATATATAGGTTGTTAATACTGCATATGCATTCGAAACCCTTTATTGATATATGTAAATACTATGTACATGTGATGATATTGCACAGTGCTGAGTCCCCAGTTATTATTCCAGCATATCATACCACATTGAATTCTCATGTCAATGAACTACATGCTGTTTGACTAATTCCGTAATGTCCAATAGCTTCTGACATTCTATAAACATATTTTACCAGCCTTTTTTGCTTTTTTGGTAAATCAATTAATGAACTACCAAAAGTTGTTTTCTCTATGTCTGGTTTATCCGTCAAAGGTATTGGATCATACTGGATACTTGAACAATCTTCAGTGTTAATGACTTAATGATCGACTTCTGCAATTTTTCATGTAATTTTTGTGTCTCGGCTATTTCAGTAACTAGGATGTGAATCTTATAAAGATTGTTCTATATTGTACCACTTATAATTTTTGATTGTTGAGCGCCATGTAACTCTAGGCTCTATAATACTGAATTGCTATTGTTTGTAGATGCCTCATTTATTGGATTACTCCTCCCTGTCTAAGTGCTATGTATTCTCATTATTGACTTCCGTCGAACTTGTAATCTGGTCATATAACCTTTGTCGGTGTGTATGACTTAATCAACTGCTATCGTACTAGCATAAATATATAGCATTTAGAAAACTTATGTATCCTCGTATTTCAATGCATACACAAATTTTGTACCTTAAATATTATAAATAATAAATATATACCAATTTTTCTCTTTTTTTTACTAAACGCATATTTTTGCAACATTGGTATTAATTAATGCTAATTCAACTGATATGAACACAATGTGCTTGCATTATATGTCAACATACACCATATTTATATACTGGTATGTCTGTCATTATAAGTTGATTTATCTGTTTTTTTTTGTTAGTATTAAACATTGAAGAAAATTTTCTTTTTCAAAATGTTGTTAGGCGTTTGAAAGTTCTACGGTTGTTTGTTATGACGTAGATGATAATGTGTAGTCTTAATTTAGGTCCAGGCATTGGGTATATGATTTAACTTATAAAAATTACAATTTGGTTTCATTTCTAACGTTTTTTTTTTGATTGATTTAAAATATCAATCTGCACATGCTATTCCCAGCATATCAATTTACATATGCATTTTCAGTAGTAAATATTAAAGGTTAAATGAGTGCTACTCCCAGCATATCAATTTACATATGCGTTTTCAGTAGTAAACCTAATTTTGAAGTGGGAAGAAGAAAATGATCTGTGAGCAATTTGCATTTGTGGGCAACTTAACTATGTGGCAGAAGCCATTATTTTTTCTATTTTTTCTATTTTTACTTCTGGTTATTCTTCAAGAAGTATATATCAGTTAGTATCAAGTTGTCTTTTTATACAATTTAGATTTTTTTTACCTTGTTGTGTAACTTTGTTATGTCATTCAGTTGCTTTCTAGTACATCAAGTTTCTTTACCAGCTTCCATGTATGCACTGTTCGAAATTTGAAATTTGAAATTTCCATTGATACAGCAATAATGGAAATGGAACCATACGGACACAATGAAGAGCAAAACGGTTCTTCTAACCAGTCTTCCTCTAAGAAGAGGCGAAGAGGTCCTACGACAGGAAAGAAATATAGTAGAACACATGAGCCAAAATATGTTGAGTGGAGCGATAATGGCAAACCCATTGGGAAGTGGGCGAAGTCTTACAAAGCGTATGTGGGCGACGTAGCTCGATCCAAAATTGATATCACTATTAAGAGTTGGAATGACGTTAGCCAAGGGCTTAAGGACACTATTTGGCAAGATGTTAAGGTATTATAATTTCATTTATATTTTCTTGTTCATCATAAGCTTGCCATGTAATTATTAGGTTTCTTTAATTAGCATTGACATCCACCTAACACGCACGCACACGCACACGCACATGCACACGCGCGCGCACGCGCACAGGCGTGCAGGCACACACATTCAAAATTGATCTCACACCACACCATCCTTATGTAGATTTGCAGAGAATAATATGTGACAAGTAGTTAAAAATAAAATAAGCATTGCTCACAAGGTGTTTGCCTTTATGTAATGACTTGTCCATTTAGTTTAGTACTAATGACTTGTCCGTTCGACGATTCAGCACTATATTCATCGCTCATTACTTTTGGGAAAAAAATCAGTCAACTTTTGGGGAAAATAACAGTACATATGGGGGAAGCATTTTTTTGTATAAACTTGTTCATTTTTAATTACTACGGGCCGAATACCATATTGATGATAAAATGAAAGGCATTGTGCTAAAGAATATTTGGGAACGATGGAAAGATTTCAAAACCAAATTGGTTAGTGGTTGGGTTACGAAGACAAGACAGCTTTCAGAGGACCATAAACAGCCATACGAGTTCTACGACGGAATTACCCAAGCACAATGGGAAACTTTCAAAAAGAATTGCGAAAACGATCAATTTAAGGTATGCCTTTTATTAATTTTAGAAACAAGGCTGTTTCGGATATAAGTTTTTACCTTCATTCAGAAATTCGAATTTCTTTTGCAGATGAGTGGATGTTTGATTGGTAAATTATTCTTGTAGGGTGAATACTTATTATCCATTAGAATATACCCTTCATTAATTTTGTGCATTTGTTTGCACCATTCAAGCTAAAAAAGAATTGTTTTTGTGCATTTAATATTATTTGGCGCACTTGCATTTGTTTGAAAGAAGGGAAGGATCACTTGAAGTCTTGAAACAACAAATATTTCTGCTTCAACTTTATGCACTTTTGACAGAACTTTAGAACTTCACTAATTGTCTAGGAAAATATGATTTAATTGGTTTTACACATCTTTCTGAAAAGTACTATAAAGCAAATTAAAAAAAAACTCTTGGAAAATTACAGTTACGGTTGATTTTAAAAATAACACTGAAAATGATACATTCACCTTGACCGAATCGATTGCTCTGGAATAATGATTTAGCTCATGGTTATAGACTGAGTGTTAACGGAATTTCATCTGAAATTCACCCCATAACAATTTCGATGGAAGTTATCAGTAGCACTAAATAATATTCATATAACAGATAGGCTGGGGCTGTTCAAACCTTAAAAAAATGATAACTTGCCCAGTTTCTTCCTTTTGAGAAAACAAAGTTTCGAAGACTAAACCCTCTTATGATCTTTTGCCTAAATTTATGTTTTGTTTATTTTTAAAATTTCTTGTACACTACACAGAGCAAACATGGTGTCTTCAAGAGACCATACAGGACAACTACTACATGGTGTCGTGAAAGCATCACGTAGCGCAACTGCATTGAAATGTAATTTTAAAGAAAAATTAAGCGAAGACGACTTAGCAAAATAAGAGGTTTTTTCATACGTTCGAACATTTAGAGGCAACTAGGCATTTTAATGGGTTCGAATATAATTTGCCAAATATACATGGACTATTTATTGACTTCAAACAAATTAATGTACATGCATGACAGGCTCAAGATTCGGAAGTTAATTTATCATAGCATTGTCATATTCCAAGTTTGGTAATGCGAAAAAGGAATGCAAGTTGTTAGAAGATTTCCAAATTTATGAAGGCATTAATTTATTCTACCAAAGGATTTTTCTGAAGGCATTAATTTCTGAATGCAAGTTGTTATTTTGCACTCTATTTAGAGTAGTTCAGTACCATTAATCTTTCTTTTCTCATAATTTTTTTCATAAATGCAAAACCATAATTGTGTATGTATTTATGCTATTAAACAACGAATAAGTGAGAAAGCTAGACAGAGTCAGATGTGCAATGTGCATCCTCACTATTTAGGGCAAGCCGGATATGCCGGAAAAAAAGCAAAATGGATATCCGAAGGCTATAATTCCTCGATGACAACACCTAGTGGATCTGTCTTGGATCGAAGTATTAATTGGGTTTTGGCAAGATCGAAAAAGGGAGTTGATGGAAATTATACAATCCCAAATGAGAAAACTAGGCAAGTTGCAGAAAAAGTGGTATGATGAGTTTTCGTCCATTCATTGTATCTCTTTACATTAATGTCTTGCAATACATAACAATACATTATTATAATGTAATTATGTTTTTGTTTATAGAATGATTTGAGAGAAAAAGCCATAGAAGGAGATTGGATTCCAAATAGACACGACGATGTACTAAATCGTGCTCTTGAAAAAAGTGAGCATCCAGGCGGAGTAAGGGGAATTGGTGGATTGATTGGTATCAAAGACGTATTTGGGGAGGCACAAAGAAATAAAGGTCCAAGTGGCGTAGTATCGGTAGATGACCTACATGTTATCACTCAGGATTTCAAAGCTAAAATGTCTCAGAAACTTGAATCTATGGTGGATACAATGGTTGAGCAGAGGCTTACTAATATTTTGAACATGATGGGTATGAAGGTGCCAAATAATATTGGGGTCGGCTACACACCTTCAATTGGTATTCGTAGTAGCTGTCAATCGGTACAGTTGGACAAATTACAATCTACAAGCAAAATTCAAGTTACAGATCCTTTTGTAGAATTGCAGGTATCTCAAATATCAAAGTCAAAATATTAATGAATCTTTGCACTTCAGTGGTCTAGATTGTATTGGCAATTGCATGTTGTTGATACAAATGATTTAACCACAGCAAATATAATGAAGGCACTTTAAATCAATTGCAGTTCTTTAAGTTCAGGTAGATCATATGCACCAATTTAGACATTTGAGAATTAAGGAAATCTATTTAGAACTGTTAGAGTTAAACTGAAAGATAGGCTCCTTTAATGTGTACTGAACATTCGTCAGGCTTCATGAAATTAGATGTAAACATATGATCCTACCATATTTTCAATTTGGGTAGATCCTCAATGCTCGTCAAACTAATAAAAATAAGATGTAGATGCCAACTATTGCATGAATAAAAAATATTAATAAAACATATGAAATTGACATATGGATTTCAGATTTCTTTTGTAGTAGTAATTAGACCAAACCGGGAACTTGGCTTGGCTTGACAAATATGATATAAAGCTCTTTATTTTAGGCAAATATTTTAAATGGGATTTGATTCAGTATAAATTTGATTTTTTTATTTCGTGATACAGTAGGTTTTATTTTCTCAAACTTATTTCAATATAAATAGTTCTTTAATATAGAAATAAGCACAGTAATGAAATTGATTTCCTTTCAACTCTTTTTGTTTTCTTTGAAGGTGTTTTTTTTCGTACTGTCTGATCAGCTGGTTTTATGCAAGAAATTATTGATATTATATGGAGCTTTATTTTATAGACAGTACTGTGTATTTCTAATTGTCCTGCATGATTTTGATATAGCGGCAAAATGTCTTCTTTAGAGCAACCTAGTCCACGATTTAACCGTAAAGACAACTTAGGGAAAGAAAAAAGAAAAAAAAGCCATAATTGTATTTTATGCTCAAAGTGTCCGTTGTTTCCCAACCTTGTTATTAGAAAAGGAAAAAAAACAAAACAAAACAAAAAAACAAAAAACAAATGAACAAACGAATACCATAGAACGTAACAATTAAACATTGACATTCATTGTTTATTACTCGCACTTAAGAGCAACTTCTTATAAAAAGGCTTTAGACCCATTATTCTGGTTGTAAATTTTAATATTTTTCTTGCTAATCCTGCAATTAGTGGTTCTAATTAACCGGGTGCACCGGCAAAGTGGATTTTTCTTAATTTGACCTCTTAGAAAGTAAATTGCAACAACCAGTAAATAACCAGATAACTTTTTGTGCGAGTTAGAATATTATAGCCACAAACATTTAAATAATAATAATAATAATAATAATAATGCATGTCTTAATAGTAATGTGTGCAAGCTTTTTAATAACGTCAAACTTAAATCTGAAATCGGTATGCCTCAATTCAAACGTTTACTTCTGTAAATATATATCATTTTATGCATCTAATATGCAAATGAAAAATGTTTGTTTTGTTATTGTCATCCTTAGGAACCAATTAAATGTCGTCTAGCTGTGGATTTCAACTTCCAAATTATCGTAGTGGGTCGTGGTAGGGTACATCCTGCTTCAAAATCCGGCGATCGATGCCACAATCAACAACTCTTGGCTGATCATGTAAAGGTTGGGATTGACGCGGTGGAGCCTATTCATGCAGGAGTCTCACTTCCAGTTCCAACTCAATGTCACACCACAATAGGAGAAGTGGTTGGTAGTTTTATTCAGTGGCCTAAAAATCTTGTGCTTTTAGGAGAAAACGATGAGGTAAAATCTCTTGTGCATGTGCATTATTATGCTTATCAAATATATCATTATTGATTTGATTTTGTACACAAGCATGTTAATCATATAAGTGAAGCTTTAGCAGAACAATAAATAACAGGCTGTACTACTATTAGGGATCACAAATATTATAACTAGGATGTCTTCTACTATATAAACTCCTTTTCACTGTGGTCCAATATAACTTGTGCTTGTAAATAATGCTCCAGCTCAGTTGGATTTTGGAAAAATCATGTCGGTAATAACGAAAACACATTTCGTTCAGGCACTTTATAGCCTTTTGGATAAACCAAGGCCATAATCACCTGCTACATTTTTAATTTTCAGCATGGTTATAGAACAGAGATTAAACTGTTTTGAGCTTTTGGGATATGGGACTGATTTTTATCTTTCAGCATGGTTATAGAACATAGATTAAAGTGAAATCTTGTGTTTTTGAATAGATATGCTTATGCTTTGATCAGTTTTGTTTATTTCGTTAATGGTTGTGTATATTTATGTAATCGTTGCCACAGTTTTGTTTGCCAAAATGGTTTATTACAATGTTATTTTTTGTAGATAAGGGATGATAGACATAAATAAGATGAAATGCTAAACAATAAATCGAACTAAAATTTACAGAGAGGTTCAATATTGTAAGATAATCTAAATCCATAGTATTTTAGTGGTTTGAATTTGCTCTGAGGTAGAAAATAAGCCTAAATGTCAGTTACTAAAACGACAGAAGTTAAACCCTTTTTATTTCATTGTTGCTTATTTGCAAAGAATGTTAATTAGCAGATTTAAGACCATAACTAGATATAGGTTGAGTAGGTGATTGTGCTTGTGGATTCATGTTCATTCGATCATTTTTTGAACCCAACTCATTTTCAAACAGTGTCAAATGGATAATAAAAATGCAAGACATAATATTAAATTGTACTGAAGTAACACTCAGCCATATATCCACAATCTTTGATGTTACCTTCATCTATCCAACTGATTTTTTTATTGGCTAATTTCTTTGCCATTATATAAGTTTTAGATATGCAGGAAATGGTAGAAAATGCAACATTTGAGAATGTACTATAACTTTATGTGCAGGCTACACCTATAGCGAGCACAAATAAAGTGAAACATTATGGTGCCACGGCCATGAATAAGAATGAAATGGTCATGAATACAATGTCCAATCAATTTGTGAAGCATAAGGCAATCGTGGGAGAAGATATCCTGAAAAATTTGACGGATGAGTGTAAATATTTCCACGACTTGATAGTTCAAATGCCAACCGATGATGGTTTTATCATTGCAATTCACGTGAATAAGGATTTATTTACGTGTGACGAGGACTTTGAAATTCATATAAAGACGGATAACATTATCCAAATTCTTAGTATGGCATGGCTGAATGCGTCATGGCTACAAATTTGCATCATGTGAGTATTTACTTTTTTTTTTTGCTGAACGAATAAGAATAATGTTGATTACATGTTTAAATAATGTGTAGATGGTTAAATCATATGTGCAATAATCTCGAAGTGAAGAACATTGGGTTTATGTGTCCTCAGAAGCTTTCCCAAGTACGGAAATATCCAGATGTGACAAATAGATATATCTCAAACTCGTGGCATGCATCACAGTCTAAGTGCTTATTCTTAGCTCCATACTACGAAGGGTATGAATACTAGACTTTCAGTAAATAGTTACCAGTTTGTAGTTGATTTTATTTTTTATAAACTTATATTGTAGGAAGCATTGCCTGCTGCTTGTTTTCCGTATCGAAAAAAACGAGGTTTATGTTTTTGATCCCCAGGCCGAACGCAAACGCAATCTAGTGATCAAGCTACAAGTAAATGTGTATGTTTTATTTGTTTGCCTTTTGTTTAGATATGTCTTTTGTTACATTATTTGTGTAGAGATCACATGCACGTTACATGACCATTCTTTAGATTAAGATTATGGGTTCATTTGTTGCATTTTTAGGGCCTTCCTAACTTACAAAGCAATAGGTGGCAAGTCATCTCGAGGAAATAACTTGAAATGGAAATTCGTTACGGTAAATTGTTATGTGACATTTTTTTTGTATGTTGTTTGGGATATAAATTCATTATAACTTGACTTTTTTTTTTAAATATTGCTAGTGTCCCCAACAAGTAGGACCAACGGATTGTGTATATTATGTGATGAGGTATATGCATGATTTAATAAAAAACCACCATCAAAGTATTGATTTTCGTGAGGTACCACTTTCTTAGTTTTATTTTTTCCTTTCATATTCAATATAAATAATTGTATGATTAATTATTCTGAAAAAATCTCTTTACTGTAGGATTTTTTACAAGCTGTTTCGTACGGTAAAAAAGAGATGGACGAGATCCGAGATAATATAGCTACTTATATCATGCAGAACTGGATGTAGTCGTCGTATATGCTACAATATTGTGAGTTTATTCACGTTTCTTTAGTTGCATCATATTAATATGAAAGTATGGGTTTCTAGAGTTAATATGTGTTCAATTTATTTTTTCCTTTTTTTTCCCATGGAAAACACGACGCTTGAGACTTTCTACTGAACATGCGCTGACCTCATTTTGCTACTGAAGAAAAATGCCAGTCACATTTTGTGTGAAAAACATAACATAAACAATAAACAGTCAGGTTACATTTGTTAAAACAATAAAATCTACCTTACAGCGTGAAAAGAACAAAATAATATTTGAACATACAATACTTCGGTATATAATAACTCAGGGTTTTTTTTTTGTTCTAGGACCAGTTTTAATGTCTGACCATTCAGCAATTGGATATACAATAATTTTTGACTTAATGAAATTGATTTTGTTTAGATATTTTTCTGTTTTAACTATAAAACAGAAAACTTGGCGTTATTCTAATCTTGCATTTACATTCTAATGATAATGAACTGAATCAATTGTTTGAAGTACATAACGAGTTTGTGCACTTAATTTGTCTATTTACATGGCTATAGCGACGCCATAATTTTGGGCAAATATAAATATACTTTGTTGGTGTTGAATTCATTTATCATGCCACTTATTGCGACCGTGACGAATAAAGCAGTTCCCAAATACCCATAAATAGTGAGCAAGACATCTTTAGAAATCACATGCAAGTCCTGAAAATACTTGATGTCTTGATTTAAATCATCTGCTTTTGTTGGTAAATATCAGTAAACCATAAAATATTTAGTAACTGTCCATAATCTATGCGCGGTTTTAATGATAGAAACAAATTCAATACAATTGTCCTTTAACAAATCTGATTTTTAAAATAATTCAAATTAATTAAAATGGAGAAAAAAAAAGTATAGATAGATTGTTAAAATTAAATATTCATGGTAGTAATTAGAACATAACAAATTTGTGTCAATGGTGAATACCGATGAAGTAGTAAAATTCCAAACTGTAAGACTAGATGATTTGGGATTAAATCTTCTTGACACCAATTATCAATTTGCAGAAAATTAAAGTAAAATAAAGGCACAAGCTTATTAGGAGAATAGTAACTTTTCTTAAAAGCGTTGAAAGCTGTCAGGAGTATATTTAGATTTATCTATTGCAAAATTATTGGACTTATTTTTTAATATTATATGGTTTTCTAAATCTTGAACTAAAAATGTAAATCTTTAGTCAAAACAGAGATTTAATTTACTTCAAAACCATGATCGATTTAATAACAGTATTCTGGCAAAATGAGGAAAAAAGCGAGCTGTCCGGAGAACATTTAAATTTATTGCAAAATTAAAGGACTTATTTGCAGATAATATGTTTTTTTAGATCTTAAACTAAAAATATGTAAAAGACTTATCAAGACAAAAATATAACTTGCTTCAAGATTATAGACCTATAAATCTACATTTATTTGTTTTATCTTTCTGAGAAGGTAGGTATGCTGAAATTTCAGACCTACCAGAATTTCCCAAAAAATTCAGCAGTGTAGAAATAAAATAAACCCTCAAAATTAGGATATTCTTCTCAAACTTGCCTGTTTCCAAATCAAAATTGCATAAACTGAAATGTGTGCATCAAAAGTTGGAATTTTCACTAAACTAACGTGGGATATTGACAAGTGATATCATATTATTAAAATCCCTAACATACCATATTATTTAATATCTCTCCAGTTTGATGTTATTACCTGATTTCTATGACAAGTGATATAAGCATTGATGACATAGTAATTAATCCCTAAGATACCATATCATTAAAATCAATATGCAAATTCAGAAACTGTAGAAGCCATAACATTTAGTGATATAAGCTTATAGTGGAAAACGATCTCCCACAAAGGCTACAAAATTTGATTGAAGAACGCAGAAATGGGCAGCGGTCTGGCGGTCAAGTATTCGTCAAGCAAATGGCGACCGCCTTGCTGAAAGCGCTACATATTAACACAGTTTTGTAGTTGCATGCAAATAGCCTTGTTTTTTTTTCCATTTCATCTCAAATTTGTCATTTGTGTACATGATTTTACCATTTGTGCATATGCATTTTGAAAAGAGAAGTAATTATATGTTTTGTACAAAGAAAATGGGTTATAATTTTATAAGCCGGGCACATCATGTGTATGTGCTGGTTGGTGCTTTCGACGAATTGTTCAGGCTGTGTTTATTAATCAGTTATGAGGGTTGGTTGCCTATTTTGGTGGTTTATATAATAACAAGAAAACTGGTCATTGAATACTTTTTGCAATTAAATTTTACTTTTTTGAATATTTGTGTGAAGAGCCGTTGGGAGGTTTTGCTAATGAATAGTATGTTATTAGCCGACTATAATTTTGGAGATTTGATATTAGATTCTGGACATGCATCATTGTATTTTAATCATGCTCGCAAAGAGACAGGTAACTGATAATGGGTGGTGGATTCCAACTTTGCTATGCTTGATTTAATCATGCATCATTGTATTTTAATCATGCTCGCATTGTAGGCTATGAATAAGCAGCCACGTAGCCGTAGTTTAAGATACGTTTCAAAGTATATGCAGCCACATGAATTCTCCGCGATGGATAATCAAATTTTGTAGCAATTTTTATACGAGATGGATTTAGAAAATTTTACAATGAATTCCGATTTTGCTAGCTCTATTAAAATCAATTTACACGATCAGTTTTAATGTGTTCGAGACAGACGATTGGTTCGAACTATGCAACGTTGTTCGAGACAGACGATGTTTATAATAAGGACGTAGCTAAAAATTTCAACGTAGTAAAAACATTTCAGTCAAACAAAAAAACATGTAAAATAGTTCGTTCAAATATGCATGATGCGTAAATAGCTTAGATCCATTTATTTTGAAACCTACGTCCATATTGTTATCTTTGCGTTTTGAATCTCATTCCCTTCCCCTCTCTCTCCCTCAGCTTAAAAAAATGGATATGTCAATAGCATGTGCATGAAAAATATGTTGACATTAAATGATATTGTTATCTTTGCGTTTTGAAAAATATGTCAATAGCATGTGCCTCGTACAGTAAGGCATTTAGAAGTTCAGAAATGATGTCAATAGCATCTCCATTTTTTCCTCGCTTGTTTTAGAGCTACTTCAGAAATGATGTCGTACAGTAAGGCATTCAATTTTTTTTTTGAACAAATCAAACCAAAATAATTGTTGGTTTGATTGGTTCAACTTTGAGAAGAAGAGAAAAAATTGGTTCTATTTTATTTTATTTTTTATTTGGCAATTTGAAATTGGATTAACCATTTTATCACACCTATCAGGTAGTTAGATATCTCCATAATTAAACCGAAGCAACACCATTGTTTTGCCAAGTCCCATATTTGTCATTGTTTGACACGGTTTGCGACCATAACAAAACAGTATACTGCAGTTTGCAAAATAGTATACTGCAGTATAGCATACTGCAGTATCGCATCTGTAATACTGCAGTATGCGATACTGCAGTATTACAGTATGCGATACTGCAGTATCGCGCGATACTGCAGTATTACAGTATGCGATACTGCAGTATCGCATACTGCAGTATTACAGTATTACAGTATGCGATACTGCAGTATCGCCTACTGCAGTATTACAGTATGCGATACTGCAGTATCGCATACTGTAATACTGCAGTATCGCATACTGTAATACTGCAGTATCGCATACTGCAGTATTACAGTATTATAGTATGCAATACTGCAGTATTACAGATCGCATATCTGTAATACTGCGGTTGGATTTATACTGTATTTTGTGCTTATTTCACTTTTGTTTTCTTTGTAATACTACAGTTTATTGAAAGTTTGTTTTTGAAATTTTGCAGGTAGATATATATTGCGTAGCAGATATTCAACGAGGCGATTGGTTTGTTTTTGTAAGTCGGGATTTAGTTAGTAAGACTGGATTATATATGTTGTATTTGGTTCTTTCTTGGAGTATGACTGAATTATATATGTTGTATTTGGTTTCTTCTTGTAGTAAGACCGAATTATTCACAATGTATGAATTATTGTTTTCTTATTAATATGTTGTTGCTATTAAATGTGTGGATTATTAACATTATCAATGAAATTATTACATTTATTCTTGTATTGTTCAATCTGTATTGTTATATATTGATAATATTGGTGATATATTGATTATTTGTTTTGATATATTGATGATATATATATAGGAGCTGCTTTTATTAAAGAGGATTTTTTGCTTCGGTTGTGGTTACAACCGAAGCAACAAGGAAGTCAATTATATGCTCCCTCCTCTTTTATACGTCGGTTGTTGAAGACCGAAGCAATAAAATATTTTTTGCTTCGGTTATCAATCCGAAGCTACAATCTTCCCTTTATTGCGCCTTCTTCAGTTGCTTCTGTTGTTAAACCGAAGCAACAATGGGAAATAACCGAAGCAACAGAGTGATATTTGCTTCGGTTGCTTGTCTGAAGCAACAGCTTATTGGTCTGTTGCGTCTGTTGCAGTTGCTTCGGTTGCAGAACTGAAGCAACAGGGGGTAAATAACCGAAGCAACTGACCTGTTTTGTAGTAGTGTAGAAGCCAACGGATGTAAACATGTGTTTGAAACATGTTATGATTGGTGGTTTCAAGTGGTTGCAAGTGGTTTCTCGTGGAAAATATACACACATTAGGCACTAGATCGGCTCAGTCACTTTCATATTGCATATGCATGAGTGAATTTATATATATATGAACTGAAACTTGATGTGTTATCATATGGATGTTGCATTTGTATGAATTATTGTGCACTCATGTAGAAGTTATAAAGTACAATTAGGAATAATTGCATACATGATGGACTCATAGCACTGACATAATTCGCATTGAGGAGGTCAACTGAATCAGTAGACCGCCTGATTTTGCATTAGATAGGGATATGTACACACACTATGCATATGATCATGAAAGCATTAGAAATCTTTTTAAGGACAATGGACGCATGTGATTGAATGGTTGAGTAGACGGATGTTGGATGTTAGGATATGCATTCTTCTTAACTTAGAGATTTCTGGGACGAAATCCATTAAGGAGGTGAGAATGTAACACCCCATATTTTCTGTGAATTTTAAAAGAACGAATTAAAGAATACTTAATTTTTAAAGTGAGAATTAAGGGAAACGCGTTACGCCATTGTGTTCGTCTCGAAATTCTTCTTGGAATAGAGTCCAAATTTTCGTAAATCGGACTGCGTATGAAGGAGTTATGGCCTTCGGAAGATTCAAGAAATTAAATAGATTAAGACAGTTCAAATTAAAATCCAAAATTCAAGTTCAAACCCCGAAGCAGGCTGGGCGAGAAATTTTCTGCCTAGAAATCAGGCCGACTAGGGGGTCGACCTGGGTCACACAGGTCGACCAGGGGGTCGACCTACCCCCCCTCGCCCAGATCCAAAAATGAGACGATGCTGACTAGTTGTTGAGCCTTTTTGACCTATTGCTGAGTCACTAGGGCTTAGGTGGAAATTCTGGATAACTCTATCTAGTCTGGACGGTTGTGATTGCTCCTAAAATAATATAACGGCTCACATAAGATTAGACTTCTACAAAAGCAACCCTAGTCCTCAAACCCTAAATCACACTAATTCATTCCAAGGAGCCACCATGTTGTCAATGAATGTTCTAGTCTAGCCACTGTTTCTTCTTCAATTAGAAAGCAAGTCAAAAGCTTCGAATCAAAACTTACTTAGAAAATTCATAGTGTTCTTCAGGGGATTGCTTTTCAAATTCAGAAAACAGATCCCAGAAAAACAAGACTTTGTTTTCTTTGTAAGTCCTGTTATTATTTATATGTAAACGATTAAAAAGTTATGATTTGTAATAAAATGAAAACTAGCGTTATTCCTAGTTGTAAGATAATGATGATGCTGATTCATGCCTATTCGTGTAACGATTCTATCGTATATACTTATGAGATTATTGTGGTTATTATTTTGGTGTTAAACCAATCATGTATTATGTAAAGTTTGGTGACTCATTCATGTTACGTTACATGCAAGTTATTAGGCTATGTGGTTATTATGTTGATGTAAACCAATCATGTATTATGTAAAGTTTGGTGACTTATTCATGTTATGTTACATGCAAGTTGTTAGGGTATGTGATTATTATGTTGATATAAACCAGTCATGTAAAATTGGTGATTTATTCATGTTATGTTACACGCCTAGACAAACTTGCGTAATTCCATAAGTTTAAGATTCATGTTTATCGGATCCAAATTGCAAGTTTACATTCACATGCCTAGTTGAACTTGTGTAATTCTATATCCCTAAAATTCATATTTAGTTGGACCCAAATTGCAAGTTTACATTCACATGCCTAGTTGAACTTGTGAAATTCTATATGCTTAAGATTTATATTTATTTGGATCCAAATTGCAAGATTACATTTACATTCCTAGTTGGATTTGGGTAATTTCATATGCTTAAGACTTAATTTGATTGGATTCGAAAATGCAAGTTCATTGTTTTATGCCAAAATTTATATGACACATGTTTAGCTAGATCCTTGTTATGTTGTATGAATGACACATGTTCCCTTCTTTCCCTTTTGTATACAAGTTAGGCTAAGTTACGAGCCTAACATTCTATGTGAATTTTGCGAACGTATGATGGGGGTAACGTTGGGAAAAATATTTAATTTATATTATTAGCATCATTTGGCCCATAAATATATGAATGATTAGTGGCATAAAAATGATATAATTTATATACCAAAAATCTTGAATATGATTTAGAGGAAAAATCGGGCATGGGTTGAGTGGAAATAATTGTGGAAAATTTACATATAAATATGAAAATTAAATATGTAAATTAAGTAAAAGACGAACATGCCTAGCCCGAGGTTATATTGAGTTGTGGTGTAAAACTACCCAGAAATGCCCGGCACATCCAGTAACCACAACAACACCTATCTAATGAGAGAGGTCATGCATCATGCCCAAGGAAAACCCGAGGTTAGATTGAGTTGTGATGTTGTGACGACCCCAAACTTCCGTGTAACGAAAGTAAGGAAAATCGTATGGAATATAACATAACTAGAACAATAACTGATCTCGGTATATAGCAGAACATATAAATCATTGCAGCGGAAAGAAATGTAATCACAAACATCATCATTGAAACATCAGAGTATGCAGCACAGAATTACACTTAGCAAAATAGATGTCTCAAAGGAAAAGAAATAGAGTCTCAATCTCTCAAATTACATCAATACTAAGTACTGTCTCAAAGTCTTAAGCAGAAAATAAAAGATAAAAAGAAAGTTTCTTCAGCATCTCCATCAGCAAGCTTCCATCCAGCGAATATCCAAGCCTAACCTGTCACTTGGCTGCCCGTGTAGAAAGAGGGCACCCGAGTTTGCAAAAGGTGAAACAAACTACGAGTCAATCATGGGACTAGTATGAGATATCTTAATTAATTAACGGGTTTGACAATCACGAGGACCACGCCGCTATCGCGGAACGGGTTTACTCCATGGGATTATCAGTGCAATAAATAAAGTAAAACGTTAAATAACGCAATAACTTTTTAGAAAAATGAAACCATTATAAGACCCAAGTCCCATCACACAATGCAACGCAAACAAGAGGATAGGGTTTTACCTTATAATGGTCAAAAGATGATAAATACGCAAACTACGATATTATTATTAGTGTATATATATTTAAGAAAATATTTCAATTATAATATTAATCCTAGACGGCATAACTACCATCTACTATGTCGCCATACTAGTTATACAATCAAAACCGCATGGGGCGTATTGGAAGTTGGGTTTCCATCATGAGTCAAGGCTAGGAACGATCTCCTGACCGATTCGAGACACTCTAGCAATGTCCTAGGATTCGGACGATGGCGAACCCTTGGATACAGCAAGGCCGGTCCACAAATACTTTAGTGGATTAGTTATGCCTGAACACACGCTTCCCGATCCTATTGGACCTATAAATTGGCCGAGGGCGGCCAATAAAAATCCGAGGCGCCTCACAATCCATCAACCACATAAGTAAAATGTCAGCCAGTTTAAAGCATTGACACCACTTCAAGATAGAAAGAAACGTGTGCACTCCCTGCGTTCCCTTGCTCCGTTTTAGACTCTACCGGGGTGTGAGGCTCGCGAAGTAACGCTATACACAAAGCTGGGTCTGAACAGACTATGCTTTGATCATCAATTACAAGGTCTGCTTTTCAACATAACCTTGATCATTTGCATCTTGGCGTGCCCCGTTGACAATCCATGCCATGAAACTAACAACTATCAGTACACAACCTCTGAGGGTGTTGAGCGAAAGAATAAATTCTTCTGCCACCAACGGTTGTATATTAAACAGAAATCAGTTTACATGGTACGAAGTTCAACGTCAGACATGCATCCATTTACAAGTCCGTTCTGGGTCTGAACAGAACCGGAGACACCTGAGATGCTCTCGTATATCCGGACAATCATCACATACGTCCGGACGACTACCGCATAATCCCTTCAGGATAGCTACTCCTATCGAGGACCTCAGTAGCAATACATCCGTTCGATGTGAAGACCGCCGGTCTTCCACACCGTCTTCGTTTCTTCATCGACGTATATAATTATTTGAAATGAGTAGAACTCGGAGTTTTCGAATAATTATTATTTAAATCATTTCATATCGTTAACATTTATTTATAACGATTTATTGCTATTTTTATTTATTTAAAAATAGCTCAATAAAATCAAACGACGCTTCGGGTTAAGAGTGGCTTTGGCGCTGTTTTTCTCAAAATTTTATTTACACATATCTTGAAATCTAACCGTTGGATTTTGACAAAATTTTTCTTATTGGAAAGATCTTCCCAAAGTGGTCCTAACGGCTCCAGTTTTGAGAAAATTCGACAGTTGGATCTTTCGATACAATCGTTTAAAGTCACGATTGCCGAAACGTGAACTGCCGCGCGCGATTCGTTTAATTTCTATTTATATATATATATATATATATATATATATATACAAAATTTCTTAAGTGATTACATTCACGTGAATATCTCACCAAATAAAGGTGCGAATTATATACAAATCATATGTTCATGTTTATTACGTTTGCTAAAACATGTTTTTATTTCATACACCAATTTTATAGTATATTGACTATAAATTGTATCGTTCGTTCATTCATAATTTTTAATGTCAATTCATGTTTCAACTTCCTTACCTATACCAAGTGTAAATTTCTTTTATAATAAACAAATTGCATATTTTTACTCATTTTATTTTAAGGAATGAAATTGTTGATTTCCATCCAATAAACAAAAATGAATATTTTTGTTCAATCCATTTTACGAACAAAATGTGAATTCCTTCCCATGCTTCTAACATTACATTAAAATTGTATTTTTAATACAAAACATATTTCTAAATGAAATATGATTCTTATTCTCTTCCTTTTAAAATCACATTAAAAACGCAACCTTTAATTCTCATATTTTATTTGCATTTTGGACTGCAAATAAAAATATATATCTTCCTATTCATGATTTATTTGCGTTGAGGAGCGCAAATAAAAAATGTATCTTTAAATTTTATAATTTTATTTATAACAAGGAATGTAAATAAAGGAAAACTCTTTATTTCATGTTTATTTACATTAAGGGATGTAAATAAATAAAATAAAAAATGTTATCTTTCTTTTAATATTTTGTTCGCATCTAGATTTGCCAACAAAATGTGGATCTTTCTTCTACTAATTTGTTTGCATCTAAAATTGCAAACAAAAATGTATCTTTTTATTTTATAATTTGTTTGTATCTAAAATTGCAAACAAAAATGTATCTTTTTATTTTATAATTTGTTTGCATCTAAAATTGCAAACAAAAATGTATCTTTTTATTTTATTGTTTGTTTGCATCTAAAATTGCAAACAAAAATGTATCTTTTTAATTTATTGTTTGTTTGCATCTAAAATTGCAAACAAAAATGTATCTTTTTAATTTATTGTTTTATCTGCATGGAAAAATGCAAATAAAAATATATTTTCTATTCTCTATGTTTCGATTGTATAGTAGAAGGCAAATAAAAATGTGGATTTTAATTTACATGCATTGTTTGCATTGTAGAATGCAAACATAAATTAAAAATCTTCTGTTTAAATGCTTTGTTTGCATTGTAGAATGCAAACATGAAATAAAATTTCCCTTTTCTTTCATGTTCTGTTTGCATTTGTAGAATGCAAACATAAAATAAAATCTCCTTTCCTTTTTCTTTTGTAGCGTTTGCATTTTAGAATGCAAACACAAAATGTAATTTTATATTTTTATTTTCTATCTCGTTACATTAAGAAATGTAAAGAATGATATTTTCTCTTTCTACAGTTTGTTCGTATTAAGGAATGCAACAAAAATAATATTTATTTTTCTACATTTTGTTTGCATTAGGGAATGCAACAAAAATGATATTTTATTTTCCTATATTTTGTTTGCATTAGGAAATGCAACAAAAATGATATTTTATTTTTCTATATTTTGTTTGCATTAGGGAATGCAACAAAAATGATATTTTATTTTCCTATATTTTGTTTGCATTAGGGAATGCAAAAAAAATGATATTTTATTTTTCTATATTTTGTTTGCATTAGGGAATGCAACAAAAATGATATTTTATTTTTCTGTCATTTTTACATTGAAAAAGGTAAGTAAAAATGTGTTACCTTTAAAACATATCTTATTTGCGTTGGAGAACAAAAATAAAAATACACCTTTTTATTGTTAATATTTTATTTGTATTTGAGAACACACTAAAATGTCATTGAATTTTTCTATGAAATATTTGTGTTTATGGACACAAATAAATTGCAATTAAATGTTCTATGTAATATTTGTGTTTAAGAACACAAATAAAATGTCAATCAATATACGATGTATATATTTGTGTTTATAGTCACAAATAAAATGAATAACTTATTTTTCCATATATGTCTGTGTTGAAACACAAATAAAAAGAATGACTTATTTCAATCCAATGAGGTGACAAAATATGTTCTATATTGGATTGACAATTCTATGTCAATTCCAATAATGATGATAAAATATAGTTTAATCATTGAATTGATAATTTACACAAAGTGACAAATTTATTTTCTAAGTTGAATTGATAAACTAAATCAATTCAAAACAAAAAGGCAAATTCTATTTTTCTCTTTCAATCAAATCAATTCAAATAAAAAGGCAATTTTATTTTCTCTATATTGAATTGATTAACTAGATCAATTCAAATAAATAAAATAAAACAATATTTATTTTCTATATGTTGAATTGATAAACTAGATCAATCCCGTTACGAAGCAAATTGTATGATTTGATATTGAAATGATGACCTAAATCAATTCAATATTATTATTATTAACATGTTTTTTTTCACATGTAGATCTATGATTATAAATTCATTATACAAATGAATATTGAATTGATTATCTAACTCAATCCAATAAAATAAAATAAACTATTAAAACACATGACACTCTACATAGCAATGCATAATATCCAACAGACAATCATTATACAACATCCACACAATCAGATATGAAATGAATAACTATAAATAAAAATAAATAAATTAATTAATTAATTAAAAACAAGAGATATCTCACAGTCGTTCGTGATTTTAGCCAAAATTCCAACAGCTCAGAAATTCCCCGTTTCAGTCTAGAACTGTAGTTCAGGATCGTACGAGTCCAACGCTTCAGAAATTGTGTAATTCTGAGTTTATTTGACAAAGTTATGGGTAAAATAAGATTAGGGATTAATTTAATCATTAAATTAAGTAAAAATAATTATGTTAATCCTTCTTCCTCCTTACAGTATTCACGGCCGACACTTTATCCCTTTGTTCAAAACTAGGGTTGCCTCTATCTTCCAATTCAAGCCACCAGTGTTCGATCAGAAGATGCTGCAGCGAAGAGGACGGAGAGGCGCACGCGTGGTGTCCGGAGTGGTTGAACTCGGTTGGGTCTAGGGGGGTGCGACGCGGGTTGTAGGCGGTGGGTTTGGGTGCGTGGTTTGAGGAGATGGTGGCACCAGGGGAGATCTGACCATATGAAAATGAAGAGAAGAAGAATCTCTTCGAAGTGGTATAAGATTTGCTTTCTAATTCGCTGAGGAGAGGGAGAGATTGATGAGAGAAATTTCAGCCATGGATAGGGGGCGGCGGCTGTAAGAGAAGATGAATAGTGGTTTTGAAATTAGGGGTTTTCCAATCTTTTTATAATATTTAAATGTTATTTTTACAAAAAAAACAAATCTCTTAAGGTATTCAGAATTCAGTCCAACAAGAAGGTACCCTACCCAATAACCCCTATTCTGGATCCATCTAACCATGTCTCGCAGGCCCAAGAGGTCAACTCAGCCTCCGTTTTTCAAATTTAAAATTAATTCTTTTTATTATTAAATTTTGACATATTCAAAAATCCACCGGAGCCACATACGAACCCCGAAAAATCCCAAAAAAAATATTTTTGGCTATGTCTTGACGATACGAATCCAACAAAATTATTTTCGTCGAATTCTGAGACTGTTTGAAAAATGGATATTTTCCAGTCGTTCAATTTAGACTATATTTGACCAAACAAAGTTTCTTTTGCCACGCTCACATACTAAATCGGAAAATACTAAAAATTGAAACCTAGCAATAATTTGACATTCCGATTCCAACGAAAGTGGTTTCGTCGAAAACAGAGGTCGTTTGAAAATTGACTATTTTCACTGGCTTTAATATTATTTAAAAAATAGAATTTTTAAATTTGGGCACATTTTCTAACCAATTCATTAAAAATAAAATTTTTAAATTGGTTTGGATTTTCCGGGTTGTTACAGTCTCCCCCACTTAAAAACTTTTCGTCCTCGAAAAAGAAAATAAAAGTAAAGTAGGAACAAAACGGAAAATGCAAGGTATTATAAATGTACCTCAACATAAAGCTATTCGGAGATATCCACTCTACACTTGGGATAGGCTTGCTTGAAACTATCCTCGGTCTCCCAAGTGCAGTCTCTAGGATCCCTGCTCCATTGGACCTTGACGAGGTTGATCTTTTTATTCCTCAAAGCTCTGATTTCCTTGCCCACAATTTTTACTAGCTCTCTCTTTACAGCTAAGCTCGGAGTAATTTTCAAATCTCATTGTGCTTCTTCCTCCACAACTAAATCTGGATCATGAACATGCTTCCTGAGTTGGGACACGTGAAATACATCGTGCACCCCTGGCAGCCAGTTGGGTAACTGTACTCGATAAGCTAGAGTCCCAATCCTTTCAAGAATAGGGAATGGACCAATGAACCTCGGTGCCAACTTTCCAGTCTTTCCAAAACGAATTACGCCTCTTTATGGAGAAACCTTCAAGTACACAAGATCACCAACAGAGAATTCTAGATCTCTTCTTCGAGTGTCTGCATAGCTCTTCTGTCGGCTTTGAGCAGCTGGAAAACGCTTCTTAATAAAATCAACTTTATTCGATGCTTCCCGAATCGTATCGGGGCCCAAGACTATTCTATTGCCTGGCTCCACCCAACATGCCGGAGATTTGCATGGCCTGCCATATAAAGCTTCGAATGGCGACATTCGCAGGCTTGCTTGATAGCTGTTATTATAAGAGAATTCCACTAAGTGCAGATGATCCTCCCATGAACCGCCAAAGTCAAGGATGCATGCTCGCAACAAATCTTCTAGGATGCGGTTTACCCTCTTAGTCTGGCCGTCTGTCTGAGGGTGATAAGCTGTACTCATATTCAACTTGGTTCCTAGCTCTTCTTGGAAAGCTTCCCAAATCTTGCTAGTAAATATTGGATTGCGGTCACTGACAATGCTGCTGGGAACTCCATGAAGTCTGACAATCTCTCTTAAATAAAGTTGTGCCAAACTTTGAGCCGTTCTATTGGATTTGACAGGGACGAAATGAGCAGCTTTCGTCAAGCGATCTACAATCACCCATATGCTATCATTCCCTCTCCTAGTCCGAGGCAAACCATTAATAAAGTCCATAGAAACTTCGTCCCACTTCCAATTAGGAACTCCTAATGGTTGGAATAGACCTGCTAGCTTTTGCTGATCGCTCTTGACCAGCTGACAGGTGGGGCACTTGGCAACATATATGGAGATGTCCCTCTACATTGCTCTCCACCAAAAGGTACGTTTAAGATCGTGGTACATCTTGCTTACTCCAAGATGAATACTGAGCTTGGATTTGTGACATTCGTCCATAACTTCCCTTCTTAGTTCAGGAATGTTTGGGACACAAATCCGGCCTCGTAGCCTCAAAACTCCTTTGTCATCAATTTGGAAGCTCGTGGGTTCGCCTTCTCGAATTCTTTTGCTAATCCTTTGGATAAACTCATCATCTTTTTGAAGGACAGAGATCTTGTCGATCAAAGAAGGAGTAATAATGAGACGAGCAAGGATAAGATTGGTGCTGGCCATGTTCTTTCTGCTGAGAGCATCTTCCACTACATTTGCTTTCCCCGGAGTATATAGGATATCCAGGTCGTAGGGTAAAAGGAATTCAACCCAACGCTGTTGTCTCAAGTTTAAAACTTTTTGGGTAAATAGATGCTTCAAGGATTGGTGGTCCATATACAGCTCGAACTTTTCCCCCAAGAGATAATGCCTCCATATCTTTAGAGCGAATACAATGGCCAATAGCTCAAGATCATGAGTGGCATAATTCTTTTCATGCGGTTTCAATTGCCTGCTAGCGTATGCTACCACTCTACCTTTTTGCATAAGCACCGCACCAATACCTTAAATAGACAGAAAGGTAACATGTTAAAATGAGATTTGACATCAAAAGAAAATGTTATCTCAGACATGTTTTATTCAGATAAAGAGAATGACCTTCTTTGGAAGCGCCTGTCCAGACTTTCAGATCCTCATTGCCATCTATGATGGTCAACACAGGAGCAGTGATCAATCTCTGTTTCAGCTCTTGGAATGCAGCCTCACATTCAGGTGTCCAAACGAACTTTGAATGCTTCTTAGTTAATTTCGTCAGTGGGCAAGATAATTTCGAAAAATCCTTAACGAACTTTCGATAATAACCAGCTAGTCCTAAGAAACTTCAGACTTCTGTGGGAGTGGTAGGCTGCTTCCAGTCTTGGATGGCCGAGATCTTTCCTGGATCTACTGAGATGCCTTCTTTTGATACCACGTGGCCGAGGAATTTCACTTCTTCTTGCCAAAATATGCATTTGGAAAATTTAGCTTTCAGCACATTCCTCTGCAAAATCTCCAAGACTTCTTTCAAATATTTCTCATGCTCAGCAATGGTTTTGGAAAAGATAAGGATATCATCAATGAACACAAGCACGGATTTATTTAGAACTCCATGAAATACTCTATTCATCAAATCTACAAAGTATGCTGGGGCATTGCATAGACCGAAAGGCATTAATAGCCACTCGTAAAATAGATCAGGCCCTCTGAAAGCAGTTAAGGGGATACTCTCTTCTGCAATGCGCAGTTGATGGAATCCTGTGGCTAGGTCCATTTTAGAGAATACCTGTGCTCCATGCAGACGGTCTAATAGATCATCAATCCAAGGCAATGGATATTTATTTTTCATTGTTTGCTTGTTTAGATCGCGGTAGTCTACACACAAACGGAGTGTGTCATTTGACTTTGGGACAAATACCACCGCTGCACCCCATTCTGAGAAGCTAGGTCTAATCAGACCCTTGGCCAAAAGCTGCTTAGTTTGATTGCTCAGCTCTTCTCTTTCTTTTGGCGACATTTGCCTAATAGGATGCACCATAGGCCTTGCATTAGGAACCAAGTCAATTCTGAAATCGATTTCTCTGCGGGGAGGTAAGCTGTTTACTTCTTCAAATACATCAGTATAGCCTTTGACGATGGGAATAGTTTCAATAGAAGGAGGGGTGACTTCTAAAGAAGACCAGAATTCTTTTCTATTTGTGGCTGAGCCGTGGCATGGTATAGTCATTATATTCCCAAATTTCGTTTTAATTTTAACTACCCTTTCAGCAAACAGCAACTCAGCCCCATACTTCGTTAGCCAATCTAGCCCGAGTATGACATCATATCCAGAAAAGTTCATGATGATTAAATTGAAAGGAAATAGGAAGTGAGAGTAAGAAACGGTCACTCTACAGTACTGATCAAGAATAAGTGAACCTCCTATTGGGCTATGGGCTTTAATCAGTTCTTTAAGTTTTCTTGGTTTCAGCTTAAGCTTTTTAATAGTATCACTTGATATGAAACTTCTAGATGCACCAGTATCAAACAAGACAGTAATGGGAATATCCTTAATGTTAAGAGTACCGCTTAAAACATCAGGCTTACCTGCTCCTTCAGAAGAAGCCGGTGCAGCCGTACCTTCGTAGACGTGAGCTATTTCAGATTTCTTGAGCAGAGGGCAATTCTTGATAAGGTGTCCAGGCTTGTGGCAGTTGTATCACTCTTTTGGACCACGGGGATTCTGTCCACTGCTTTGGCTCAGCCCAGACTCGTTCCTCTTTGGCTTCTTCGGGCCCTGCACTCATAGTCGTAATGTCCCATCTTGTGGCAGTTGAAGCATTTGACTTTAGATTTGTCTCTCTTCTTGTTTCCCTGAGGTTTTGTGGTCGAAGAACTGCCTTCCCCTGTTTTCTTGTCCGCCTCCTTCTTCTTGTTAGCTTGATTCCTGGCCTTTTCTAGCTGAGCACCCTTCTGATCAATTTCTTCGTATCTGCATGCCATCTCTATCACCTTGGCAAATGGGCTCTTAATATGGGCTGTCACTCTGTTATGGTATCTCCTTGCAAGCCCATTTATGAACCTCTTATTCTTCTGTAAGGCATCTTGCACTAGCTCAGGGGCATACCTATAAAGCTCCTCAAATTTCTTCACGTACTCTGCAATGGTCATGGTGCCTTGCTGCAGATTAGCAAATTCATCGTGTAGACGTTCTACTTCATGAGGCGGAATAAACTTTTCATTAAAAAGCTCTTTAAATCTTTCCCAAGTTATCTCTGCAATGTCTCTCCCTATCATGGTTGTTTCCCACCAAGTTTGAGCATGTCCTTGCATGAACCATACTGCCATAAAACGCTTCCTATGATCCTCAAGCTCCAAGCCTCCCAATATCTTTTCCATCGTCTTAAGCCATTCTTGCGCTTCTACCACCGTCTCTCTACCAATGAAATGTACTCGTCCAAGATTCTTGATTTTCTTCGCCACTTTATCCAGGTCAAAACAACTGGGGGTGGTGGTGATGGTGGCACCTCGACCTCAGAATTGGGTTGGTCTTGCACAGTTGGGGGTGTATCTCTCTCTCCGCCCCTACCAGCTACTCCACCACGACCTCTTCCTCTTGTCCTAGCTCTTGTACTCATCTTTCAATTAGTATGTAACATCAAGGAAAGAGTCAGACCAAAGGAAATGATAAATTCAAAGAGAAGGTTAAAAGTAGAGACATGTCCAGGTGATAATGAAGTAATGACTGATAAATATGTGTTATTATGTTTAAGTTCATTCTAGGATATTGTTAATCCTATCTCTAATGAACCTCTCGTCTTGGAACACTACTGATTCTATCTAGACGAATTGTTCTAAAAATGTTATATTCCAAAGCTAAGGTTAACCAAAGCTCTGATACCAAATGTGACAACCCCAAACTTCCGTGTAACGAAAGTAAGGAAAATCGTATGGAATATAACATAACTAGAACAATAACATATCTCGGTATATAGCAGAATATATAAATCATTGCAGCAGAAAGAAATGTCATCACAAACATCATCACTGAAACATCAGAGTATGCAGCACAGAATTACACTTAGCAAAATAGATGTCTCAAAGGAAAAGAAATAGAGTCTCAATCTCTCAAATTACATCAATACTAAGTACTGTCTCAAAGTCTTAAGCAGAAAATAAAAGATAAAAAGAAAGTTTCTTCAGCATCTCCATCAGCAAGCTTCCATCCAGCGAATATCCAAGCCTAACCTGTCACTTGGCTGCCCGTGTAGAAAGAGGGCACCCGAGTTTGCAAAAGGTGAAACAAACTACGAGTCAGTCATGGGACTGGTATGAGATATCTTAATTAATTAACGGGTTTGACAATCATGAGGACCACGCCGCTATCGCGGAACGGGTTTACTCCATGGGATTATCAGTGCAATAAATAAAGTAAAACATTAAATAACGCAATGCCTTTTTAGAAAAATGAAACCATTATAAGACCCAAGTCCCATCACACAATGCAACACAAACCGGAGGATAGGGTTTTACCTTATAATGGTCAAAAGATGATAAATACGCAAACTACGATATTATTATTAGTGTGTATATATTTAAGAAAATATTTCAATTATAATATTAATCCTAGACGGCATAGCTACCATCTACTATGTCGCCATACTAGTTATACAATCAAAACCGCATGGGGGCGTATTGGAAGTTGGGTTTCCATCATGAGTCAAGGCTAGGAACGATCTCCTGACCGATTCGAGACACTCTAGCAATGTCCTAGGATTCGGACGCTGGCGAACCCTTGGATACAGCAGGGCCAGTCCACAAATACTTTAGTGGATTAGTTATGCATGAACACGCGCTTCCCGATCCTATTGGACCTATAAATTGGCCGAGGGCGGCCAATAAAAATCCGAGGTGCCTCACAATCCATCAACCACATAAGTAAAATGTCAGCCAGTTTAAAGCACTGACACCACTTCTTGCTAGAAAGAAACGTGTGCACTCCCTGCGTTCCCTTGCTCCGTTTTAGACTCTACCGGGGTGTGAGGCTCGCGAAGTAACGCTATACACAAAGATGGGTCTGAACAGACTATGCGTTGATCATCAATTACAAGGTCTGCTTTTCAACATAACCTTGATCATTTGCATCTTGGCGTGCCCCGTTGACAATCCATGCCATGAAACAAACAACTATCAATACACAACCTCTGAGGGTGTTGAGCGAAAGAATAAATTCTTCTGCCACCAACGGTTGTATATTAAACAGAAATCAGTTTACATGGTACGAAGTTCAACGTCAGACATGCATATATTTACAAGTCTGTTCTGGGTCTGAACGGAACCGGAGACACCTAAGAGGCTCTCGTATATTCGGACAATCATCACATACGTCCGGACGACTACCGCCGAAATCCCTTCAGGATAGCTACTCCTATCGTGGACCTCAGTAGCAATACATCCGTTCGATGTGAAGACCGCCGGTCTTCCACACTGTCTTCGTTTCTTCATCGACGTATATAATTATTTAAAATGAGTAGAACTCGGACTTTTCAAATAATTATCGAATAATTATTATTTAAATCATTTCATATCGTTAACATTTATTTATAACGATTTATCGCTATTTTTATTTATTTAAAAATAGCTCAATAAAATCAAACGACGCTTCGGGTTAAGAGTGGCTTTGGCGCTGTTTTTCTCAAAATTTGATTTACACATATCTTGAAATCTAACCGTTGGATTTTGACAAAATTTGTCTTATTGGAAAGATCTTCCCAAAGCGGTCCTAATGGCTCCAGTTTTGGTAAAATCCGACGGTTGGATCTTTCGATACAATCGTTTAAAGTCACGATTGCCGAAACGCGAACTGCCGCGCGCGATTCGTTTAATTTCTATTTATATATATATATATAATTTCTTAAGCGATTACATTCACGTGAATATCACACCAAATAAGGTGTGAATTATATACAAATCATATGTTCATGTTTATTACGTTTGCTAAAACATGTTTTTATTTCATACACCAATTTTATAGTATATTGACTATAAATTGTATCGTTCGTTCATTCATAATTTTTAATGTCAATTCATGTTTCAACTTCCTTACCTATACCAAGTGTAAATTTCTTTTATAATAAACAAATTGCATATTTTTACTCATTTTATTTTAAGGAATGAAATTGTTGATTTCCATCCAATAAACAAAAATGAATATTTTTGTTCAATCCATTTTATGAACAAAATGTGAATTCCTTCCTATGCTTCTAACATTGCATTAAAATTGTATTTTTAATACAAAACATATTTCTAAATGAAATATGATTCTTATTCTCTTCCTTTTAAAATCACATTAAAAATGCAACCACTAATTCTCATATTTTATTTGCATTCTGGACTACAAATAAAAATGTATATCATCCTATTCATGATTTATTTGCATTGAGGAATGCAAATAAAAAATGTATCTTTAAATTTAATAATTTTATTTATAACAAGTAATGTAAATAAAGGACAACTCTTTATTTCATGTTTATTTACATTAAGGGATGTAAATAAATAAAATAAAAAATGTAATCTTTCTTTTAATATTTTGTTCGCATCTAGATTTGCCAACAAAATGTGGATCTTTCTTCTACTAATTTGTTTGCATCTAAAATTGCAAACAAAATGTATCTTTTTATTTTATAATTTGTTTGCATCTAAAATTGCAAACAAAAATGTATCTTTTTATTTTATTGTTTGTTTGCATCTAAAATTGCAAACAAAAATGTATCTTTTTAATTTATTGTTTTATCTGCATGGAAAAATGCAAATAAAAATATATTTTATATTCTCTATGTTTCGATTGTATAGTAGAAGGCAAATAAAAATGTGGATTTTAATTTACATGCATTGTTTGCATTGTAGAATGCAAACATAAATTAAAAATCTTCTGTTTAAATGCTTTGTTTGCATTGTAGAATGCAAACATGAAATAAAATTTCTCTTTTCTTTCATGTTCTGTTTGCATTTGTAGAATGCAAACATAAAAAGTAAAATTTTAATTTCATGAATCATTTGCATTGTAGAATGCAAACATAAAATAAAATCTCCTTTCCTTTTTCTTTTGTAGCGTTTGCATTTTAGAATGCAAACACAAAATGTAAATTTATATTTATATTTTCTATCTCGATACATTAAGAAATGCAAAGGATGATATTTTCTCTTTCTACAGTTTGTTCGCATTAAGGAATGCAACAAAAATGATATTTTTTTTTTCTACATTTTGTTTGCATTAGGGAATGCAACAAAAATGATATTTTATTTTCCTATATTTTGTTTGCATTAGGGAATGCAACAAAAATGATATTTTATTTTTCTATATTTTGTTTGCATTAGGGAATGCAACAAAAATGATATTTTATTTTCCTATATTTTGTTTGCATTAGGGAATGCAACAAAAATGATATTTTATTTTTCTATATTTTGTTTCCATTAGGGAATGCAACAAAAATGATATTTTATTTTTCTGTCATTTTTACATTGACAAAGGTATGTTAAAATGTGCTACCTTTAAAACATATCTTATTTGCGTTGGAGAACACAAATAATAATACACCTTTTTATTGTTAATATTTTATTTGTATTTGAGAACACACTAAAATGTCATTCAATTTTTCTATGAAATATTTGTGTTTATGGACACAAATAAATTGCAATTAAATGTTCTATGTAATATTTGTGTTTAAGAACACAAATAAAATGTCAATCAATATACGATGTATATATTTGTGTTTATAGTCACAAATAAAATGAATAACTTATTTTCCCATATATGTCTGTGTTGAAACACAAATAAAAAGAATGACTTATTTCAATCCAATGAGGTGACAAAATATGTTCTATATTGGATTGATTGACAATTCTATGTCAATTCCAATAATGATGATAAAATATAGTTTAATCATTGAATTGATAATTTACCCAAAGTGACAGATTTATTTTCTGAGTTGAATTGATAAACTAAATCAATTCAAAACAAAAAGGCAAATTCTATTTTTCTCTTTCAATCAAATCAATTCAAATAAAAAGGCAATTTTATTTTCTCTATATTGAATTGATTAACTAGATAAATTCAAATAATAAAATAAAACAATATTTATTTTCTATATGTTGAATTGATAAACTAGATCAATCCCTTTACGAAGCAAATTGTATGATTTGATATTGAAATGATGACCTAAATCAATTCAATATTATTATTATTAACATGTTTTTTTTCCACATGTCGATCTATAATTATAAATTCATTATACAAATGAATATTGAATTGATTATCTAACTCAATCCAATAAAATGAAATAAACGATTAAAACACATGACACTCTACATAGCAATCCATAATATCCAACAGACAATCATTATACAAGATCCACACAATCAGATTTGAAATGAATAACTATAAATAAAAATAAATAAATAAATAAATTAAAAACAAGAGATATCTCACAGTCGTTCGTGATTTTAACCAAAATTCCAACAGCTCAGAAATTCCCCGTTTCAGTCTAGAACTGTAGTTCAGGATCGTACGAGTCCAACGCTTCAGAAATTGTGTAATTCTGAGTTTATTTGACAAAGTTATGGGTAAAATAAGATTAGGGATTAATTTAATCATTAAATTAAGTAAAAATAATTATGTTAATCCTTCTTCCTCCTTACAGTATTCACGGCCGACACTTTATCCCTTTGTTCAAAACTAGGGTTGCCTCTATCTTCCAATTCAAGCCACCAGTGTTCGATCAGAAGATGCTGCAGCGAAGAAGACGGAGAGGCGCACGCGTGGGGCCCGGAGTGGTTGAACTCGGTTGGGTCTAGGGGGTGCAACGCGGGTTGTAGGCGGCGGGTTTGGGTGCGTGGTTCGAGGAGATGGTGGCACCAGGGGAGATCTGACCGTATGAAAATGAAGAGAAGAAGAATCTCTTCGAAGTGGTATAAGATTTGCTTTTTAATTCGCTGAGAAGAGGGAGAGATTGATGAGAGAAATTTCGGCCATGGATAGGGGGGCGGCGCCTGTAAGAGAAGATGAATAGTGGTTTTGAAATTAGGGTTTTTCCAATCTTTTTATAATATTTAAATGTTATTTTTACAAAAAAAAAAATCTCTTAAGTTATTCAGAATTCAGTCCAACAAGAAGGTACCCTACCCAATAACCCCTATTCCGGATCCATCTAACCATGTCTCGCAGGCCCAAGAGGTAAACTCAGCCCCCTTTTTCAAATTTAAAATTAACTCTTTTTATTATTAAATTTTGACATATTCAAAAATCCACCGGAGCCACATACGAACCCCGAAAAATCCCAAAAAAATATTTTTGGTTATGTCTTGACGATACGAATCCAACAAAATTATTTTCGTTGAATTCTGAGACTATTTGAAAAATGGCTATTTTCCAATCCTTCAATTTTGACTGTATTTGACCAAACACAGTTTCTTTTGCCACGCTCACATACTAAATCGGAAAATTCGAAAAATTGAAACCTAGCAATAATTTGACATTCCGGTTCCAACGAAAGTGGTTTCGTCGAAAACAGAGGTCGTTTGAAAATTGACTATTTTCACTGGCTTTAATATTATTTAAAAAAATAGAATTTTTAAATTTGGGCACATTTTCTAACCAATTCATTAAAAATAATTTTTTTAAATTGGTTCGGATTTTCCGGGTTGTTACAGATGTAAAACTGCCCGGAACCGCCCGACACATCCAGTAACCGCAACAACACATATCTAATGTGAGAGGTTGGTACATTAATAAATCAATTAATGCTAATGAACAAGATGAATGACTAGGGTTAAGTTAATGAGAAACACTTAACCAATGTAGCAAGATGAATGACTAGGGTTAAGTTAATGAGAAACACTTAAACAATATAATATGAATGACTAGGTTAAGTTAATGAGAAACACTTAACCAATATAACAAGATGAATGACTAGGGTTAAGTTAATGAGAAACACTTAACCAATATAACAAGATGAATGACTAGGGTTAAGTTCAAAGGAACACTTAACCAATATAACATGAATGACTAAGGTTAAGTTAATGAGAAACACTTAACCAATATAACAAGATGAATGACTAGGGTTAAGTTAATGAGAAACACTTAACCAATATAACAAGATGAATGACTAGGGTTAAGTTAATAGGAAATACTTAACCAGTATAGCATGATGAATGGGTAGGGTTATGTAATAAGAAACACTTAACCAATATGACTTTATTTGTGGTAATGTTAAGTTAAATCAAGAGGGCAACACTTAACCAATGTAACTTGATTTGGAGTAAGGTTAAGTTAAATCAAGAGGGCAACACTTAACCAATATGACTTGATTTATGATAAGGTTAAGTTAAATCAAGAGGGCAACACTTAACCAATATAACTTGATTTGTAGTAGGGTTAAGTTGACATAAGAAGGCAACACTTAACCAAAGTAACATGACAAGTAGGTGGGTTAAGTAACTTGAATAGATTGATGACACTTAACCAATACAACATGATGAACATGCGGGGTTAAGTTAACAAGAAACACTTGACCAATACAACTTGATGGACAAAAGGGGTTAAATTAATAGGAAACACTTAACCAATCCAACATGATAAGTGAGGAGGGTTAAGTTAATAAGAAACACTTAACCAACATGACATGATGAATGGTGGGTTAAGTTAACATGAATGGACAACACTTAACCAATATGGCATAATGTGCGGGAGGGTTAAGTACATATCAAGTTGGGTGGGTAATATTAGTAAATATCGGCCCACAAATTTAACCATTTAATAAACATGCTTGAATTAGTAGGAGGGTTAAGTACATATCGGGTTGGTGGGTAATATTAGTAAATATAGGCCCACAAACTTAACCATTAAATAAACATGCTTGAATCAGTGGGAGGGTTAAGTACATATCGGGTTGGTGGGTAATATTAGTAAGTATAGGCCCACTAACTTAACCAGTAGGAGACCCTAGTAACGGGGACCCATTTCAGCATTAACCCACATAGATGTATCATGGTACCCTGAACTAGGCAGGGTGGGGCACGATTACTGGGCTGATTATAAGCGGTCAAAACGGCGGCAGGGGTTACGTCAGTGTAGGTTCCGATGGTTTACGAGCGTACACGTACTCCGGAGTGGGAAAAAGCAGGCACTGGGTACCAATAGTTATACACTGTGCATCTTGAATCGTGTCGGGTTACTATCATAAGGATTGATACACCTTATGGTGGGACCAGCACAGGGTATCCACCCGCAAGAGAGGGCCGATTGACACAAACACAAGGAAAAATTAATATGAGTAAGGAGCCAATCAATAGGGTAGTAAGGGTACATCTAACATGTTCATGGCAATTAGGCAGATTGGGGTGGAATCCTCACGATAGATGTACCCCTGAATGCTACCACAATTGCGGGGATTGGGATCACATTACAGTATGATCATTTTATATAGTTTACTAGTTGGGACACTAGTTAGGTGGTGCAGAGAACACTACAAGGATTGAACAGTATAGCAACGGTTGGTTCCAACGGCCTCCAACGGCCGTTGACCAACGGCTTCCAACGGAAGCCGAAAATGTGTATTTTATTACGGAGGAAAAATATTGGCCGTTGGAAACCGTTGGCGCCGTCAGTTATAAAACCGATGGAGGCCGTTGGTAGAAGTTACACGGGCCTGCAGCTAAATAGCCCGAAGCTTCTCCTTCTTCCCCATTTTACTTTCACCATGAATTTCAACCCAAAAACCCCAAATTCCACCCCTTTAATTCTGATATCACCCTATTCCGTGCCTCCATCCACCAAGGACGTCTCCAAGTCGGTCAAGGCACTCTCTTCTCCTCTCTAATATCAGATTCTCTCCAATTTGAAGGTATGTTTGTGTGTATTAACCCTAATTTTGTTAATTAGTGTATGTTTGTTTATGTTTGTATGTATGATGCTATTAATTAGTCGCTAATGTAGGGTTTAATCATTTAAGTTGCTAATTTAGGGTTTTTATTTATAAATTACTTAGTTGTTAATTAATTTAGGGTTTTAGTTAGTGTAATTGGTTGTTGTTAGTATATTTGTATTTATAGATTTATTTGATTATGTTGCTAATCTAGGGTTTAATTAGTTCAAGTTGAATATGTATATATGTATACATGTATAGTGATGTATGCATTGAAAAATATATTTAATTTGTTGAAAACATGTGGTGGAAACGCGCACAATTCAGTGTTGAAAATATACATGTATAGTGATGTATAGTTCGATTCTATGTTGAAAATATACGTATATATGATAAAATTCATATACGTACAATTCAAAGTAGTTAATTAAGGCGCTAAGGCATAGAAACGCGCAAAGCTTGAGCTTTGGCCTTTTTTTTAAGTTCTGCAACTGATCGTAAACCTGCAACTATGATTTTGAAATTTTTTTAGGTTGAAATTTCGAAATCAAAGTTGAAAAAATACACTTCAATCACGAAAAAAACCAAATCGTAATATGTTACATTCATAAAGCCTTAGAGAGCTTTTTTGGCCCCGTCTGATAAGTATTGTATATAATCGTTATGTGAATGTTCGTTTATATAACAAAACGGACTTTTATATTCATAATATACAATATTTGTTGGATTTGTCCTTTGTATTGGACAAGTTACGAATACAATAACGAAATTAAATCTCGTAAAATATTTCATTTTAAATGGTTCTCAAAATTTCGAAAGCACTTCCTTTATGTTCCCTGTGCACACGCAATTGTGTACTTTTCAGGGAACTAAAGGGAAGTGCTGCCGAAATTTTGTTGAATTGTTTAAATTGAAAAGATTTACGTGATTTAATTACGTTATTGTATTTGTAATGGGAGGTAGGATGACACACCAGTAAATGATCAATTAACATAACATGCATTCGGTAATAAAATTGTGAATATATTTATCATAACATGTATATATCAATAATAAGGGAATTTTGAGAATTTAGTGACGGACACAAAAATTGTTATATAAGTAATAAAAATTGTAAATTTTAACATTTTTTCTAATTTTATATATGCTTCGGAAAAATGGATCGCGATTATTTTAATGATCGAAGCTGGATGTACCATCGAAGAGAAACTGATGGCACAATAAAGAAACAATTTATTAACGGTGTTAGCGTGTTTATTGATTTCGCGTTAAGTAATAACGGAAACGACATCAAAATCCGTTGTCCATGTAGTAGATGCAAGTTATTGAAGCATTTGATACCACAAATAGTTAGAGTTCATTTGCGTCAGTATGATTTTGTGCCGAACTATTCAGTTTGGGATCGTCATGGAGAACCATTAGCATCTACTTCTACACAAGTTGAGGAGGTAGTGAATAATGAAATTGCTACGACGAATCTCGTAGAACAAATGGTTGAAGATGCTGCACGTTCAATGTTTCCGGTTCCACAATTTAATGATAACGATGGTAATGATGACGATGGTAATGTTGAAGAAGAACCAAATATTCAAGCCAAAACGATATATGATTTATTAGATGCAGCGAAAAAACCCATTTGGGAAGGTTGTGAAAGCGGAACTCAATTATCAGTAACTGCTGAATACATTGCGATGAAATCGAAATACAACCTCACAGAAGCTGCATTTACAGCTAGTACAAGCTGCGAAGCGGCATATGCCTCCTAATAATTTGATGTGTGAAAAACATTATGAAGTTAAAAAAATGATGTCGGCCTTTGGTTTACCGTATCAAAAAATAGATACATGTGTAAAGGATTGCATGCTATTTTGGAAGGAAGATATCAACCTTAATAATTGTAGAATATGTAATCAGGAAAGATACAAACCTAGAAAGAAAAAGGGAAAGGAAGTCCCGTATAAACGTATGCATTATTTACCTATTATTCCTAGACTTCAAAGGTTATATGCATCTTTTGTAACCGCGCAACATATGAGATGGCACAGTGTGAGAACACGTGAAGAAGGGACGTTAACACACCCATCCGATGGAGAAGCATGGAAGCATTTTGATCAAAAATATCCCAATTTTGCATCTGAGAGTCGTAATGTTAGACTTGGTTTATGTAGGTATTTCTTATGTTATCTATGTACAAGTAACTCATATGTTAAGTAGACATGTCTATTAACAAGTAACATATAGAATCGTAACATTTCCTATTCATTTTATCTCATACCTTGTTTTTACATAGCTATTTCATGTTTATGCTATATACGTTATGTTGTTATCTGTAACAGGTGATGTCGCAAGGTGGTGATGAGGGTAGTTCTTCAGACTTATCTCGTCCTGTGGTCCAGCTTAAGCCAAAAGCCAGCAGAGGGTAAATACTAAGTTTTTAGTATAAATTTAATTCATGTACAATAAATTATATAAATTTTTGTTCGAACAGACATAATTTTTTTTTCGTTTATCACAGGGGGTTTGAGTTGGAGCCGTCCAACACAGTCTTGAAGATATCTAGACGTGCGTATCAGGCTCGCACGACTGCATGTTGGCCTACATGGACGTCGGTACCCGACATTGTGAAGGAGACTATATGGCAGGATTTTCTGGTATGTGTGATATAACATTTATTATGTTAAGTACTCATGCTCTTATTTGATAACATCATCTATGTATGCTATTTTTTTGTTAAAATGCAGGGTTCAGTGGATCTGCAGGAGACAGATTTGGATCTCGTCAAGCGCCACTGGAATTCTAAAGTGGCAAAAAATTACAGAGAGATAATGAATAGTTTGAAATCAGGTGGGAAAAAACCGAATTGGATAGGCGAATCAGTGTGGGATGAGTTGCTTGCTTATTGGAACAATAATGAGGATTTTCTGGTAAATTTACTGCATATTTAATTTAAGTTATTCTATTCATTTAATATGTGATTTGGAATAATACATTTTTAAAAACAAATTAAATGTATAGGCATCGTCTGAGAGAAATGCAGCTAACAGGAGCAAGAATCCTGTTACGCATCGAGGTGGGTCGAAGTCATTTCAGCACCATCGAGAGGATCTGGTATATTTAATAATTGCATCGTTTAAATTTAATAGTTGATTTAATTTTAAGTTTTAATTTACAAACACACACATATACGTATATGCATGCTTATTTCAGGAGAGAGCGCGTATGGCTCATGTGTCGTACTGGGATGTTTTCGAGCATACTCATGCACTGAGTCAGACTGACGACACAGGCTCAGTTTCGTACAGTTGGGACCATGATGATAAGGCGCATGAGCGATATGTAAGTACAGAATAATTAATTTATAAGTATAATTTAATTAAGATAATGTTATCTAATTTCATTTGTTTTATGTTTAACAGGAGAAATTTCATGCACATAAGGCGCAGTTACTGGAATCTACTGGTAAGACTGAGTTGACTAAGGATGAGGAGGACATGATATTTTATGCTGTCATGGATAAGCCCACCCGGAACAGACGATACAGTTATGGAAATCTAGAGGTAATACTCAAATTATTTTACATCACACATGCAGAACAATTATCTATCAACTCATTTTACATCACTAATACAAAAAATATTGGTAAGGTTAAGAGTATACCTTGAGGATAATCATGTAATTTAATTGTATAATTTATTTATTTTCGAAATGTTCATAGTTTTGCTTCTTTCAATTTTGATGTACTCGTTAAATAAGATCATTTAGTATACGTAAAACAAAGACAACAGTGTTGTTAATAAAAAATTATGATATGACTCATTATACATGTACTCGTAAATGATACAGGTTAGATCATCTCAGGAGGCGTATCAGAGGGCTCAGGACAAGGAAGTAATCGAACAGCTAAAAGCAGAAATTGTGGAGCTTCGTGAGCGTGAGGATCGGCGTGACCAGCAGATGGAGTTGCTTAACCAGAAGCTAGCGGAGTTCATCGCCCAGCATGGTACGCCACCTTCATCTTCCGGTGGAGAGAGTTGATCAGGTTAGCGTTTGGACATGGTTGTGTGTGTTTTGAGAGTTAGTGAGGCTTGCTACATGATTATTGTATATATTGATGGTTTGGACATGTTATGGTGCTTTGGTGATGGTGTAGTGTCTTGGTTATGATGTTTGGACATGCTTGTGTTGTTTTGACTACGTTTGGACATGGGTTATGATGTTTTGGCGACGTATGTTATGAAAATATTGGTTAGCTAATGTAATAATCCGGAAATCTGGGCCTATTTAAAAAATTTATTTTGGCAATTTTAGCGAATTTTGATTATTTAAAATGAATTATTTTAAATAATATCGACGAGAAATTTATTTTGAATAGAATTCGAACGTATATATTATATAGATCGTCGTTAGAATATAAATATTTATTTTAAATTATAAAAGGAATTGAAAATGGCGCGGTAGTTCGATAATTCGATTTCAATTTTCAAATGAATGTACCGGGTGCAAAATAAACCGGATTTTAGTGAAACCAAAATTATCAGAATCTATTTAAGAATATCTTTCCAACGAATCCGGGAAATTGAAATTTCATTGCGGGAATCAAAAGATATGTCCAGTTGAAAATTCAGAATAGTCGTTATGGAATTCATGCCCTTAAAAATGGAAATTTTGCAAATGACCTCGGTTTTCAACGAAACTGCTTTTGTTGGATCCGTGATGTCAAGTTATTGCTAGGTTTCAAATTTCATAATTTTTGAAGCTAGTATGTGAGCGTGGCAAAGAAAAACGCGTTTGGCCAGTTTTAGTTGATTTTAATCGACTGGAAAATGACCATTTTTCAAACGGTCTCAGAATTTGACGAAATTAGTTTTGTTAGGACCGTATCGTCAATACGAAGCTAGAAAATATTTTTCAGGAATTTTTCGAGTTAGTATGTGACCCCAGTAAATTGAAATGCGCGTTTAAAATTCAATATAATGATTTAAATGTAAATTTGACGAAAACTGATCGAAACAATCGAATCAACCTACGATATATATCCCATTGTGTTCGGAATGGGGGTAATTAGCCAGGGGCGACAATCGGTGGGTTCAATTTTGAGTTCGAATTAAAAGGGTGCTTATAGGAGAAAATAAAAATAAATAAACTAAATATTATATATATATTTCCCTCACCTAACCCTCTCTCTCCCTCACTTCTCTCTCTCGTTCAACTGAAATAAAGAAGAAAAAAACTCGACGCTCCTCGAAATCGACGCCCTCCACCGCGCTGGCCTCCAACGCCGACGCCTTCCTTCCTCCTCCACCTGCGCACCACCGCGCCTAACCCCGTCGTCCTCCCCATGATCGACGCTCCCCTCCTAACATCCTCCCTCTCCTCTACAGATCCGACGCTTCCCTGCCCCCATCGACGGCAGGTGGCGCCGCCCAGTCCGGCCACTCCCCCCTCTCTCCGACGAACCCCCGCGCCCCTCTTTTCTCTCTCCCTTCCTTCCTCAATTAAAACCGCACGCCCCCTTCCCCTAGTCGACGCCACCAGCACCAACGACCGGATCCGGCTCCGGCTCCGGCGAACTCCAGCAGTGAGGGCGACGAAGTTTCAGTTGGAACGGAGTAAGAAACGATGACCAGAATTTCGCGAAGAAAGGTATAACACGATAAATTGTTTTCAGTTTTAATTTAAATTTAAACTGAAATTATAAAATTAGTTTTTGATGTAAACTAGAATGGGATTTTTATTTGCAGTTTAACATGTAATGGCATTTTAATAATCTGATTTTTTTTAGAAGCTATGAATCTTATTATAAAAAGTTTCGTTTTTTTATAAAAATGAAGAAGCTTAGATTTTTAAAATGAACATCGATATAAAAACTTGATTTTTAAACGAAGAAAAGTATAATTTTTATAATATAGAAAGGTTAAAAATATAATTTTTATAATATAGAAAGGTTAAAAATATAATTTTTATAATATAGAAAGGTTAAAAATATAATTTTTATAATATAGAAAGGATAAAAATATGATTTTTATATAAGTATGATAATAAAAATTCGATTTTTATATATTGAATAGCGAAGTAAAAATTCGATTTTTATATATTGAATAGCGAAGTAAAAATTCGATTTTTATATATTGAATAGCGAAGTAAAAATTCGATTTTTATATATGTAGTGAATACGGATGACGAAAGTGATGAAAGAAGGAACGGCGAAGATTTTCTACATAGTAAGAGTCGCGGCGTTTGGTTTAGCGAATCGGTGAGAACTCCTCACTTTTATTTCATTTTCTAGTTAAAATATATACTAGGATGCAGACGGTGTTTAGTAGCACCCGACACCCGTCGTCCACAGACCATGGACTGCTTGTATGCTTGTTTGTTTGATTTTGCTGTGTAGTTGATTGTTTGATGTGATGTGAAATGAAAATAAAATATTTATATAGTTAAAATATTTTATAGTTGAAAATAGAATTTTTAACGTGTATTTGAAATGAAATAATTAGTTATAAAAAAATCGAACGATTTGTTTATATACACACATTTGACTGATATTGATTGGGACGATAAATTTTACACATCGCCCAATTGCACAAATAAAATCCGTGTTTGATTGTTTGAAACCCCACACGGGTATTGGGATGATATATGATGTACACTAATCCCAATAATTAGTTGTATGTCGATTGATTGATTGACAGGCTGTTATAAGCGTTAAATATTTATATTTGATGCTTATACAGTGTAGAATGCACTTTGGATGATGGTTGATTATTTATCGTTGTAATTTTATACAGGTGTTGTAGAAAATCCATATAATTAACATTATATGGTAATTGATTGGGCCTCATTCTAGTTTTGAAATAGAATATTTGAAAAGAAATATTTGAATAGAAATATTTGAAATCGAATATTTGAAAAAGAAATATTTGAAATAGAATATTTGAAAATAGAAATATATGAAGCCGTGTTGATTAGATTGACGCCATTTTGACGCAAACGATTATATTCGTTTTTATAATGAATATTGAAAAGTGATTTCAAAATCGAATATTTTGAAAATGAATTCGAATCGAATTGAAATTGAATGGAAATCAATTTGAAATGAATTCGAGTTGAAATTGAATAGAATTGAATTCGAATTGAAATTGAATAGAAATGAATTCGAATTGAAATTGAATTGAAAACGAACTGAAATTGAATTAAAAATCGATTTAAATTGAAATCGTTTTGAATTGAATTTAAAACGTATTGAAATTGAACTGAATTGGATTTGAATTGAAATAGAATTGAAAGGAATTTAAAACGAATTTATATAAGGAAAAAATTCAATTCTGATTTGAATTTGAAAAGAAGTCGAAATTGTTTTGTAAACGAATTTTAAACGATTTATAAAATACGTTTTAAAAGGAAATCGACTTAATATATATAATATATATATTATATGTATATAATGGCCTGAATAGAACGCGCCGCGCTGCGGTGGTTCGTGAATTTCGACCATTGACTTCGAATGGATATTGCGGGAGATCCGACCGTCGTATTCTCCTAAAACCTGTACCGTTGGGTTCGTATCGAAAAGAGATTTCTAATGAATATTAGAGATTTGAAATCTAACGGTTGGATTTGGAATTATGTCCAAATCAAATTTGGAAAAGGTCGCTGTAAGTGCAGTTCGATGGCCGTTGATGGAAATCGACTGTACGGGCCTTGATAAAATTATTAAAAATAGTAATAATCTGTGTAAAATCATAAGAAATGATTTGGGAAGAATTGGGATGAAAAACTCCATATTTGAAAAGATAAAAATAGATTTTTATCGAAATGAACTAGTTTTGAACTAGAAATATAATTCTATTTATTTTTAAATAAATAAATTGAATTAGAAAAGGGTTTTAAAAGTAACCAGAATTTCCAATAATTGAATTAGAATGGATTTGAATCGAAATTGTCTTTGGAATATTTCGATGTTGGATTTCGTGATTATACAGATATAGTTTTGGAAATTTGAAAGATATATTTATATCGTTATTTCCAATACGATATTTGTTGGTCGTAGAATTTGATATTGAATATAAGCCGATATATTTTCTATTCAGAGCCTTGTATTAATATCAAAGGTGATTTGGGTTTGTCGTGAATGGTGTCTTCATTAACACTGTTCTTAAACCCAGTTGAGAAAAAGAATAAATCTTTTTGTTTAGATTTAATGAAGTGTACCAATTAAATAATATTTAATTGGAATTGAATTGGTATTGATTTTTGGGTTTATCATGAACAGTGTTTTAAATAACACTTGTTCTTTAACCCGATAATTAATGGAATGTGATTTTGGGTTGTCGTGAACGGTATCTTCAATAATACTGTTCTTAGACCCAAAGGAGTTAAGAAAATTAGAAACTAACTGTAGGTTAGCTAAGCAGAATGGTTTCTTGGGTATTGATCTGATGTTGGTTTCGGCCTTCGGGGTTAATACTTAGGGAATTGCTCACTTGCTAATTTACGGTTAGGGACTGATTGAAATGTGATGTGTTTTTGGGTTTATCGTGAACCGTGTTTTAAATGACATTGATTCTTTAACCCAGTTAAGGATTAAAACTAAGTGGAGTTTTAATGAATCTTTAATTAGATTGAAAAGATCGAGAATGGAGTATCACCAGTTTTGCTCCAGGCGATAGTTAATCTTTAATTAGATTTGAACTTGAAATGGTAATTGAATTTACTGATAACACTGTGGTGTTAGATATGAAGTATTACCAGTTTTACTTCTTGGGATGAATAAGTTGGGGTTGGGAAATTTAACAATTGATTACTTCGGTAAGGTTCGTTAATCCCGACTGGTTTGAATTGATTTTCAAAGAAGATTAAAGAATAAATTTAAAGAATTTGTCTTTGATAAAATTAATGGGAACCTTTCCCAAAGTATAAGAATATTTGAATAAAAGAATATTCTGAGTTGGAATGAGGCGTATGTTGTGTTTGTGTAACACTTGTTTATTATATACGCGAGTTATTCAGAAAGACCAGGTATATCCGATTCTGAATAACTAATTCGTCGTGGTGTCGAAGATGAAGACGATGGTAGAAGACCGGAGGTCTTCACGTCGTTTGGGTGATTACTGATGATCTTGATTTGGCCGTACACCCAAGAGGAGGGAATCAGTTAGTGATCTTCCAGACGTACTTGGAGATCGATGGATACGCGGGGTACTAGGTGCCTCCGGTTTCGTTCAGACCCAGAACGAACTTGTAAATGGACTGTGTGTCTGACATTGGATTTCAGTCTGTGTGATTGATTTCTATTAAATATATATCTGTTTGGCGGCAGAGAATTTATTCACTTGCTTAACGCCCTTCTCTGAGACGGACGAGCCAGGGGTTATATATTGATGGATATCCATCGCATGGAGTGAATTTCCTGTGTGGCATGCCTAAGTGGCAATATGATCGAGGCTTCAGTTGAAAAGCAGAGTCTTATGGTTGATGATCAAAGCACAGCTTGTGTGGCACAACTTTGTGTAACGTTGATTCGCGAGCCTCACACCCCGGTAGTGGACTAGGAACGGGAGAGGACTTCAGGGAGGGCATGCGTTTCCTTCTAGCTAGAAGTGGCGTCAGTGGTTTTACACGCCCTGACGAGTTTGACTTATGTGGTTACTGCTGTTGCGAGGCGCCTCGGATATATCGTTCGATCCTGGACCGATGGAGTCATTGGACTCATTGACACCCCATAGGGTAGGGAAACGCAGTGTTCAGGCATTTTAATCCACATCGGTGGACCGGCCCTGACGATCCAAGGGCCCACCTGAGTCTAGGTCCTGAGACACGGGCTAGAGCGTCTCGAATCGGTAGAGGACTATCTTTTGCCTCGGTTCACAGATGGAAATCCAACTTCCAAATACGTGACATTTGCGGTTTTGATTGTAGAGCCTAGTATGGCGACATGATATATGGTACCCATGCCGTCTATGATTGATATTTATGATTGAAATTGTTTTAACACTATACACTTATAGTAATAATAAAACATGAAATTTAGCGTATCAAGCATTCTTTGGCTATTATAAGGTAAAACCCTATCCTCCGGCTTGTGTTGCATTGTGTGATGGGACCTGGGTCTTATAATAGCTTCATTGTTCTTTATTTAGCATTGCGTTGTTGTTTTATGCACTGGTATTCTTGGGAGGAAACCCGTTCTGTGTTATACGGCGTGGTCCCTTGATTTACCTAACTTTAAAATAAAGATTGATAACTATTTTTGTTCTCACACCAGTCCCATGACTGACCTGGAGTTTATTGTTTTAAACTAAACTCCGTGTTCCCTTATTTTGACACGGGCAGCTAGTAGTTTTGGTTTTGCAGATTTATATTCACAGGATCCTGGTTTACAGCTGGAATGATATCCGGAAACTTTGTATCCGTATATCTCCTTCAGTTGTGTTTTGTATTATTTTTCCGCTGCAGTAATGTATTGAAATATCTGATATTTATCGAATGTATTTTATTTGTTTATACTCTGTATATTCTTGTATTCTGATGAAGTTGTTGTAATTAACAATGAAATGTTCTTCTGTCTGCGTTCTTTTGTGTGTTGTTCTCGAAGTATCCGCTCTTTCCTTCACGGGGAAGTTATGGGTCCTTACAGTGGTATCAAAGCTTTGGTTTACGAAACTCAGAGAACAAGACATATTAGAACCATACGAAAGAATTCATCAGAAATTGGATTAGTAATATCCAACGGGAATGACTCGTTAGAGATGGGATCAGTAGTATCCTAGAACGAGTGTGAACAATATATTTTTAAAATGAAAACAAATTTTGTTTTGAAAATTTAAATCAATTATTCGTATTTGAATATTTATTTAAATTGATTTGGACCATCCAATATATAAAGATTTTGCATATACGTCTGATCCGCGTGTATTCGAAGTTTTAATATACTAGATAGATATAGATTCGCACTCTAGTTGACTGGGGATAATTCTGGTGACTTGGCACCATCGCCAGTATTTATTTTCGAGTGATGAAAGTGAGATTTCTATATATTTCCAATTGACTGGTGTGAGAACCGAAACTAGATAGGGCATATTGTTGTGATTTGGCATCAAAAATCTGATTTTTTGACTATGTATCAAAGTTAAGAATTTGAAAAGATAACCAACTAATTGATTAATGGTTGTGTTGTTTGATTATTGTTTGATTAATTAAATGTTGAACCTATAGCCAATTTGAACCAAATAGTAAGTTATATTGAAAATGATCGCATTTGCATACATATACGTGTACTTACACTGAACAGGTCGTAGCAAGGAGGCTAGAGCAGAAGAATAAAATTGTTTGCCCGACAAATAGGTACATGTTTACCATAATTTACTGTTTTGTTTAGGTTTGGATGATTTTATGAGCCGATTGGCTAGTCGCTTGGCTTTTTCTTTTTCTTTTGGATTGAAGAAGGCCATGGGAGGGCTATATAAAGTATCCCGAAGTCCCCGGTGCAGGGGAGGTTATGGCGAAATTTTTCGAAAATTTAGGGTGTTAGCCAAATTTTTGAAAAATTTGAAAAGTTCTTAGAAACTGAAAGTTTGAAGAACTTAAGCCATAGTGAAAACACTGGAAGTTGAGTTGATTTGTGAAACAACTTTCGGCTTTGTTCCTTTTCGGGGACGAAAAGTTTTAACTGGGGGAGATTGTTATAACCCGGAAATCTGGGCCAATTTAAAATTTTTATTTTGGCAATTTTAGCGAATTTTGATTATTTAAAATGAATTATTTTAAATAATATCGACGAGAAATTTATTTTGAATAGAATTCGAACGTATATATTATATAGATCGTCATTAGAATATAAATATTTATTTTAAATTATAAAAGGAATTGAAAATGGAGCGGTAGTTCGATAATTCGATTTTAATTTTCAAATGTATGTACCGGGTGCAAAATAAACCGGATTTTAGTGAAACCAAAAATATCAGAATCTATTTAAGAATATCTTTCCAACGAATCCGGGAAATTGAAATTTCATAGCGGGAATTAAAAGATATGTCCAGTTGAAAATTCAGAATAGTCGCTATGGAATTCAGGCCCTTAAAAATGGAAATTTTGCAACCGACCACGGTTTTTGACGAAACCACTTTTGTTGGATCCGTGATGTCAAGTTATTGCTAGGTTTCAAATTTCATAATTTTTGAAGCTAGTATGTGAGCGTGGCAAAGAAAAACGCGTTTGACCAGTTTCAGTTGACTTTAATCGACTGGAAAATGACCATTTTTCAAACGGTCTCAGAATTTGACAAAATTAATTTTGTTAGGACCATATCGTCAATACGAAGCTAGAAAATATTTTTCATGAATTTTTCGAGTTAGTATGTGACACCAGTAAATTGAAATGCGCGTTTAAAATTCAATATAATGATTTAAATGTAAATTTGACGAAAACTGATCAAAACGATCGAATCAGCCTACGATATATATCCCATTGTGTTCGGAATGGGGGTAATTAGCTAGGGGCGACAGCCGGTGGGTTCAATTATGAGTTCGAATTAAAAGGGTGCTTATAGGAGAAAATTAAAATAAATTAATTAAATATTATATATATATTTCCCTCACCTAACCCTCTCTCTCCCTCACTTCTCTCTCGTTCAACTGAAATAAAGAAAAGAAAGAAAAAAAACTCGACGCTCCTCGAAATCGATGCCCTCCACCGCGCTGGCCTCCACCGCCGACGCCTTCCTTCCTCCTCCACCTGCGCACCACCGCAACTAACCCCGTCGTCCTCCACATGATCGGCGCCCCCTCCTAACCTCCTCCCTCTCCTCTACAGATCTGACGCTTCCCTGCCCCCATCGATGCCAGGCGGAGCAGCCCAGTCCGGCCACTCCCCCTCTCTCTGACGAACCCCCGCGCCCCTCTTTTCTCTCTCCCTTCCTTCCTCAATAAAAACCGCACGCCCCCTTCCCCTGGTCGACGCCACCAGCACCAACGACCTGATCCGGCTCCGCCGAACTCCAGCAGTGAGGGCGACGAAGTTTCAGTTGGAACGGTGTAAGAAACGATGACCAGAATTTCGCGAAGAAAGGTATAACACTGTAAATTGTTTTCAGTTTTAATTTAAATTTAAACTAAAATTATAAAATTAGTTTTTTATAAACTAGAATGGGATTTTTATTTGCAGTTTAATGTGTAGTGGCATTTTAAAAATCTGATTTTTTTCTTTAGAAGCTATGAATCGTATTATAAAAAGTTTCGTTTTTTTATAAAAATGAAGAAGCTTAGATTTTTAAAATGGACATCGATATAAAAACTTGATTTTTAAACGAAGAAAAATATAATTTTTATAATATAGAAAGGTTAAAAATATAATTTTTATAATATAGAAAGGTTAAAAAAATAATTTTTATAATATAGAAAGGTTAAAAATATAATTTTTATAATATAGAAAGGATAAAAATATGATTTTTATATAAGTATGATAATAAAAATTCGATTTTTATATATTGAATAGCGAAGTAAAAATTCGATTTTTATATATTGAATAGCGAAGTAAAAATTCGATTTTTTTATATTGAATAGCGAAGTAAAAATTCGATTTTTATATATGTAGTGAATACGGATGACGAAAGTGATGAAAGAAGGAACGACGAAGATTTTCTACATAGGAAGAGTCGCGGCGTTTGGTTTAGCGAATCGGTGAGAACTCCTCACTTTTATTTTATTTTCTAGTTAAAATATATACTAGGATGCAGACGGTGTTTAGTAGCACCCGACACCCGTCGTCCACAGAACATGGACGGCTTGTATGCTTGTTTGTTTGATTTTGCTGTGTAGTTGATTGTGTGATGTGATGTGAACTGAAAATAAAATATTTATATAGTTAAAATATTTTATAGTTGAAAATAGAATTTTTAACGTGTATTTAAAATGAAATAAATAGTTATAAACAAATCGAACGATTTGTTTATATACACACATTTGACTGATATTCATTGGTACGATAAATTTTACATATCGCCCAATTGCACAAATAAAATCTGTGTTTGATTGTTAGAAACCCCACACGGGTATTGGGATGATATATGATGTACACTAATCCTAATAATTAGTTGTATGTCGATCGGTTGATTGACAGGCTGTTATAAGCATTAAATATTTATGTTAGATGCTTATACAGTATAGAATGCACTTTGGATGATGGTTGATTATTTATCGTTGTAATTTTATACAGGTGTTGTAGAAAATCCATATAATTAACATTATATGGTAGTTGATTGGGCCTCATTCCAGTTTTGAAATAGAATATTTGAAAAGAAATGTTTGAATAGAAATATGTGAATAGAAATTTTTGAAATTGAATATTTGAAAAAGAAATATTTGAAATAGAATATTTGAAAATAGAAATATATGAAGCCGTGTTGATTAGATTGACGCCATTTTGACGCAAACGATTATATTCGTTTTTATAATGAATATTGAAAAGTGATTTCAAAATCGAATATTTTGAAAATGAATTCGAATCGAATTGAAATTGAATGGAAATCAATTTGAAATGAATTCGAATTGAAATTGAATAGAATTGAATTCGAATTGAAATTGAATAGAAATGAATTCGAATTGAAATTGAATTGAATTGAAAACGAACTGAAATTGAATTAAAAATTGATTTAAATTGAAATCGTTTTGAATTGAATTTAAAACGTATTGAAATTGAACTGAATTGGATTTGAATTGAAATAGAATTGAAAGGAATTTAAAACGAATTTATATAAGGAAAAAATTCAATTCTGATTTGAATTTGAAAAGAAGTCGAAATTGTTTTGTAAACGAATTTTAAACGATTTATAAAATACGTTTTAAAAGGAAATCGACTTAATATATATAATATATATATTATATATATAATGGCCTGAAAAGAACGCGCTGCGCTGCGGTGGTTCGTGAATTTCGACCATTGACTTCGAATGGATATTGCGGGAGATCTGACCGTCGGATTCTCCTAAAACCGGAACCGTTGGGTTCGTATCGAAAAGAGCTTTCTAATGAATATTAGAGATTTGAAATCTAATGGTTGGATTTGGAATTATGTCCAAATCAAATTTGGAAAAGGTCGCTGTAAGTGCAGTTCGATGGCCGTTGATGGAAATCGACTGTACGGGCCTTGATAAAATTATTAAAAATAGTAATAATTTGTGTAAAATCATAAGAAATGATTTGGGAAGAATTAGGATGAAAAACTCCATATTTGAAAAGATAAAAATAGATTTTTATCGAAATGAACTAGTTTTGAACTAGAATTATAATTCTATTTATTTTTAAATAAATAAATTGAATTAGAAAAGGGTTTTAAAAGTAACCAGAATTTCCAATAATTGAATTGGAATGGATTTGAATCGAAATTGTCTTTGGAATATTTCGATGTTGGATTTCGTGATTATACAGATATGGTTTTGGAAATTTGAAAGATATATTTATATCGTTATTTCCAATACGATATTTGTTGGTCGTAGAATTTGATATTGAATATAAGCCGATATATTTTCTATTCAGAGCCTTGTATTTAATATCAAAGGTGATTTGGGTTTGTCGTGAATGGTGTCTTCATTAACACTGTTCTTAAACCTAGTTGAGAAAAAGATTAAATCTTTTTGTTTAGATTTAATGAAGTGTACCAATTAAATAATATTTAATTGGAATTGAATTGGTATTGATTTTTGGGTTTATCGTGAACAGTGTTTTAAATAACACTTGTTCTTTAACCCGATAATTAATGGAATGTGATTCTGGGTTGTTGTGAACGGTATCTTCAGTAATACTGTTCTTAGACCCAAAGGAGTTAAAGAAAATTTGAAACTAACTATATGTTAGCTAAGCAGAATGGTTTCTTGGGTATTGATCTGATGTTGGTTTCGGCCTTCGGGGTTAATACTTAGGGAATTGCTCACTTGCTAATTTACGGTTAGGGACTGATTGAAATGTGATGTGATTTTGGGTTTATCGTGAACCGTGTTTTAAATGACACTGATTCTTTAACTCAGTTAAGGATTAAAACTAAGTGGAGTTTTAATGAATCTTTAATTAGATTGAAAAGATCGAGAATGGAGTATCACCAGTTTTTCTCCAGGCGATAGTTAATCTTTAATTAGATTTGAATGTGAAATGGTAATTGAATTTACCGATAACACCTTGGTGTTAGATATGAAGTATTACCAGTTTTACGTCATGGGATGAATAGGTTGGGGTTGGGAAATTTAATAATTGATTACTCCGGTAAGGTTCGTTAATCCCGACTGGTTTGAATTGATTTTCAAAGAAGATTAAAGAATAAATTTAAAGAATTTATCTTTGATAAAATTAATGGGAACCTTTCCCAAATTATAAGAATATTTGAATAAAAGAATATTCTGAATTGGAATGAGGCGTATGTTGTGTTTGTGTAACACTTGTTTATTATATACGCGAGTTATTCAGAAAGACCGGGTTTATCCCATTCTGAATAACTAATTCGACATGGTATCGAAGATGAAGATGGTGGTTGAAGACCGGAGGTCTTCACGTCGTTTGGGTGATTACTGATGACCTTGATTGGGCCGTACACCCAAGAGGAGGGAATCAGTTAGTGATCTTCCAGACGTACTTGGAGATCGATGGATACGCGGGGTACTAGGTGCCTCCGGTTTCGTTCAGACCCAGAACGAACTTGTAAATGGACTGTGTGTCTGACATTGGATTTCAGTCTTTGTGATTAATTTCTATTAAATATATATCTGTTTGGCGGCGGAGAATTTATTCTCTTGCTTAACGCCCTTCTCTGAGACGTACGAGCTCAGGGGTTATATATTGATGGATATCCATCGCATGGAGTGAATTGCCTGTGTGGCATGCCTAAGTGGAAATATGATCGAGGCTTCTGTTGAAAAGCAGAGTCTTGTGGTTGATGATCAAAGCACAGCTTGTGTGGCACATCTTTGTGTAACGTTGATTCGCGAGCCTCACACCCCGGTAGTGGACCAGAAACGGGAGAGGACTTCAGGGAGGGCATGCGTTTCCTTCTAGCTAGAAGTGGCGTCAGTGGTTTTACACGCCCTGACGAGTTTGACTTATGTGGTTATTGCTGTTGCGAGGCGCCTCAGATATATCGGTCGATTCGGGACCGATGGAGTCATTGGACTCATTGACACCCCATAGACTGGGGAAACACAGTGTTCAGGCATTTTAATCCACATCGGTGGACCGGCCCTGACGATCCAAGGGCTCACCTGAGTCTGGGTCCTAAGACACGGGCTAGAGTGTCTCGAATCGGTAGAGGACTATCTTTTGCCTCGGTTCACAGATGGAAATCCAACTTCCAAATACGTGACATTTGCGGTTTTGATTGTAGAGCCTAGTATGACTACATGATATATGGTACCCATCCCGTCTATGATTAATATTTATGATTGAAATTGTTTTAACACTATACACTTATATTAATTATAAAACATGTAATTTAGCGTATCAAGCATTTTTTGGCTATTATAAGGTAAAACCCTATCCTTCGGCTTGTGTTGCATTGTGTGATGGGACCTGGGTCTTATAATAGCTTCATTGTTCTTTATTTAGCATTGCGCTGTTGTTTTATGCACTGGTATTCTTGGGAGGAAACCCGTTCCGTGTTATACGGTGTGGTCCCTTGATTTACCTAACTTTAAAATAAAGATTGATAACTGTTTTAGTTCTCACACCAGTCCCATGACTGACCTGGAGTTTATTGTTTTAACCTAAACTCTGGGTGCCCTTATTTTGACACGGGCAGCTAGTAGTTTTGGTTTTGCAGATTTATATTCATAGAATCCTGGTTTACAGCTGGAATGATATCTGGAAAGCTTTGTATCCGTATATCTCCTTCAGTTGTGTTTTGTATTATTTTTCCGCTGCAGTAATGTATTGAAATCTCTGATATTTATCGAATGTATTTTATTTGTTTATACTCTGTATATTCTTGTATTCTGATGAAGTTGTTGTAATTAACAATGAAATGTTCTTCTGTCTGTGTTCTTTTGTGTGTTGTTCTCGAAGTATCCGCTCTTTCCTTCACGGGGAAGTTACGGGTCCTTACAGTTAATGTGTTTTGTTTTTTATTTTTATTTTTTACTTTGATTGGGTGTATATATGGTTCAGATTTTTTGTTATATGCTCGGATTGGAGCAGTTTCAATGGTTGATTGTGTTGCGTGTGGATTGTAGTGGCAAATCTGAAATCTGTAAAAAAAAAAAGACCCAGATTTCCAATGGCGAGTAACGGCTTATTGGTCATCCACAACCAACGGTTTCCAACGGCGATAAACAGTGTATTTGCAACGGTTTCCATCCTTTTCCAACGTCCCTTTGATCAGAAATATGGGACACGTGGTCATATCTTCCAGTTGGAAGCCGTTGGAAAATGGGCGTTGTTTGCATTGGAAGTCGTTGGAAACCGTTGATCCGTATACCAACGGGTTGACCAACGGCCTCCAACGACGTTTCCAACGGCCGCCAACGGCACCTGGCCGTTGGAAACTACTATTTCTCTTGTATTGGAAGTGAAATGAGTGCGACAGCATATTCAGCCTTATTATCTTATTTCTAGGGTGTTGTCCTAGATTCAGTTTATTCATGTCATAACCCTTTTTCTGGTTTACATACTAAATAGTCATTGGACTTATCAGACTCATGTCTGACCCATTTTCTTTCGTCTTCTTTTCTTCCGTTCCCTCCCCTCCCCGGTCCGCAGGGAGGGAACACTTCAGCTTAGATCGGATCATTTCCAGCTTGAAGAGAGTAGATATATTGCTTGGAATCTTTTTCCTTGGGATATGGCTTTGGATACTCTCTTTTTGGGGATTTATGCTGCCTTACTGTTGTTTTAATGCTTCTTTATGTTTTAATTCAAGACAGAGTTTTTGTTGTAATAATTTGGAAGTTGGTTTGAGACAATTGTCGTAATGTTTTTAACTGAACCACGTACTTATAAAATAAATTTAGTTTTTTTTTGCTGTTTATTTGTCGGTCTTGTAATTTATCTGCATCTTTTACCTAAAATGCTCCACTGAAATTAAGGCATTCTCTTTATGAGTGACCTTAACGGAGGTGGGGTGTTTCAGAACGGTTTTTTACCTCACGAGAACAACATACAAATATCACAGCATCAACACAAATCAGGATTACTAAAATAAAAAAGGAATGAATGTCATATATAACAATGGCAACATAAAGGAAAAAACATAATAATAACTCTTGGAGAAGAGTGAACGACAATTCACGACGGAAATAAGGAAACTAATCCAAAAATTTGGATCAAACAAGGAAAAGGTTAATTTTTCCCTTAAGATATGGAACCATGTTTCTTATCGCGGACTAGGCCACTTACAACAACATCCCATCTTACTATGGATTAACATAGTTAAACTTCGTGACGGTTTTTATATCGCTTTCGATATAATCAAAAATAGGAATACTTATAAATTTATAATCAAAGAAAACGAGTGAGAAAATTTCCTATAAATGACTAGATGGGTGCCTCCACCTGATTGAAAAGTATACCTCTAGAATTTATTTGAGAATTCAGCTGTCCTAAAAAATGTACCAACTAAACCTCGTGAACTTTACCAGTTATCCGAGTGTTTCACATATTGAGCGCGTACATCAAAACCAACCCTAGAGTAAATGTAAAACTACCACAATGAGAGCAACCTCACATAGCTAGACATCCATTCGCTTTATGGATTTAGTCATTTTCAACAAAGGATAACAAAGCTCAGAGAGCAACAAATCGGTTTAATTTGACGGTACAAGGGAAGAAAGTTGAACCAATAGTCGCTAAATCAACTATTAGGAATATTCAAAATTGATCGTATATTCTGTTACCTTATTTGTCGATTCTAAACTTATACTATCTCTCGATTAAAAATAAAATTGGATAAGTTGAGGTAGTGTTATTTCTAGGCATCGCCCTGACAAAATTTTCAATCTCCATGATACAGGCAAGTTTTCATACTTCACTATCTATTGATAAGGATATAACTAAATATTTTCCACATAAGCGATATAGTTTAAAAAGATTTTACTTCTATATCCATATCAAAAAAATTCAACTTCAAAACTCAAATTAATGTTGGGTTTTCAAATTTTAGATATATATGAAAGAAAACACATTTTACAATATTCTTCAAAATATTAGTCTAAAGAAATAATTATAATTCTAAGCATATTTGAAAGAACAATCGAAACAAATGAAATTTAAAACATCATTTTCGATAAACCCTAAACCCTTTGCACTTAGATTAAATTTCATACCTTTTCCAATTTAAAAAGGAGATTCTCATTTAAAACTATCATCCATAAGATCTTAATAGTATTATTTACCCAAGAAGGATACTAAATCAAATGTAATTACTTAAATATACTTAAAGAAAATGATAATAATCCCAAAAGACAATTTATAAAACCCCTTCTATAACTTTAAAAAACAATTTAATTATTCTTAAAGCACAATAAACCGAAAACAAATTTTGTTTATAACTTTCAAAACAACTTTAATTATTCCATAAGATAATTAATCAGATTTATGATCTTTTAGAATCGATAAATTAATTGTTTACAAACTTTATTAAACTTATTAAGTTTTAAAACTTTTCACAAATCAACTAATTATTCTTAAATCCTTTATATTTAACCAATTTAATTAGTTTTATGCATTTCATTAGATCAATTCGAATTCATTTTAAAAGCGACTTAATGGAAATATATCAATCAAATCAAATCAAATCTCATTAATTAAAATATGATATTGGAACTAAGGCCTCATTCATTAAAACGATTGTTAACTTCAAAACATCATTTATTTAACGATGATTAATTTTTCAAATGCCATTAATTAAAATAATTATGGATTTTTTAATTAATCATTAATCTGAACAATTAATCAATTTTAGATTTCACTAACTAAATAAACTCGATTTTCATTGATTTAATGTAACATCCCAAAAGTTTAACCAAGTTTGATTTCGATTTTGAATATATAATTTTGACTTTCTGAATATAAATTAATTTTTATTAGGTTCGAATATGAAATTTTACCATGTATAAGTATTTTGTTTATTTAAAATAATTTTTATAAGAAAACTTATATTTTTTAATTTTATTTATAAGATTTTATGTTAAGTAATGATATTTTCTGATTTTGGTAATATTGATTTGTAAAATTTGAATTTGGGAAAGGATGAGTTATTTTAAGATTTCATAAGAATGATTTTTATTTTGAAATAATATTTATTATTTTGATAAATTATAATGGTATTTATAAATATATATATATATAAGGATTTTAAGTATTTATGTTTAAAAACTTTTGTTTAGTTAGGTAAATTACAAATGTTATATTTGATAAATTTTATAGATAAATATTTTTTTAAATATTAATAAGTTATAAATAGTTTTGGTAAAACTTATGTAATAGGGTGATTACACATATAAGTGTTGAAATTGTGGTTACATTAATAAGTGTTACAACATATGTTATTAAATCAAATATATCAAATTAATGCATAGAAATGATGTGTCCTCCTACTTGTCTTCACGCATGCTATAGAGTTCATGAAGAATACCAAGTGTCCCCTTAGTTGTCATGATGCATGGAGTAATTCGTGTGGTAGAGCCATGCAGTCAATTATATGTAAGGTTGCATGAAGTTTGAATTAAAGGAAGGACATGTGTCCATGTAGCAATTGACCATTATACCCTTGAAATCACCCTATATAAGGAGAGTCAACCCCCTTGAGTTACTCACTTCAGCCATAAATGATTTCAAATGATCAGCTTCCTCCCGTTTCGTTTTCTTCTTTTAGTTTTGCAATTTCCAGTGAAGAGAAAATTCAAATTTCTATCAATTAAAAAATCCAAATCTCTCAATCCGTTGAGTTTCTGCTAGTATGATCTGCGCGGAAGTTGTTCAGATCATCGTTCCCGATTTTTAGAAATTAACAGATCAGAGTTTCGTTGAGTGTTGAGAGAGAGATCCCTATTTTACTGTAAACGTGAAGGAATGAGTTCGAAACTTCGAAAAATCAAATCTCACAATCCGAGAAGAATGGATCGATGGTGTCAGCACCATTGAAATCAGCGAAGAACCTAGTATTTTTTGTGCGAAGTTGGTTCGATTCCGCGTCGATGATCGAAATTGTTCAAAATTAGGTTTAGTGTTCATCGGAGGTGGAAGCAACGATAGAGAAATCGGATTGTGGCACTGAAATGAGGATGGAGTAGGCTTTGATTTGGTAAAGATTGGCGAATTTCCGAAGAGAATTGGAGGGTGCGACATAGAAGGTCACGCGTTTTTCCTGAAGCAGGTCACGACCATGGTGGATTGCATTTTTGAGGAAGAGGGCCGGAGAAAAGTGGTTTGGTGCAATCAACTGAGGACGCAAAGAGAGATATGCGGGCAATCTCAGATTCGAAAATGGTGAAGTATTTGGTTCGTGCATATGCACGGTATGGCGTGCACGGATGGGTTATAGGAAGTCTTCATGCAAGGGGGAGAGGAGGAAGAAGAAGGAAGGAGCATGGGCCGGGGTTTGAATGTGTGGAGCATTTGGGCTTTAGGCCTTGGGTCGAAGTGGTTGGGTATGTTTATTTAGTTTTTAGTTAAAATTTAGAAATTAATATCTCGCTCATTTTAAATCAGATTTGCTCGCCGTCAGAAGTATTAGAATCGTATCTGAAAAAAGAACATAGTGGTATATAGTATATTAAGCATAAATTTATAATAAAAATAAAATAAAAGTCGTTATATATTAATATAACGAAGATCGTTATTAATAGAATTTTCAATATATAAATCAGCAGAAAATTTACCAGTTGCTGATAAGAATGGACTGAGAGCAGAACAAGTAAAGGTGGCAATATTCGTTGATCTGTTCGCTCTGGTAATGAAGGTTTTGAAGCTCGACTGGTGAGAACTTCTAATTTAAGTTATTTATTTAAATTAGTTAATTATAATTAGTTGAGATTAATTAGAATTAGTTGATGATGATTGTGTGATGGATGTTGATGTTTGAATGGTTGTTCATGAATTATATAATACACTGAACACTGGAAAGCGTTATCGACAGTAACGCTTGTGCACAACTGAATTGTTTGTTGTTGATGATCACAATGATTCATTATCATCTGATGTATATGGTTGACTTATTCTGTTCGTATGATGCACACACAATATCATGGTTATGGGAATATATAGGTGATTGATTTTATTCCCCTTCCATAAAAATAAAGTTTGATTTTCTAATATTAAAATATTAGCATGTTCAGTTTATTTCAAAATAAGATGTTTTAAATTTTGAATATGGTCTTATATGTTTTAAAAACATAATATGATAATATATAGACACCAGAACGTTCTAGGATGACAGAGAGGATGGTGTCTAGGCCTGGGTTTGGAAATTCAGTTTCCTGCTCTCCCTGGCTATCCCTAACTGATCCGACAATGGGATGGTAAAATTCAAAATCTAATTTGAAATATAATTTGAAATTGTTTTCCAAATGATTTGGAAATATAAATTAAATTGAAAAGGGTGTGAATAATTTATATTCATTATATGGTTTGAATAGAACACACTATGATGCAACAATTCATAAACATCGATTTCCAATTTTGAATGGTTTTTAAATTGATTATTCAAAATTAATTTGACTTGAAATAAGAACGTGAATTGCAAATGATAACAGTTTGAATAGCAAAGGAAATTTCAAAATTTCAACGGTTGATTTTCAAGTATAATAAATTTGGAAAGATCGCTATGCTTGCAGTCGGCAATCATAACGAAAAATCAAATAATACAAGCTAATTAAATTGGAGAAATTTATGATAATTTCCTGGTTTATAAATTTAAAGGTGATTAGAATTGGAATATTTGAATTTCGAATAATTTTTAAATCAATTTGATTTAAATAGCCGTTTTAACAACAGTACTCTTGGGTAACATTTCCAAATGTTGTTTTGGATTGAAATTCATAAGCGTGAACTATTATTTGACAATAAGAATGATTTTAAAATAGTTCGAAGATTATTTAAGTATTGGTTGTATTTATATGGAATTGAAATGGGTTTTCCAAAGTTAAAATTTTGGATATGGTTGGAGATAAATCTTCGTATGTTTGATATTAATTCGGTAAATGAAAACTCTTATTATCTGAGGAATTTAAAAGGTAATTCACCATTATTCCACTTATAATATGAGTTGGATACGGTAATTAATATTAAGATAAGTTGATGGTATTTCTATCCAGATCTAATGTCGAAGAGTTGAATAAATCTTTCAATTAAGATATGGGATCTCAACCTGATTAAAATAAGTTAGATAGAAATAATCTTCGATATTTGGTATGGAGCCTCATGATGTAAACGTATACTATCTGGGGGATTTGAAAGATATTATTATATCGTTATTCCACTTATAGTATTCGTTGATTATGAGAATTTATATCGAATATAAGTGAATAAAAATTTCTGTGCAATTTATGATTCAATATCGATTGATTTGGGTTTTGTCGTGAATCGTATCTTTAATAATATCATTCTTGAAACCCGATGAGATTGAATGGTGGAAATTCATATCGTAGTTGGGGATTTAATCAAATCTTTGATTTGAAGGAATTAAAGGTAAGAAATGTGAAGCGAAGGTATAATCTTTGATTTCAAAGAAGAGATTAGATGATAATGAGGTGTATGAAATTAAAGTAATTCAAATCTTGAGTTAATAATCATTTGGAAGGAGATTTGAATTGAAAAGCCTGTGTGAACCATAGCTACTGTTTAAATTACGTTTATTACTTGGAAAGACCGGGATCGAATATATGTTCGAAAACCATTCCAAGTAATAATACGACATTATGAAGCAATTCAAGACCCAGTCAATGACGAATGAAGACCGGGAATATTTAAATTGTTTAGATTGATTGTTGATTGATGTCTCGGTTAGGAAGGCCACCGATACGAGGTATGAGTTACATGAGACCTGAACATATTTAAGAATTTTCGGGTTGTTGTTTCGTTCAGTCCCATAACGGTTTTGTATGGATGGTGTGTCTGACATTGAAATTGACCGCATAGCACTGATTTCCGTTAATGTATATCTGATTTGTGTCAATATATTATCCTCATCTCTAAGTCATATGAACTTAGAGGGTATGCATTGATTTAAATCAGTGATATGTCGTGAATTGTCAATTTGGCATACCCGAGTTATGAAACGAGCTAGTGATGATCAAAGAATGGCTTATCGAAGCATATGACGTGACATCGACAAACCTCATACCCCAGATTGATGAGAAACTGGCGGTTAGGTTTTATACTTATATATGAATTGATGATGAAGCTGTGCAGCAGTGGGAAACCACTTATGAACATGGGGAAGTTGGGTATGTTCGGGGGGCCGTGTCTGGTCGAAAACCATTGATCTGCCCTGATGATGTGTAGTTGGTGTCCGCGATGGATGTAAAAGCTGTGAGGCACTTCGTTTTGTATCTCTGATTGATCTTTCGTGCCAGGAATCATCAAGTTGATAATCCAACCTCCAATACAAGCCATACGATTTCGATTGTGTATATATATGGCGACATAATATTATGGGTATTTTGCCGTCTAGGATTAATACATTTATTTGCAAAATTGTTTTCCACGCTATATGATAATATTAAAAGAGGATTTTCACGTATAAAGCATTTTTGGTTATCATAAGATAAAACTCGCCCATCCGGTGTGTGCTTGCACTGTGTGATGTGAGACGAGCTTATGATAGCTTCATTTTTTCCAAAGTCATTACGAATTTATATGCATAGGTGTTCACATGGAATAAACCTGTTCCGCATTAGCGGCGTGGTCCGGTGAATTTCCCAACTTTAAAATGAATCCTAAAGAAAAACAACTGTTTTATTTTCTCACACCAGTCCCATGACTGACCCTGAGTTTGTTGTTCCTTCATAAACTCTGGGTGCCCATTAATTTTCACATGGGCAGCCAGTAGTTTAGCTTTGTAGTTTTAGTTCGTTGGAGCAAGGTTCGGAGCGCTTTCTGAGTTGGAGTTCACACTAGAGTCTGGAGCATCCGCTATAATATACTGCTTCTTCCGCCGAGAGTATATTTATTCTTCTTCCGCTGTATATGTTGTACTCTGTTATATTCCTGATAAATTTTGTTTAACGTATGTATGTACACATAACAATTCGTCTTTCTGAACGGTTTAAGTTGGTTTAATTACTAACAAGAACTGGGCAAAAAGGAGGGTTGTTACATTTGTGGTATCAGAGCTTTGGTTATACAAAGCTATGGGGTACGACGTATTTTGAACAAAGGATAAGACTCATCAGAGCTATATTGTCTCATTAGAGATAGGGTTAGAAATACCCCCAGAATGAGAATTTGGAATATTATGACGAGAGAGCGTATTTTTGAAACATATATAAGGTATTTTTGAACAAGTAAATCATTTTGAAAACGATGATTATTTGAAATATATTTTGAAATATAATTGGAAATAAGGATTTCAAGTGTTTTATTCGACGTCACAATTGGACTATTGAGCGTGTAAGGATTTTTAATATATGTCTGATCAACGTATATACGAAGTCTAATATATACTAGGCAGATGTAGGGTCACACTCTAGTCGCTCGAGGATGATTTTACTGATGACCATGGAACCATCAGCAGTTATTTTCGAGTTTCGAAAGTGGGATGACTATATGGTTCCAATTAACACGTCGAGGAATATTTGAACCATTTCGATATGTTAGAATTATTAAAAGGGAGTATAATGTAGGCACAATATATTATAGATGCAAAACCAACTATTTTGATAATAACAAAAAGGGATATTGTAGAAGTAAACTATACTTAAGAATTAGAAAGAACATGTAAGTGTGAAAATCCATTAAGAAATTATATCAATACCACCCCTTAAGGAATCTGAAGATGATTTAGACTTAAGTTCAGAATTTATTTAAAGAGATGATTTTGACTTAAGTTAGGAATGAGTTTAAAATGTTAATTCAAATCATAACAAACATCAAAGTAGGAAAATTTTGGATCTTTGAAATATTAAATTTGAAGAAGTGAGTTCTGAAATGTTAAGGTTCATATTTGAAAACAACCCTAGCTTAAACATGTATACACATAATCGGAGTGTGCAGAGGAAGCGTGATGGTATTTTAAATAAAACTGTTTTAAGAGATTTTCCCGCTAATTGATTAAGAAAATTTTCTAAACAAGATTTGATATTTAAACAAGAATGAAAAGAGCTATATATATTTTGAATTTAAAGTAGGATTTAGAGAAGGTGTTATTTGATTAGGTAAATATGACAACTAATATTAAATGAGTATAAATTTAACTTATAAATGAGTTAATATCAGATGGGAAATGATTGGAATAAAAATTTGAAATAGAATGAGTATTTCGGAAATATAATTCTATCTCTTTCCTTGTCGCTGGGTTTTGCTCGACCCATTGTCATCATTTGAATATCACCCGAATAGTCATGCTTGAAATTTAAATGTCCAACCTTATTTTTGAATTCTTCCTTTTTTCCCTACTCTGATAAAGCCTTGGACAAGTAAATTAATTTGAATTTGAAACCAGTATGTTGATAAATTGAACTCGAATTTGTATTGAGTGCAATAGAATTTCTAATACTGAATTTAGCCAAGATGGTATTTTGCAGGATAATTGAATAATTAGGGAATGCTTTATTTGAGAATTTAGGTTTAAATTTCTAATTTAAACACTTGATCCTATAATTGATGAGAAAAATCATGGGTTCTGTAAGAGTAGGTTAGAATGATAATTTCCAAAATATAAAATTTCTTAGGGTCATAGACCTCTAAGTAATAGACAGTATCAATCCTAGTTCTCCTTAGTGGTAGTGGTAGCAGCTCTAAGTCTAACACAGAAATTTCGATTAAAAACAAGACCCATGACGACCCTAGTAATCACGAGATTATAGAAGTTTCATTAGACTCTACCTTTAGTAAGAATCAGACAGAGTACCCTGAGAATCATATGAGCCGTGGTTCTGACCATTACATTTCGGATAAGTTGAGGGAGAAATTCGAATATAAAATTGGTTAAGGAGTTTAAATTTACTCGATTTCCTTTTCGAGGACGAAATGTTTCTAAGGGGGTGTGAATGTAACATCCCATAATTTTAACCAAGTTTGATTTGGATTTTGAATATATAATTTTGATTTTGTGAATATAAATTAATTTTTGTTAGGTTTGAATATGAATTTTTACCTTGTATAAGTATTTTGTTTATTTAAAATAATTTTTATAAGAAAACTTATTTTTTTTAAATTTTATTTATAAGATTTTATGTTAAGTAATGATATTTTCTGATTTGGGTAATATTGATTTGTAAAATTTGAATTTGGTAAATGATGAGTTAGTTTAATATTTCATAAGAATGATTTTTATTTTGAAATAAGATTTATTATTTTGATAAATTATAATGGTATTTAATATATATATAAGGATTTTAAGTATTTATGCTTAAAAACTTTTTTTAGTTGGGTAAATTACAAATGTTATATTTGATAAATTTTATTGATAATTTTTTTTAAATATTAATAAGTTATAAATATTTTTGGTAAAACTTAGGTAATAGGTGATTACACATATAAGCGTTGAAATTGTGGTTACATTCATAAGTGTTACAACTTATGTTATTAAATCAAATATATCAAATTAATGCATAGAAATGATGTGTCCTCGTACTTGTCTTCACGCATGTTATAGAGTTCATGAAGAATACCAAGTGTCACCTTAGTTTTCATGATGCGTGGAGTAATTCGTGTGGTAGAGCCATGTAGTCACTTATGTGTATGGTTGCATGAAGTTTGAATTAAAGGAAGGGCATGTGTCCATGTAGCAATTGACCATTATACCCTTGAAATCACCCTACATAAGGAGAGCCAACCCCCTTGAGTTACTCACTTCAACCATAAATGATTTCAAATGATCAGCTTCCTCCCGTTTCTTTTTCTTCTTACAATTTTGCATTTTCCAGTGAAGAGAAAATTCACATTCTATCCATTTAAAAATCCAAATCTCTCAATCCGTTGAGTTTTTGCAAGTATGATCTGCGCGGAAGTTGTTCAGATCATTGTTCCAGATTTTTAGAAATTAACAGATCAGAGTTTCATTGAGTATTGAGAGAGAGATCCCTGTTTTACTGTAAACGTGAAGGAATGAGTTTGAAGCTTCGAAAAATCAAATCTCACAATCCGAGAAGAATGGATCGATGGCGTCAGCACCATTGAAATCAGCGAAGAACTAGTATTTTTGGTGCGAAGTTGGTTCGATTCCGCGTCGATGATCGGAATTGTTCAAAATTAGTTTAGTGTTCATCGGAGGTGGAAGCAACGATAGAAAAATCGGAGTGTGGCATTGAAATGAGGATGGAGTAGGCTTCGATTTGGTAAAGATTGGCAAATTTCCGAAGAGAATTGGAGGGTGCGACATAAAAGGTCACGCGTTTATCCTAAAGCACGTCACGGTCGTAGTGGATCGCATTTTTGAGGAAGAGGGCCGGAGACAAAGTGGTGTGGTGCAATCAAGTGAGGACGCGAAGAGAGATATGCGGGCAGTCTCGGATTCGAAAATGGTGAAGTCTTTGGTTCTTGCATATGCACAGTATGGCAAGCACGGATGGGTTACAGGAAGTCTTCACGCAAGGGGGAGAGGAGGAAGAAGAAGGAAGGAGCATGGGCCAGGGTTTGAACGTGTGGAGCATATGGGCTTTGGGTCTTGGGTCGAAGTGGTTGGGTATGTTTATTTAGTTTTTAGTTAAACTTTTGAAATTAATATCTCGCTCATTTTAAATCGGATTTGCTCGCCATCAGAAGCGTTAGAATCGTATCTGAAAGAAGAACATAGTGGTATATAGTATTGGAAATTTTATTAAGTATAAATTTATAATAAAAATAAAATAAAAGTCGTTATATATTAATATAACGAAGATCATTATTAATAGAATTTTCAATATATAAATCAGTAGAAAATTTACCAGTTGCTGATAAGAATGGACTGAGAGCAGAACAAGTAAAGGTGGCAATATTCGTTGATCTGTTCGCTCTGGTAATGAAGATTTTGAAGCTCGACTGGTGAAAACTTATAATTTAAATTATTTATTTAAATTAATTAGCTGAGATTAATTAGAATTAGTTGATGATGATTGTGTGATGGATGTTGATATTTGAATGGTTGTTCATGAATTAGATAACACACTGAACACTGGAAAGCGTTATCGACACTAACGCTTGTGCACAACTGAATTTTTGTTGTTGATGATAACGATAATTCATTATCATCTGATGTATATGGTTGACTTGTTCTTTTTGTATGATGCACACACAATATCATGGTTATGGGATTATACAGGTGATCGATTTTATTCCCCTTCCATATAAATGAAGTTTGATTTTCTAATATTAAAATATTATCATGTTCATTTTATTTCAAAATAAGATGTTTTAAATTTTGATTTTGGTTTTATATGTTTTAAATACATAATATGATAATATATAGACACCAGAATTTTGTAGGATGACAGAGAGTACGGTGTATAGGCCTGGGTTTGGAAATTCAGTTTCCTGCTCTCCCTGGCTATCCCTAACTGATCCGACAACGGGATGGTAAAATTCAAAATCTAATTTGAAATATAATTTGAAACTTTTTTCCAAATGATTTGGAAATATAAATTAAATTGAAAAGGGTGTGAATAATTTATAATCATTATATGGTTTGAATAGAACGCACTATGATGCGACAATTCATAAACATCGATTTCAAGTTTTGAATGGTTTTTAAATTGATTATTGGAAATTAATTTGAATTGAAATAAGAACGTGAATTGATAACAGTTTGAATAGCAAAGGAAATTTCAAAATTTCAACGGATGATTTTCAAGTATAATAAATTTGGAAAGATCGCTATGCTTGCAGTCGACGATCATAATGAAAAATCAAATAAAACAAGTTTATTAAATTGGAGAAATTTATTATAATTTCCTGTTTTATAAATTTAAAGGTGATTAGAATTGGAATATTTGAATTTCGAATAATTTTTAAATCTATTTGATTTAAATAGCCGTTTTGACATCAGTACTCTTGGGTAACATTTCCAATTGTTGTTTTGGATTGAAATTCATAAACGTGAACTATTATTTGACTATAAGAATGATTTTAAAATAGTTCAAAGATTATTTAAGTATTGGAAATATTTATATGGAATTGAAATGGGTTTTCCAAAGTTTAAAATTTGGATATGGTTGGAGATAAATCTTCGGATGTTTGATATTAATTCGGTAAATGAAAACTCTTATTATTTGAGGAATTTAAAAGGCAATTCACCGTTATTCCGCTTATAATATGAGTTGGAAACGGTAATTAATATTGAAGATATGTTGATGGTATTTCTATCCAGATCTAATGTCGAAGAGTTGAATAAATCTTTCAATTAAGATATGGGTTCTCAACCTGATTAAAATAAGTTAGATAGAAATAATCTTCGATATTTGGTATGAACCTCATGATGTAAACGTATCCTATCTAGGGTATTTGAAAGATATTATTATATCGTTATTCCACTTATAGTATTCGTTGATTATGAGAATTTATATCGAATATAAGTGGATAAAAATTTCTGTGCAATTTATGATTCAATATCGATTGATTTGGGTTTTGTCGTGAATCGTATCTTTAATAATATCATTCTTGAAACCCGATGAGATTGAATGGTGGAAATTCATATCGTAGTTGGGGATTTAATCAAATCTTTGATTTGAGGGAATTAAAGGTAAGAAATATGAAGCAAAGATGTAATATTTGATTTCAAAGAAGAGATAAGATGTTAATGAGATGTATGAAATTAAAGTAATTCAAATCTTGAGTTAATAATCATTTGGAAGGAGATTTGAATTGAAAAGCCTGTGTGAACCATAGCTACTGTTTAAAGTACGTTTATTACTGGGAAAGACCGGGATCGAATACATGTTCGAAAACCATTCCAAGTAATAATACGACATTATGAAGCAATTCAAGACCCAGTCAACGACGAATGAAGACCGGGAATATTAAAATTGTTTAGATTGATTGTTGATTGATGTATCGGTTAGGAAGGCCACCAATACGAGGTATGAGTTACATGAGACCTGAACATATTTAAGTATTTTCGGGTTGTTGTTCCGTTCAGTCCCATAACGGATTAGTATAGATGGTGTGTCTGATATTGAAATTGACCGCATAGCACTGATTTCCGTTAATGTATATCCGATTTGTGTCAATATATTATCCTCATCTCTAAGTCATATGAACTTAGAGGGTATGCATTGATTTAAATCTGTGATATGTCGTGAATTGTTAATTTAGCATACCTGAGTTATGAAACGAGCTAGTGATGATCAAAGAATGGCTTATTGAAGAATATGACGTGACATCGACAAACCTCACACCCCCGATTGATGAGAAACTGGCGGTTAGGTTTTATACTTATATATGAATTGATGATGAAGCTGTGCAGCAATGGGAAACCACTTATGAACCTGGGGAAGTTGGGTATGTTCGGGGGGCCGTGTCTGGTAGAAAACCGTTGATCTTCCCTGACGATGTGTAGTTGGTGTCCGCGATGGATGAAAAAGCCGTGAGGCACTTCGTTTTGTATCCCTGATTGATCTTTCGTGCAAGGAATCATCAAGTTGAAAATCCAATCTCCAATACGAGCCATATGATTTTGATTGTGTGTGTGTGTATATATATATATATATATATATATATATGGCGACATAATATTATGGGTATTATGTCGTCTAGGATTGATACATTTATTTGCGAAATTGTTTTCCACGCTATATGATAATATTAAAAGAGGATTTTCACGTATAAAGCATTTTTGGTTATCATAAGATAAAACTCGCCCATTCGGTGTGCGCTTGCATTGTGTGATGTGGGACGAGCTTATAATGGCTTCATTTTTTCCAAAGTCATTACGAATTTATATGCACAGGTGTTCACATGGAATAAACCCGTTCCGCATTAGCGGCATGGTCCGGTGAATTTCCCAACTTTAAAATGAATCCTAAAGAAAAACAACTGTTTTATGTTCTCACACCAGTCCCATGACAGACCCGGAGTTTATTGTTCCTTCCTAAACTCTGGGTGCCCATTAATTTTCACACGGACAGCTAGTAGTTTAGCTTTGCAGTTTTAGTTCGTTGGAGCAAGGTTCACAACGCTTTCTGAGTTGGAGTTCACACTAGAGTCTGGAGCTTTCGCTATAATATACTGCTTCTTCCGCTGAGAGTATATTTGTTCTTCTTCCGCTGTATATGTTGTACCCTGATATATTCCTGATAACTCTGATGTAATATTTTGTAATGTAATAAAAAGTCTTGTTATTTTGTTCAGTGTATGTATGTACCTATAACAATTCGTCTTTCTGAACGGTATAAGTTGGTTTAATTACCGACAAGAACCGGGCAAAAAGGCGGGTCGTTGCATTTAAATGGATAATAATATTTAAATTCATCGCTTAAATACATAATTAAACTCAATTATCATCAATTAAGTTAAATAATTAAATCTCATGATTTTCAATCCAATCCATAATTAAATTTATAATTATCATTAACTAAAATTATAATTTTATTCGAATATCATTTCTGCGAAAACTCAAACTTAAGTTAAATAGGATGTTCAAGCTACTTCATTCATCAATAATATAAGTAAATTGGGGATATGCGTAAGTAAACAAGGGGGATAAATGAATATAATAAAACGAATGCGAACAAAATACAAGTATAAATGAGTGGATGAATGTGAATAACATATGAGCATAAAAAATGGGATAATTGATTCCTTATCAACTGCACATAAGTGTATATATCTCGAAGTGTTCCATTGCAACATAATTTGCTACATACACTCCGCTTTTCTTTTATATTGTCCCCTACAACAAAATAGTCACTTATGTCTTCCGTTATAAAATGGTAACTTAAATCTGAACCAATAGTTCAATAGCAGTACACATTTCAAACAAATGATTTCAAAATGATAACATTTTCAAACAAGCATCCAATAAAAATTATACTATCATAGATATTAAATAATAAATTTTGGTGTAAGCTAACTCATATTGATTTAATTTATCACCAATGCGATTTGATTTAAACTAAAATGAAACAGACGTTTTATTTTAGCAATAATACCGGTGGGCTTAGAATTTTACTAATATGAATCAAGAATTTAGACATCATTGTTATGAATCCTTCACGATGCATTTGGACCTAAAATGAATAGGTTAATAAATATAAAAATTCCACTCATTTATAAATTTAACTGCCATAGTTCTTAATATAAAAAGTCCATTAGCTTTGGTATCATTTCTGCTCATTTATAAATTTAACAACCATACATTCCCCTATAAATCAACATTTGAAGTTCTGTTTGAACGTTAATATGCCAAAACTCATGGTCATATTGTGCGATAATTTTGTAAAAGAATTCTAACGGACTTAGGCATGTTAACTATAGAAATCATTTAACTAACTTCAACATTTAAAGTAGACGAAGTCATTTCCCACCAGTCTTGCTTTGCAAATTTTAAATAACATTAACTCTCTTCTTGGCAACTGACTTACAACTACTGGATTAAATCATTTCACACACAGTTAACAAAATAAAAATTTATGAATGTACTTGGAATCCATTTCAAATTTAAAGTATCATTCATATGACAAAGTTTATAATCTACATTATTGGTCGACAATTAAAGTGATTGTTATAATAAATAGTCTGTATTCTCAATATCGATAAGAAACTTGGAATTTCTCTTAAATGTGTAAGATTTCCTTAGTTATACCCTTTTAGGATTGATCAGGTTTGTATCATCAAAGTAACCAGTTTCTACGTTAGTATTATGGGTCATATCCAAGTCCGTCGCAATACTGCAAATTTCTCAAAGGATAAATTCCTTTGGTAAGAAAATGATATGCCTTGAAATAGTAATTTGTTTATATGTATGACAAAATAAAAATTAAAAATATTTTACAAACAGCTTGTATGCTTAATTCAAAAATATTTATTCTTGAGTTTATGAAACTTGTGTTCATAGATAAAATGGAAAACTGGATACATTTAAATATTTAAGATGGGTTTCTTCCCAATTCATAAACTACATGGAATTATAACCTTAGATTTAGGTAAAATAAATTTCTACGTATATCATACTTTTAAATGCATATCCTTATAGAAACAAGTAATTCAACTTCACCCATCATCAATTATAATGTGTCAAAAAGAATCTGGTTACTCCTTGATACTAAACTGTGCGGCATAAAGAGAAGTGACACTGAGAGTGGATCTTCTTCTCTTTAGGGTACTAACAGAATTCTTATCCAAAAATATCATATATTTGATCAAATCAAATTGTTTTAAATTCTTTTACGTTCTTCATTTTATATTTATATTTTATAATTAATGCACTTATCATATATATCGAGCTATAATATCAAATAGACACGACCATATCTATGAAAATTCATCTTTAAATATAACGTAGTAAGGGATCAAGTTTTGGTATCATTAGACCTTGGAGTACATATATCTATATGTATTAATACGTGATGGAGAATGGAGTTTTAATGACAACAACCTTATTTCAATTATCATTGATTATAAAGTATATACTAACATCTTTATCTAGAATATATATATATATATATATATATGCAGTGTTGATATACAAGATTTAAATACAAAAGATTGTACAGTTCTAGAGATTCAGGATTCAGAAGAGATTTAAGACTCATTAGTTATCAAGTTATCAAGATATCAAGATTTCAAGAGTTCGATATAAATATAGTAATAGAGCATAGTTTATATGTAAGTCCCTGAATAGCACTCTAGGTTCAAATTATGATTTTCAATTTTCAAATTCTGGTTTCAAAATACAAATCCTGATTTCAAATTATTATTTTAAGTGATTTCAAAATTATCTTACTTATGATTTCAAACATATGTGTTTATAAAGTTTTAATATATATAATTATATATATAGTTATATAGTTTTAAATCTTATAACTTTATAGATATGTTTATATAATATATTATTATGATTTCATATGATTTTACACTTTAGAATATTCATTTATATTACTAGTTTTTGATTCAAGAATTCATAATAATATATATGGTTAAACACTTGAAAAATATGTTTAAAAATAAAAATATGATGCATATGTCGACATACATATATGTCGACATACAACTGTCAGAAATTCCATTTTTAAAGCAAGTGTCTTTTCACTATTTGTAACTTTTCTAAATTGTTGCAACCATTGAGGCACTACAAATAAGGGCTAATTTCAAAAAAATTTAATCATTCTTCTTCTCCATCTTCACCCCTTTACCTACCACCATTAATATACATCATTTTCTGGATTTCTACACTTATACTTTGCCGATTTCTACTCAAATTATATCAAACTTCTTCTATTCTCAATCTCTATCAAATACTCTCTGAATTGAAGTGCTATTGAAGAGTTCTAAGGAGGTTGTAATCATTTGGGAATTGTTTGGGAAAGGGTTAGTTCATTGTAGCCCTGAAATCAAGTAAAGGGAGCGATGTTAACATTGTAGCCATTAAATCAAGGGTGGTGAAGTCGGTGTTAATCTTGTAGCCGCGAAATCAAGGGTGTTGTACTTTGATGTTGATAATAACAAAACTCTGTGTAATCCAGTGTTGCGCGAGACAGGACGTAGGAGTAATCCGAACTAGTATAAAATCTGGTGTGTTCTTTCCTTTTCTGCATTTTATACTTATTTAAATCTGTATCTATGTTTGATTCTGTGTTTGTGATCATCTCTGGTGTGATAATCGTTGTGTGGTTCATGTAGTAGACCAAATAAGTTTAAGATTTTCCTAAATTCCTTATAAACACTATTCACCCTCCACCCACCACCTACTTGTGTCTGTTTTGCCTTAATATCTGCATTCGGCATTCACTAGCAATTCATATCAGAGCTGGTTAGAGAATGTGATAGGGGGTTCTCGCTCCATTGTTTGGTGGCAAGTAGGAGACTCTTAGTCCTACATGTCCCCAAGTATGGGTTGGTTGAGTCACGAGGATAACAGTGAAATCGGTTCTGAGGTACCATTGTTATGCCACGGTGGCAGGTTAGGCCACTGGTTGTTGATGACCCCTAACAATTGGTATTAGAGCACAGGTTTTCAAAAGTTCATCATCTTAATTTTAAAAATATTGGAAAATTTTGAAATGATTTATAACACTAGTCTTAATTCATGCATTGCATCAGTATGAAATGTGTCTACATTCTATTCTGTTGAAAAATCAAGTTATCATAATTTTATTTTTTGGGAAGTTTAATTGGCAATTTTTTTTGGAAAAGAGATGTCAAAGAATCGTCCTGTTGTTAATATTTAAAATTACAATTAGTTATTTTGAAAAGTCACTTGATTCTTTGAAAATTTGTGTTGTTTTGTAAGGAAAGAAGCAAAGGACACCAAGATGTTCATCCGTCAACCAAGAAGAAAAACACCAAAGTGTTTATTTATCAATCAAGAAGAAAAAGAAAAATATTGGCAATCTACAATGAAACAGGTACTGATCTACAAAACTATTTTTCGACTTTAATGTCATTCAATAGTGTAGTTCTCTTCAAACTCTCTGCAGTGCCTCTGGTTTCATGTGAATCCATCAAGAAATGGCCAAGTTATGATTCAATGAAGTTTTGATGCACAAAGGGAAAAAATAACAAAAATTATCACTGGTATTTCTCATATTTTGCCTAGATATTTGTATTATTTCATCCCAAATAATTTTCTAGATTTTAGTTCTTGTTCTCGCGGTCGTTTTGATGGGTAGATCATCAAATTCCGATCAAAAATGAGTGAGATATGGCAGTTTGAAGTTGACTTGTAATGACTCGCTATTTTTAATGTCTCGAATCCGTAATTAAACCGACTCCACATGCTCAAAACGGAGAATCATTATTAGCTTATAAGATTTAACAGAATTAAATCACACAGAATCACATAACAGAACAAATATATGTAGCGGAATAATTTTTTATACAAAAAAAAAATTATCAGAGTTTTACAAGTTTGGTACATGGAAATATAAAATAGAATATACGTAAATTTAAAACAAAAATTACCATTTTGTCGGGCCTTGCACGCGCATAAGCGTCTTGCGTCTTCACGTTCCTCTCCAGTTTTGCAAGCTGAAATCTGTAAATTTGGAACACTTACGATCTAACCCAAGCGTTCCATGCAAAAAGACAAAACACTTTAGTCAGGATTAATCTTTGTCAAGTAAAACAACTTCAATAAGAACAGGAAATAAAATAGTAAATCCTAACCTAAAATATATCATATGCAAAGTGAGTCATAAATCACGGCAGCGAACAAACAACACAAGCGCGACATCGAATAAAGCAGGACCCGCACCCTATCATATGTACACAAGAAGCAATAGCGACGGTAAATTTACATAGAGACTTCAACACTAATTCATAAGTAAGGTCAAGCCAAATGCCTGGATATATTTGAGGCAAAATTTAAGACCACTAATATGGGAATGTGTCCATATTTTATTTCAAGAAGTATATGTGTAAGTCCAAACGGAAAAATGCATCAGCAAAATGCAGAAACTCAGCTGGCTCAGTGGACACACAGGTGGCTTATCACCGTAACATGAAATTATAATTAGTTATATAGACATGCAGACCTGAAAGGATAACAAAGAAAGATTGTTTAGACAGACCGGAATTTTATTTCATTACCCTATTAATTCAATTGACATTTTCTACATTTCCACTTAAAATATCACATTTGTCAATTTCACTTTATCATAACTGCAATGTGCATACAATTATAATTGTCATATAAATTCGACATGTATACAACTATAGTTATATGTTATAAATTAGAGTAATTTTGCATGCAAATATAAGATAAATTATTACTACATAGAGAATGATGTTTGTTTACAGGGGTGAATACTTAAGGACATGATTAGTAGTGCTCAAAATTTAACATGTCTGTTATTCCAATCAGCTGTTTTGGCAAACATATGAATGAAGGGATAGTACATAAAAGAAAAATAATAATTGGCAAATTTTAGCATGTAGGAATACCACTAAATCAAAACACTAACACATTGACATGCAATTGAACATATTCAAGGCACTAGTGGTCTATCAAAAATATGTACATGCATACGGTGTACATGCATACTATTATAACATGCAGGTGTACACTTTACATGGACTGGCAAACCACAAACCACAAACAAGAATTGTTCTTTTTAGTCACAATGGACTTCTGTCACAAGTTTTCAAAATGGAATCTAGACAAAATGCAACATGGCTATTAAATTGAACCAAACTGTGCGCCTAGACATTCTTATAACATTTAGCAGTTAGTTATCATGTTAAGAAAATATTTTTATTTTTTTTGTACCTACCCTTTTTTTCCACATATATTAATCCTAGCCCATCCAAACATCTACAGAAAAGTTAGTCAACAAACAAATGGGAAGTTCTCAACCAAAACAATGCTATAGGAAATCCTATTCCTAGGCCGAAGTAAATTTCACCTACTCGGTCTCAATGCATGCAGGTAACTATCGGCAACCATATGGCCATGATATCAAAACTTATGCCAAAATGAGTAACATGACAAACATGAACCAAGGCATGACTTACGAAATTTATGAAACCAACAACAAACAAAAATACCAGTCTTATGTAGTTAAAATACTCAAAAAAAATTAATTGTGAGTTCGAAACTCACCTTGAACGATGGTTTACTGCATAAAGATTGATCGCTTCGAACGAAACTGCGTGGTCTGAGCAGCGCTGAGGCGAGGGTAGCAGAGGCGGCTTCGGTTGACGTTGGTGAGGGGATGGACATCGATCGCGTAGGTGGAGGACAGATTCGCGGTGGAGAACAGAAGTCGGTTCAGGGTTGCAGCAGTTCATGGTGGAAAGAAAAGGAACCGAAATTTACTGGTGGAGGGCTTGCCTAAGGTAGTCATCGCTAACGCATGGAACGAGGTAGGTGGAACATGCATGGTTGCGATGGAGCCAGGAGGAGCGGCCATGATTTCAGATTTGGGGAAGGAAGAGATTTTTTAGGGTAAGAATTAAATCTGTTGTTGATAAAAGGGTAGAAACAAAACAGAGTACGGATAACAAAACAAGGGACACGCGGTACAAATATCAGAAGACCAAAGACAAGTGGCAACCCTATATTAAACAATATTTTTCAAAATGTATACCCAATTCATAATATTATGCACATACACCAATAATAGGGTATTTATACCTTTTAAATTCATATAATTTTTATATTATTTTATTCTAAATTAATTTCAAACTAAATTAACTTATGAATAAAATCTCAAGTTAAAATAAAAATCAAATTCAAAACAAATAAAATAAAATAGATTAAAATTTAAATTCACGCTTATAAACCAAATCAAATTAAATTAATTAAATAAAGAAAAACTGATGTTTGAATTTCAAAACAAATTTTGTTTAAAAATATTGTTAATGTTTAAGTTAACAAAACATCTAAATTGGATATAAAAGAAAATTTTAATTTATACTTACAAAATTGTTCTAAAACCCAAATAAACTAGACTGGATTTCAAATTTAAAATTATAAATAATTTCTTAATATAAGTTTAATTCCAAAACACAATATTAAACATGTATAAAATTAATTAAATCTGCATAAATTAAAATAAATCTCAAGTTTAAAATAAAAATTAAATTTATAGCTTCTCAAATAAATTATATTAATAAATTTAAAAAAATACTTCTACTTTTGTTGAATTTAACAAGACAACTCAAAATTCAAATATTTAATTTAAACTTATACTTATAAAAATCATCTCAAAAATCAATCCAAATAGATTAGAATTCAAAATTATAAACAAATATCAAATTCCTAATTATTAATCCAAATAAATTTCATAATTTAAGCGTTAAAAATCTTGGTTCGTTACATGACTATTCAAAACAGAAAATTACATATGAGATTTTATGTTTTCCTCTCACTGATTCGGCATACTGCACCATAATATCATTCAAATTCTTCACCAAACCATTATTAAATCGTAGCCCCTGCCTTCCTCTTCGATTTGTGAAACACCCCACCTCCGTTAAGATCACTCACAAAGGAAATGCCTTAACTTCGATGGAGCATTATAGGTAAAAGACACATAAAGTTACAAGACAGAAATATAAGCAGCGGAAAAAAACATTTATTTCATACGTGGTTCAATACAAAAACCATTACAGTAAATTGTCTCAACATAACTTCCAAAACATTTCATCATAATCTCTGTCTTGTTTAAAACATAAAGAAGCATAAAACATAAATAAAACTGCATAAATCCCCAAGCCTAGTTTGTCCAAAGCCATAGCCAAAGATAAGAGATTCCAAGCCGTACATCACAGAGTCTTCAAGCTTGGAAAGATGGACGGTCCAAATTAAGCTGAGCTATTCCCTTCCTGGCTACCGGGGGGAGGGGGATGATGGAAGAAAAAGAATACGAAAGAAAAATGGGCCAGACATAAGTGTGAGTAAGTCTAGTGACTTTTCAGTCTGTGAATAAAGCAAAGGGTCATGATAGGAATAAACTGAAAATAGGACAGTACCAGAACAACAACTAACATAAAGCTATATAAGGCAGGATAAACCGAATATACATCGCACCCATGTTTAATTCTTTGCACCTACTTATACTTGTCCAACTAGCACCATGTGTTCATGGTGAAATGATTCCCTTATATCGATCAGCTCCTACGAGCATGCATTTATCACGTGTGTCCTTCGGCCCCCGCTTGACTGTAGATACATGTGCTCGTCCCACCACGAGGTGTATCAAATCTTATGGTGGCAACCTAACATGATTCAAGATGCACAGTGTATGACTACCGATGCCCAGTGCCTGCTTTTTCCACTCCGGAGTACGTGCACGCCCGATACTCCGCCGGAACCTACACTGATCCACCACCGCCGATGTTTATGACCGCTTATAATCAGCCCAGTAATCGTGCCCCACACTGCCTAGTTAAGGGTCCCATGATACATCTACGTGGGTTACTGCTGAAATGGGTCCCCGTTACTAGGGTTTTCCAGTCAACATGTTAAATTGGTTAAGTGCCCAAATTTACCTAACCCCACCCATTAGTTTAGCTAATATGTTGGATTGGTTAAGTGTTTCCTAAATTGACTTAACCCTACCTCTCTTGACTTGGCTTTATTAGAGCACCAACCACTCACATTAGATAGGTATCGTTGTGGTCACTGGATGTGCCGGTCAGTTCCGGGCAGTTTTACACCACAACTCAGTCTAACCTCGGGTCCTTTTTGGGCTCAATGCACTAACCACCCACATTAGACAGGTATTGTTCTGGTCATTGGATGTGCAGGTCGGTTCCAGGCAGTTTTACACCACAACTCAGTCTAACCTCGGGTTAGGCATATTTGTCTTTTCTAAATTTATATTTTTATCCTTTTATGCTTAAGTGTAAATTTATCAATAGTTTATTGTTATGGATCACTTTCCTTCTAAATCAAATTCATAATTTTTGGTAAGTAAATTATACCATTTCAATGCCATACCATTTACATGGTTACAAGCCAAATATGTTAATTATGTATAATTTTCAAGTTTTCCCCAACGTTACCTCCGTTGTACGTTCGCAAAATTTCATAAGATGTTAGGCTCGACATTTTAGCCTAACTAATAAACAAAAAGGGGGAAAAGAGGAACTTGCAACATTCCAACATCATACAAAAATATAGATCTAACTACAGATGTGTCACATGAACTTGGCATAATATACTTTTAATTATGAACTTGCAAACTAGATCTGTGTAACATGAATCATAAAATAATAGTATTACATAGAACAACCAAAATCTAATTAGACACGTAGTGGTGAACTTGCATAGGTTGAATCATGCTAATATTAATCTAACATAAAGGCATGTGGTTCTAACATGTAAAGTTGTAGATCTAAACATATAGGTTTACACAGTCATGTTTTTAACCTATAAACTTGCATGTATTCATAACATGATAGCATCACTTAACTTGCATAAACATGGCATAATTTCTAAATTAGCATACAACATATAGATGTCATCACAAGGTCGTAGATCTAAATATGTATGCATAATGAATCTAAACAATTTGGCACAAACTATATGACTTAGCCTAAAACTTGTATAATATCACCAAACTTACATATGATAATTTCATAATATCATATGTTTATTCACCAATTCCCACAAAACATGATAAACCAAAATAATTCATAGGCATATACGATAGAACAGACATGAATAAACATAAATCAGTATCACATACAACTTGATACAATTCTATTTTACAATTCATTACAAACCATGTCTTTAATTCATTCGCATCTGAAAGATAACTACACTTACAAACAAAAAGGAATTCTTGAGTTCTGAGATCTGTATTCTGAAATTGAATTGCTCGCCTCTGATGTAGATCGTTGAATTTTCTTAGTTGAATTAGATTAGATTTAATTTTGACGTAGCTTCAATCTTGCCTTTGAGTTGAAAGAGATGACGGCTATTCTAGGTTCACTATTGACGGCATGGCGGCTCTTGCTATGAATATTTATCATTTAGGGTTAAGAGTTAGGTTGTTTTTATATAGTTTTAATTAATTTAGAGTCGTCAGATTGACACTAGAAATAATCAAGGCCACCCAGTCAAGATAGGATAACACCTCAGCCCTAATGACTCAGTAGGGAGTCAGAAATCATCATCCTTTCAGATCTGCCCGGGGGGGGGGGGGGGTAGGTCGACCCCCAGGTCGACCTGTAGGGTAGGTCAACACTAGGATCGACCTCTTGGTCGACCTGGCCTGGACGGGAATTTTCCTGCCCTACCCTTTTCTGTGTTTGAATTTGAATTTTGAATTTTTGAAACTTCCGAAGGCCATAACTTCTTCATACGAAGTCAAATTCACGCAAACTCGGACTCTATCTCAACCAAAATTCCGAGTCGAACGCAATGGCGTAACCCGTTTCCCCTAATTCTCAAAATTAGAATTAATTATTCTTTAATTCGTTACTTTAAGGTTTATCGAATACATGGGATGTTACATTCTCCCCTCCTTAAAGGATTTCGTCCCCGAAATCTTCAAGTCAAGAAGAATGTATATCCTACCATCCAATCGTCCGTCTACTCAACCATCAAACACAGGCGTCCATTGTCCTTAAAAGACTTCTATTGCTTTATGATTATATGCATAGTGTGTGTACATGTCCTAATCTAATGCAAAATCAGGCGGTCTACTGATTCAGTTGACCTCCTTAATGCAAGTCATGTCGGTGTCATGCGTCCATAATGTATGCAATCTTCCCTAATCATACTTTCTACATGAGTGCACAATCATTCATACAAATGCAACATCCACATGATAACACACTAGGTTTCAATCATATATAAGTACATATATGCATATGTAGTATGAAAGTGACTGAGCTGATCTAATACCTAAAGTGCGTGTATATGCATCCACAAGCAACCACTAGCAATCACTTGCAACCACTTGTAACCATCAATCATAAAATGTTACAAATACATGTTTACATCCATTGGTTTCTACCTAAGGGTCAAGAATGGTACTGAGGAAAATACTAATAAGATAGATACGAGTATGAACAAACTTAAGGAAAAAGAGATCAAAGATGTACCCTCAAAAAGAAAAGGGTAGGCTCCGTGTATTTTGGCCTCAGTCTCCCAAGTTGCGTCTTCCTTAGCGTTACTCCATTGAACTTTTACAAGTTTGACTTCGCGTTTGCGTAGCTTCTTGACTTTTGTACCCAAGATACGCGTTGGAACTCTTCTCATAGTCGCCTCTCGTTCTACTTCTACGTCCTCTAATATGCTGGGTTCCACCACTTCCGCGGACTCATGTAAGCACTTTCGTAAGTGAGAAACGTTAAAGACATTATGAACTCCAGCTAATCTTCCGGGCAGTTGTACTCTGTAAGCCATCTTCCCAATCCTTTCAATGATAGGAAACAGCCCTACAAATCTTGGTGCCAACTTTCCTGCGGATCCGAAGCGAACGACATTCCTCAAAGGAGATACTTTAAGGAAAACCCTGTCCACAACCTCAAGGTCGGTCCTTCTCTTATCTGCGTAGGACTTTTGTCTATCTTGGGCAGTCTTCATTCTTTTTTTTGTATCAAGTCCACCTTCTCTGAAGTTTCTCTAATCATATCGGGTCCAAGTATGAGCTTATCTGTAGACTCCCACCAACAAGTTGGTGATCGGCATGGTCTCCCATATAACGCTTCGAAGGTTGCCATACCTATGGTGGCTTGGTAACTATTGTTGTAGACAAACTCCACCAAAGGAAGATGATCCTCCCATGTTCCTCCGAAGTCAAGAATGCATAATCTCAAGAGGTCTTCTAATACTCTGTTTACTCTCTCCGTCTGACCATCGGTTTGGGGGTGATAGGCCGTGCTTAAGCATAACTGTGTGCCTACATCCTCTTCCAAGCTCTTCCAAAACTCGCTCGTAAAGATAGGGTCTTGGTCGCTAACAATGCTGGAGGGTATCCCATGGAGCCGGACTATCTTTTTAAGATATATGGATGCTAAAGATGAGGCAGTCCTTCTACTCTTAACGGGTATGAAGTGAGCGCTTTTTGTGAGCCTGTCCACTATTACCCAAATACTGTTATTGCCTCTTCTTGACCTAGGCAGCCCATCAATAAAATCCATCGAGATGTTATCCCATTTCCATTGTGGGACCTTTAGAGGATGAAGCAAACTACCAGGCTTCTTCTGTTCCGCCTTGACTTGCTGGCATACTAAACACTTCGAGACGAATTCAGCTACATCCCTCTTCATGCCATCCCAAAAGAAAATCCTTTTGATGTCTTTGTACATTTTGTCTCCACCGGGGTGTATGGTCAAGTTGGAACGGTGCGCCTCTTCGAGAACCTTCTTCACCAAATCCCTTGCTTGTGGGACGCATAGCCTTCCATCCCGCCTCAACCAACCCTTATCATCAATGGAGTATCTATTGAGGTGACTAGAAGTCTTAACCCTACTCAACTTATCTATCACATCAACCAGCTAAGGGTCTTCATGTTTTGCGGTCCCTATTGAGTCCAAAAGAGTAGGCCGCACCTCTAGAGATGCTAACAAACCAGTCACATGATCGATAGAGGGTCTAAAGTCAAAGTTGGCTATGAACTCCAAGCTTTGCCTTTCAACAAAGAGAGGGCTTAAGGTCAGCTTCTTTCTACTCAAGGCGTCCGCTACTACATTGCCCTTGCCAGGTATATAGGAAATCTTGAAATCATAGGATGCCAAGAATTCCATCCACCTTTGTTGCCTCAAGTTAAGATGTTTCTACGATAAGAGGTACTTCAACGATTTATGGTCAGTGTATAATTCAAATTTCTAACCTAGGAGATAATGGCGCCAAGACTTAAGCGCAAAGACGATGGCAGCCAACTCTAGGTCATCGGTTGGGTAGTTTTTCTCATGTATTTTCAACTGTCGGCCTCCATAAGCTACTAACTTCCCTTCTTGCATCAAGACAGCTCCTAATCCCATACCACAAGCATCCGTGTATACGATAAACATCTTGCTCCCATCCGGCAATGTCAGAACTGAGGCTGTTGTTAAAGCTCTTTTTAAGCGTTGGAAAGCAATATCGCAATCCAAGTCCCAAGTGAAAGTTAAGTTCTTCTTTGTCAACTTTGTAAGTGGAGCTGAGATTTTGCAAAATCTTTGATGAACTTTCGGTATAAGCCCACTAGCCCGAGAAAGCTTCGGACTTCGATTGCATTCCGTGGGACGTTCCAATCTTGCACCGCAACTACTTTTGTAGGGTCCATAACTAATCCTTCTTTGGACACCACGTATCCAAGAAACCTTACTTCTTCCCTCCAGAATTGGCATTTGGAGAATTTGGCTTTTAACTGGTGTGTACGAAGAGTGTCCATGACTTCCTTTAGATGTTGAGCATGCTCTTCCTCACTCTTTGAGAAAATCAAAATGTCGTCTACGAAGACCACTACAAACTTATTAAGGAACTCCCTAAACACCCTGCTCATCAAATCGACAAAGTAAGCGGGTGCATTTGTCAAGCCAAAAGGCATGACAAGCCACTCGAAGAAACCATCCAGAGTTCTGAATACGGTCTTGCCGATGCTGTCTTCAGCCACTCTCAGCTGATGAAATCCGGTAGCTAAATCTAGTTGGGAGAAAACCGATGCACCTACAAGCTAATCGAACAAGTCGTCTATTCTTGGGAGTGGGTGCCTATTCTTCATGGTCAGCTTGTTTAGCTCCCTATAATCGACGCATAGGCGAAGTGAACCGTCCTCTTTAGTTGCGAACACTACTGGAGCACCCCATTCAGAAATACTCCGCCTTATAAACCCCTTCTTAACCAGCTCTTTAACTTGCTTGCTCAGTTCTTTCCTCTCCCTTGGAGCCATATGTCTAACGGGTAGAGCGACGGGTTTTGCATTATCAACAAGGTATATGTGGAAGTCTATCTCCCACTTCGGAGGTAACCCTTTAACCTCTTTAAAGACATCCGGGTATTCATGGACTACCCTAACAGACTACAAATTCTCAATAAACGCATCAAGAGATTCTAGATAGCTAAGCATAACAGAGTTCATTGGATTACAAGAAATTTCGAGAGTGTTACCAAGGCGAGTCATGAGTCTAACCACTCTCTTTTCATAGTCGAGGATGGAACCATTACTGCATAGCCAGTCCATGCTTAGAATTAACCCATAGCCCGTGAAGCCCAAAACCTAGGCATTGCATCTAAACCCCACACTTAATATAGAAATTTTCAAATCCAAACAAATCATTGACAAATAAGTTGAGCCCCCAATTGGATTTGAAACAACCAAGGGATCCTCTACTAAACTGGTGTCTAGGTGCAGAGATTCAATAAAAGTAGCAGATATAAAAGAGTGCGATGCACCAGAATCAAAGAGTGTATGAACAGGATGATCAAAAAGATAAACTAAACTCTCAACCCGAAACATTTCTACCTTGTCCTGGCGGAGGTGCCATGAGAGCGTGAACCTGCCCTCCAGAAGTAGATCCAACTCTCTGCCCTTGCTTTCTTGGGCAATCCCCTAGCCATGTGTCCTGCCTTGCCACAATGGAAACAACCACCCATCTTTCTTTTCTTCTTCCTTCAATCCTTAACCAGATGTCCAGGAATGCCACAAAAATTACACTTCCTCTTGTCATGAGTTTTGTTGTTTTTCCCGCCTTTCTTGGAGTCTGTCTTCTTGCTCTGTGATCCTTCCCCTTTCTTATCCTGAGATGCTTCCACCTTTGTCTCCTTCTTGACAGCCTTATCTTCTTCTTGTAACAGTGCCATGTCCATCAGTCTTTCATAGGTTGCACCTGTAGGTATATGGGACATAACTACGCTGTGCAGTGGCTCATTCAATCCTTTAACAAAGCGGAGAGCCTTCTTATGGGGAGTGTTCACTAACTCCAATCCAAACCTAGCCAGCTGATTATATTGGTTAATGTATTCCTTGACCGACATACTTCCCTGTCTGAGAGCTAAGAACTTCTCCATCTGTAGGCTTCATTCAACTTGTGAGAGGAATTTCATTTCAAACCTCATCCTAAAATCCATCCAAGTTTCAATTAGTCTTTCAGCGTTAGTGACTTCCCACCAATAGGAAGCTTCGTCTTTGAGCAACCATACCACCAACTGTATCTTCTGCCTATCATCCACTTCGAAGATCTTGAACAAATCCTCAGTTTCTTTGATCCAGTTTCTTGCTTCCACGAAGGATTCATTTCCATTGAATTTCTTTCCACCCATGGCTCGAAAGTCCCTACATATTTTTTGAGAAAGCATTCGCTCGAGGAGGAGGAGGAGGAACCGCTGCAGCTAGGGGAGGAGGAATGTCTGCTGGGCCTGCGTCGTTGGCCCAAGCCTCTAGGTACCTCCTGAACCAGCCGGGTATCGATACACCCTCTGGAAGGTTAAGATTCCCAGACATGTTGAAACGAAAAAGGAAAGATTAAAAACAAAGGATAGAAAGCTAGTGCATATGGCTTTGGGGGATTATTCCTTTTAAAATAAAATAACACTTTTTTTTCTTGAAAAATGCTTCTTTTTGAAAATAGTTTTCAAAATCTTTTATCTGATCTAGTAAACCTTTGCACTGATACCAAGTGAGACACCCCACCTCCGTTAAGATCACTCACAAAGGGAATGCCTTAACTTCGATGGAGCATTATAGGTAAAAGACACAGAAAGTTACAAGACATAAATATAAGCAGTGGAAAACAAACATTTATTTCATACGTGGTTCAATACAAAAACCATTATAGTAAATTGCCTCAACATAACTTCCAAAACATTTCATCATAATCTCTGTCTTGTTTAAAACATAAAGAAGCATATAACATAAATAAAACTGCATAAATCCCCAAGTCTAGTGTGTCCAAAGCCATAGCCAAAGATAAGAGACTTCAAGCCGTACATCATAGAGTCTTCAAGCTTGGAAAGATGGACAGTCCAAATTAAGCTGAGCTATTCCCTCCCTGGCTACCTGGGGGGGTGGAATGGAAGAAAAAGAAGACGAAAGAAAAATGGGTCAGACATAAGTCTGAGTAAGTCTAGTGACTTTTCAGTGTATGAATAAAGCAAAGGGTCATGATAGGAATAAACTGAAAATAGGACAATACCAGAACAACAACTAACATAAAGCTATATAAGGCAGGATAAACCGAATATACATCGCACCCATGTTTAATTCTCTGCACCTACTTATACCCAACTAGCACCACGTGTTCATGGTGAAATGATTCCCTCATATCGATCAGCTTCTACTAGCATGCATTTATCATGTGTGACCTTCGGCCTCCGCTTGACTGTAGATACCTGTGTTGGTCCCACCACGGGGTGTATCAAATCCTATGGTGGCAACCCGTCATGATACAAAATGCACAGTGTATGACTACTGATGCCCAGTGCCTTATTATTCCACTCCGGAGTACGTGCACGCCCGATACTCCGCCGTAACCTACACTGATCCACCACCGCCGATGTTTATGACCGCTTATAATCAGCCCAGTAATCGTGCCCTACCTTGCCTAGTTCGGGGTTCCATGATACATCTACGTGGGTTACTGCTGAAATGGGTCCCCGTTACTAGGGTTTTCCAGTCAACATGTTAAATTGGTTAAGCATCCAAATTTACCTAACACCACCCATCAGTTTAGCTAACATGTTGGATTGGTTAAGTGTTTCCTAAATTGACTTAACCCTACCTCTCTTGACTTAGCTTTATTAGAGCACCAACCACTCACATTAGACAGGTATCGTTGTGGTCACTGGATGTGCCGGTCGGTTCCGGGCAGTTTTACACCACAACTCAGTCTAACCTCGGGTCCTTTTTGGGCTCAATGCACTAACCACCCACATTAGACAGGTATTGTTCTAGTCACTGGATGTGCCGGTCGGTTCCGGGCAGTTTTACACCACAACTCAGTCTAACCTCGGGTTAGGCATATTTGTCTTTTCTAAATTTATATTTTTATCCTTTTATGCTTAAGTGTAAATTTATCAATAGTTTATTGTTATGGATCACTTTCCTTCTAAATCAAATTCATAATTTTTGGTAAGTAAATTATACCATTTCAGTGCCATACCATTTACATGGTTACAAGCCAAATATGTTAATTATGTATAATTTTCAAGTTTTCCCCAACGTTACCCCCGTTGTACGTTCGCAAAATTTCATAAGATGTTAGGCTCGCCATTTTAGCCTAACTAATAAACTAAAAGTGGAAAAAAGGAACTTGCAACATTCCAACATCATACAAAAATATGGATCTAACTACAGATGTGTCACATGAACTTGGCATAATATACTTTTAATTATGAACTTGCAAACTAGATCTATGCAACATGAATCATAAAAATATAGTATTACATAGAACGACTAAAATCTAATTAGACATGTAGTGGTGAACTTGCATTGGTTGAATCATGCTAATATTAATATAACATAAAGGCATGTGGTTCTAACATGTAAAGTTGTAGATCTAAACATATAGGTTTACATAGTCATGTTTTTAACCTATAAACTTACATGTATTCATAACATGATGGCATCACTTAACTTGCATAAACATGGCATAATTTCTAAATTATAATACAACATATAGATGTCATCACAAGGTCGTAGATCTAAACATGTATGCATAATGAATCTAAACAATTAGGCATAAACTATATGACTTAGCCTAAAATTTGTATAATATCACCAAACTTACATATGATAATTTCATAACATCATAGGTTTAATTCCCACAAAACATGATAAACCACAATAATTCATAGGCATATACGATAGAACAGACATGAATAAACATAAATCAGCATCACATACTACTTGATACAATTTTATTTTACAATTCATTACAAACCATGTCTTTAATTCACTCGCATCTGAAAGATAACACACTTACAAACAAAAAGGAATTCTTGAGTTTTGGGATCTGTATTCTGAAATTGAATTGTGCGCCTTTGATGTAGATCATTGAAATTTCTTAGTTGAATTAGATTAGATTTAATTTTGACATAGCTTCAATCTTGCCTTTGAGTTGATAGAGATGACGACTATTCTAGGTTCACTATTGACGGCATGGCGGCTCTTGGTATGAATATTTGTGATTTAGGGTTAAGAGTTAGGTTGTTTTTATAGAGTTTTAATTAATTTAGAGTCGTCAGATTAATCCTAGAAATAATCAAAGCCATCCAGTCAAGATAGGATAACACCTCAGCCCTAATGACTCAGGAGGGAGTCAGAAATCGTCATCCTTTCAGATCTGCCTGGGGGATGGGGGGTAGGTCGACCCCCAGGTCGACTTGTAGGGTAGGTCGACACTAGGGTCGACCTCCTGGTCGACTTGGCCTGGGCAGGAATTTTCCTGCCCTGCCCTCTTCTGTGTTTGAATTTGAATTTTGAATTTTTGAAACTTCCAAAGGCCATAACTTCTTCATACGAAGTCCAATTCACGCAAACTCGGACTCTATCTCAACCAGAATTCCGAGACGAACGCAATGGCGTAACCCGTTTCCCTTAATTCTCAAATTTAGAATTAATTATTCTTTAATTCGCTAGTTTAAGGTTTATCGAAAACACATGGTGTTACAATTTGTTGCTGGTTTCATCTAATTCCGTTAAGAAAAAAAAGTTATGCCTCTAAGAAGATTGATTGAAAAAGGAAAAATGGGAAAAAGAAGTAGAGAAATGTTTATGAAGAGACATGACTTTTGGGATTATTTGTAGTAGTTGAAGTGTCCACTCATTCAAATTCAAAATTTTGGCACCAAGACGATTAAAACTACTAAATCATCAATATCTTTCTCATACAGTCTTCAAATTCAGCAAATGAATATACTATGTTGATCAGAAAACGAGTCCATTGCAGTAAAGCATATCTCATCATCAAATTCTGAAAAATGTAAACGTGTGGTTCATAACAATGGAAGGACAACAAAATGAAGGATTGCAAAAAGAGGTACGCCTTACAATATTTTCATAATTAGGAATATACATTTATGCACATAGTTAGGTATAGAAATTTATCTCTTTTATAATTTTAAATAATTTGGTTTATATGATTGATACACCATAGTATGCTTATCAATATACTAATCTAATTAAAATATTTTCTTTTTCTAAATTTAATTTTCATTACTATTTGATTTGGATTTGAAAATTATTTTTGAAAGGATATATTTTCAATATGAAAATGTCTGTTTAAACTCTAATTATCAATTTTGTTTATTTACTTATGTTTCACATATTTTGTTTCAAAAATATAAATATATATTGAAATTATATAAATCAATAAAATTATATATAGTACAGAGATATATGCTTGAAATAATTTGAAATTTTCAAATATTTTTTTAACAAAGCCGATGGGGTTGAGTGGACCCCTACCACTTTTATTGATATGCAAAGACGATTACATAGTGACAAAGGAAGAAAACAACCAGAAAAACAATGACAGAAGCAACAAGCATATCAACTCCTAGTCTAACGAAGACAAAACACATATATATAATAGGAGCATACTTATGACACAAAAATTCTAGAATCAAATATTTGATATTGTTATAAAATATAAATTTATATATCTTTTATATATAGTTTAAACATACATAGTTTAACTTTTATATATACATATATTCACCTATGATTACATAAAGATTTAGGTTACATTGTAAATTGAATACCAATTTTGATTATCTTATTGTTATAAAACTTGTGTATTAGACTTTGGTATATAAAACATATTTCTATAGTTTACTCTATATTACCAGATTTTATCAACAGAAAATTTTGTTATAATTATAGATTTTATATTATATTAATTTTCTAATTCTAAGTTTTAACATTTTAATTGTTCTTTAGTAAATTAATTTATACTATAACATAAATTTAAAGTTAACTTGTATTAAAAGATTGATATACATTCCACAATACATTATTTTTTGTTAGTTTTTATATATACAATTATGAATATTTGTTTATATCAAAATAGTTTACTTCATATGATAAAACTTTATGTTTCCTTTAAAACGATCTTCAATATTTACTATATTATTTTTAAAGAAGCACCCTACTAAGATTATTTAACTCCATATCTCATAGAACTATTCTAGATATTTTACCACCTGTCATGAATATTTTTTTCATTAAACTCCTATTTCTTTCATTAGTATCATTAACCTAAGATTAGAAATTGATATTACCTTTGTCTGATTGAAATAATTTATAATATATGTAGTACTTTGGATATCTTTTACCACAATAGATATCATCACCAAATCATTCCGCATATTGTCATTACACATCTTAGATCACTATTATAAACTACAGTGCGTCTCAAATTAAAATCAATCACATCACAAGTTGCATTTCATTCAATATATCACTTCATATAGCTTTGCATATGACATACGACGTTATAACCAACACACTGCACACACTACATGTTAACTTTAACTCCATACACGACAAATATACTATCTGAGGAGTTTTTGTCTAATTAGAAATATATAGGATTATTAATCAAATAAAAAACATATTTACTTTGACTTGATTGACTTGTCTGGCTTGATTGATTTATTTGATTGACTTGTTTGAATTATTTGACTTGATTGACTTGTTTGAATTGTTTGACTTAATTGACTGGTTTGATTTTTTTGACTTGAATAACTTGTTTGACATATTTTACATGGTTAAATTTGAAATATACTTATACATATTTAGGTATTAAATAATATAAATATACTCATCTTGTTCAGATTTCATTACTTTACTTTTATATAGTTCTTATAGTATTAGATTAAAGTAGGACATTTATAGGTTTTTAGGATAAATAGAAGTTACAAGAAATGTTTGGCTTAATGTTTGAATTTATTTGAATTTATGTCTTGTGACAACAAAACTTAAATTGGTTGATTGTTTGGATTGCTTCTTAGTTTATACAATGTTTGTATTGATTATCCTCCTAGTTAAGTTTACTTAGTATAATTATATCATAGAGTTAGGGGTAGTTTTAGAAAAAAACTATAGTGTAAGAGGACTTATACATAGTATTAATTACTAGGATCATTAATAGCATAGATTTAATGAGAGTATAGTTTAGTCTTGTCTTGTAAAATAATGGTTCTATAATTCTATCTAGTTTTAGTTCATACGATGTTTGTTTTCTATCTAGTTTTAGTTCGTACGATGTTTGTTTGTTTTGCCTAGTTTTCATATATTTTAGAATAAGTATTAGAATAGTTATATATAGAGTATAAGGATATTATATAGGCATGAATTTAGGGGGAGTCATGTATATTAGTATAGAATTAAGTATTATTACCTTAGAATATTAGTATAGATATTAGTATAGATATTGGTTATAGTTGTTTATGGTATAGGTTTAGGGAGAGTATATTTAGTGGTTCTTTTTGTTGATGACAAAGGGGGAGAATTTATAAAATAAGGATTAGTTATGCTTAGTTTAAGGGAAGCATGCAGGGTTCATGGTGAAAGGGGAGGTATTTGAAGGATCAGATTAAAAAGTATTAACAGGTATGAATATTTTATAAATCAAGGTTGTTGTTGGCTCGCTTTTTGACCAAGCCATCCAGGATCATTCATAAGAGGAAACCAGGAAACCAAGTCCCCCAAGAAATCGGAAGATTGAATCGCACGCCATCGTCTCGCCCCGCTTGAATCGCACGCCATCGTCTCGCCCCGCTTGGATCGCACTCTATCGACTCGCCCAGGGACGGATCGCTCTCATCTCGTCGACGAACGCCACCTCCGGGCGATCCGATCCCTTGTAACGAACCGAACCCACTGACCCGTTCAACCACGAGCTGGTCTGCAGCGATCCGAATCGCACGGATCTGACGACACCCGTTCGCAACGGCTAGTTTGACTTTTTCTTCGATGGCTGCGATGCGATCCGAAAGTCTCGGGATTCGTGCCACGTGTCCACGATCCGTCCGACGAAATCAGCTATAAATAGCCCAGAGCTTGGCATTTTTCGGGATCTTTTTGGGCAATAGTGAATACTGAGTCCGCCATTGTTGTCAAACCTTTGAAATATTGAGAGAAATCACTGTTGTACTAGCTTTAAAAGCATAATCAATAAGATATAAAGTGGACGTAGGCTCGTTAACGCCGAACCACTATAAATTCTGAGTGTTATTTTCTTTTTCCTTGTTCCTCATTTAGAATTCTCTACAGTTCATAACAATTTGGGTGTTAGGTCCAAATTTCGATCTAACATTTTTGGTGCTTTCACTGAGAACCTCAGCCTTAAAGTTTCGTCATTCATTTTCTTGAAGATTCCAGCGATTCGGATATCATGGCTGGGAAAAGATCCAAAGTTTCGCAGACCAACGAAACGATCGAGGAGAATGTGCATGAACTGGTCGACGAAGAAATCCTGGATCGCGGAGCGCAGGGGGCGATCCGATCCGACGAAGACACCTCGTTCCGAGTCGATGGGAACGAGACGATCCGTGCTACCGAAGGTGTTGTCACTCGATCCCGAGGCAACACCTCGCAACCTCTGCGTACTACGACCACGAGTCGGTCTCAGGGGGGCGCAGCGAACCGCCCTCCACGAACCGAAGCTACCCGAACTGATGGTCAGAACGCAACTCGACCTGGAAAAGAACCTATGACCCACTCCTATCGTCCTGGAACCTCTGCTCGACCCGGTCCGAGCACTTTGCCCATGAGAGAGGATGATGATGACCACTATGATCCTGCTGCTCCTGTCACTGAGGGGGATCTTTCTCGCCTTGTCAAAATGTGGGATAGGTTATTTGATGAGTTGGCCGCCCAGAGGCAGGAAAGTTCCATCCTACGGCAAAACCTGACGGCTATGGATAGAAGACTTGACGAGCTAACAAGGCAAAGAGCATCGCCAGTTCGTCCACTCACCCCAGCATATTCCTCTTCATCTGAAGAATCGCCGAGACCTCCGCGGCGACCGTATGAGAGAGCCGAAAACATAGAACAGCTTCGGTTCGGGACCTTGCCCTCACAGGAAGACGAAGAACTAGGAGCAGGACCCACGAACCGTAATACGAATGGTCAAGCAACGGCTCACAGGACTCGAGATGTGAACAGACCTGTGTACGACAGACCACCTCAGCCCCGTCGCCGCACGCATACTCATGATAACAGGGGGCAGCGAAGCCCCGTCCAAGTCCCAGATTTTGTGGCTACTCCCCGAAGAGAGATCAGAGAACCTCGTCGGGCCAGAGGCACTGACCCTGAACCTCCTCTGACTAGTGCAAACGTCGCAGCCATTGTTCACCAGATTTTGGCCGACAGCCGTGGGCAGCGGAACGAAGATTGGGGGATTGGTCGCAGTCATACTCCTTTTACCGACGATATTTTGGATGCAACTTTTCCAAGGCGTTTCAACATGCCACAAATGAACCGATACGCAGGAAGGTCTGATCCTGTTCAGCACCTAATGAGATACTCTTGGTCGATGACTGCTGCCGCCGCTTCTGACGCGGTTAAGTGTAAAGCGTTTCCCATATTTCTGGAAGACGTGGCTTTACTATGGTTTACTCGTCTGCCGGCAAGATCGATCTCCAGCTTCAGGGAACTAAGCGAGAAGTTCGTAGAGCAATTCCGTATCTACGCACAGAAGACGAAAAGCGTGATCGATCTATTTCTTGTCAAACAGCGACCAGGCGAAAGTCTAAAGACGTACCTGGATCGTTTCAATTTGGCCGCCACAGAAGTCAAAGATCCTCATGAGCCGACCATTGTCGCAGCACTAATTGATGGAGTGGATAAGGACACTGAATTCGGGAGGTACTTGGCAGGCAAACCACCCCACACCAGAGAATTATTCTATGAGAAAGCCAATGTACATCTACGCCGGGAAGAGGTGTACGCGAACCGAAAGCTTAAAACAACTGATCAGGAAGAGGTTCAGAGCAATGTCGCTATCAAACAGACTGGAGACAACTCGGGGAAAGTTGAGGCTAACGTCGGAAATCAGAACCAGGGTGGTCACCGACCGGGTAACAACAATAACAATGCTAATGGCAACAGCCGGAAGAGGGGCCGAGGGAACGACTCCCAGAGAAGGACTCGTCCCAGGGCCTTTGAAAGTTATACACCCATAAATGATACTCTGGAGAATATCTTCATGGATGCGTATGAAGTCCTCCAGAATAAGAGGCCACCTCCTAGAGAGTCGACTGAAAAAGAGCGTGAGACAGGGAAGTTTTGCCTCTTTCATCAAATTCACGGTCATTCGACGAACGAATGCCGTCACCTTAGGGACGTGGTCGAAAGGCTACTTCGAGAAGGGAAGCTAGATGAATACAGAGTAGCGCTTAGGGACAGGGGGCAAGCAGTGCAGGCCCCGAATCAGAATCAAAATCGGCTTGCTGCTAGGCCGACTGCTCAGCAAAAAGGAAAGAATATTGTTATCAATACCGTGATCGGGGGACTCTATCTTGCTGGGCATAGTTCCAAAGCGTTAGATCAATACGTCAATGCAGCCAAACAACACCTCGAAGTGGGGGAATGTAGCAATCCCGAAGACAGTATCCCGGTGAAGCAGCAAAAGATGATGACTGATGATGTTATTTTTCGAGAACGGGATAGCGTCGGAGTCCATGCTCCAACTGAAGATCCGCTTGTAATCACAATACCCATTGGGCCAGCCACTGTTCATAAGGTCCTGGTGGACAACGGGAGTTCCGTTAATATCCTCTTCAAAAAGGCCTTTGACCAAATGAATCTTGAAATAAAAGACTTGAAGCCCTGCCAGGGGTGGATCCGTGGATTCAACGGAGCATCCACCGCTCCAATGGGTTATGTAGAGCTGCCAGTTACCCTTGGGGAAGGAGAACGCCAGAGAGTGAGAATCCTTCCCTTTGTGGTTTTGGATGTTGAATCACCATATAATGCCTTCTTGGGCCGACCGGCCCTCGCAAAGTTCAGAGCCTGTATAGCCCCTTGGTGCTTGTTATTGAAGTTCCCCACAGAAGCTGGCATTGGTATCGTCAGAGGGGATCAAGTTGCTGCGCGAGCATGTTATGTCGCCGAACTAAAGTTACTTCGCAATGGAGGGGATATCGAAACTAAAGGCACTCCTCCCCCTTCGGGGGTGGGGACCTTATAGCAACCAAAGAGGACAATTGTTGGAGAGTTGCCTAAAGTGGTGCCCGAGGATATGGATCCCAGAGAGGATCAAGAACCCGGGGGCAGAACGGCGACTCCCAACGAGGCAACTGTGGATGTACCAATCGATGACAGTGACCCGGAGAAGGTCCTTAAGATTGGATCCCAGTTAAGTCCAAATCTTGCTGAAGAATTGACGAATTTCTTAAAGAACAATTTGGATATATTTGCTTGGACCCATGCAGACATGTGCGGGATATCCCCATCAATCATGAGCCATTCTTTGAGCATTAACCCCAAACATCCTCCAGTAAAGCAAAAAAGGCGAATGCTGGGCCCAGAGAGGTCCGCTGCCTTGAGAGCAGAGGTCGGAAAGCTAAAGAGTAATGGGTTTATCAGAGATTCCACTTACCCAGACTGGATTTCGAATCCAGTCCTGGTGAAGAAGGCCAACGGAAAGTGGCGAACGTGTATCGACTTCTCGGATCTAAACAAAGCTTGTCCAAAGGATAGTTTCCCATTACCTCGAATTGACCAGTTGGTAGACTCGACGGCAGGTCATGAGCTTCTCTCATTCATGGATGCTTATTCAGGATACAACCAAATTCCGATGCACGTTCCGGACCAAGAGCATACTAGCTTTATCACTGATCTGGGATTATATTGTTACGTAGTAATGCCCTTTGGTTTGAAGAATGCAGGCGCTACATACCAACGTTTGGTAAACAGAATGTTTTATAACTAAATCGGGAGAACGATGGAAGTATACGTCGACGATATGTTGGTTAAATCCAAGCAATCCTTTCAACACACTACTGACTTGGCAGAGATGTTCGGCATTCTTCGAAAGTATGGGATGAAACTCAATCCCACCAAATGTTCATTCGGTGTTGCCTCTGGAAAATTCTTAGGATTCATTGTCAGTTCGCGCGGAATCGAGATTAATCCAGACCAGATCACAGCAATCAGGAACATTCAGGAACCTAGGCAAATTAAGGACGTGCAAAGCCTTGCCGGAAAAGTGGCCGCGCTAAGCAGATTTATCTCCAGGGCTACGGATAAGTGCATCCCGTTCTTCGAATTAATAAAGCGGGGAAAACGCCACTTTAAATGGACACCTGACTGCGTGGAAGCGTTTCAGAACTTGCTCAAACACTTGGAGGAACCTCCCATTCTATCTAAACCAATAGACCACGAGGATTTATTCGTGTATTTGGCAGTATCATCTCATGCAGTCAGCTCAGCATTGGTAAGGGAAGAGGAGAAGGTCCAAAGACCTGTGTATTACGTGAGTAAAAAATTAACAGCGGCAGAACGTAATTATCCACGGATAGAAAAACTGGCGTATAGTTTACTGATTGCCTCCAGAAAGCTTCGGCACTATTTTCAAGCACATCCTATTATCATATATACTGATCACCCACTCAGGCAAGTTCTACAGAGACCAGAGGCGTCTGGAAGATTACTCAAATGGAATATTGAGTTAAGTCAATTTGACTTGAACTTTCAGCCCAGACGATCAATTCGGGGGCAAGCGATAGCTGACTTCATAGCAGAATTCACAGTTCCTGAAGAAGACATAGCAAACGAAGAAGTGGAACCCTCAAAATTACTTTTCGACCCTGATGTCTGGAGATTATATACTGATGGTGCTAAAAATAATGAAAGATCCGGCGCCGGAATAGTGCTTGAAACCCCCGAGAAACGATTGATAACTTATGCCATCCGAATGGAGTTTCGGGCCACTAACAACGATTCTGAATATGAAGCTCTGATAGCCGGATTAAAGATTGCAAAGGTGCTAGAAGTCACAAAACTGAACATCTTCTGCGATTCCAAGTTAGTTGTGAACCAAGTTACTGGGAGATACCAAGCTAAAAGTGCAAGATTGATTCTATACTTAAAGAAAGTGAAAGAGCTGCTGAATGAGTTTGATCACTACAGCATATCTCATATTCCGCGGTCAGAAAATCAGCAGGCAGACAAGTTGGCAAAGATGGCTAGCTCTAATGATTCTAAGGTGATAGGGCTAGCCCCCGTTGAAGTACTTCGGTCTCCCAGCATCGATCAGATGGAAATCGACCTTGTAATGGAGACGGAACCAGAAAAGGAGTCGTGGATGACTCCTATAAGGAACTTCCTAATGGATGGAGCGCTTCCGACCAGGAAAAGCGAGAGGCGTAAAGTGATTCGCAAAGCCGCCCGATACGTGTTGCAAGGCGGAATCCTTTATAGACAAGGGTATTCAATGCCCCTCCTTCGGTGTATAGCCCACGACGACATCAAACGTGTGCTGCAAGAAGTCCACGAAGGCGAATGTGGCGACCACGCTGGGGGGCAAACTTTGGCGAAAAAGATATTGCGGCATGGTTACTTCTGGCCCACCATAAACAAGGATGCAGTAGGATATGCACGACGATGTGATGCGTGCCAGAGATTTTCAAAGATACCTAGGGCGCCTCCAAGCCAGTTAAAAACAATGATGAGTCCATGGCCTTTTGCTATGTGGGGAATCGATATCATAGGAAGTCTCCCCATAGCGAGGGGCGGAGCAAAGTTCGCCATTGTGGCCGTAGATTATTTCACTAAGTGGGTCGAGGCAGAACCACTAACTACAATCACAACTAAACGGGTGATCAACTTCATCGTGAGAAACATCATCTGTCGATTCGGAATTCCAAAGATTGTGATAACAGACAACGGAACTCAATTTGATAGTGCTGAATTCAGAAACTTCTGCCAAAAATACCACATCGAGAATCGATACGCCTCCGTGGCATACCCGCAATCGAACGGGCAAGTCGAAGCTGCAAACAAAGTAATTAAGTCCATTCTGAAAAGAAGAATGAAGCGGGCTAGAGCCATGTGGGCTGACGAATTGCCCTTGGCACTATGGGCCTACAGGACGACATATAAATCAGCGACAGGACATACCCCGTTCTCCCTTGCTTTTGGAACGGAAGCAGTCATCCCGATTGAGATAAAGGTACCTTCTCATCGGGTGACCTATTATGATCCAATGTCCAATAATGAATTGCTCCTTGAGTCCCTGGATATGATCGAGGAAAAGAGGGATGAAGCCGACCTGCGTGCTCTGAAATGCAAGCAACAGGTCGCCCGATATTACAACAAAAAGGTCCGAGCCCGAACCTTGGAACCCGGAGACTTGGTTCTGAAACGCGTCTTTCCACCCCCAACTCACATGGGAGCAAAGTGGGAAGGACCGTACTCTATTCTCAGCAAGCTTGATAATGGAACCTTCAAGCTGACAACCGTAGATGGAAAGGAAATCCCCAGAGTGTGGAATGCCCAACATCTACGGCCATATTTAACATGAGAGGCTTCAAACTTATTCTTTTGCTTTTTTTTTTAAAAAAAAAAACTATGTACAAGGCACGACTCGCCTAGAACAGTCTGATTCCTTAAAGCAAGAGATTATAAAGTGGACGTAGGTCATGATTCGACCGAACCACTATAAAAATACTGTGTGTCATTTACCTTTACTGCATCTCTGTTTATTTGCCTATGAAAATCAGTGTGAATATTGCAGGTACCCGAAGTCCAGTGCCAACATTTCCTATCGTAAACTAATCAGAGGAACCCAAAGCCTTGGTAAATGCTCTAGCTGCTTGTCCGACTGGTTTTAATCCTTGGAGCTTGGATTAAAATGTAAACCTGAGACGAGTTTGAGGGGCATGCATGATCGCAGACGGCTGAGCTCGAACTCTAACTCTCCAGAGAGAGAGAGAGTATAAAGGCGTCTCCGATTGAGCGCTGAGAAAGAGCTCCTTTCCCGCTGAAGGATCGGGGAGCGAATGAATCGCTGAGCTCGAACTCTAACTCTCCAGAGAGAGAGAGAGTATAAAGGCGTCTCCGATTGAGCGCTGAGAAAGAGCTCCTTTCCCACTGAAGGATCGGGGAGCGAATGAATCGCTGAGCTCGAACTCTAACTCTCCAGAGAGAGAGAGAGTATAAAGGCGTCTCCGATTGAGCGCTGAGAAAGAGCTCCTTTCCCGCTGAAGGATCGGGGAGCGAATGAATCGCTGAGCTCGAACTCTAACTCTCCAGAGAGAGAGAGAGTATAAAGGCGTCTCCGATTGAGCGCTGAGAAAGAGCTCCTTTCCTGCTGAAGGATCGGGGAGCAAATGAATCGTTGAGCTCGAACTCTAACTCTCCAGAGAGAGAGAGTATAAAGGCGTCTCCGATTGAGCACTGAGAAAGAGCTCCTTCCCCGCTGAAGGATCGGGGAACGAACGAATCGCCGAGCATAAAACTCTAACAATTGATTAGGGGGCATCACGCACTCCTATGCGAACGCTAAACTTTGATATAACAAGTGTAACATAGCATGAACATTCTTCTTCTTGTTGATTGACTGACTTATAATTATTAATAGCTGGCTAACGACTAAATGTGGAAAGTTTCTATGAATACAGGTACACAATGATGTAAGAAGAAACAAATTCTTGTTTATGTACTGCAAATCAGCAAAGTGAAAACAAGTTAGAAACAAAAGTGAGGGCCAGTCTCACAATTACACCTCCTGGCCAGTGGGAAGCTTAAAAGGCAAAATATCAGTAAACATCCTATTTATGCTTTGATATCTTCTCTCGCTTCTGCCTCTCCAGCCTCTCCTTATCGGCTTCAGATGGATCCCCCTTCTTCCTTTTCCGCTTGTCCACGAGGGGAGCATCTGACTCCTCTGAGGTTTCCTCTCCCCCATCTTTTCCCTTGCTTCTGCCAGAGAGGGAAGCCGGGAAGTCATCAGGGTTCGCGAAGTGAAGTTGCCGGCTGATGGACTTGGACTGGATTTTCATAATCATCCCAGTTTTGGGATCGAACTCTGCAAGGGGGACCACATTCAAAGCCTCGTCCCCCACCTTCTTCAAAGCCAACTCTTTCTCTTGTCTGGCTTTTCGGCTGGCCAGGGGTTCCTCATCATCATCATCATCGTCGGCCTTCTTGGTGCCGGTGATATCCTCTTCATCATCCACATGCCGACCATCCAAGTCTTTTAAAGCCTCGATAGTCTCAGCATCTTTGGGTACGTCGGCACCAGGCACCGAGATGCTTCCTTCAGCTGTTGCGGCCTCGACTCGCTCTGAAACATCGATTTCAGCACCCGGCAGGGCGGTCCCCTCCTCCACTTCTCTCTCTTTTCCAACACCCTTGTCGGAGGGCTCGCCACCTGCATTATAAGAGACACACATTACTAATTCAATGGGTTGTCCTGTTAGACGGCGACAATTCGCAATCGCTTTAGCAAATTGTTGGGAAAAGAGAAAGGTACCTTCAGCGGATACTCCCTCTTGAGCAGACCCGGGTGCTCCAACAACCACGGGAGTTAAGCCTAAGGGAATTAGCGGGTCGTCAGGGTGATACTCCTCAACTCCGGAGGTTTTAGACTTCGCAGCGGAGCTGGAACCTTCGTCAATTTTGCTTTTGCCTTTAGCCGTGGTTCTCTCCTTCTCCATTTCCGCTAGGATTAAGCGACGACCCTCTGCCAGATCCTCAGGCTCGTTGTCCCTTAGAATGCTTTTCATCAATCCATCTTCATCGATCTCTTCGACCCCTAGTCTATGTTTTTCGCCTTCCACGATGGCATCCCATAAGTTGGCCAATGTAACATGATAATCCGGGATCCATGAGATATTGCGAGTTTTGAGAACCTGACCGAGGAAATCAAAGATCATCTCCTCAAACCCCTCGATTTCTTTCTCTCTTTCAAGGAGTTTGTTGTTGGAGGCAGTGGCCATTTCGATGGCGCTATCAACGTTCTTTTCGGCAAGAGCTGCCCGTCCCTCCGCGTCGGCCACCTGATCATTCAAAATTACTTTTTCCGCCTCTGCCAGAGCCAACCTTTCTTTTAGACTCGCATTTTCTGCCTCCCAAGCAGCCTTCTCCGTCAAAAAATGGCCTTGTGCCGTTACCAATTCGATGTTGGCCATTCTGAGGTCTTCAACTTCCTTTTTTAAGGCCATTTTTTCCTGGCTATTGGAATCCAGTTCTGAATGAAAGCGCTGCTTGGCATTTTCTAATTCAGTTTTATAGTTTGCGGCGTCTCTCTGTGCCAAAGCGAGCTGGGCTTGAGCGTCTTCCAGGTCCTTCCCTAATTTTGTCCTAGCCCTTTCATTATTTTCGAGTTTTGCTTTAGACCTGTGAGCTTCTATTTCGAGTGTTCGGATGACCTCCGAAAGATTAAGTGCGTGCTTTTTCATCGTCTCGTACTGCTTGGCCACGTGACGGATATGCCCGATGACTTCTTTATCCCAGTTTTTAGGAACTGGCTCCAAGGCAGGAACAAAGACCATCCTATCGAAGAACATTCCTGGAAACTGTTCCCGTAGCTTTTCCAGCCTACCTTGGATTTCAGGACCGTGAACGTAGTCCCTTGATCCGGGGGCAGCTAGTTCTGGTTGGCTGGTAGGGACAATGTTACTTCTCTCTTGCTCAGTTCCTTTGGAAGAATCTCTGTCCCCATCCTTGGATTCGTGACGCCTTTTGGACGACCGACTGTGGGAAGGCGCACTCTTTGGAGGAGTCAACTCTTTTGGAAGTGTCTTCCCCCCGGTCGGAATTGTCGGATGACTCGAAGGCCTGGTAGAAGTTGATTTGGATGGAGATCGAGGTTGCGAAGAGCCCGGCCTATGAGGAGGACCGCGAGGACGCTCGGTACCCGAACGAAGGCTGGGGGTGCCTTCACGAAGAGAACGGTACGAATAAGATTTCCTGCGTGACATCGCCCCTGCAAAAAAGAAAAGAAGAGCATATTATCACATTGAATAGCCACGACATAATAGTGCACGGTCAGGCAATGTGTGTGAGATGTGCATCCCATATAATTCCCCCTAACAGACCCGGGCCTGGAGACAGGCTCGTCTGGCCCATTTCACGTCCCCTTGTTGAGTCAGCCGCCTCTTCGGGAGCAGAAAAGAAAGGCTCCTCGCCGAAGTCTTTTTCCGTGTATTCAATATCGGGCAAAGGGATTTTATTCAGCTCATCGAATAATTGTTCTTCTGTCAATTCGTCATCACCGACAGTTTCCATTGGAGCAGAAGTAAGGATTTCTTTCGATGCATCGCCACGGGATTCATCTCCCCTATATACATTCAAGTCTTCGTCGTCCTGGATGACTATCGGAGAAGGGCTTTTGTGAAATTTGGTTGTCTCCACCGCTTGTGAAGTTCCCTCTCCTTCCGTCGGGGGCACATATTTATAAGGTTTGCCGCCGGTTCCAAGTCCAAATTTCCTATCCAAGAGGCGATGCTTGTGAAGGTTGTCATCCGTAATGCATTTTTTAATCCTTAAAAAGTCGGATCTGCTTTGCAAAAGAATGGATAACCGGTTGTTGTACAATGCGCCCTCTGTTTTCGGGAAGACATGATCTGTTTAAGATAAAGGAAAAAGCGGAAGAATGTTATTACTTAGACTCCCCCAAGCAAGATATTCAACTAGGCGGTCAAAATTTACTTGATTTGAGCCATCTCCGTGAGCATCCAGCCTGTCTTCTTATGTAAAACCAGTCAGACTTAGGATCCCCGATGTTGCTGTACCCGTCATACAGAACTTTCCTGTTCGCCACTGATTCAAAAAAGGAAAAGTTGGGAGTTGCAGAAGAACGGTGCTTGAAGAGAAAGAAGAACACCAGGTCTCTGAATTTGAGTTCGGCATGCAAGATTTCCGCGTGAGCAACATACAAAGAATATAGAGACGCGTAGGAGTTTGGATGAAGCTGCATCGGGGCAATGCCTAATCGTCTCAGAGTTTCAATGACAATTGGAGGGAACGGAGGGATAGCTCCTACTAGACACATTGTCCGACTGATCGACATATACCCTTCCGGCGCTAAATGAGGTCTGTCTTCGCTTCCCGTTGTTAAGACATCGTCCCAAGGAATGCCGTGTCTTAGGCAGATTCTCTTGAGTTTTATTTCGTCGAGCTTGGACGCTAAAGAGTCGGAGAATTTGTCTATCCCGACTGCGCCTGGAATTTCGTCCGGAGCTCGCTCGTCAGAATCGGAGTTGTTGCTGGATGACGTGCTTTCTGTCGGATCCGATTCTGTGGCTTCATATTCGGACCCAGAATCTTCACCTTCTGGATTGATTGGAGGAATTTGAGGATTATGCTGTTCAGGAGTCTCTGATTCCGTTTCGGCTACAGATCTTGAGGAAGAGTGGTCGTTCGACATTGCTGCTAGGACGAGAAAATATGAACGATAAGATTAACACTACCCGTCCCCCGTGTGTGCAAGTGCTACTGCATGTGCTTGTGTGTGCGCAATATTAAAAGCGATAATGAAACATGAAAGCAGTCGAGGTTATTAAAAGTCATTAGTCGTCATATGCAGTCAAATCATGAAGTCATTTAGTCCAGAGAGATCAACGTCAGGGCTCTATCCTAACTGTCCAGGATTTTGTAGCGACAAGGCGCTGATTAAAGACTGAAATTTCTTCGTATCACAAGCCGTGAGACGGATCGCATAGCAGAGGGATCGCCCCCCTTCGACTCGCGCGGTAGGGGGATCGCCCCCCTTCGACTCGCATAGCAGGGGGATCGCCCCTTTCCGGATCGTAGAGCAGAGAGTTCGCCCCTCATCGGATCGCCGGACGAAGGGAAGGCTCCCTCACGAACCGTTGCGACCGCCACGATACGACCCTCTGTTGCCATCTCTCGTCTCGCCGCTTGCTTTCGTTTTCAATCCTTGACCACGATCCGGGTCGGCCTTCCTTCCCCCTCTGCATCCTTCTTCTTCCTCGTCTCCTTCCCGTCCTCAAGGTCTGAGCTCCACGCTCAATGGCCGTGGCGGCTTGGTAATTTATTCAGAGAGTCGCGGATCTATATTGTTTCTCCCTCGAATCAGCCGCAGAAATTCAGGAAAGTAATGTGAGAGTGCTTTCTATGAAGTTACCTTTCAAAAAACAGAGAGAATACTTGGATTTTCGAGAGTTTAAAAGGTTGGGTTCGTTTTTCAATAGCTCGCGTGAGACGATTCAGCAGAGAGGAAAAAGAAGGAGAATGAAGAGGGAAGCGTCGGCTTATATAGGCAAAGAAGGTGACCGTTTATCTCCCATCCTTTGTCTTATTCGGTCCACGAAGCGCCCCACAGGCCACGATCCGAAGATGAAAACACAAAGAAGCCCACGGACCGCTTTGAAATGATGGCCCACGAAACTCAGAGCCCGTCACGACTCGAAGGAATATGCGCCCCGTATCGCACAAGACCCTAGGAACCCAGCACGCGACGAGCAGATGACCAAATCGGACCGTGTCGTCCTATGACGATCCGATTCATGCATGTGTCAATTTGAACCAATGCGACTATTAACTTATATCCCTTCAGGAGAGGGTAAATAAGAATCTTCGAAGCATGTTTCATCATCAATAAAACATACTTCGAGGGGGCAAAATGTTGGCTCGCTTTTTGACCAAGCCATCCAGGATCATTCATAAGAGGAAACCAGGAAACCAAGTCCCCCAAGAAATCGGAAGATTGAATCGCACGCCATCGTCTCGCCCCGCTTGAATCGCACGCCATCGTCTCGCCCCGCTTGGATCGCACTCTATCGACTCGCCCAGGGACGGATCGCTCTCATCTCGTCGACGAACGCCACCTCCGGGCGATCCGATCCCTTGTAACGAACCGAACCCACTGACCCGTTCAACCACGAGCTGGTCTGCAGCGATCCGAATCGCACGGATCTGACGACACCCGTTCGCAACGGCTAGTTTGACTTTTTCTTCGATGGCTGCGATGCGATCCGAAAGTCTTGGGATTCGTGCCACGTGTCCACGATCCGTCCGACGAAATCAGCTATAAATAGCCCAGAGCTTGGCATTTTTCGGGATCTTTTTGGGCAATAGTGAATACTGAGTCCGCCATTGTTGTCAAACCTTTGAAATATTGAGAGAAATCACTGTTGTACTAGCTTTAAAAGCATAATCAATAAGATATAAAGTGGACGTAGGCTCGTTAACGCCGAACCACTATAAATTCTGAGTGTTATTTTCTTTTTCCTTGTTCCTCATTTAGAATTCTCTACAGTTCATAACAATTTGGGTGTTAGGTCCAAATTTCGATCTAACAGTTGTCATCATCAAAAAGGGGGAGATTGTTGGAGAATGGAGTTTTGATGACAACAACGTTAATTTAATTATCATTGATTATAAAATATATACTAACATCTCTATCTGCAATATATATATATTCAGTGTTTATATACATGATTTAATTAATACTGTAACACCCCACCTCCGCCAGGGTGGCTCTTGCAAGCACTCTGACTTTGGAGGGGCGTTTGTACCGGGTAAACATGCATAATGATATATCAAGGCAAAACAAGAACATATGTATATATGTAAACAGAGTAAATAAGATAAGTAAAACAGCGGAAGATTTCAAACTATTTCAAAACAAGTCTGATACAACATAATGTCAACTTTCCAAATACACAAGTCTAAATAAAAACAACATCACTGAAAAACTGAAATACATAAGTACTATCCCCAAAATAAGTGATAACCATAGCTAGCTTCATGTCAAGACCGTACATGAGCTAAAATCCCACAAGCAAGCGATCAGAAATCCAAGCTAAGCTCCAATATTCCCACCCTGAGAACCTGGGGGGGGGAAACGGAAGAAAAGAGGCGAAAGAAAAACAGGTCAGTCAAAAAGACTGAGTAAGCCCTACTACAATCAATGTAAACTGATAAAGTTAACTGGCATGAGAAGCAGGGATGAACATAAGGATAACAACATACTAGCATGATGATTAACTAACAAGGTAGATAAAGGTGTCATCGCATAATCAAGGTTAAGTTTTGCACCACGGGTGTACTAGCATTCTAACATGTCAAGTAAAACAAGAATTGATCCCTTGGCCCAAGCTTTGGCCCAATAACATGAAGTGACCCTAATACGAGGTCCAATAACATGAAGTGACCCTAATACGAGGTCCAATAACATGAAGTGACCCTAATACGAGGTCCAATAACATGAAGTGACCCTAATACGAGGTCCAATAACCTGAAGTGACCCTAATACGAGGTCCAACCAAACGGTCTAATCGATCGGCTCCCTAAGCCTAACTCGTCACGTGTTGGTGTCAATACGGCCCATACATAATTGTAGTCGGACTGTGCTGGGTCTCCCGTCGGGTGTATCAAGCCCTAGGGTGTCAACCCCTGGACACCATAAACATGAGTGCACAGTCTCGATCTACTGGTACCCATGCTTGACTTCTCCAAATACGGACTACGTGCACGCCCATAGTCCGTCCGGAACTACATCGGCGTACCACTCTGCCGTCGTTTTTGGTCACTTACCTCAAGTCCAGTAATCGTGCCCCCACCCTAGCCTAGTCCCTAGGGTCTTAATGATACAAACTTGGGATTACTGCTGGAGTGGACCCCCATTGCTAGGGTTTAAGTACGATTTAACCCTCTTGCTAATCATGGATTAACTTGGTTAAGTGTAACGATGAGTTCACGACTTAACCCTGATTAATCTACCAAGCCCAAATTGGTTAAGTATTAAGTGGACCATGACTTAACCCTAATCATGAGGCATTAATTAATTAATGTGCCTTAACCTCTCACATTAGACTTTGTTGCGGTTACTAGTTAAGCCGGTCGGTTCCGGGTAGCTTTACACCACAACTTGGTCTAACTCGGGTTCAAGGTACAACATGACCAACTTCTCACATTGGGTCCTATTGTTTGTAGCAACTAGTTAAGCCGGTCGGTTCCGGGTAGTTTTACGCTACAAACTCAACCCAACCTCGAGTTGGTCACACTTATATTTTCTAAGTGTCATGTCCATCATGTTTCCAAAACATATTATAAGTTTTCAAGAATTTGGGTAGACCTAACTTAATAGGTAAATTCCCAATGGGTAGACCTAACTTAATAGGTAAATTCCCAATCTTATGTTTTCATGACTTTTAAGTTTACCCAACCAAACGCAATCCCATCGCTTACATATCGCAATAGCGCATAAAGGATAGAAAGAGAGAACTTAGCATAATCATGACATAAAGGTGTTGAAGCCACAAGTTTAACATGGTGGCATATGAAATGTACATATGTTCATATACTTGCATATTACATTTTTAGGCCTCAAAAGCATGCATAAAACCAAACTTAGCATATTGGTGATACATGGTGATAAATGACATGTAGAAATGGCCATAAGTTCGCATTTAGCCTCACATGCAAGTTATCATAAGAGATATGATAACTTACATGTTGCCAAAATGCAACCTTTAGCATAAAGCTTGAAGCTTTATGTTCATATACTCAAGATAAGCTTGCATAACATGATAACATGAGCAAAATGATCAACCCAAACTTGCATAACATAACTTGCATATCATATGGAAAACTTGCATATCATAACATAGCAAACTTGCATAACATAGCATGATAAACTTGCATATCATAACATGGCAAACTTGCATAACATAACATGATAAACTTGCATATCATAACATGGCAAACTTGCATAACATAACATGATAAACTTGCATATCATAACATGGCAAACTTGCATAGCATAACATGGTAAACTTGCATATCATAACATGGCATACTTGCATAACATAATGATCAACTAAACTTGCATCATTCATTTAACTTTAGAGTTTAAATATGAAAGTAGAAAAGGGCTTACAATGCTTATGAAGACACAAAAATATATATATATTGAGACAAAGCCCTTATGCAATCAAATAAACCCAAAATGCAAGCTCCAATAGAAAAACCCTTGAGCAAAAATGATCAAAACCCTTGCTTTATGATGTAAATATGGAGACTTGACTTGAATGCAAGCTAATGACACTCATACAAGCTTGAAAACACTTGTATGCATGGAAAATCTCTCATAGAAATAACTTAGAATTTTATGAAGAGAGTGGAGGCCATGAGAGGAATGATTTTGCCATAGTTTAGTTACTTGAATGAATAATGATGATTTAGGGTTAGGTTATGGGCTTATTTATAGAGATTAGGATTAGTTTCAACCTTAGGATTAAACCCTAATTCCAATCTCAGCCCTTGAAACCGAATCTGGCCCCAAAACCTAACCAAAAACCCAAAATGGTGCACCAGGCAAAACTGCCCGGCTGAACCAAGTCGACAGCCAAGTCGACAGGGCTGTCGACTTGGGTCCAACCAAGTCGACAGGCCTGTCGACTTGGTTGGCTTGGCGGGAAATTTCCCGCCTAGCCTTCCAGGCCCGAAATTTGAACTTGAAATTCAAATCTGTTTTGAACTTGAAATTTTCTGAAAACTTCATTGGGCCTTAATCGGGTCATACGGACTCCGATTTTCGAAAACTCGGACTCTATTTCGCGTATTTTTCCGAGACGAACGCAATGGCATAGCCCGTTTCCCTTGATTCAGATTTATAAATTAAATTCTGCCTCGATTTACGTTATAACAGGTTATTGAAAATACGGGTTGTTACAAATACAGAAGACTATATAGCTTTAGAGTTCCAAGAGATTTAGGATACAGTAGGGATTCAAGACTCATGAGTTATCAAGTTATCAAGATATCAAGAGTTCAAGATAAATATATTAATAGAGTCTAGTTTAAATGTAAGACTCTGAATAGCACTCCAAGTTCAAATTCTGATTTTCAAACTTCAAATTCTGGTTTCAAAATTCAAACCCTGATTTCAAATTATTTTTCTAAGTGATTTCAAATTTATCTTACTTATGATTCGAAGCTTATATGTTTATAAAGTTTAAATATATATAAATATATATATAGTTATATAGTTTTAAATTTTGTAACTTTATAAATATGTTAGATAATATATTATTATGATTTCATATGATTTTACACTTTAGGATATTCATTTATATTACTAAGTTTTGATTCAAGAATTTCTAGAATATTATACATGTTTAAACACTTGAAAATTAGTTTTAAAAATAAAAATATGATAATATGTCGACATACATATATGGCTATGTCGACATACAACCGTCAGAAATTCAATTTTCAAAGGAAGTGTCTTTTCACTATTTGTAACGTTTCTAAAACGTTGCAACCATTGAGACACTATAAATAGGGGCTGATTTCAATTTTTTTTAATCATTCTTCGTCTCCAACTTCACCCATTTACATACCACCATTAGTACATATCAATTTCTTGATTTTTAGGCATACTTTGCCGATTTCTACTCAAATTATATCAAACTTCTTCTCTTCTCAATCTCTATCAAATACTCTCTGAATTGAAGTGCTATTGAAGAGTTCTACGGCTGTTGTAATCACTGGGGATTGCTTAGAAAAGGATGTGCTACTTATATCCCTGAAATCAAGTAAAGGGAGCGGTGTTAACCTTGTAGCCATGAAATCAAGGGTGATGGCACTACAACAAAATATGTATTTGGTTGCAGTTATTAGCTGCGTTGATGTTTAAGTGCAACTGTCTATCTAAATGCACGTCAACCAAAAATTTTGGTCTCCCGCTAAGTAAAACATCGTGGTGTATTCAACTTTTCGCGTTTTCGCCTATTGTTATTTTCCATCTCTTCTTTAGGAAAAGTTCACGAAGTCCCAAATTATACTCGTCTTCATCGTTACTTCATTTTTCCTCCACCAACAATATCATTCTACTTATCTCCAATCTACATTGTCGATGGACTCCCATGTCAATCTACCGCAATTTAATTAAGATTTCGCACCGACCCTTAATCGGTATGAATTTTATGCTTTGTTTAATGATTATACACGATTTTATATGATTCTATTTTCATTTTATAGGCAAATCATGAAAGCACTAATTTTCTAATTTCTCTTCGTATATCTACACAAAAACTAATTTTCTTACCCATAGGAATTTAAACATAAGTTACACTCGTACAGATTCCCTTTTTCCAACACTATATTTGCTTCAGGCCTTCACTTCGGGTTGATGCATTTTATTATGGTGAAACTGAGGTTCAACTGTAACGACCTGCATTTTTGACCGCTTCAAGTCGAATGTTAAACCAACTTAAACCGCTCGAAACGACAGAATGTTATTGCTTATGAGATTTAACAGAAAAAATACACAGGATCATAGAACATAATAACATGCAGCGGAATAATTTTTACAAAAATATCAGTTTTTTTACAATATTTTTAAAAACAGTGGAAGAAAAATATACATTAATCTATTTACTAAAAAATTTGCGAATTTTTAAGTGGATCAAAAGCTGGTGTCTTCGTCACTTCGTAACTTCAATAACTGAGATGTTCAAATCTGCAACACTCGTATCTGACCCGAGCGTTCCATGTAAAAACATAAAACACTCGAGTATGGATTAATCAATGTTCAAGTAAAACTACTTTAATAAAAACTGAATATTATAATTAATTCTAACATCAAATATATCATATGCAAAATAAACAATTATGTGGTATCTACTCACTATCAGCTTAAAATTGTATCAATGTCTATACAAATTAGTTTAAACTAGATGCAGATCTAGTGTAGCATCAGTCCAATATTAGGTATAATATTTGCGTTCATCAGATTTAATTTCAGGGACAAACGGTCACGGAAGTCTGCATGTACACACTTGTACATGTACACGTGTGCACTGCCCCAACACCCCGGGAACCATGATAAAATAAATGCAACGAAATTCAATAGGGTATGCGCGAATATATTGGCTAAATAAAATGTAATTTTCAAAGTGTCTGCATGCAATTGACTAATGCATTTATTTCTCAACATGATGCAGCGGGTGACAAAACAATGCACAAGTTTTCCTTTTGAGTGACGACCCCATTCCCCGTACTGACGGTGGCAAGGGTAATCTTTGGAATATAACACATAAACAGATAACAGCAGAACAGAATTAAATAAATACACCAGATAATGAACAAATAATACACTGGATAAACATAATCATCAGAGTTACACATTATACAAGATCATACTTAGTACAAATACAGTTCAGCTATACATAAATGTCTACAGCGGAAAACAAAACATAATGTACAATAGGAGCTGAACAGCATAAAAAGAGATAAATGATAGAATCCATCTTCATCTCTAGCTATCCAGAAAAGCCTGCTAAACCTGAACACAAGGCTGCCCGTGTAGAAAAAGGGGCACCCGAGTTTGAAAGTGAAACAAACTATGAGTCAGTCATGGGACTGGTATGAGAAATCTACTCAACACATTTAAAATATGGCCAATCACAGGACCACGCCACTTTCGTGGAACGGGTTTATTCCATCGGATTGCCAATGCTTTAAAACAAATAATTCTTTTAAACATCGCAATGCTTTTTATAAAAATAAAGCCATTATAAGACTCAGTTCCCATCACACAATGCAACGCAAACCGGAGGATAGAGTTTTACCTTATAATGGCCACAATATGCTTGATACGGATAAAACAAAAGCATTTGATATTATTACTAGTGTTTACAAGTTTCAAAAACAATTTCGAATCATAACTATCAATCATAGACGGCATGGGTACCATATATCATGCCGCCATATATATATACAATCAAAACCGCACGGTGTCGTATTTGGAAATTGGATTTCCGTCATGAACCAAGGAAAAAGATAGTCCTTACCGACTTCGAGACGCTCTAGCCCGTGTCTCAGGATCAGAGCTCGAGTGACCCTAGGATCGTCAGGGCCAGTCCACCGATGTGGATTAAAATGCCTGAACACTGCGTTTCCCCGCCCTATGGGGCGTCAATGAGCCAACGAATGACTCCATCGGTCCCGAATCGACCGATATAACCGAGGCGCCTCGCAACAGCAACAACCACATAGGTGAAAATAGTATAAATGTCAGTCAGTTTAAGAACCGACACCACCTCTAGCTAGAAGGAAACGCATGCCCTCCCTAGGGTCCTTCTCCCGTTTCTGGTTCATACCGGGGTGTGAGGCTCGCGAATTCACGTTATACACAAAGCTACGCCACACAGGCGGTGCTTTGATCATCAACCACAAGACTTTGCTTTTCAACAGAAGCCCTGATCACTGCATCTTAGCATGCAACATAGGCAATTCACACCATGCAACTGATGGCTATCAATCACACAGAATGAATTCCAATGTCAGACATACAGTCCATTTGCAAGTCCGTTCTGGGTCTGAACGAAACCGGAGGCACTATATAACTCGCAAACCCATCGATCTCCACGTACGCCTAGACGATCACCACTCATTATCCATATTTCGGGATGCCTCCCAATCAGGACATTAGTTACCATCCAAACGAGTTGAAGATTTCCGGTCTTCAACCACCGTCTTCATCTTCGATTTCTTATCGTCGATTTAGTTATTCAGAATGGGATAAACCCGGTCAATCTGAGCAACTTGCGTATATAATAAACAAGTGCTATACAAACACAACATACACATCATTTCAATTCATTAGTCACTAACCGTAAATCAGTAAGAGAACGATTTCCCAAATATTAACCCCGAAGGCCGAAACCAACATCAGATCAAAATCCAGGAAACCATTCGACTTAGCCAACCTTCAGTTAGTTTCTAAATTTCACATCCATATCGTTTATAATATTTTATAATGATTTATCGCTATTTTTATTTATTTTAAAATAGCCAATTTATTCAAACGACGCTTCGGGCCATAACGCGGCCGTGGCGCTGTTTTTCTTCAGATTTGTTTTACACATATCTGAAAATCTAACAGTTGGATCTTCACAAAATTTACATCATTAGAAAGATCTTTTCAAAACGAAGCCAACGGTTCCAGTTTTGGGAAAATCCGACGGTCTGATCTCCCAACACAATCGTTTGAAGTTTCGATTTCAAAACGTTATTCGATTTAATTTAATTATATTTATATATATATAATCGATTATGGCGCCGTTTTTCTTCAGATTTGAATTAAACATTCCAGACAATCCAACCATTGGATTTTTTACAAAGTTGGTGTCGTTGGAAAGATATTTCCAAAGCGAACCCAACGGTTTCGGTTTCGGGAAAATCCGATGGTCGGATCTCCCGCACTAATCGTTTGAAATCACGGTTTCAAAACACGAACTGCAGCTTCGCTATTCGATAAATTTTAATTATATATATATATATATAAATATAATTGATTCTTCGATTTCAAAACTATATGCTTTTCATACTTTTGATAAAAATGGTATTTTTATCCAACTGTCTTCTATTTCAACACTTCACTATTTTTAACAATTCATGTATATAATAAAAATGTGATTTTTAATGTAAAACAATTTATTTCAAAACACGACTATTTTATATAGTTCATATAGATGATAAAAATATGATTTTTACTATAAAACAATTTATTTTAAAACGCGAATACCATTCAACACATGAATTTCTATTCAACGAATGAATTTCTATTCAACACATGAACGGTTTTCTATAGTTTGTATATATATAATAAAAGTGTGATTTCACTGATAAACGTATATGTTAAGATTATTTCAAAAGTTCTAGCGAATAGACTTAGCGGTAAGATGAATGTTCTTATAGATCATTCACAAACTGCTTTTATTAAAGGTAGACAAATAGTGGATGGAGTGGCAGCTGTACAAGAGTACATTAATGTATGTATTAAAAATAATTTTCCATGTGCCATTTTAAAATTAGATTTTGAGAAGGCATTTGACTCTATAGACTGGGATTATATATGTGAAGTATGCCTTGCTAGAGGTTTTATTGTTAGGTGGATTAACTGGATAATGCTTTTACTCAAGTCTGGTAGTTCTAATATTATGGTCAATGGGTGTAACACCCCACTCCCTCTATGGTCACTCTCTAAGGGAATGCCATAGCATCGGTGGAGTATTTTAGTGAATATAGAACAGAAAAATTACAACAAGACAGATATAAATAGTACTTGAAAATTTAAAACATCATCTCATAACAGCGGAAATAAACATGTCTGGTTACATCATAAAACCATAATAAAAGTCAAGTACAATATCCATCAAATAAAGAAGTACATAATCCCACTCTCTCATACAATAGCCAGGACAAAAGAAAAGATAACTGGGTAACTGGAGCTTTACATCTATCCAAGCTCCTAAAGACTGGAACAGCAATCCGATCAAGCTCCACTACTGCTAGGATCCACCGTAGAACCTGAGGGTTGGGAAAAAGATAAAAACAACGGGGTCAGACATAAGTCTGAGCGAGTCCTATAACTTTAACAATACAATCACTAAAGTAACCAGAGAAGACATAAACTTGACCTACGGTAATGTCTGGGGATGAATGGCTACACTAAGCAGCTTGGTAGACTTAGGATAAACTAAGATAACTGTAAAGACGTATCTACCCACCCAAGGATAATTACTAACTGCACCACACCAGTCATTCCTACTCAAAGATTGATCCCACCCAAGGACTTAAAAGAAAGATATAACTAGTAGTTTCATGTATCCCTAGCTGACCACATAGGTGCCGTCCAACGCAAGTCCAACGGGCTTCATATGCGTGTGTGGACCCGGGCTGGTAGGTAAGACGTTGTCGCATCGTGTAGATAAAAGCCGTGCACCGTTAGTATTGGGTTGCCACTTTAGGGGAGTGATACACCCCACGGTGGGACCAGCACGGGTATCTACGTTAGGGAGCCGATCGCTTGGGGAGTAGTGGGGTACACCTAGTGGAGATAGGGGCAGACGGCACCTATGTGGTCAGCTAGGGGTACATGAAACTACTAGTTATATCTTTCTTTTAAGTCCTTGGGTGGGATCAATCTTTGAGTAGGAATGACTGGTGTGGTGCAGTTAGTAATTATCCTTGGGTGGGTAGATACGTCTTTACAGTTATCTTAGTTTATCCTAAGTCTACCAAGCTGCTTAGTGTAGCCATTCATCCCCAGACATTACCGTAGGTCAAGTTTATGTCTTCTCTGGTTACTTTAATGATTGTATTGTTAAAGTTATAGGACTCGCTCAGACTTATGTCTGACGCCGTTGTTTTTATCTTTTTCCCAACCCTCAGGTTCTACGGTGGATCCTAGCAGTAGTGGAGCTTGATCGGATTGCTGTTCCAGTCTTTAGGAGCTTGGATAGATGTAAAGCTCCAGTTACCCAGTTATCTTTTCTTTTGTCCTGGCTATTGTATGAGAGAGTGGGATTATGTACTTCTTTATTTGATGGATATTGTACTTGACTTTTATTATGGTTTTATGATGTAACCAGACATGTTTATTTCCGCTGTTATGAGATGATGTTTTAAATTTTCAAGTACTATTTATATCTGTCTTATTGTAATTTTTCTGTTCTATATTCACTAAAATACTCCACCGATGCTATGGCATTCCCTTAGAGAGTGACCATAGCGGGAGTGGGGTGTTACAATGGGGTTGTGGGAAAGAAGATCCAATCTAAGAGGGGTCTTAGGCAGGGAGATCCATTGTCACCTTTATTATTTAATTTAGCGGTGGATGTTTTTTCTAGAATTATTAAAAAAGCCGGGAGATTAGGTGTTTTGGGCAATGTTGGTAATGAGGAATTTAACAATGAGTTATCTATACTTCAATTCGCTGATGATACTTTGTTATTTTCTTCTCATCTACCTAGGCACATTATTGCTCTCAAGTTTATTTTGTATTGTTTTGAGATTTTATCAGGTCTTAGGATTAACTTTGACAAGAGTTCAGTTATGGTCATTAATGATTTTGATAATGTAGAGGCTATGGTTGCTAGCACTTTAAACTGCTCTGTAATGAAATTTCCTCTTGATTATTTGGGCTTTAAGATTAGGCCTTCGAATCTAAAAAAGGAGGATTGGTTAATCATAATTGATAAGATTAATAGTAGACTATCTAATTGGAACAATAGATTTTTGTCTAGAGCAGGGAGATTAGTTTTGGTTAATTCAGTATTATCTACTATCCCTGCTTATTGGATGTCCGTACATAGATTTCCTCAATGGGTTATCGATAAAATCGATAGAATAAGACGTAATTATTTATGGAATGGGGGCTGTGATCCTATTTGTAGGGGTTTCAAATGTTTAGTAAACTGGGAGATGTGTTGTAAGTCAAAGAAAGATGGGGGATTGGGTATTATTAACTTAGTTAATTTTAATTCGTCCTTATTAGCCAAATGGGTGTGGAAATTTAGGTGTCCTACAGTGTCAACTACATGGAAGGATATTGTGTCTAAATTCTATTATCCTGAAGGGGAGTTCATTGTGGGTTCTAGGGATAGTTGGTATAATAGTTTATCTTTATTTTGGAAGTCAGTATTAAAGTGCTTCGATTTTTTTAATTTAGGTTATAAGGTTATTGTTCATTCGGGTGACATGACTTATTTTTGGCATGATATTTGGATTTCTAGTTTACCACTTAAAATCGAATTTAGGGAACTCTTTAATATTTGTAGTTTTAAAAATGCGTTGATTAAAGATGTTTTCAGAAGAGATTTAGTTCCCCCATGGGAGTTTAGTTTTGGTCATATCTTAGAAGGGGATATGCTAAGACAATTAGCTTTACTATATGCTAAGTTGTCATTATATCATATTGATGAGCATACAGATTTTATTAGCTGGGGTATGGATAAGAGTCAAATTTATTCGGTTAATTCTATGTATAACTTCTTAAATTTTTCGGGAATCTCATTTAGGTCTTTCAAGTATATTTGGAAATCAAATGCTCCTCCTAAAGCTAAGTTTCATATGTGGTTAATCATGCATAAGAAACTTAATACGGTTGAGCTGCTAAAAAAGAAAAATATTTCTTTTGATGTTAGGTGCTGTTTTTGTAATCTTTTATATGAAGATGTTGATCATTTATTTTTTTCATGTAAAATCACAAATTTTATATTTAATATGGTTTTAAGGATTTTTGTATTTGATTTCCCTAATTCTTATAATAATTGTGTCGAATATTGGAATCTTTATAGATTTGCTTATAATGGTAGTAAAAGATATATTTTAGATTCTTTAGTCATTATCATTAGTTGGTTCATCTGGTATGAGAGAAATCAGAGATTTTTTCAATCTAATTATGTTTATATGAATAGCTTAATTATTAGAATAGTTTACTTTTGTTTGGAATGGATGTCTAATTCACACTATAAACTTTTCGGGAAATGGGGCTTTGAAAGTTTATTGATTAAGGTTCGAGTCAATTTATATCTGTTTATTAGAATCAGCAGTTATTTTCGTAATAGTTATCGTATTGGGGGTTAATTCTTTTATTAATTTTTTCCTTATATTCCTATTTTACACATATATGTAAGTTAGATTAATATGTGTAAATATGTATATATATGTATATAGACTCATTCAATATATACATATATATTTATACACATATTCTATCATATATATATGTGTTGTTAAATTACTAATAGTTTTTTGAGCTTTGTGCAGATTCAGGTTGTTGATTAAGAGTATGTACTTAGTGGCTATTATTGTGGAGCTTAGAAGATTGTTGTTTGGATTGAAGACTTGCTTTTCTTTGGTAGCCTTTGGGCTTATTGTGCGAGAGTTTTTTGATATTGTACTTCATTGTTTTTTATTATATTCTGATTATTGTAGTGGAGTAGGTATACTTCAATATCGGGTGGTGGCTTTGCTGGAATTCGATATTGGAGTAGATGGGTGGTGGTTTATCCGGAGCTCATCTACCTACGATCCTCTACATTCTTAGAGTAGTGCTGGGTTTTAACTTGTATTTTTATGCTCTATAGTCAGACTCTGTATCTTGTTTTTTATTCATATATATATATATATATATATATATATATGCTCTCTTCTTTTCAGAAGATCACACATTTTTGTTTTCAAAAATATAATAAAAGTGTGATTTTTATTGTTAAAACAATTTATTTCAAAACACTACTATTTTATGTAGTTCATATAGATGATAAAAATAGGATTTTATTATAAAACAATTTATTTTAAAACGCGAATACCATTCAACACATGAATTTCTATTCAACGAATGAATTTCTATTCAACACATGAACGGTTTTCTATAGTTTGTATATATATAGTAAAAATGTGATTTTTATTGTTAAAACAATTTATTTAAAACACGAATACCATTCAACACATGAATATGATTCAACGAATGAATTTCTATTCAACACATGAAGGTTTTCTATTCAACACACGAATATAGTTTCAACACAGGAAAATAATTCTAACACGTGAATATTATTCAAAATTTCGGCAGCATAACGGCAGGGTAGTTAAAACCGGGGCCGTCCCTAGTACGGCTCCTCGCTCTAACTTAAAGCCTCGCAGCTTTTGACAATGGGGAATCATGCATCTAGTTCGCACGTAGGCGGCATGTATATTTTTTTTTCATTTCCACAAACTAATCCTATGTGATTTCAACAAAATATTTCTCAACCACAAACGGGTATTTTTCAACCACAATCAATCAATTTCAACCACAAACAATTCTAATCAACCATTCGTAATCAATCAATTTTCACACCAATCACAACCAATAAATATCGTCCATGGTTTGTGGACGAGGGGCGTATATATATATATATATATATATATATATATATATATATATATATATATATATATAAGCACTTCACTTCTATTTCAACACATATATAATTTTTAGAACGCATATATAACTTATATATCGAACGTACAACTTATACAACGCTTATACAAGAGGTGTACAACGCTTATATAACTCATACATCGACTATATAATTTATACATCGTCGTTTTCCATATCGTTTATAATTTAGAAATCTCACATTGGGTTCCACTCCACCAAAAATAGCAGAAGGCTCAAAAAAATATGCGGTCTCTTCTAGATTGTAGAAGACGTCCACACGAGTCCAATGTCTCTTGTTTCAATGAATTTCGTCAACAAACGAAAAAGATATGATTTTTACAGTGAAATCAAAATGGTAGCGCTTTAAACTGCTATAATATAGTTTAAAATTAAATAGGTCGTACCTTTTCAAACCTGTTCAAAACTAGGTTTTAGTTTTTCACGAGATCCGAGCCACGAGAGGACGATCGGGTTGTGCTGCGTCGTAGAGGAAGGGGAGGCGCACAAACCAAGGTGGGTCGGGTGAAGTTCGACGGCGGCTGGACGTCGGGGCGGCGGTCCAAAGTCCCCCCCTTCACGGCGTTGTATCTCGACGAAAACTCAATGAAAAAATCCAATCTTGGTCTTGATTTAAAGCTCTCGTGATGCTCTTCAAAATGGATCCAACCGCTCGTGATTTAAGTGAGAATTGAAAGAGAAATCGAAGAGAGATGTTTTGAGCTATATTCGCCGTCGCCTGGAACGATTTACGGGGAGAGAGAGAGTGTGTGGCCCAATCAGATTTTTTTTATTTAATTTATATATTTTTAAAAATCCCAAAATACCCCTTATCTCATACGAACTCCAATCCAAACCAAACGACTGTCGTTCCTAGCTAAATACCCCCATTCCGAACACAATGGGATATGTTTCGTAAGCCCATTTGACTGTTTGAGTCAGTTTCTCTTCAAATTAAAATATAAAACATTTAATTTTTGATTTGAACGTACATTTCAATTTGCCGGGGCCACTTACTGATTCTAAAAATTCCAGAAAAATAAATCTGGCTATGTTTTGACGATACGGTCCCAACATAACTAGTTTCGTCGAATTCTGAGACCGTTTGGAAAATGACCCATTTCTGGTTGATCCAATTTAACTGTAATTGACCAAAACACGTTTTCTTTTGCCATGCTCACATATTAGCTTCAAAAATTATGAAATTTGAAACCAAGCAATAGTTTAACATCCCGAATCCAACAAAAGTGGTTTCGTCGAATTCTGAGGTCGTTTGCAAAATGGCCATGTTCACGGGCTATATAAACTCCATAGCGACCTTTCAGAAAATTCATTTGGCCATAACTTTTGCTTCCCGCTATGAAACTTTGATTTTTCAAATTCATTAGAAAGGTATTCACTAACAGATTTAAATATTTTTGGTTTCTCTCAAATCCGTTTTGTTTTGCACCCGGTACAGTCAGTCGAAGTTTGAATTCAAAATTTGAAACTATCGCGCCATTTCAGGCCTTGTTTATAATTCAAAGTAATTATATTTATTTTCAACTTCGATTCAAACTTACTTTTCATCATTATTATTTAAAATATTTATTTTAAATATTTAAAATCCACTAAAATAGCCAATTTAAATTTTTTAAATTGGTTCAGATTTTCTGGGTAGTTACAATCTCCCCCACTTAAAACTTTTCGTCCCCGAAAAGGAACAAAGTCGAAAGTGGTTTGATTAATCAACTCTACGTTCAATCTGGCTTCCATTCTCCAACTTTTCAGTTTCTGAGAATTTTCAAATTCTTCAAAAATTTGGCTAACACCCGGAATTTTCAAAAAGTTTCGCCATAACCTCCTTTGTACGGGGAGGGGTTTGGAAATTTATTGGGCCGTATTAGGTACCCAATAAATCCTATAAAGCATACACATATTTATAGTGATATAATTTGGTGTTTACAGGTGAGCGTGTATAGATAATAACTCCAGAGAATAAATTCTCGTCACCCTGTCAAAGCCTGAGGGAGTGTGTATTTTAATTGCTCCAGAGAATAAATTCTCGTCACCTTGTCCCGTGTGGGAAGTAAATAATCCATGTGCCGTATCTAATGACTAGAGAGACGTGATTATTGTCAACTTCAGACCCGCGTGGGGTTTTTATTAATCTGGCAATTTATCGTTACAAATCATATGGTCCATATCAGTCATCAGTTCAACCTGTAAAATATAGTCATCGCCATACAAGCCTCTCGCTCGTATGGTAAATCTTCCACCTCGTCACACAAGCTCCAAATGCTTATGTGGTATATGATGAAGTATGCCTATCTTCAAGAAGTATGCCATGTAGTGTAGTTCAAAATTAATTGTTACTATCCTATGGCGACGTTTATTATTACACACAGAACAACCAGCACTCCGCATCCAATGGCATTCACAGGAGTTGATATAATAATATTTCGCATCCAACTCATTAAGGTTTACCTATTTGTTGGGCATGCAAATAATTTCTTTACTCAACAGCTATCCATTTACCTGTTCAAACATATATGATGCACATGTATATATTTCTATCTATTTTTAAATCAGTTCAATGTGTGATTTAATCGAATAAATTCTACCATTATTCTCTTATTGATTAAATTAACTATCGTTCTAATAATTTAATTAATCAAATCTACTATCACATAACACAAACAACAATCAAATTGCTTTTAACTTTACAAAAATATACTAATCAACTCCTATACTCTTTTAAACTCATTCAGACTATAGAATTAAAAGTGCACATCCATGAAAGGAAAGTAACAACAAAGTAGAGAACAACACGAAATTTCAAAATATGGTAAATGTAGCTTGCACCGGAGTCAATCAGTGATATCCACTCGACACTTAGGATAGGCTTTCTGAATGCTCTCCTCAGTTTCCCAAGTACAATCTCGTGGGTCTCCACTCCATTGCACTTTGACTAAGTGAACCTTCTTGTTCCTCAGCGCATTGGTTTCTTTGCCAATGATCTTTAGCGGCTCTCTTCTCACAGCCAATTCTGGAGTAATTTCAATATCCTGTTGAGCTGCTTCTTCCACGATCAAGTCTGGATCATGAACGTGCTTTCGAAGTTGAGATATGTGAAATACATCATGCACTCCAGGCAACCAATCAGGCAATTGAACTCTATAAGCGAGGGTTCCAATCCGTTCAAGTATAGGGAATGGACCAATAAACCTGGGCACCAACTTCCCAGTTTTACCGAACCGGATAACTCCTCTCATCGGCGATACTTTCAAATATACATAGTCGCCAACAGCAAATGATATATCTCTTCTTCTCTTATCGGCATAGCTTTTCTGTCGGCTTTGAGCGGTGAGTAATCGTTTCTTAACGAAGTCGACTTTGTCGGCAGCCTCGCGGATCATATCAGGTCCCAATACAAGCCTATTTCCAGGTTCAACCCAACAAGCAGGGATCGACACGGTCTACCATACAATGCTTCGAATGGTGACATTGTCAGGCTCACTTGGTAGCTGTTGTTATAGGAGAATTCTGCCAAATGCAAATGGTCTTCCCATGATCCACCAAAGTCAAGAACACACGCCCGCAATAAATCTTCTAGTATACGATTCACCCTCTTAGTCTGACCATCTGTCTGAGGATGATAAGCGGTGCTTAAGTTCAGCTTCGTTCCCAGGTCTACTTGAAATGCCTCCCAGAATTTACTAGTAAATATCGGGTCTCTATCACTGACTATACTGAGTGGCACCCCATGTAGTCTAACAATTTCCTTGAAATATATCTGCTCCAGACTCTGAGTAGTTCTATTTGATCTGACAGGTATGAAATGGGCTGTCTTCGTGAAACGATCTACGATCACCCAAATACTGTCATTTCCTTTTCTGGTTCTGGGCAAACCATCTATGAAGTCCATGGAAATATGTTCCCACTTCCAACCTGGAACGTCCAGCGGTTGCAACAATCCACCAAGTTTCTGTTGGTCGCTTTTGACTAGTTGGCAAGTAGGGCATCGGCTAACATATAAAGAAATGTCTCTCTTCATCGACTTCCACCAGAAAGTGCATTTGATTTCATTATACATTTTGCTTACTCCCGGATGGATACTAAGTTTTGACTTGTGGCATTCATCCAACACTTCCTTTTGGAGCTCAGAAATGTTAGGGACACAGATTCGACCTTTTAGCCTTAGAATCCCTTCATTATCAACTTGAAAACTCGAGGGCTCGCCTTTCTGAATTATCTCTCTGATCTTCTGAATGAAATGATCATCCTTCTGAAGAGCATATATTTTATCTATCAATGAAGTCGTGATAATAAAACTGGCGATCATTACATTCTTTCGGCTTAACGCATTGGCCACGACATTGGCTTTCCCTGGAGTGTATAGAATCTCAAAATCGTATGCTGCAAGGAACTCTAGCCAATGTTTTTGCCTCAGGTTCAAGTCTTTCTGGGTGAACAGATACTTTAGCGACTGATGATCTGTAAACAGTTCAAATTTCTCACCCAGAAGATAGTGTCTCCAGATTTTCAAAGAGAATACGATAGCCAACAACTCAAGATCATGAGTGACGTAGTTTTTCTCGTGCGGCTTCAGCTGACGGCTAGCATAAGCTACCACTTGGCCTCTTTGCATCAATACTGCACCAAGGCCTTCTCTAGAGGCATCCGTCCAGACTTTTAAATCCTGATTGCCGTCGATAATGGTTAACACTGGAGCAGTTGTTAATCTTAACTTTAGCTCTTCAAAAGCCTCCTCACATTCCGGAGTCCACTTGAATTTCGAGTGCTTCTTTGTAAGCTTCGTTAAGTGACTAGATATCTTCGAAAAATCTTTAACAAACTTCCGGTAATAACTAGCAATCCGAGAAAACTGCGGACTTCTGTAGGAGCACTAGCCTGTTTCCAATTTTGAATAGCCGTGATTTTACTTGGATCCACAGCAATTCCTTCTTTAGATACGACATGGCCCAGAAACTTCACTTCATCTTGCCAGAATATACATTTGGATAGTTTGGCTTTTAATACATTCCTTCTCAGAATTTCTAGAACTTGTTCCAAATGTTTTTCATGTTCGGCTTTTGATTTAGAGAAGATTAGAATATCATCTATAAAAACCAGAACAAACTTATTTAGGACTCCTCTGAACACTCGATTCATCAAATCGACGAAGTATGCTGGAGCATTACATAAGCCGAACAGCATTACTAACCACTCATAGAATAAGTCTGGACCCCTGAATGTTGTCATAAGAACACACTCTTCGGCAATACGAAGCTGATGGAAGCCTGTAGCTAGGTCCATCCTTGAAAATACTTGTGCTCCATTCAGACGAACCAATAAATCATCAATTCACGGCAATGGATATTTATTCTTTATTGTCTGCTTGTTCAAATCACGATAATCTGCACATAGTCGCAGAGTACCATCAGATTTTGGGACAAACACCACTACTGGTCCCCAATCAGAGAAACTAAGCCTGATCAGACCCTTCCATACGAACTGTCGTGTTTGATTGTCTAATTCCTCTTTCTCTTTCAAGGTCATTCTTCGAATAGCGTGAACTACTGGCCTTGCATTCGGGATTAAAGCAATTTTGAAATCAATTTCTCTCTGCGGAGGTAAGCGAACAACTTCTTCGAACACATCCGCATAGTTCTTGACGACATGAATATCTTTTACGAGGTCGGGAATATTCTTTGTGACTACTGGGGTATTTTCAATTTGAGCAGGAGAAACATCCAAAGCTGCCCAGAAGTCCTTTCTATTAGAATTCTGACCTTCACAGGGAATGGTTATATAATCACCTGATTTAATCTTCGCCCTGACGACTCTGTCGGCGCATTTAACCTCAGCTTCATATTTGATCAACCAGTCTAACCCCAAAATAAGATCAAACTCTGTAAAATTCATGACGACCGCAATGGTAGGGAACCGATAACGAGAAAAGGAAACCGGCACCCCACAAACCCAACTGAGATTGAGGGAACCCCCAACCGGATTATGGACAGTCATTGGTTCTTTGAGATTCTTCAAATTCAAATCCAGTTTCTTCACCACATTCTTTGCAACAAAGCTTCGCGACGCGCCTGTGTCAAACAATAATTTAACTGGAATATCTTTGACAGTAAGTGTGCCTTCCAAAACATCTGGCCTTTCCTGAGCAGACGAAGATGCAGACACTTCTGCCACTTCGTTTATATGTACTGCTTCAGATTTCTTAAATAGTGAGCAGGCCTTTGAAAGATGACCCAACTGATGGCATTCACTGCACTTTCTATTCTCTTGAAATCCCTTCTTGGATTGAGGCCCACCTTTTAATCGCTTCTTTAAGGGTCCGCAGTTTATCGCCAAATGCCCTGGCCTCTTGCAGTTACTGCATATGGCAGTCGTTACTTGCCATTTCTCAGATCTAGCCCTTTTCTGATTTACTTTGGGCTTCTTACTCACCTTAGACACCGTACTGGTCTTAGGACGATCAGTTTCAGACTCGCCTTTATTACTAGAACTGACTTCCTCTTCGTCGCGCAACATACCTTTCTTATGGAGATCTTCATACTGAAAAGCCATATAAATCATTTCTGAAAAAAGGAAGCTTCACACTCCTCATTACACTATTCTGATAACTTCTTTGCAGGACATGAATAAATCTCAGATTCTTCCTCTTTGGATCTTGAATCAGATGAGGAGCAAAGTGAGAAAGTTCGTTGAATTTCTTATGATATTCTGGAATGGTCATATATCCTTGTATCAGATAAGAGAATTCATCACATAATCGCTCAGTCACTTCAGGAGGAGTAAATCTTTCTAGGAAAATCTCTTTGAATCTATCCCAGGTGATATCACCTTCTGGATTATCTTTGATGATTGTTTCCCACCAGATTAAAGCTTCTTCTTTGAGCGCCCAAGATGCTACTAATCTTTACTGATCATCTCTCAACTGAATACGTTCAAAAATTCTTTCGACAGAACTCATCCAAGCTTGAGTCTGAATTATAGATTCATTACCCGTGAATTGTGATCCGCCCAGATTTCGATATCTCTTTAATAGAGCCTCTAGATCGGGTTCTGCATTTCTCCTGTTTTTGACACTCATTTTCTAGTACTTCTGCAAATAGCAGATCAAGTGTCAGGTCATAGAAAAAGTATTTTAAAACATAGAAACATATACTTCTAATGTAAATGTGTCTATTGGGGTGTATTTCATTCTGCTTTACTCATACTAAGATATTACTGATCCTATCTGTAACGAGTTACCCGTCCTAGAACACTACTGGTTCTATTTCTGACGAGTTCGTTTATATGTTATATTCCATAACTAAGCTTAACCAAGGCTCTGTTACCACGATGTGAAGACCCCATTCCCCGTACTGACGGTGGCAAGGGTAATCTTTGTAATATAACACATAAACAGATAACAGCAGAACAGAATTAAATAAATACACCAGATAATGAACAAATAATACACTGGATAAACATAATCATCAGAGTTACACAGTATACAGGATCATACTTAGTACAAATACAGTTCAGCTATACATAAATGTCTACAGCGGAAAACAAAACATAATGTACAATAGGAGCTGAACAGCATAAAAAGAGATAAATGATGGAATCCATCTTCAGCTCCAGCTATCCAGAAAAGCCTGCTAAACCTGAACACAAGGCTGCCCATGTAGAAAAAGGGGCACCCGAGTTTGAAAGTGAAACAAACTACGAGTCAGTCATGGGACTGGTATGAGAAATTTACTCAACACATTTAAAATATGGCCAATCACAGGACCACGCCACTTTCGTGGAACGGGTTTATTCCATCTGATTGCCAGTGCTTTAAAACAAATAATTCTTTTAAACATCGCAATGTTTTTTATAAAAATGAAGCCATTATAAGACTCAATTCCCATCACACAATACAACGCAAACCGGAGGATATAATTTTTCCTTATAATGGCCAAAATATGCTTGATACGAATAAAACAAAAGCATTTGATATTATTACTAGTGTTTACATATTTCAAAAACAATTTCGAATCATAACTATCAATCATAGACGACATGGGTACCATATATCATGTCGCCATATATGTATACAATCAAAACCGCACGGTGTCGTATTTGGAAATTGGATTTCCGTCATGAACCAAGGCAAAAGATAGTCCTTACCGACTTCAAGACGCTCTAGCCCGTGTCTTAGGATCAGAGCTCGAGTGACCCTAGGATCGTCAGGGCCGGTCCACCGATGTGGACTAAAATGCCTGAACACTGCGTTTCCCCGCCCTATGGGGCGTCAATGAGCCAACGAATGACTCCATCGGTCCCAAATTGACCGATATAACCGAGGCGCCTCACAACAGCAACAACCACAAAGGTGAAAATAGTATAAATGTCAGCTAGTTTAAGCACCGACACCACCTCTAGCTAGAAGGAAACGCATGCCCTCCCTGAGGTCCTTCTCCCGTTTTTGGTTCATACCAGGGTGTGAGGCTCGCGAATTCACGTTATACACAAAGCTACGCCACACAGGCGGTGCTTTGATCATCAACCACAAGACTTTGCTTTTCAACAGAAGCCCTGATCACTGCATCTTAGCATGCCACACGGGCAATTCACACCATGCAACTGATGGCTATCAATCACACAGAATGAATTCCAATGTCGGACACACAGTCCATTTGCAAGTCCGTTCTGGGTCTGAACGAAACTGGAGGCACTATTTACCTCGCAAACCCATCGATCTCCACGTACGTCTGGACGATCACCACTCATTATCCATATTTCGGGATGCCTCCCAATCAGGACATCAGTTAGCATCCAAACGAGGTGAAGATTTCTGGTCTTCAACCACCGTCTTCATCTTTGATTTCTTATCGTCGATTTAGTTATTCAGAATGGGATAAACCCAGTCTTTCTGAGCAACTCACGTATATAATAAACAAGTGCTACACAAACACAACATACACATCATTTCAATTCATTAGTCACTAACCGTAATTCAGTAAGAGAACGATTTCCTAAATATTAACCCCGAAGGCCGAAACTAACATCAGATCAAAATCCAGGAAACCATTCGACTTAGCCAACCTTCAGTTAGTTTCTAAATTTCACATCCATATCGTTTATAATATTTTATAATGATTTATCGCTATTTTTATTTATTTTAAAATAGCCAATTTATTCAAACGACGCTTTGGGCAATAACGCGGCCGTGGCGCTGTTTTTCTTCAGATTTGTTTTACACATATCTGAAAATCTAATAGTTGGATCTTCACAAAATTTACATCATTAGAAAGATCTTTTCAAAAAGAATCCAACGGTTCCAGTTTTGGGAAAATCCGACGGTCGGATCTCCCAATACAATCGTTTGAAGTTTCGATTTCAAAATACGAACTGCAACATCGTTATTCGATTTAATTTAATTATATATATATATATAATCGATTCTGGCGCTGTTTTTCTTCAAATTTGAATTAATCATTCCAGACAATCCAACCGTTGGATTTTTACAATGTTGGTGTCGTTGGAAAGATATTTCCAAAGCAAACCCAATGGTTTCGGTTTCGGGAAAATCCGATGGTCGGATCTCCCGCACTAATCGTTTGAAATCACGGTTTCAAAACACGAACTACAGCTTTGCTATTCGATAAATTTTAATTATATATATAAATATAAATATAATTGATTCTTCGATTTCAAATCTATATACTTTTCATACTTTTGATAAAAATGATATTTTTATCCAACTGTCTTCTATTTCAACACTTCACTATTTTTAACAATTCATGTATATAATAAAAATGTGATTTTTAATGTAAAACAATTTATTTCAAAACACGACTATTTTATATAGTTTATATAGATGATAAAAATATGATTTTTACTATAAAACAATTTATTTTAAAACGCGAATACCATTCAACACATGAATTTCTTTTCAACGAATGAATTTCAATTCAACACATGAACGGTTTTCTAAAGTTTGTATATATATAGTAAAAATGTGATTTTTATTGTTAAAACAATTTATTTCAAAACACTACTATTTTATATAGTTCATATAGATTATTAAAAATAGGATTTTTATTATAAAACAATTTATTTTAAAATGCGAATACCATTCAACACATGAATTTTTATTCAACGAATGAATTTCTATTCAACACATGAACGGTTTTCTATAGTTTGTATATATATAGTAAAAATGTGATTTTTCTTGTTAAAACAATTTATTTAAGACACGAATACCATTCAACACATGAATATGATTAACAAATGAATTTCTATTCAACACATGAAGGTTTTCTATTCAACACACGAATATAGTTTCAACACAGGAAAATAATTCTAACACATGAATATTATTCAAAATTTCAGCAGCATAACGGCAAGGTAGTTAAAACCGGGGTCATCCCTAGTACGGCTCCTCGCTCTACCTTAAAGCCTCGCAGCTTTTGACAATGGGGAATCATGCATCTAGTTCGCACGAAGGCGGCATGTATATTTTTTTTTCATTTCCACAAACTAATCCTATGTGGTTTCAACCAAATATTTCTCAACCACAAACGGGTATTTTTCAACCACAATCAATCAATTTCAACCACAAACAATTCTAATCAACCATTCGTAATCAATCAATTTTCACACCAATCACAACCAATAAATATCGTCCATGGTTTGTGGATGAGGGGCGTATATATATATATACACATATATATATATAAGCATTTCACTTCTATTTCAACACATATATAATTTTTACAACGCATATATAACTTTTATATCGAACGTACAACTTATACAACGCTTATACAAGAGGTGTACAACGCTTATATAACTCATACATCGACTATATAATTTATACATCGTCGTTTTCCATATTGTTTATAATTTAGAAATCTCACATTCGGTTCCACTCCACCAAAAATAGCAGAAGGCTCAGAAAAATATGCGGTCTCTTCTAGAATGTAGAAGACGTCCACATAAGTCCACTGTCTCTTGTTTCACTGAATTTCGTCAAAAAACGAAAAAGATATGATTTTTACAGTGAAATCAAAGCGGTAGCGCTTTAAACCGTTATAATATAGTTTAAAATTAAATAGGTCATACCTTTTCAAACCTGTTCAAAATTAGGTTTTAGTTTTTCGCGAGATCCGAGACACGAGAGGACAATCGGGTTGTGCTGCGTCGTAATGGTAGGGGAGGAGCACAAACCGAGGTGGGTCCGGTGAAGTTCGACGGCGGCTGGACGTCAGGGCGGCGGTCCAAAGTACCCCACTTCACGGCGTTGTATCTCGATGAAAACTCAACGAAAAAATCCAATCTTGGTCTTGATTTAAAGCTCTCGTGATGCTCTTCAAAATGGATCCAACCGCTCGTGATTTAATTGAGAATTGAAAGAGAAATCGAAGAGAGATGTTTTGAGCTATATTCGCCGTCGCCTGGAACGATTTACGGGGGAGAGAGAGAGTGTGTGGCCCAATCAGATTTTTTTATTTAATTTATATATTTTTAAAAATCGCAAAATACCCCTTATCTCATACGAACTCCAATCCAAACCCAACGACTGTTGTTCCTAGCTAAATACCCCCATTCCGAACACAATGGGATATGTTTCATAGGCCCATTCGACTGTTTGAGTCAGTTTCTCTTAAATTAAAATATAAAACATTCAATTTTTGATTTGAACGTACATTTCAATTTGCTGGGGCCACATACTGATTCTAAAAATTCCAGAAAAATAAATCTGACTATGTTTTGACGATACGGTCCCAACAAAACTAGTTTCGTCGAATTCTGAGACCGTTTGAAAAATGGCTCATTTCTGGTCGATCCAATTTAACTATAATTGACCAAAACACGTTTTCTTTTTCCACGCTCACATATTAGCTTCAAAAATTATGAAATTTGAAACCAAGCAATAGTTTAACATCCCGGATCCAACAAAAGTGGTTTCGTCGAATTTTGAGGTCGTTTGCAAAATGGCCATTTTCACGGGCTATATAAACTCCATAGCGACCTTTCAGAAAATTCATTTGGCCATAACTTTTGCTTCCCGCTATGGAACTTCGATTTTTCAGATTCGTTAGAAAGGTATTCACTAGTAGATTTAAATATTTTTGATTTCACTCAAATCCGTTTTGTTTTGCACCCGGTACAGTCAGTCGAAGTTTGAATTCAAATTTTGAAACTACTGCGCCATTTCAGGCCTTGTTTATAATTCAAAGTAATTATATTTATTTTCAACTTCGATTCAAACTTACTTTTCATCATTATTATTTAAAATGTTCGTTTTAAATATTTAAAATCCACTAAAATAGCCAATTTAAATTTTTTTAATTGGTTCAGATTTTCTGGGTCGTTGCAATATATATATATAACTTATTTCAGGTCTCAAGACATGCATAATATATCTACCCTTACAAACTAAAGTTATAATATGAAGTATAATACACAAACAAAGGCAAAATATAAGCTTCCAGGTTCATATGCATATGTATCCACACACACGCACCCAGATATATAATCAAAGCATAATGCACAAAGGTGCAACAATAATTATCAAGTTACTGGAATGTTCAGTCATCGATTAGTACATGTTTAACTACCATCAAATAAAATGTCATGTAATACATTCTATATTTTTTCTAATAAAACCGATAATTAGAAACAATTCCTATTTAAATTCCAAATTAATGTTCCAGAGGTATACCTAATATTCTAAGGCTAGATTTTGACTTCCCTATACATGTCCATCCTATTCAAAAGCAATTGTCTTACTTTATGCTTTACACTGATCATAAATTCATTCTTTGTATGATTATGGTCATTGAATTTCTCTGTATGGTTTTCAAATTTTACAAGGTAGAAAGTTCAAACATTGGATCAAAATACATGTGCAATTGATTAAATAAAGATTTGAACAGTAAATCATGATTCTTATGTACTGTAACTTGCGGTCTATGGATTTGAATTGTTTAGCCTAATATTAAATTTAACAGCCTTCCTAACAAGATGAAAGTTTATACTTGTACAGTGTTTCTTTAGATATAATCCAACTGATTGTGGATTTTTCTTCATAGTTTTGAACATAAAAAATTTGAGCACATACATCTTGTACATGAAATTGAAGCAGAGAAACAAAATATTCAGATCCAAACAGTAGATACAGACATAGGAGTTTGAATTTTTGGCAAATTGGGTAATATGCAAACAAAATATTTAGATTTGTTATATATAGCAGGGTGAAATCAAGGTTGTATAAAATATATTCAGATATTAGGAACATTCCTACGCATGATTATTGGCATGAACCAATCAGAACATGTCACGTAATAAACAAAATACAGTGAACATAATAAGAAATAAAACACAAGAAAATCATGCAACCCAAGATTTCACAAGCTAATTGCAAAAAAATTGACTAGTACGAAAGCAGCAAAAACACAAAATCCAAAGTGGTAAGCAATCAAAATATTAACTATTATATTTAGTTAAATTACAAAAGTTAATAAACTTGAATCAATAATTAATCGTGAGCAAATACTCACTTTAAATCAACGAAGTAGAAGCATGCAAGAGATGAAGCTAACGGTAGGGAGAACTGCAGTTTCAATTCCGGTTGATGCTGGGCTTTGACAATAATGAATTCGACTGAAGACGAACTAGACTTCGATTTAAAGGGGAGGACAGATTTTTTTAAAGCTCAGATCCAGAGGAGGAAGAAAATGCAAGAGAAGGCAGAAGATGAGAGAAAAGTATGTGAACAACGAGTTGATTTATATAAACAAAATGAAGGGGAGCAGGAAAATTGGAAAGAACGTGGTGAATCACAATTCTAATTATAACGTTGGAATATGCCCCTCGTTCACCGAATCTCCACTAAGTGTATGGTTTTTAATGCTTTATCTTCTTTTTCCTTTTTTCTTTTCTGTTTTTTTTAACCATGTGTTTCTCTCTTTCTATTTATATACACACACACGCGCGCGCGCACACACACACACACACACACACACATATATATATATATATATATATATAAACATGGCTTACTTATGGGAGATAATAATGCAAGCATATGGAAACGCATGCAACACAGAATGTTTGAAAATGGGATAAAATGTATGGCAAGGAAGTCACGTTGGGTATACATTATTTAATCGTTTTTGTCCTTATATGTTAAAGTTTAGGATTATTAACATTAGATGGTTTGTTTTTGGAAATTAATAATGATGGGAAAGAAATTAATAGAATGAAGGAAAATAAATAAATACATAAGGAATGAAATGAATGTGTAATAAGGAGAAATAAAGTGGAGAGAAATGAGCTAGTGAATTTGGGGAAAGAAGAGAAAAGAAAATAAACTTGCATGAAATGAGAAAGAGATAAGAAATTACGTGTACGATTTATTTGATTATTAATGTCAGCATTAAATTTCCTCAACTATGCTAGTTAAAACTTACGTTGTATATCGTTGCCACCTCATTTCGTTACAATTTAATCTGGAAACATTAATTAGTTTGTTATCAATAATCATAAAACTTCTATATTAATGTTTTTAAACAAAATAATGATTCAACTACTATTTTCTTTTATTACCAATAGTTTGTAGTTAATTATTAAAATATACATACAATTTGATAATAATATCAATTGTTATAAATCCCCATTTATCTAATTACAGATTGTTGTTCATTAGAAATTAATTTGAAATCGTTCATAAATAACATCATAAAATTTATCTAAGAATCACTTTAAATTCAATAATTAAATTTATTCAGTGACTTAAATGGTTGAAATTATTGGGATGTTACATTCTTGCTATGACATTGGTTGCTGAAGGTGCAATAGTCTGCTCATTGAAGAGGTATGAGTATGGTATAAGACTTAGGGAGGGAGCTACAGGAAGGGTTTTGGACCATGGTACTGTTGAGGTGATTATTGGTTGGATATATCTGATCGTGCCTTTTTCTGGTGAAGGGGAAGAATGAGGCAGTGGACGTGAAGGAGTTCATTTTTATTTAATGTTTAGACTAATAATGCAAACATGAGTTAAGCCAATTACTTTTAAACAAGTACATCATGTCATCATCTAGACCAAATTCATGTTAGATACCTATTTTTTCTTAAAAAGTTATTTGTAGAAAAATAAATAGCCAAGTTAATACGTTTAGAAACCAAGCTAGAATGATACATGGGATTCATAATTTGTTGTATATGCAGTTTTTGCATTAAAAGGGAAAATATATATAATAGTTAAAGACCAGAAAGAAATAGGGGAGCCATTAGCAATATCATATAGACAAGACTGCCCTAAGTTACAAATCACATTGTGACATAGCTCGCTGTGGGGAACAGGACTGAAAGGCACAACTGCAGGCCTACACGACATTAGCTGCACCTGGGCTGAGAAGAGGGTAGGCGCACGTGCTTGAGTTGCAACTTGCTTACCTTACACTATTACTACCCTTGATGGTATTAGTAGTAATATATGGAATATCAAGTATGTCATTTAAGAGCTTGATTTTATCTTCTAATTTTTTTTTTTTTTTCGGCATTTACGGTAAGAGTGATGCCAATGGCTTTTTTATATAGAGTGACAATTTTCATACAACATAATTCTAATTTGACGAAGATCAATTTTGTACATAAAAATATATATTATATATATTCCTAAGATGAAATAAATAAACGTACAGGACATAAACGTTCAAGCGTAGACGAAACTTTGAAAAGATCAGCTGCTCTGGTTCCGTAAAGGTGCATTGTAATGAATGGCAAATAATTCGATCATAGTTGGACTTGGGTATGAAGCCCTATTGTAGCAGCAATTTTAGGTGATAATGCACTAATGGGAAAAGCGTGGCAAGAAACCGATATACTTGCTGGAGCCGTACTTCATGCACATGTAAGCAGCCAAATCTTTCACACTCATGTTTCAACTATTATAACTAATTCTGGTTTATTGCATCCGACGCAAGATTTTCCTCGAATTTCTTTATATTTTAGTGTTTTAAAGTAGTTATTCCATAAACATCGTTTACCAAAGTGTATGATTTTAAAATATAAGGAAGGAATGATATCATAGTTACAAGTGATTAGAATGGATTTTTGTCAGATTAGCACAATAGTTCTACAAATTTCCTTGACATACACAACAAGTTACAAAAGTAGATATATTTCTAATAGTCAGCTAGTACAGGAGAATAGCACAATGCCAATTTAGACATTTTAATGTTATATATCTAATATTTATAGTTCCAAACTGTATACATAAATGAATTTGATCTCTTAAATTGAATTTCACTTGAAATTCATTGGGAAAACCAAATTCTTATGATAATATTTTGTTAGTTGAATGATTCAAACCGACCGACTATAGTACACATGCGCAATTCTCCTGGCCACCAAATCCAAAGAGGGGTTGTCTCAGTTTTGTAGCCAAAGTTGGTCTACCACAATACATAGATCTTAACAGAAGTTCGCTTCCTCTCTATTATCAAAGGTGTTTTTTATTGCAAAATCTACAGGAAACACTCATGTTTTAATTTGCTGAGAAAATTAAAGCAGAGAAAATTGGGAGCATGGGTGTTAATTTTGTTACTCCGGTCGATTTGGTCCGAAGTCAAATTTTTTCTATTCGTGTATGTTCGTTTTTCATCCATGCAAAATAGAACAGAAAATTTTGTTCGATATTTTATCCATATGAGTTGTTTAGTAAATTTTCTATTGTTTGGACATTATCCAACTGTTGTAGTACAAAGAGCGTTTTAGCTAACACACCGTCCGGTCCGTTTACATCTACCACTTATAGTACATGACACAAATACCCTTGTGTTCAGTTTGGTCTGACCATCCCCCTTTGTTGAGGTTTAGCGATTTCCTCCCTCCTACAATCATTTTAAACACTCTGTATGCTATGTGTTTGACATGCAATCATAATTTTATCCGGAGAAATGCATTATGTTTGTATATTTGGGAGCAGTTGTTTTGACATTCATTCTAGTTTATGTTTATCCATAGCATGGCATCAAAAAACAAGGTCAAACTACTCTTTCTTCTTTTTAGTTTAGCATCTATATGTAACTCAGATAGTACATATGCCATGATACTTATTTCAACACGTGTTAACAGTTCCTTGTACTATTTTTGCACTATATGTAATATACATTTGGTAATGTTCACTCTCCTCTGGATTGGTCTGAAGAAGAATGGCATGAGAATATAAATAAAAATTTGATTGGTTTATTCATATCAAAGTATGTATGCCTAATGAAGCATTCGAAATAGGGTGGAATAGGGTGGATCTATAATTAATATTTCCTCTATCGGCAGTATAATGCGAGGACAATTACCAGGAGGAAGTGCTTACTCTGCCTAAAGGCAGCTGTCAATGCTTTTATCAAGGTACTCTACTTCAATTATTTTTTCCATTTTTAAGCATATAAAATTATAATATACGTTGGTAAATGCTGAAGTAAAACTTGGGAAGACACTATTATAAATCTTCAAATTGTGGAAGTTTGTTAGAATTCGATATAGAGAGGAGGAGAGAGATTAAATGCAGAATAATTTAATGACTACATTGTTCTTTCTTCTTGCTTACTTTTAATTTTCCTTACTTCACTTCAAAATGGTAGGCTTTATATATAGGAGCCTTACATGACACTTCATTTAATATACATCCCATTTCATTAAGAGACACACAAACTTTCATATGACTCTTGAAACATAAAAGACATATCACTTACAAAACGACACTTAGAATTCATGAACTAATAAATTTCAAATTATGTTTCCAACACTTCCCCTTAATTTGAAATTTCTCTTCAATTTGTTGAGACAATAAACGAAGCACTTTCTCTTCAATTTGTGATGCACTTTCTCATCACCTTCAATAAATGAAGCACTTTCTCTACGATTTGTGATGCACTTTCTCATCACCTTCAATAAACGAAGCACTTTCTCTTCGATTTGTGATGCACTTTCTCATCACCTTCTTTTTCTTAATATTGGAGCACTTTCTCACCAATAACTCTTAATTATTTTTTCACAGCCACTTGTGCCATGTTCTCTTGCTCTATGGAGATCTCTCTATCCCCTCTCATCAACCTAGCTCTGATACCATGTTAGAATTCGATATAGAGAGGAGGAGAGAGATTAAACGCATAATAATTTAATGACTACATTGTTCTTTCTTCTTGCTTACTTCACTTCAAAATGGTAGGCTTTATATATAGGAGCCTTACATGACATTTTATTTAATAGACATCCCATTTCACTAAGAGACACACAAACTTTCATATGACTCTTGAAACAAAAAAGACACATCACTTACAAAACGACACTTAGAATTCAGGAACTAATAAATTTCAAATTATGTTTCCAACAGTTTAAAGCTTTTACAAAATGCTAAACACCAATATGCATAGCATTTGATTCATGATGTATGTTGTATATGATATAAGTAGTGGCCTTGTGAAAAGATGCAAAAATATCCAAAAAAATTATTTCACCATTTCAGATCTGAATTCGAAGAAGCAGAAAGGAAAAAATACATTTTGTCTCTTTTCAAAGTACACACACAATGTTTATTTATACCCACTTGGGCTTTCAGCCCAGTAAGCAAGAAAAGAAAACTAAAAATACAAACAACCCAAAAATAAAAACTGAACGAAACCAAACAAAGAAAACACACAATTATTTACAACATACACCAATAAACTCTCATCTCAACAGCCCCCCCTCAAGATGGACTTGTTGTCGAAAAACAAGGCCAATCTTGAGCTGGAAATTGATTCATTAGACCAATCTTTGACACCAAAAACTTGTGTTGATCAGCTCCTAATGCCTTTGTCATTATATCAGCAACCTGCAAAGAAGATTTCACATGCTTGCACTGAATAAAACCTGATTGCACATTCTCCCTAACATAATGAACATCGAACTTCTGATGCTTGCCTCGCATATGCTTTGTCTTCTCATGAAAAACAGGATTCTCTGCAATGTGTTGAGCAGACACATTATCACAATTCAAAACAATAGGAGTAGGTACCTGCACACCTAATTCATTCAACATTCCTTCAAGCCATACAATCTCACTTGTTGTATAACTTATGATCCTATATTCAGATTCTGTACTACTTTTAGAAACTGACTTCTGCCTTTTTGTTTTCCAAGATATTAAAGAATTTCCAAGAAAAATGCAATAACCACTCAATGATCTACCTGAATATGGACATGCACCGCAATCAGCATCACTATATTCTGTTAGTTTCAAGTCTGAATCAACAGAGAAGAATAAACCGAGATTCAAAGTGCCTTTTAAATATTTGAGAATATGTAAGGCTGTTGAAAAATGTGTTACTCTTGGAGCATTCAAAAATTGACTTAATTGTTGCACAACAAAGGATATATCAGGTCTTGTAAGATTAAGATAGAGAAATTTACCAATAATTCTTCTATACACTTCAGGATCTTCCAATAGATCACCATCAGTCAAACTAAGCTTTAAACCCTTTTGCATTGGAAAAAGGGCTGGTTTGCAATCTTCTAACTTGTGTTCTCTTAACATATACTTCCTTTGATTTAAAAGTATTCCAGATTTTGTCCTTGACACTTCAATACCAAGAAAATACTTCAATGTACCTAAATCTTTGATAGTAAAAGCTCTATGCAAATCATTCTTCAATTCAGTCATTATTGTAGCATCATTTCCAGTCAATAGTAAATCATCTACATATGTAACAATAACTGTAAAAGATTTACCTTTACTCAGAAAAAACAAAGAGTAATCTTGTTTTGATTGAAGAAAGCCCCATTCAACTAAGAATTTTGTCAATTCTTTATTCCAACATCTACTTGCCTATTTTAAACCATATATTGATCTCTTGAGCTTACAAACTTGACCAGGTTTTGCCTTTGAATAGCCTAAAGGAGGAATCATGTATACATCTTCATCAAGATAACCATGCAAAAAAGCATTATTTATATCAAGCTGTTGAATATCCCAATCTCTTATTGCTGCTAATGCAATTACTAATCTCACTGTAGTTAATTTAGCTACTGTAATGAAACTATGTTTATAATCCTTTCCAGATATTTGTTTATCTCCTCTAGCAACAACCCTTCCCTTACACCTCTCAATTTCCCCATTTGGTTTAAATTTTGTTTTGTAAACCCATTTAGAGTCAATAGGTTTTATACCATAAGGCAAATCATTTAACTCCCATGTTCCATTATCTTCTTAAGCTTGTAATTAATTCTTTAGTCATAGCATCTACCCATTCAGCATGATTTTTAGCTTGATTATAAGAAAAAGGCTCAAAAGTTGTCATAACATTATTCAGACTATGTAGATTTTCATCATTCAAATGTAAAAAATATGGTTCAGAATATACATTGAATGATGCAGACTCACTAAGTGCTGAAGTATGACTTACTCTTGTAACTGGCTTAACCAATATAAAATCATCAAACTTCTTTGGCAATCTTGTTGTTCTAGAAGAAGTTCTAACATTTTGTGGCAAAATATTTTGAGAATCAGGCAATTCATTAGTAGAGGAACTTATAATATTTGTATTTTGATTTTCTAAAATAAAATCATCCTGAGAAAACAGAACATTGTTATGAGGAGTTTGTGAACTATAGTGATCTTGATTTTGAATAATAGATGGCACATTTGTAGATTGATGAAATTGTTGCATATCAAATGCAGGATTGACTAAAGGAAATTGATGAGTAGGGACATCAGGAAGAGATGAAGGAAAATTTACTGATTTATCTTTGAATGGAAAACAGTTTTCAACAAAGAACACATCTCTACTTAGAATAACCTTGTGAGTGTCAAGATCATATAACTTGTAGCCTTTTGGAGCATATGGATATCCTAACACAATACACTTCCTTAATCTAGGAGCAAATTTATCATGTGTCTTTTGAGCAGAAAAACATAAGCATCCAATTACTCTTAAATAACTGTAATCAGGTTTCTTCTTCATTAGTAATTCATAAGGAGTTTTCCATTGTAGAATTGAACTAGGTAGCAAATTTATAATATGTGTGGCAGACAATAAACAATCACCCCAAAACTTATATGGCAAGCCAGCATGAATCCTTGTAGTCCTAGCTGTTTCAAGTAAATGCTTGTGTTTTCTCTCTACTCTACCATGTTGTTGTGGATTTCCTGGAACGCTTTTTTGATGAACTATCCCTTTACTTGCAAACAAAACTCTACATGACTGTTGAATTATCTCTATTCCATTATCACTTCTAACCATCTTCACCTTTTTATCAAATTGAGTTTGAACATATTCCAGAAAACTCATAATCACATTATATACTTGAGTTTTTGAAGAAATCAAATGAGTCCAAGTAGTTCTTGTATGATCATCTAGAATGGTGACAAAATATTTTGCAATCAGACAAAGAAGGTCTTGCATATGGTCTCCATAAATCAACATGTATCAAATCAAACATATCATTAGCATATGACAATGATTTATGAAATGGCATTTTATGATGTTTACCCAAGACACAGGCTTCACAACTAAAATCCCAACTATTTTTATTGAAATTGTTTCCTGAAAAGGATACTACTAAATGTTTCATATGACTAGCAGAAATATGACCCAACCTAGCATGAACAACCTCAATACTAGGATCTACATTTGCAGTAATGCTATTATTAACATAAGAAAAAGAAGTATTAATAATAGCAGGTTCAGAAGAACTGACAGAACTACATGAAAGCAGATTTGAATATTTAGAGAATTTGTATAAACCAAAATGTCTTGATCCAACAGCATAATCTTGTTTAGTTGAAGGATCCTGAAAATAACATGCGTTCTTTGTAAAATTTGCAATCAGATTATTATCATCTAACAATCTTCCAACAGAAAGCAAATTATGTTTGAATTCAGGAATGTAGAATACATTGTTGAGAGTTATCTGAGAATTCAATTTTATGGTGACAGCATATTTAATCAATTTAATAGATTCATCAGGCAAAGATATCTTAACTGGATCAATTAGTTGTTTTAACGAAGCAAAATGTGTCAACTCTGATGCCATATGATCTGTAGCCCATGTATCTATAATCCAACTATCTCTATGAAAACCATTTAAAAGATAGTATGATTTTGAAGAGGAAAATATACCTGCAAAATTCACTGTAGTGTACAATGGATTATCCTCAGAAATAGTAGACTTTGAATTCGGTTGAATCATCTTTATAACTTCATTATAGAGAGCTAAAGCCATGGTTGGATCCACTTTTTTAGTTGATGCAATTGATTCTCCTCTTTCTTGTGGTATTTTCCCAGGATTCCTTCATAAATGATTTGCACATTTCCAACCATTTTAACATTCTTTTTTACTTTCAAACTTTCCTACCAATCTGGATAGCCAACTAATTTGAAACACTGCTCAATCCCATGTCCTTTCTTCTTGCAATGCTCAGAAATCTGTTCACTCTTCTTCCTTTTAGCATCCCTCTTCACAGTTTGATATGGTGATTTAGGAAAAGACTTTATAGCTTGCACTTGTAGAGCACTCATTTCATTACCAGCTGCAACATTATTAAGTTTACTTTGTTGCTCCACTTGTTGCAAAGTATAATAGGCCTTATGTACATTCGGCAAAGGATCAGTACTCAGTATATTAGTCTTGACTTGATCATATTCTTTATTCAACCCAGATAAAAATTGCATCAATTTATTTCTTTGATCCCTTTCAAGATTTTTTTTTAAAAATCCCACAAATACAACTATTCATCGCATCACAAGTACATTCAGAAAAACCTTCTAATATTTGCAGCTGATCCCATACACTTTTCAATCTTCCATAGTATTCAGCAATTGTACTGTCATTTTGCTGTGTTGATGTAAGTGTTTTGTGCAAATCATAAATCTGTGGTGTCGTAGTTTGTCCAAACCTTTCATTCAATTCTCTCCATAATTGTTTAGAAGAATTTAAGAACATAAAGCTTTCAGCTAATACCTTTTCCATTGAATTCAAGATCCAGGACATCACCATGTAATCGTTCCTGATCCATTTTTGAAATTCAAGAGAAGTTGCAGCAGACATTTGAAGCGTACCATCAACAAATTGAAACTTGTTTCGAGCTATTAGTGCCATTTTAACCGTTCTGCTCCAATTCAAGAAATTCGGTCCAGTAAGAATATGATTACCAAGCTGCATACCTGGATGATCTGAATTAGAAAGATAGTAGAGATCATTGAAGTTGACTCCTGAAGAATTTGGTACAACTGAATTATCTTGAGAGTTAATTTCATCGTCATTCGCCATTTCTAGGGTTTAAGAAAAAAAACGAGATTCCAGCTTGAAGAAGTTAATAAGGAAGAAGAAAGAAGAAGATCAAATCGCGATCCGATACCATGAAAAGATGCAAAAATATCTAGAAATTTTATTTCACCATTTCAGATCTGAATTCGAAGAAGCGGAAAGGAAAAAATAAATTCTGTCTCTTTTCAAAGTACACACGCAATGTTTATTTATACCCACTTGGGCTTTCAGCCAAATAAGCAAGAAAAGAAAACTAAAACTACAAATAGCCCAAAAATAAAAAGTGAACGAAACCAAACAAAGAAAACACACAATTATTTACAACATACACTAATAAAAACCGATCTCAACACCTTGGAACTAGGAGAATATGACATACGAGTGAACACAATAGCACCTGGTTTGTTCAAAAGTGAGGTCACGAAAGGTCTAATGCAGAAAGACTGGCTTAACAAAGTAGCCATAAAAACTGTTCCTTTAAGAACTTATGGCACACTAGATCCTGCACTGACTTCATTAGTAAGATATTTGATACATGGTTCATCCAAATATATCTCGGGTAATATATTCATTGTTGATGCTGAAGTTACTTTACCTGGGGTTCCCATATTTTCCTCTCTCCAAAAGTTCATTGGTTCACTTCAAATTATAAATCTATTAATATTTGGTTGTTGTAAATCTTCTATAATTGGTGAATTTGCATCATTTTTAGCCTCTCCCCTTCTACTATTGGTGAAATTTCCATTTGACCCTTGCGTTTAGGGCACAGTTGGTTGGTTGTGGATTTCAACTGCATGGTGAGATTTCACGTGGCTATATTAATGAGGTTAGAGGAATGCTTTGTGCTGGTGAGTTTCTATTACTTGTTCTGATCTTACTTCTTATTACTAAGCCATTAGTCATACTCTTGTCTTTAACTATACAATGCCGATGAAAAATATGGTTATCACTACCTATTAATTTTTCTTTTTACAATATGTACCACTTGCTTATTACTATTATTATCATAGCGTTTTATTATTATCATAGTGTTTCTAACGCTTACATAATCTTGAATTCACAAAAGAGTCTTTAGATAGATTTACCTTTGCATCTAAACTAACAACATTAGAGGAAACTCAAGACAAATTTCAGTCTATACTATGTAATTAACTAAGCAGCAGTTATGTGCTTGGTTCAAATAGGGTATGACTCATTTTCTTAAGATGTAAGATTTTTGTAACTTCTAAATAAGATTTTCTTTAAATATGTTACATTTCCTAGTATTTTACAAGTTGAAGCACGGTGCAGTTACTTTTGTGCAGGCTTTGCTAGCTGTATTTACAAAGTTTTCATTTTGTTTACAACCAATTTTTTATTTACTGCCTTTTGAAAATATCCTTTTATATTCGCACAATCATTGTATAAATTATGTGTTTAGTTATTGTAAACCATTCAGTCAATTGAGTAGTATATATCATTCATTGCATATTATAGTTGTTTAAACATGTATTATAAGTTACATATTTTAAATTATAAAAATACTGTACATACAATTAAACACATCTTTAATTTAGTATTGATCTTAGGACATGAATTTTACATATTTATATTGCAAACCATTCAGTATTGATCTTTAATTCAGTATTGTCCATCGATTAGCAAATAAAACCAGATCTGTCGTATATTTGATATTGCTATCCTCTCTATCCTTTGTGTTGCAATAACATAATTAGTTATATTTTATTCGAAGATGCAACTCGTGGGCTAGACTACTTATAAACCTGTGTATCTTTTAATTTTACATATTTACATTATTAACCTTGGTATGTTATTATACGGCTAATATAACTTTTAATTGAGTGTACGTTGTTTGAGAATCATGTTCAATCAAATTGATTTGATTATTAAATCAAATGTCGCATTTAGGATTCTCAAATAGATACTGTGTTTTCTAGATCATGCCTAAGTAAGATAGCAAGTAGTATTTCCTAAAGCACTCAACATCAACGTTGTAAAGGACGGAAAGGGCTACGCATTTCATTCATGTCATACTCGAATTAGTGTTGGCATGGAGAAGCTATTCTCCATTAAAATTTTAGGCAGTGTAAATTTGAAGGCTTGTAAATGATGGGGGAAACTGGAACGTGAGCAAAGAAGCAGTAGTGCATGCTTTTGTGTGCTTGGAGCTGAGTTTGTGCATGGAGAAGAATAGAAATGAGGGAGGCTATTCATTCATGGGAGTAGCAGGTAGAAGATAGCATGTGCTTGTATGTCTGCTCACTAGGCTTTGAAATGGAAGTTGTAGAGACGTGGCAGCCTCAGGTTGGAAGGGGCGGTAGTGAGATGAAGTGTAATAACCCGGAAATTCTGAACCAGTTTAAAAATTTTATTTTGGCAATTTTTGATTATTTAAAATGAATTATTTTAAATGATATTGACGGGAAAATTTATTTTGAATATATTTCGAACGTATATATTATATACGTCGTCGTTAGAATATAAATATTTATATATAATTATAAATAGAATTGAAAATGGCGCGGTAGTTCGATAATTCGATCTCAAACTTCAATTGAATGTACCTGGTGCAAAACAATCCGGATTTTAACGAAACCAAAAACATTAGGATCTATTTGAGAATATCTTTCCAACGAATCCGACAAATCAAGATTTCATAGCGGGAATCAAAAGATATGTCCAGTTGAAAATTCTGAATAGTCACTATGGAATTCAGGCCCTTAAAAATAGACATTTTGCAAACGACCTCGGATTTCGACGAAACCACTTTTGTTGGGTCCGTGATGTCAAATTATTGCTAGATTTCAAATTTCATAATTTTTCGAATCAATATGTGAGCGTGGCGAAGGAAAACGCGTTTGACCAGTTTCAGTTGATTTTAATCGACTGGAAAATGACCATTTTTCCAACGGTCTTGGAATTCGACGAAACTAGTTTTGTTAGGACCGTATCGTCAATACGAAGCTAGAAAATATTTTTATGGAATTTATAGAGTTAGTATGTGACCCCGGTTAATTGAAATGCGCGTTCAAATTCAATATATAGAGTTATATATTGATTTTAACGGAAACTGATTGTAACAATCGAATCAGCCTACGATACATATCCCATTGTGTTCGGAATGAGGGTAAATAGCTATGGACGACAGGCGGTAGGCCTCGTTTAGAGGTCGTATGTAAAAGTCAACTTTTTGAAATTTAAATAATAAAAAAATAAAAATAAAACCTTCCTCTCCTTAACTTCTCTCTGGCCCCCCTTTTTATTCATTAGTTCGATCAGAAGAAAAAAAAAACCCCTCCGACCTCGTACAGGCCCCCCCCCGATGGATCGCGCCGCCGCGCGAGAGCCCCCCCCCCCCTCAGCGATCGCGCCGCCGCGAGAGAGCCCCCTCCCCCCCGCGCCTCCTTCTTCTTCTCTAGCCCCAATTGAAACCGCCCCCCCCCCCCCCCCTGTGAAAACCCGTAACTTCCCCGTAAAGGAAAGTGTCGGATAGTTCGAGAACAAGCCACAACAGAACGCAGACAAAAGAACATTTCATTGTATATTACCACAATGCATCAGATTACAAGAATATACAGAGTATAAAATGAATATTACACAGAAATATCAGAGATTTAAATTACATTTAAATACATAGCAGCGGAAAATAATACAATACACAACTAGAAGAGATATACGGATACAAAGCTTTCCGGATATCATTCCAGCTGTAAACCAGGATCCTGTGAATATAAATCTGCAAAACCAAAACTACTAGCTGCCCGTGTCAAAATAAGGGCACCCAGAGTTTAGGTTAAAACAATAAACTCCAGGTCAGTCATGTGACTGGTATGAGAACTAAAACAGTTAATCTTTATTTTTAAAGTTAGGTAAATCAAGGGACCACGCCGTATAACACGGAACGGGTTTCCTCCCAAGAATACCAGTGCATAAAACAAACAGCGCAATGCTAAATAAAGAAAAATGAAGCTGTTATAAGACCCAGGTCCTATCACACAATGCAACGCAAGCCGGGGGATAGGATTTTCCCTTATAACAGCCAAAGAATGCTTGATACGTTTAAAACAAATCATTTGATACTAGTATAAGTGTATAGTGTATAAAACAACTTCAAATCATAAGTATCAATCATAGACGGCATGGGTACCATATATCATGTCGCCATACTAGGCTCTACAAATAAAACGGCAAATGTCACGTATTTGGAAATTGGATTTCCGTCTATGAACCGAGGCAAAAGATAGTCCTCAACCGATTTCGTGACTCTCTAGCCCGAGCCACAGGACCCAGACTCAGGTGGGCCCTTGGATCGTCAGGGCCGGTCCACACGGAGTGGATTAAAATGCCTGAACTATATGCTAGTCTGCCCTATGGGGCATAAATGAGTCCAATGACTCCATCGGTTCGAGAACGACCGATATAACCGAGGCGCCTCCAATTCCAACAACCACATGAGTCAAACTCGTCATCCAGTTCAAGCACTGACGCCACTCCTAACTAGAAACCAGCATATGTCCATATCCCTGATGTCCGTCTCCAGTTTTTGGTTCATACCGGGGTGTGAGGCTCGCGAATTCACGTTACTCAAAGCTGTGCCACACAGGCTGTGCTTTGATCATCAACCACAAGACTTTTCTTTTCAACAGAAGCCTTGATCATTTGCATCTTAGCATGCCACACAGGCAAGCCATTCTATGCAACCGATATCAGTCACAGAGAATGAAATCCGATGTCAGACACACAGTCCATTTACAAGTCCGTTCTGGGTCTGAACGAAACCGGAGGCACCTAGTACCCCGCATATCCATCGATCTCCAAGTACGTCTGGACAATCACCAACTGTTTCCATCTTCTTGGGTGTACAGCCCAATCAAGATCATCAGTAATCACTCAAACGACGTGAAGACCTCCGGTCTTCGACCATCGTCTTCATCTTCGACTTATCGTCGTATCAGTTATTCAGAATGGGATAAACCCGGTCTTTCCGAATAACTCGCGTATATTTTAAATAAGTGTTACACAAACACAACATACGCCTCATTCCAATTTATCAGTCACTAACCGTAAACTAATCAAGAGAATAATTCCCCAAATATTAACCCCGAAGGCCGGAACCAACATCAGATCAATATCCAGAAAACCATTCTGCTTGGCTAACCGACAGTTAGTTTCTAAATTGCACATTCATAGGGAAAGGTTCCCATTAATTTTATCAAAGATAAATCCTTTAAATTTATTCTTTAATCTATTTTTGAATATCAATTCAAACTAGTCGGGATTAGCGAACCTTACCGAAGTAATCATTTATTTTAATTTCCCAATCCCAACCTATTCATCCCATGAAGTAAAACTGGTAACACTTCATATCTAACACCACAGTGTTATCGGTAAATTCAATTACCATTTCACGTTCAAATCTAATTAAAGATTTAACTATCGCCTGGAGCAAAACTAGTAATACTCCATTCTCGATCATTTCAATCTAATTAAAGATTCATTAAAACTCCACTTAGTTTTAATCGCTAACTGGGTTAAAGAATCAGTGTCATTTAAAACACGGTTCACGATAAACCCAAAATCACATTCTATTAATCATCGGGTTAAAGAACGAGTGTTATTTAAAACGCTGTCCACGATAAACCCAAAAATCAATATCAATTCAATTCCAATTAAATATTATTTAATTGGTACACTTCATTAAATCTAAATAAAAAGATTTAATCTTTTCTTAACTGGGTTCAAGAACAGTGTTAGTGAAGACACCATTCACGACAAACCCAAATCACATTTGATATTTAATACAAGGCTCTGAATAGAAAATATATCGGCTTATATTCAATATCAAATTCTACGATTAACAAATGTCGTATTGGAAATAACGATATAAATATATATATCTTTCAAATTTCCATAACAACATCTGTATAATCACGAATTCCGACCTCGAAATATTCCGAAGACAATTTCGATTCAAATCCATTCCAATGCAATCATTGGAAATTCTGGTTATTTTTAAAACCCTTTTCTAATTCAATTTGTTTATTTAAAAATAAATAGAATTATAATTCTAGTTCAAAACTACTTCATTTCGATAAAAATCTATTTTTATCTTTTCAAATATGGAGTTTTTCATCCCAATCCTTTCTAAATCATTTCTTATGATTTTACACAAATTATTATTATTTTTAATAATTTTATCAAGGTCCGTACAGTCGATTTCCATCAATGGCCATCGAACTGCACTTACAGCGACCTTTTTCAAATTTGATTTGGACAAAATTCCAAATCCAACCGTTAGATTTCTAATTTCTAATATTCGTTAGAAAGCTCTATTCGATACGAACCCAACGGTTCCGGTTTTAGGAGAATCCGACGGTCGGATCTCCCGTAATGACCATTTGAAATAAATGGTCGAAATTCACGAACTGCCGCGGCGCGGCGCGTTCTATTCAGGCCATTATATTATATATATAATATATATTTCGTCGATTTCTATTTAAAACGAATTATATAAATAGTTTTAAATTCGTTTCAAAAGCAATTTCAACTTCCATTTCAATTCAAATCAAAATTGAATCCTTCTTTATAAATTCGTTTTAAAATTCATTTCTATTCAATTCAATTTGAATTCATTTCAATTTGCTTTCAATTCAATTTGAATTCGTTTTATATTCAATTCATTTCGAAATTGCTTTCAATTCATTTCATTTCGAAATCGTTTTCAATTCATTTCATTTCGAAATCGTTTTCAATTCATTTCATTTCGAAATCGTTTTCAATTCATTTCATTTCGAAATCGTTTTCAATTGATTTCATTTCGAAATCGTTTTCAATTCATTTCATTTCGAAATCGTTTTCAATTCATTTCATTTCGAAATCGTTTTCAATTCATTTCATTTCGAAATCGTTTTCAATTCATTTCATTTCGAAATCGTTTTCAATTCATTTCATTTCGAAATCGTTTTCAATTCATTTCATTTCGAAATCGTTTTCAATTCATTTCATTTCGAAATCGTTAAAATCGATATAAATATCGTTCACGTCAAAATGGCGTCAATCTAATCAACACGGCTTCATAAATTTCTATTTTCAAATATTCTATTTCAAATATTTCTTTTTCAAAATAGTTGTTATTATCAAAATATTTCGTTCAACACATGACCAATCTCAATGGATGAGTACTGTCAACACATGAACCTTTATTTTATATTATTCTTTATTTTTCAAATTGGAATGAGGCCCAATCAATCACCATATAATGTTAATTATATGGATTTTCATACTACACATGTATATAATAGCATTGAAAAACAATCAACCATCAACCAAAGTGCACTACACTGTATAAGCATCAAATATAGATATCTAACGCTTATAACAGCCTGTCAATCAATCGATCGACATATTTAATCAATCAGGATGAGTGAACTTCAAATTTCATCCCAACACCCGTGTGGGGTTTCAAATAATCAAACGCATATTTTATTTGTGCAGTTGGGCGATGTGTAAAATTTATCGACCCAATCAATGTCCTTCAAATAGGTGTACATAAACAAACCGTCTGGTTTGTAAATGAATATTTATTTATTCACATTCACGTTAAAAATTATATTTTTAACGATAAAACATTTTATTCCAACATATGAATTTCTATTCAGTTCATTCTTTAAATAAAATGATATTTTTATTTTCTAACTTATTTTAGAAAATTTCGGCGGCATAACGGCACGATACTAGAAACGGGACGAGGCCTAGCCTTATCCCCGGTCTAGTGAAGGCCCACGCCATTCACACATCAATCAAATCAATTCATTTCACCACACAATTCAATTTCAATCAAATATTCTAACTAACTACTCAACCAAACAATTTAACAAACAAGTCATCCATGGTCTGTGGATGACGGGTGTCGGGTGCTACTAAACACCGTCTGCATCCTAGTATATATTTATAACTAGAAAAATTAAATTGAAAGGTGAGAAGTTCTCACCGATAGTTATCCTATACCACGACTCTTCATCTATAGGAATCCTTCGTTGTTCTCGCCTCTTGCCACTTTCGTTGCCCGTATTCTCTACATATATAAAAATCACATTTTTACTTCGATGTTCAATATATAAAAATCACATTTTTACTTCGATGTTCAATATATAAAAATCACATTTTTACTTCGATGTTCAATATATAAAAATCACATTTTTACTTCGATGTTCAATACATAAAAATCACATTTTTACTTCGATGTTCAATACATAAAAATCACATTTTTACTTCGATGTTCAATACATAAAAATCACATTTTTACTTCGATGTTCAATATATAAAAATCACATTTTTACTTCGATGTTCAATATATAAAAATAACATTTTTACTTCGATGTTCAATATATAAAAATCACATTTTTACTTCGATGTTCAATATATAAAAATCACATTTTTACTTCGATGTTCAATATATAAAAATCACGCCTTTTCTAATATAAAAGTTCTATCTTTTCTGATGTAAAAATTCCATCTTTTCCAATGTAAAAATTCTAACTTGATTAGATAAAGATCCCGTCTTTCTACCGATAAAAATTTCGTCTTTCTATACCAAAAATTAAATCTTTCTTGATTCAAAAATCTAATCTTTTCGTTACCATTCAAACAATAAAGATCCAATTTTTATCGGCCATTTATATGAATAAAAATCTAATTCATTTACTGATTTTAAATAACCTAAATCCCTATATAATAAAATCAGATTTTATTGTAGATAATAAATAAATAAATAAAAATTCAAACACTCACTGTTTTTCAGGTTTTACAGAGGGAAGAGGAGGAGAGGGCTGCGGTGAGGTCGGTGGTGGGATTACTGGTGGCGGCGGCGGCTCTCAGGTGGAAGAGGGGTTTGGGGATTCGCAGCTTCGTGGCTTGAACGGAGGGAGGAGGGGCAGCGGGCCACCGGAGTTGAGGGGAGGCGGAGCGACGGGTGGGGGTGCGCGATGGAGAGGCGTCGGCGATGGTGGTTTCCGCCATCGCGGTTTTTTTCTTTTTTTTTCTTTTTTTTTCCTCTGTATCGATTAAAAGGAGAGAGAGGGGGGGGGCAGAGCGGGTTAACGGGGGAGAAGGGTTGACCCTTTTTTTTATTATTATTTAATTTTCATTTTTATTCTCGTAAAGTAACTTTTTCTTTCGACCTCGAAACAAGGCCCACCGCCTGTCGTCCATAGCGTTTCACCCCCATTCCGAACACAATGGGATATGTATTGTAGGTTGATTCGGGCGTTACGATCAGTTTCCGTTGAATTTACATTTAAATCGCTATATTGAATTTTAAACGTACATTTCAAATTACCGGGGTCACATACTAACTAGAAAAATTCCCGAAAAATATTTTCTAGCTTCGTATTGACGATACGGTCCTAACAAAACTAGTTTCATCGGATTCTGAGGCCGTTGGAAAAATGGTCATTTTCCAGTCGATTAAAATCAACTAAAACTGGTCAAACGCGTTTTCCTTTGCCATGCTCACATATTGATTCGAAAAATTATGAAATTTGGAATCTAGCAATAACTTTACATCACGGACCCAACAAAACTGGTTTCGTCGAAATCCGAGGTCGTTTGCAAAATGTCTATTTTTAAGGGCCTGAATTCCATAACGACTATTCAGAATTTTCAACTGGACATATCTTTTGATCCCCGCTATGAAATTTCGATTTTTCGGATTCGTTGGAAAGATATCCTCAAATAGATCCTAATGTTTTTGGTTTCACTAAAATCCGGATTGTTTTGCACCCGGTACATTCAATTGAAGTTTGAAATCGAATTATCGAACTACCGCGCCATTTTCAATTCTATTTATAATTATATATAAATATTTATATTCTAACGACGACGCGTATATAATATATACGTTCGATTTATATTCAAAATAAATTTCTCATCGATATTATTTAAAATAATTCATTTTAAATAATCAAAATTCGCTAAAATTGCCAAAATAAAAATTTTAAACTGGCCCAGATTTTCGGGTTGTTACACCCCCCCCCCAAACCCTAAGCCACCGCCTGCCATAGCTCCCCCGCCCCCTGCGCGCAACCCCCCTCCAGCCCTACCCGACCCCATGGACCCCCCAGCGCCTTCCTGTAAGTTTTTTTTTAGCTAGGCAAATTAATGTATAGATTTTTATAGGAGAAGGCATAGATTTTTATTGCGATAAAGTTTAAATTTTTATAATGAAAAAGGTGAGATTTTTTAACTTGTAAAAAGAGTTGATTTTTGAAATTAGAAAAGTTTACACTTTTGTATATGAAAAGTTTGATTTCTATATAAAGAAAAGTTTGATTTTTATTTAAAGGAAAGTAAGATTTCATTTTTAACATTGGAAAGATTTCATTTTTAACAAAGAAAAATATGAACTTTCTATAGAAGAAGAGATAGAAAAATAGATTTTTTTTATCAATATAGTAGCGTTGTAAAAATAGAAAAGATTAGATTTTTGAAGTTTGAAAAGGCGAGATCTTTATATTTAAAAAGGCTAGATCTTTATATGTAAAAGGGCGAAATCTTTATATGAAAAATAGCGTGATAAAAATATAATTTTTATCTATATAACATCATTCTGAAAATATAATTTTTATCTATGTAACATTGTAACAACCCGAAAATCTGGGCCAGTTTAAAATTTTTATTTCGGCAATTCTAGCAAATTTTGATTATTTAAAATGAATTATTTTAAATAATGTCGACGGAAAATTTATATTAAATAGAATTTGAACATATATATTATATGCGCCGTCATTAGAATATAAATAATTATATATAATTATAAAAGGAATTGAAAATGGCGCGGTAGTTCGATAATTCGATTTCAAACTTCAATTGAATAAACCGGGTGCAAAACAATCCAGATTTTAGCGAAACCAAAAATAATAGGATTTAATTGAGAATATCTTTCCAACGAATCCGAAAAATCAAAATTTCATAGCGAGAATCAAAAGATATGTCCAGTTTTAGTTGATTTTAATCGACTGGAAAATGGTCATTTTTCTAACGGTCTCAGAATTCGTCGAAACTAGTTTTGTTAGGACCGTTTCGTCAATACGAAGCTAGAAAATATTTTTATGGAACTTTTCTAGTTAGTATGTGACCCCGGTAAATTGAAATGCGCGTTCAAATTCAATATATAGAGTTATATGTTGATTCTGACGAAAACTGATTGTAAAGATCGAATCAGCCAACGATACATATCCCATTGTGTTCGGAATGGGGGTAATTAGCTAGGGACGACAGGCAGTGGGTTCGATTCCGAGTTCGAAAATAAAAGTTACCTTTTTGAAATTTAAAAATAAAAATATATATATATAAAAAACCCTTTTATCTCCTTGGCCCCCTTCTTCTTTGCCGTGCATTTCAAAAAAAAAAAAAAAAAACCCTACAACCCTCGATTCCCGCCGCCACTCCCCATCGGAGGGCCACCGCCTCTGGCGCCTCCACCGCTGCACCCCCCATCTGACCCCGCCGCCTCTTCTCCTCCCTCTCCTCTAACCCCTTCGATTTAAACTCCCGAGCCACCCTGAATCCAATCGCGCCACCGCGCCTCCAGGTGGGACCACCACCGCGCGCCGGTCGACGACCGCCCCCATCAGCTCCTACCCACCCACCTCGACGCAGCTCCCCTTCCATTGAAGAACACCGCGAGCCCCTCTTCCACCTCCCTTCCCCTACCGATCCCCTCCACCGAGCCTCGCACCCCTCCTTGCACCACCACCTGCTTCCGCACCTCGCACCCCCCCTTCTTCCACTGAAATCAGTAAGTATTTCTATTTATTTTAAAATCATTGTTTTAAATGTTTATACTTTGTATGAAATAGTAAATTGAAAATCTGATTTTTTTTAATGGTTTGATAAGGTTTAGATTTATTGGTATTTAAAAGATGTGATCTTTTCATTATATAAAAATATAATTTTCATATAATGTGAAGAATAAAAATTCAATCTTTATATTAGGAGTAGAAATTGAAAAGGCGAAATCTATATACTGAATAACATAGTAAAAATTCGATTTTTATATATTGAATAACATAGTAAAAATTTGATTTTTATATATTGAATAGCTAAGTAAAAATCCGATTTTTATATATTGAATAACATAGTAAAAATTCGATTTTTATATATTGAATAGCTAAGTGAAAATTCTATTTTTATATATTGAATAGCAAAGTGAAAATTCGATTTTTATATATTGAATAGCGAAGTAAAAATTCGATTTTTATATATTGAATAGCGAAGTAAAAATTCGATTTTTATATATTGAATAGCGAAGTAAAAATTCGATTTTTATATATTGAATAGCGAAGTAAAAATTCGATTTTTATATATTGAATAGCGAAGTAAAAATGTGATTTTTACATATGTAGATAATACGAGCAAAGAAAGTGACAAGAGGCAAGAACGGCGAAGATTTCTATAAATGAAGTGTCGTGAAGTTGGGATAGCTATCGGTGAGAATCTCTCACTCTTCAATTTCTTTTTCTAGTTATATATATACTAGGATGCAGACGGTGTTTAGTAGCACCCGACACCCGTCATCCACAGACCATGGATGGCTTGTTTGTTTAATTGTTTGGTTGTGTAGTTGGTTAGATTATTTGGTTTGAATTGAATTGTTTGATGAAATGAGATTGATTTGATTGATGTGTGAATGGCGTGGGCCTTCACTAGACCGGGGATAAGGCTAGGCCTTGTCCCGTTTCTAGTATCGTGCCGTTATGCCGCCGAAATTTTCTAAAAATAAGTTAGAAAAATAAAGATAACATTTTATTTAATAAATGAACCGAATAGAATATTCATAGGTTGAATAAAATAGTTTGATCGTTAAAAATATAATTTTTAACGTGAATGTGAATAAATAAATATTCATTTACAAACCGGACGGTTTGTTTATGTACACCTATTTGAAGGACATTGATTGGGACGATAAATTTTACACATCGCCCAACTGCACAAATAAAAATAATCTCAATTAGCACATTTATATTACACATGCCAGATTTTATTTCTTCTTCATGCCACCGTTGCTCTTCGTTATTACCTCTTCTCCCCTTCACATTCAAAACCAGGCCCACCCTGTTTCTTCTTTATTCCAAACAACACCATCCCATTCATTTACTATTGCTCCCATTCTCAAACATCATCTCACTACCAAATCCCACTGCCGCAACTTCACTACAGTCGACCAGCCTCCACCCCAACTCGCCGGAACACCTCTAGCGACGTCACAGACACCTCGCCACTTCACTCCCCAATGCTCAGATGAGCTCGCAAACCATCATCTCCATCTTGACCAGCAAAAAATCCCACACATATCTCGTCCTCCGGTTTTGTCCACCTGAGACCCACTAGCCATCGCAATTCCTCTCTCATCTGCTCGTGGTATGGAACCACCTAAACTTGCGGTTGCCTCCAGCAGTCGCAACCCACATACACCAACTCCATCACACTGTCTTCTAGTCCCCAACCTCAACACCACACGCAACTGAGTATACCGGGGATATATTTGATTTTATACATAGAAGAGAGTTTTTAGTTTTTTGCGTGGAATGGAGTTTGCATTTGTTTTCTCTAGAAGAGGATGGTTTAAAACGGTTTCATTTCATGCTTAAAAAAACAAAAAAAAACAACGAAGGGTGTGCACATATGTATGTATATATATATATATATATATATATGTGTGTGTGTGTGTGTGTGTGTATAGGCGAGAAGTAAAATAGATAAGAACAATGTCTATCAATGGTACAACATCAGATAGGTTAGAAGGTAAGGTGGCCATATAGTCTATGTTAAGCTTAGGGTTGTACGTTGGTTAGAAGGTAGGTAGGGTAAAAGGAATAGGTTAACCTGCACATGGGTTTTCATTTCATATAAATGGTAGCTGTGTGTGGTCCATTATCAATATACAGAGGAAAGGTACATTTTGCATGTGCGTTGACAAAATGAAATAGGGTAGGAGCTACAAGTATATTAGTTTTAGGTGAGTACTTCCTTGCTTAGCTATTAAGAAAATATTAAGGTAGGCACGTGTAGGGTAGGTCGGCTTGAATGAAAGGGATATGACCACTTTAATTAATTTTATTAGATACGTTCATTTATACGGTGATTTAATTCTACCTCTATTAACCGTTAACCATTTTAAATACATATGTGCATACACACACGAACTCCAAACGTAATGAAAGTGGATGCATCGCTACATCTTAACGTTCTGGTCCCAATGAAATTAACTTCGTTGAAAGCCGAATCCATTTGCAAAACAACATTATTTTAATTTCAAATTATTTATCGGTTCACCTTTAAATTAGACATGTTAATAAAACAACTTTAATTGGCTCCAAACTTTGAAATCTAGCAATAAAAGTTATACATATTCCAATAAAATTCGTTTCGTCGAAAATGAAGGTTGTTTGAAAAATGACTATTTTTGAGACCTATATAATATCTATAAATATATAATTAAATCCAAAACAATTCAATTTAAATAATAATAAATTATTATTATCGTATATCTCCAAATGAAATCTTATACAGCTTCAAAATAAACGAAATATAGATTTTAAACTCAACATTTAAAATTTTGTATTAAACGATATTTAGATTATATAAAAATCCTTTTATATTTATTTAATAAATCATTATACTTTATAAATGATTCCATAACGACTATTTGAAAACTTGATTTGGACATAACTCACAATTCATAAGTTGAAATCTCCAATTTTCTCTTTCATTAGAAAATTATAATCAAATAGATTCAAATATTTCTTGTTTCACAGAATTCCTATTTATATCGGATTCTGTATATTCAATTGAAGTTTAAATTGTAATTATGAACTACTGCGACGTTACGAGCTTATTTATTTATAATTTAAATATAAATTATATGCTCAAACTTCGTTTTAATAAACGAATTCTATATTATAAATCCATTTATAATTCTAATCCAATATTAAAAATAATAAAATATATTAATATCTGACTACCGAAAATATAGCACGTTACAGTTTATATGTATGTGTTATTGTGTTGTGAGCTTCTTGGCCATGACTGTTTGCTGCAATGTATAATGCTGAGTTGAATTTGTTTATGTTGCCCCTGTTCACATGAAAGATTTTCTTTGTGCATATACATATACTTATTATTTCAAATCCAGCAAGTCAGTTATGGTTGTGTTGAGGTTGGTCAAGTTTAGCAGACCACCTATACGAGTTGAGGTTGTTCTTGATCAGCAGACCATTGTAACTGAGTTGAGGCTGATTTGCGAGCACTAGAAAATTAGTCTACCTTGTGATATTTACAGTGAATCATTATGAATATCAAAAGTAGTTTAGACTTAAATAAATGTGTGTGTATATATATATCATACCAAGTCTAGAAAAATGATAAGAAACACACCAAAAATTCCGAGAGAAATAAAAATTAAAATAAATTTATATTTGTCTGCAGATAACTTTATTTTATTCCAGTTTACTATGTGTGTTTCTATGATAGGTATACAGGTGACAGGACTAGATCTGAAAGCAGATGAAGACTCAGTGAGTGTATATGAGCTGTATATGAAACTGAATATGTAACAGAGTGAAATGAGTGAATTGAAGTGAGGAAGCAATGTGTAATGACCTGAAATTTTGAAACCAATTTAAATTTAATTTTTAAGTTAACTTTATAAGGATTTATGGTCGATTTTAAAAATGCGATGATTTAATGTTATTTCCATAGCTTTAAAAGGAAACTTTTATCAGATATCTCGGAATTCAACGAAACCAATTTTATCGGATCTAGAACATCGAAAAATGGTAAAGTTCCAAATTTTATAATATTTGGAGTAAGTATGTGAGCATGCGAAAAATAAATGCGTACTGGGTCAATTGGTCAAAATTAAGCGAAGATGCAATAAAAAAATAAAATGTATGGTCAAACGAACTCCAAATTTGATGAAGCCGGTTCCGTTTGATCTACAATTATGGATTATGTTATGGTTCAAAATTTCATATTAAACGGATTTACTGTTTGATCGCACGAGCGATAGACGCGAGGTTGAACTAAAACACGTTCATCGTTTAACAAAAGCCTTTAAGGCAATTAACACAAATGATGTGTGAATGAATCAAGGCCTTAAAGTGGGCTTCTTCTCCTTGCCTCCCCCTTCAACACCTCATCAATCCAAGTGAGTGTCTCTTTTATAAAACACACCTTCTTCTTCCTTTTTTCTCTTTTCTTTTTCACTTTCTTCCTTAAACTCTCCTCCTCCTCCAAGCTCTTAGCCATGGCCGCCGCACCCACCTCCTCCACCTAGGCTGTTCTGGCCTCTCCCCACGTGCGCCAGTCTCCACCCACCTCCTCCCCCTTGTCGTGGCCTCCTCCCCCCTTAAATCTCCAAAAACCCCTCTTTTAACCTAATTTTGCAATTAACCCTTAAATAAACCCAAAATCACCCTCCCCCTTGCCTCTAAACCCCACATCTAGGACCACACCCCTACATCAGCCCCTACCCAGTGCCACCATGGACCCCACCTGTAACACCCCACCTCCGCCAGGGTCACTCGCAAAGGAATGCACTAGCTTTGGAGGGGCATTATTGGTAAACATGCATAATGATATAGCAAGGCAGGACATGACATATATATATATATGTAAATAAGCAGAGTAAGTAACTAAAACAGCGGAAGATTTATAAATCATTTCAAAACTCAAGTCTGGTACATCAAAATGTCACTTTCCCAAAATTACAAGTCTAGATAAATACATCATCTGATAAACTGAAAATACATAAGTACTATCCCCAAATAAGAGTGATAAACCATAGCGGCTCAAGTCCAAAGCATACTTGAGCTATCCAAGGAAGCAGCTAAAATCCAAGCTAGGCTCTAGTATTCCCTCCCTGAGAACCTGGGGGGGAAACGGAAGAAAAGAGGAGAAAGAAAACAGGTCAGTCAAAAAGACTGAGTAAGCCCTGCTACGATCAGTCTATAAACTAATAAAGTTAACATTATGATGGAAACTGAGATGATCATAAATAACAACATACTGGCATGATAAATCAACTACAAGATAGATAGAGGTGTCATCGCATAAAACAAGGTTAAGTTCTGCACCACGGTGTACTAGCAAACCAACATAACAGGTATTGATCCCTTAGCCCGAACTTCGGCCCAATAACATGAAGTGACCTTAATAAAAGGTCCAGCCACGGTCTAGTCGATCGGCTCCCTATAAACCTAACACGTCAAGTGTTGGTGTCCATATGGCCCACATATGGTTGTAGTTAGTCTGTGCTGGGTCCACCTTTGGGTGTATCAAGCCCTCGGGTGTCAACCCCGGACACTTAAGCAATAATGCACAGCCCTATCCTACTGGTACCCGTGCCTCGAGTTTGTCCAACATCGGACTACGTGCACGTCCGTAGCCCGCCGGACCCGCACCGCTGTACCACTCGGCCATCGCCCTTTGGTCGCTTACATCCTCCAGTAATCGTGCCCCGCCCTAGCCTAGCTTCTAGGGTTGTGAATGATACCAAACTGGGATTACTGTTAGAACAGACCACGTTGCTAGGGTTTCCCCAAGAGGGTTAAGTGTGATTTAACCCTTCACTAATCCTGGATTAAACTGGTTAAGTGTGGCTTAACCCCATTCTAATCCCTTGAACTCCCAAATGGATTAAACTAGTTAAGTGTAACCAACGGTTCACAACCTAACCACATTCTAATCCCTCGAATCCCCAAATTGGTTAAGTATTAGTGGACCCTGACTTAACCCTAATCATGAGGCATTAATTAATTTAATGCACCTTAACCTCTCACATTAGACTTTGTTGTGGTTACTAGTTAAGCCGGGCGGGTCCGGGTAGCTTTACACCACAACTTGGTCTAACCTCGGGTCTTGGCACCCCATGACCAACTTCTCACATTGGGTCCTATTGTTTGTAGCCACTAGTTAAGCCGGTCGGTTCCGGGTAGAATTACGCTACAAACTCAACCCAACCTCGAGTTGGCCACACTTATGTTCTCTAAGTGTCATGTCCACTTTATTTCAAAACATAATTACAAGTCAACAATTACTTGGGTAGACCTAACTTAATAGGTAAATTCCCAAGGGGTAGACCTAACTTAATAGGTAAATTCCCAATCTTATATTTTCATGTATTTTAAGTTTACCCAAACCCCCAACGTCATTCTATCGCTTACATATTCGTAATAACGCATAAAGGATAGGAAGAGGGAACTTGGCACAACATACATGATGAACTTGCATATCACAACGAAACATGCATAACGTTGTTAGACTTGCATAACTTAGCATAGTGAACTCGCATATTACCATAAACATGCATAACATGTTAAACTTGCATATCTTAGCATAGTGAACTTGCATATTACCATAATCATACATAACTTGTCAAACATGCACAACTTGTCATTTTAGACTTGCATAAACATGCACAACTTGTCAAACATGCACAACTTGTCATTTTAAATTTGCATAAACATGCACAACTTGTCAAACATGCACAACTTGTCATTTTAAATTTGCATAAACATGCACAACTTGTCAAACATGCACAACTTGTCATTTTAAATTTGCATAAACATGCACAACTTGTTAAACATGCACGACTTGTCATTTTAAACTTGCATAAATATGCATAACTTGTTAAACTTGCAAATCATGGCTTAGTAAACTTGCATAAACATGCATAACTTGTTAAACTTGCAAATCATGGCTTAGTATACATGCATAACTCAATTAACTTGCAAATCATGGCTTAGTACACTTGCATAAACATGCATAACTCAATAAACATACAAATCATAGCTTAGCAAACTTGCATAAACATGCATAACTCAATAAACATACATAAATCCCAACTTGCATCACATATTAACTTTAGAGTTTCTAAAATGAAGGTAAGAGGGCTTACAATGCTTATGCGGACTCAAATAACTATAGCAAATGTAAAGAACCCCTTATGCAACTAATTAAACCCCAAAAATGCAAGCAAACTTGACCAAGACTCCTCCTTTATGGTGCCAAATAGAGAAACAAGCCTTTAATGCAAGCTAAGGAGGATCATACAAGCCTAAATATACTTGTATGCATGGAAAATTACTTAGAAATCAATTTAGGAATTGTATGAAGAGGGTGGAGGCCATGAGAGTTTTGATTTTGGCATAGTTTAGTTGCTAGGATGAATAATTGGGTTTTAGGGTAGGATTAGGGTTGTATTTATAGAAGATTAGAGTGTTTTTAGCCCTAGGATTAACCCTAGGATAGTTTTGGCCCGTCAGATCTCGGAACTCTCTAGAACCAAGCCACCCAATCAAGCCCAAATCAGAAATGGTGCACCAGGCTAGACTGCCTGGGCACCCCCTGTCGACAGGGCTGTCGACAGGGCAGTCGACATGCCTAGACCCCTGTCGACAGGCCTGTCGACATGGGGTCCTGGGCGGGATTTTCCCCGCCTTGGCCCAGCTGGCCCAAACCCTTGTTTTTAATTTAAATTTAAATCTGTTTTAATTATGGAAATTTCTGAAAACTTCCATGGGCCTTAACTGGGTCATACGGACTCCGATTTTCGAAAACTCGGACTCTATTTCGCGTATTTTTCCGAGACGAACGCAATGGCATAGCCCGTTTCCCTTGATTCCCATTTTATAACTTAATTCTGCCTCAATTTATGTTATAACAGATTATTAAAAATACGGGTTGTTACACCACCCCTTGGTCAAATCCTCATGGACCCCATAACCCCCCTCCGTTTGCTCCATATACCCAAATCCGTGACTGTTCGTGTGTCTGTCGGGTGTAGAAACCCCATAGCCTTAAAAATCAGTCTCGTAAGCTTCTAGAAATATTTGTGGACACCGGAGCGGTGCCGGAGTCATACATGAGTGTCCGCCTTCCATCTGCGTGAAAGATTAACGGAGTGGGACCCATGGTGAGAAACCGTTGATCATTAAAAAGGGTCTAGTATTAATTAACCATTGTTAGTTAATTAATATGAGTTATGTGTTGATTAATGATTAATTATACAAGTTTAGTAAGATGTTAAATGACGATTAATATGATAAAAATATCATTTTTACTTGATATATGTGTAGTTACTTGGGTACATGGCATTTAAAAACAAACAATATTGATTTGAAAACAATTGAACCTAAAAAGGTCTTGAGAAAGTAATTCAATAATTAATGGTAATGGATGTTGATGTGAACCCCACTTAAGTATTGAAATGTTAATTGATTGATACATATCCATTGATTGAATTTGTAGTTAATCTTTTGATTGACAAACCCATAAAAGCGTTATTGATTTAAGGCTTATACTGTGTATTCCACTCTATATGTGGATTGGATGTTGTTTGATGATTGATTTAGTGTTATATGATACAATGATTGAAAGTGACCAATATATATGATTATTGGTCCATTGGTTAAGTCTCCATTAAACAAAATGGATTTTAATGAATATTTTATTAATATAATAATAAGCTAAAAATTAAAATTTGAAATTTGATGTCCAATTTTGGATGGACACCAAAATTATAAAATTACAATGAATGTTGATAACTGGAAAATTAGATTTGAATTAATTTGCATGAAGTTATGACTTGTTCAAGTTTTATTTTCAAAATGAATTGTAACCGATAAAAGTGAAGTTCGGCTAGGATATCCAGGGTGAATTTTAAAAGAACTTCCTTTACAAAATTTTCTTGTTTATTTTTATGACGAGTGTCAGGAAAATTTGAATTAAAAATAATGAAGTTGGAAAAATAATATTATTTTAATGATTTAAATATTATTATAATACTTAAATATTGAAATAATTGATTTTGAAGTTGGAAAATATGGCTTCTGGAAATTACTATATATATTTTATGCAATAAATAAAATATTACTGAAGCTATTCGATGAAATTTATTATATATGTCAAGTTACGATCAGAATAGAACTCGTCGCGCAACGGTAGTTTGCGAACTTCGATTTGTAACTTTAAATGGATGTACCGAGAGATCCGACCATCGGATTTTTCGGAAACTGCAACCGTTGGGTTTGGAATGAAAAGAGATTTCTAATGATAATAAGATTTTTGGAATTCAACGATTAGATTTTGTGAAATGTTCAAATCAAATTTGAATAAAAGCCGCACTGTAACCAATAATGGCCTATAATTGAAAATTATAAATATGGATTATTTCTATATGAATAAAAGTAGGGAAAAAACCATTTTAAATTATTATAAATGACTTAAAAGGGGATTAAACCAATTATATAGTGTTTTGAATGATTTAAATTGGATAAGTGGAATTTGGCTATTTTTGGAAATGCCTTTTGTAAACAAGTTTTGAGTAATGTTTTGAAATAAGGATTTTAATTCGTAAATCAAATAGAATTCTTAAGTGAACCTTTTAATAAGGTTAAAAGATGATTTTTGAAAGCTAAGAACTTAACCAAGTTTGAGAATAAAATTTTAAATCTTATGAAATGATTACCAATTAAAGGAGACTTAATTATGGGTTGATAATCAAATAAAGATTTTTGTTTTGACACGAATTATTTGAAAAGACTAGGTTCAACCCATTTTGAATAATTATACGACGATTAACAGTTGAAGACATTGAAGACGGTGGAAGATTGGGAATCTTCACATCGAAAGGGCCGCTTGCCGATGCCTAGACAAGGGTTGCTTCCTTGAAAGGTTATACTTGCAGTAGTCCAAACGTACTTGTTGATTGTCCAGATATGCAAGGGCCTCTCTCCTTAATTGGATGAGGAATAAGGTGCCTTCGGTTTCGTACAAATCCAGAATGGGCTTGTATGGATGTATGTCTAACATGGTATTCTGTGTTGTATTAATTGATCTCTACTAAATATATATCTTTTTGGTAGCGGAGAATTTATTCTCTTAGCTTAACACCCTTCTCTGAGACATATGAGCTTAGAAGGTATATATTCATAAGCATTAGTTGTATGGTATGGAATGACAATGTGGCATGCCATGTGGCGCTGACAGATAGATCAAAGCTTTTGTTGAAAAACGTAGCTTTATGGATGTTGACTCTAGGGCCTCACATCCCTAATGAGCCGAAAATAGGATAATGGACCATAGAGAAAGGACATATGTTTCCTTCTAGCTAAAATTTATGTCATGGTATGGAGCCCAAGAAGATTTACTTATGTGTATGTTGAAATCGAGGCGCCTTGGATGATAGTCAAACAACCAACCAATATGAAGGTTTGATAAGACCAGGAACGTTATGTTTAGGTAATTGTCTAACTTACCGTGAATTGATGGGATGGATCTGCCGCTCAAAGATGCACATGCGCGTGAATCCTGGACATCTTGCTAGAGATGGTTCCGAATCGGATAAGGAAGATCCTTCACCCTGGTTCATTGATGGGATCCAATTTCCAATACGAGCTTTGCATGTTCAATTGTAAACCTATACGGCGACATAATATGACGGGGTATTATGTTGTCTACGATTGATACATTTATTTTTGAAATTGTTTTCATCACTTAGACACTAATAATAATAATAATAAATGATTTTCTCGTATCAAGCATGTTCAGTTTGGCCATTAGAAGATAAAACTCTATCCTCCATTTTTTGCACTTGCATTATGTGATAGGACTTAAGTCTTATAATGGCTTCGCTTTTTTTTAAAAGCATTCTGTTTTTTTTACACTAGCGTTCGTGTAGAGTAAACACATTCCGTGATATGCCTTACTTTAAAACAAGTTAAGAATAACTGTAGGGTTTCTCATACCAATCACATGACTGACTCGTAGTTTGTTTTTCCCTTGCAAACTCGGGTGCCCATTATTTTCACACGGGAAACCTAGTATTCAGGTTATTAGATTAGTTTCTTTTGGATATGTATGTAAGCTAGTTTTGGACTTAGAGCTGGAGCAAGATTTAGATGTTTCTTTCGAACTCTTTAAGACTCTATTATGTTGACTATCTATTGTTCAGTTGTGTACTTATTCACCTATTGGACCATTATGTATAATTATTATGATCCTGCGATGTTGTAAATTCTGATATTGTCCTCTAATATATATTGATGTACATTATTATTTGATGTAATGCAATGTTTTATCTTCTAATGTTATGTAAATGTGTTATATTCCAATAACTATATATTCTTTCCGGGTAGGGGAGTTTGGGTCGTCACGCATTGTAATGAATGTAAATGGGAATTGAATGTATCATGTCACAGTGAATTGTACAATGGTGGAGTCAAAAGTTTGTACTATTACAAATATTGAAATAAAATATTTATTTGAATAAAAACACCGTTTGAATATTAAATTCTATGCAATAACATTTTATTCAAAATAAATATTTATTTCTGTATGTGATGAAATATAGAATAGTATAAATGGAAACAAATTTATAATATATATATATATATGTGTGTGTGTGTGTGTGTGTGTTTGTTATCATCAAACAAAAATCATATTGTTATATTCAATAGATCCAAGTGAACTTGAGGACATCAAATGTTGAATTTGTACCATAAATTTAAATTACGATAGTATTCTGATCAATGTAGCTTATAACATTGTCTTCCTCATAAAAATAGACTTTGTGATCAATATCGCTTTGGATACAATTATCAGAAATCACATTTTGATAATGTAATTGCAATCTATTTCGAATATGCACATCATGCCATATTATAGAGTCAACATTTTTAATGGTTTAAATAAACAACCGAGGATTACTTATATTTTCGACATTGATAAGAAAATTGGTTTCTTTCAATTGTGCGAGAATATTTATTAGATGTAATATACAATGTGTTCGTTTAGCTTAGTTAATTTCATTTTACCTTGGCTAGGCAGTTAAAGCACTTAGCGGTTCTATAGTGATGGAGGTATAAAAAGGTGTAGTAGGGAAATAGCGGATGTGCAAAAAGGTTTATTAGATGTGAAACCATATATATATAATTAATTATCGTTCTAACATTATATATGTACAAGATACTGACATTAGCTAACCTTATATAATGAAATCAAAGAATATTATGGTTACGCACCGTAGATTTGACGATTATAATGGAAATCTACAATATATTAGACACTTATGCCTTAAAATTGGCTCTTTAAACTAACTTTATTGATTTTTATAAAGAGAACTACTTAAATTAAGCTTGTATATTAATATGGCTAAAGCGGGAGCTAAAAAGTCTTGAATTAGCGGATGTAGCGGGAAATAGAAGGGTTAAACGCTGATCTACTGTTCATCAATGCTAAATTGAAATAGCGTAGCGGTGAAGAGCGCTATCAGCTATAGCGGGGATTTTGCAGGGCATTAGCGGGGCTTTAACTGCATAGCACCTTGGATCATATCCAATTCCATATTACTTCCAATAATTTCTCAAAAATATTATTTTACTATTAAACTGGTATTTCTTAAAAAATAATTGTTTTTCAATGTAAAGAAAGAAGCATTCATAAACATTTTATGAACTGCGTATTATGTGAAACTAATTTAGTTTAGTTTATAAAAATTACGTTCTAAACATAAATATATCATCCAATGAAAGTTTTTTCCAACCATTTTTCAAGAGATTCATATAAGATCCCTCATGAACAATTATTATGTGCAAACTTTTGACTTGTACAACCTATCGACTCATTAGCTTAGGATATGTTAGGGTTGATTATAAACCTTTATCTTTAATGGATATGTTAGGGTTCATTATAGACCTTTATCTTTAATGACTTTATAAACTGTTATTGAGATGAAGTTAATTTTAACATTGTGTAATACTTTTAAATACATGATCTTATACAAGGAAGTTAACACATAATTACTCATGGTTAACCATACTTTATTCAATAAAGTTTGATTACTCATTAATATTACATAAGTATGTATCATAAGATGAAGTGATTTTTGAGGTTAAATCCTTATTCATTTTAGGTTGTTTGGAAATACTTTCTAGTAAATACTCATTTATTTTATTAAATCAAATTATTTTTATTTTATAGCATGTTTATTTTTTATTTACTTTATTTTTGTACTCTATGATCTTATCATAAACATATAGCATATGTATCAAATACGCATGTTTATGTTGGTGATAAATCACTAATTAATATAACAAAGTACATAAAACCGTTTTGATATTAATATACTTGCAATTGCATGCATCAGTATGTATCAATTCGAAGAGTTCGTCAACTACTTTAATGCTTCCATTGGATATGCACATTACTCTTAATTTTTGAGATATAATTAACCGATATCGTATCATTCACAATCATACAATCAGAATTATTTCTGAAAACTACAACTTAGCTAATTGTAAATAATATCATATAATATTGAATTCAAGTGCAGATTTTATTATGAAATCAATACTACGTTATAGTTTTATCTAATAAATACTATTCAAAATATCTAGCTTGAAATATAGCTATTTCCACTTAGTAAGTGTTATGATCATTACAAAGTAATGTACAATGCATTTTACAAAAACAACTTTCGTACTTTGATGCAATCAACAAGCATCATATGGCATGCTCTCACTATTTATGCTATCACTCACTCACTTATTATAGTATTTATTTCATATACCATGTACAGTTTGTGGTGAAGTGTTCTTCGATTAAATACTTTAAACTTAGAGAAATAAATCTCATAAAAAATAATTTCTCATATTAAGTATATTTCGGAACAAAAGTCCTATTTCATACCCTAATATTAAGTATCTTTTCTTATTATTACAATTTGTCTCTAATATTTCTTTACGAAGCAAAAGCAAATATTCACTCTCTTCATCACAATCATATGTTAGATTACAATTTTCTACTATATAGTTGTTTTTCTTTCAAGTGTCCAACCATTCTAAAGAACACCCTTACTACAATATCATGTTATTTTTTGCAAGAGCGCAGTGGAGGATCCTTCATAAGGGCATCAAATATTTTGGGCTTTGCATACTTGTAACACTTACATTTAACACAATATGATCATTTTGTAATTAATCAAATTGGTACTCGATCTCATAGTATTATTCATTGCCTTTTTTTATGAACCGATTCACATCTAAGTATCGTACATTACGAACTATGACCATTCCCCATATATACTTATATTCGATAATGTATGGATCAAATACTCATAATCTTGTATTGCTTTTAGAGTCCGAAACTCATATAGTACAACATACATGATCTCGAATCAAATAAATATGTAAGCGACGAAGTTACAAATATACCAGATAGTTGTAAAATTAAGCACTTGCATGAATGTTGAAACGATAACATGCAATATGATTATTAGTAAGTATTTTTTATATATTTTTATTTGTTAATTTTCATTTCAGTATATGTTAACTGATAAACGTTTTATCAATTTTGGAAAATACACAAATTTAACAATGTGGCCAAATAGTATATGTTCTTATAATATTAGAAAGATTATCATTTCATTTAATATGGCTCCCTCCAGTCTTTTTTGTTTCACCAGACCTTAAAAAACATAAAACCCTTTCAACTTCACTAATGGGTGTTAGAATTATATGCCTTAGTATTCTAAGCTTGAGAAAGCTAAACAAATCATAGGCCTGCATACAATGGATAATCCTTTCCGGTTGTATCATATATGATTTCTAACCCTTTGGTACATTGTCCTAATCTTGCTTCAATGTTGAGTCTTCGCAACAAATTGAAACAAAATAATTCACTTGTGCTTACCATATCGCGATGACCTAAATATAGTACATGTACCTTTATTCTTCTCGACAAATACAAATAGTTATCTTATCTCGTCTGTTCAATATATTAATAATACTATATGCAATGCCCCTAACTATTTTAGCAAAAATTGATTGGATCTAAACCTGGTAGGAGCGCTTAGAAGACATGAAGATGCAACTAAGAAAAATTTGAGAAAGACCGAAGCTAAGTACATGGATCGATGTCGATCCATCCCCTATGGATCAACATCAAACTATAATGGCTAGACATTGGGTAGTGCGACCCACGACATAAGATCTTTACACATTTACATATAAGTTTCATATGATTTGGGTGAGTATTGCGCAAGTTATGGATGACTCTTCCTTGAATATGAATGGACTTAGATGACTCTTCCTTGAATTTGAATGGACTCAGATGACTCATGAAGACATATGATCAAACTAACTCGGAGTGACTCAAGATTGGAAGAGCCGACTCTGCATAAAGCAACGAAGATGGATTAAAATACAAAAGCCAAAAGGGTCCATGTATTAGAGTCGACATCGATCCACCCCTATGGATCAGTATCGAGTCATTAATATAAATTGGTTAGTGATGTGGCTCAAAGGGATGACTTGGCTACGTCTCTAGACTTCTCTACACCATGGTGTATAGGTTAATAGCTGACGATTCTGCCTATAAACACCGACTCATTTGCACTTGGAAAAGAGATTGGATCTAGGAAGACACGCCATTGCTCTGCTAGATTGCCGACTCGTCATCACTTCTTATCTCCATAAATACATTCCATACACTTATATCCTTGATCCAAGGACTAAATACTTAAAATCAAAGAGATCTAACTAGCAGGACTAATAAAAGATTGAACGTTGGCCGAAGATAGCCGAGCTACTACAAAATTCTTATCTCTTCTCTTATTTCTGCTTTTCTACTTGCTATTTCTTCAAGATTTGTGTCTATTATTGCTTGGATTGCCTTAAAGGCTTGTGCTTTCACATTCATTTGGGGTTAAATCCATTTTTGAGTTAACGGGGTCAAACTCACAATCTTTTGTTTATAAAGACATATAAATAATAATTGCATTGTTGGAACTTTGTGATTAGACTAAAAAAATACAGTTTTATTCCGGGTATTATTCACTTGAAGGAGCATTCCTCATTTCGACTGTTTGACCTGTTAGATATACATTTAATCAATGGTTAATGAACTATACAAATATTAACATTCAAACATCACTTAACAAGTGGTGTCGCTTTCGGTAAAAAATTGGATTTTTCGTTGTTTAGCACTACCCGGTTATGACAATTATTTAGACCAATTCTCTTCATCAAAACTGTAATCACTTTGAACTTATGACATTTGACAATGTTTAAAATTCCAATATTATCTATATTCAACTCTATAATTCAAACACAAAGTCTTTGGTTGAACAATAAAAATTACTATTAATCGAAATGCTATGACCTTTTGACTTTGACTTGACTTCAATCGACCATGATATTAGACTCATATGACCAAAAAGAAGAATCATCTCTTGAATGTTATTTCACTTCTAATGCTTCTATTCGACCCAATTATAGTCATTCGATGAACATTATATTATTATTTAACTATAATCAAAGTAAAGCTTCCACACTGAGGATCGGTAGTATTTTCAAATCAAGATAGCCATGTAATTTATGCACACCCCAATGAAATTCACAACAACTACAGACACATTCGTAATTAGGGGTGCGCGTTCGGTTGGTTCGGTTAAAAAAATTCAAATCAAATTGTAATCGAAAATTTTCACACCGAACCGAGTTAATTTCGGTTAATTCGGTCGATAACCGATTTAACTGAATCTGAAGGATGTATTATTATTCAAATGATGGATCCACTCAAAGTAAAACATAAATTCATGTTTGAAGAATTTTATATAGTAAATTTTATGTTTATAATATGTTTTGATCTATTTGCAACAAATTTCTTTGTATTATAGTTCTAAACTAATTATTTAAAGTATTACAATATCGTAAAATTAGATAATAAATGAAATGTTCAGTTAATTCGGTTAAACCAAAATATTATTTATTTTACAAACCAAATTCAAACTGATTTAGTTTTCAAATCGAACCAAACCGACCAAAATGAACTGGTTTGGTCGGTTAATTCGATTTGAACGGAATATTGCTTACCCCTATAATTAAAGTGAGAAGGACTCCGAGGGTCCATTAGGGCTCAAACCCCGACCAACCCAAAGCATCTCCAATAGTTCTACGAGTCGTAATATTACGATTCGTAAGATTCAGAGGAGATTTTAACCTCAACAGACACGCGTCGATTTTAACGCCGCCCGCTGATTTAATCAACACCAATAGCAAGGGCGTTGAAAAAATCAAGGCCTAAAAGCAAATATTTCTGGTCCCCATGAATTGAAAAAATGCAGCAGAAATATTGTGGTTTCAAGATACAATACACGCGACAAGAATATCAGTGAATGGAAATATTTGTTGGTCCCATGAATTAAAAAAATTCATTAGAAATATCGTGGTCCCAGATACAATACATGCGACAAGAATATCGGTGAATGAAGTATGCTTTCCAGCTGGAAAGCTTTGCAGCGCGTCGATTTATTCAGTATTCTCATCTGGATGTTGATAAAATCGGATTCGGGACCAATTTCGAATTTAGGATTGATCTGTGACATTTTCGACGTTTCAAAATATTTGTTGTAGAAGATTTCTTGGCTTAATTAATGATTGAGGGGATGCGAATAGCCATCCGTTGGAGATGCTCTCAGCTCAGCCCAATTTAATCCGGACAAGTGAACGCGGTAACAGCCGAAATAACGCCGCACTACAGCACAATTCCATTTCTCTTCTGCATTTCCCCAAAATCAAAAGAAATATCTCAAAACCTCAGAAATATTCGATCTCGCGAAAACCTCAATCCTATTTCTGAAACAATGAAATCCCGCTCCCACCGCATCCAGCCTTCCGATCCTCCGGACGAGTGGGTATCTGAATCGTGGACGGTCGACTGTTCCTGCGGCGTTACCTTCGACGACGGCGAGGAAATGGTTAGCTGCGACGAGTGCGGTGTGTGGGTTCACACGCGCTGCTTCCGCTTCGTGAAACACAAATCCTCGACGTTTTTGTGCCACAACTGCGACAAAAGCAACGAAGAAACCGAGGTCGCCCAACTGTTAATCGACCTGCCTAACAAAACGGACACCTTCCCGCCTTTGCAGTACAAAAATCCGGTGAGGATGTGGGCGGAGGCTCCTCTGGCTGACCGTGTGCACGTGCAGGGCGTTCCAGGCGGAGATCCAGGTTTTTTCAGTAAGAATGCATCTATTTTTGGTAGGCAGTTGTGGAAGTGTAGTGGATATGTGCCAAAGAAATTCAATATTAGGTATAGAGATTTTGAGTGTTGGGAGGGTGAGGCTGAAAACGTGGAGAGGGATAAACATGAGAATATTGAAAGTGAAGGGGCTGATGTTCTTTTTTCGTTGTCAAAGGAGGTGGTAATGGGCCCGGTTGTGCCGTGTGTTGAGCTGAAGGAGGCGGAGAAGGAGGAGGAGAAAGTTTTGTTTAGTGGGAGGTTGAATAGTTGGGTTAAGAAAGAAAGGAACAAGACAAGGAGTTTCTGGTTTGGTTTGAGTAGAAAAGAAAGGAGTGGCAGGAGGAAAGCGAGCAATATCGGTAAAGTTGCGGCCGAGTTCAAGAAAATAGGTATAATTTTTGTATGCGTATATGTGTGTGTATACCCCAAACAGTGCAACACCCCATTTTCTCCCCGATTTCCTAAACCCATTTATATTATAATAAGTTCGTGGGAGGTGAGAGAGTAAGAGGAAGGGGAGAGAGAGGGAAATGAGTGGAAGAAATCAGAGGGTAAATGAGGTGCTGCAGTTTGGGGTGCTATTGAACGCTCCTCGTGTGTGTGTGTGTGGCGAGCATTCAGTGTCACCCCAAATAGTGCAGTACCCCTAAATACCCCCTGATTTCCACAACACATTCCATTTCTCTCTCCCTCCACTACTTCTCTCTCCTTCCACTAGCTTAATTTATAATAAATGAGAGGTGGAGAGAGGGGGGCAATTGGGGTGCCATTGAACGCTCCTATATATATATATATATATATATATATATGCAATTGGAGTTTAGATCATGTCCATTGGTTTAGTTTGTATGTATAAAATCCATGGTTGATTTTACTGTAAAATATAACTTGTGCAAACATGCATTCTTCCGAGCACTCTGCTTATAAATTGTAAGGCCAAAAATTGCTAGTTGTATACATTTGGGTCTAGCTGTACACAAATTCCTTCTTTTAATTGGAACATTGGTTTGTAAAGACTCAAGTTATGTGCCAGTCCACCTTGTTTCCATTCGTCTACCCGAGCTATATTATTTAAACCGAGACATAATGATTTTGCAGCTTGTAGCAACGTAGGTATTTTTCTTTTGCTCCCAATATATCATGGTGGAAAGTTCGGAAAATATCTAGTTCTCACGTTTCATTTTTAGGAAACCGTGTCGATGTTCCTCTTATTCCTCTAGCAAATTTTTTCTTAGCACCCGCATTCCCTGAATTATACCACTTTTGTCATCTTGCATGTTTTGGAAACTTTCTTAACGTTTTGCACTAGTCGTGCAAATTTATGGTCTAAGATAAAATTAAGGAAGAAAAGGATATGGATCATAAGTTCAAATTAAGTGGTGAAATAGCTTTACAAATTTTTTGTTTGTCCAATGCCATTCAAGTCTGAACAGGATTATTGAATAAATCATCATCATCTATCTATGGTACACGACTCTCATTTGTGGGGGATCTTAATGCATGTTTGGAGGGTTAAAACCATTATTGGAGAGTTTTACTCCATTAGTGGGAAGCCTATTTCTGATACTTGGTCATCTTACCAAGTGCTTACAAAAGCCTTCCAACACTGTGTTTGAGATTGATACTCATATCAGGTTTACATATTTAGGGCATACCATGTGGCATTTAGCATTTGTTTTGCTATATGCCTATAAAGTAAGATATCCAACTAATCAATACGCACTATGCATCAAACACAGATGCAACAAAACTGTGCACTGAGTAGATATACGAAAACAACTGACAAATAATATATCCAAATTATTTTTCTGTTATTTTTTTTCCGGTGGTTGATGATTTAGAGTTTGGATCCAAATTTGTCTTCGTGTTTAAATCAGTACACATTTTTTTGGACAGGTTCCACTATAAATAGCCAATTAAACATAAATAGCTACTCAGGGGGCAGGGATTTTCCAGTTATAGAGTCGGATGCTAATAAGGTTGATGACACGGGTCTGAGGATGGAAGAAAATAAGGAGTATGGTCTTCAGCACTCAAATTTTGAGCATCAAGTTGATGCTTCTGACAGCAAGCCAAAACATATATTCATTATTAAGCCATCTAAAAGCAGTATGGATGTGGAGATGCAGGGACATAATAACAACTTGGAAATTTGTGCAAACTTTGAGACTGCAGGTGCAACAGATGAGGTTTCAATAAAAGCCGATCCTTCTGACATTGCTGAAAATGTTGTCAAAGGCAAGGTTAGATCCCTACTATATGTTCACTTCATTATTCGATTATTTAGTTGACAGAACTTCCATCATATGTTCAATTGAGTTTAGTGAGGTTTGTTTAGTTGATGACAAAGCCATTATGAAACTTGCTAGTATGCCGAGGGTTTTATCCATCTAAGGATATTTATTTTTTCTTCTAGGCAAATGATCATATAGATGTACAGTTTCCAGATGCTTCATCAATTGTCAGAGCAATAATTTCATTCATATATTATTTGTACTATACATACATACACACACATCTACCTATCTCCGCTCCTCTCCCTCTCCCTCTCCCTCCACACCCCCCACATAGGGGTGCGTGTGTACGTAATGTGTAAATTTAACTTAGCCAGCACAACTTGTATACTTTGGAACTTCTACACGCTTTCAGGTATATGCAATTGCTATCTTACTAAAACTTCTAATTTCTAGTTGGTCTGAATTTGCGTTATTATTAAATTCATTTGACATAAATGATGCTAGTGTATATACCGTCTTCATCCGTATCGGTACCTGTATCATAGTTCTTCATAATAGACCAGCTGTTGTTGAAACTTGAAAATATATTTAACTTGTTTAGTAGTTCATAGTGGTCGACTCAGAAAGGAAACACACGACTCTGATTGTAGTAATGATATAAAGTACTAGCTATTTTATATATTTGACATTTTCTATACAAATTTTCAATAAAGAACCGTAGTTCTAATTACGCAACAATTAATATATAATAGTCGCTGCATTGCATTGTTGACACAATTTTGTTGATCACAGATTGTACACTTTACCCGTGTTAGGTATATACATTCAACATAATCCAAATCATGATTATAATTTTGGATCATTGTCAAAAAAATAGTGTTGTAATTGTGGTATCTTAACTTACATTGTCAAGTTCAGCTACCATATCAGTTCCTAATGTCTGGATGACCGTTTTTGTTTTATGTAAGGTTAGGTAGTGAGAAAGGTAATAAGGTATTGTATTGGGTGCATGAGAGAAATCTTGTCCACCTAATGTTTATGAACCTCATAATTATGGTTTGGAGTCTTTGGACTGATTTGCTTAAACCTAATATCACAGTTACGTTTACCATGATAACACGTTGTTTCTTTGGACGTCGCACTGGCTTAGTTCCATTGCATTTTATTCACTCATTGTGTGCAATTTATTGTCTTCTCTGAGGTCACACATCTTAGTACTGTCTTCGCTCAACCACACTAAAATTGCTTGTTGATAGTTTATACTTTATGTATTGCAACACTTCAGGTTACTTGCAAAAATCATCGAGGACTAATATTTGTCAGCCATGTAAAAATATCGGTAGTTGTAACAGAACTAGCAAAAAATACTCTACTATCGAAACATGTCTTTCCAGTAAGAAGACCGACATTAATACTACTCTACTAAGTTTTCAGGTAGATTCATTTTGGGTATGTTTATTTACTTATGTCTAGTGGATGAATACTTCCCTACAAATACGGTTTAATGGTTAGCAATCACATCCTTGTATGTGCGTATTATACCTTGAATTTAAAATTATTGTTTGATGCATTAAACTGATTTGGTTGATTTATGTTCATTTTAGCATATAATCCTTACTGCATAATACGAAGAGAAGAAAACTAACTTTCCTATCTACTAGTTGTTGGAGCAACGTGCATGGTAATCCTAACAGTGGTTACATTTTGGTTGAAACTATATGCCATTAATTTACTTGAATTAGACCCAACCAATCCTTGATATTTGAACATTGTAACACCTAATGCTAGTTGTACTTCCGTTGTTTCATATCTTCTTTATTTTCATTTCTGAACTTGAGCAAGACGGGATTTAGCGAAACGATACGTTTTGTGTATTTCATTTCACATCCATTTCGTTCACGATGCTAAGAACTCAAGCATAATTTGAGATAAGATCTCAATAGAAGATCTCATATAAAGTTTCATGTTTTTCCCATTTGCATATTTCTTACATGAGTCCGAATAAAATTGCACTTTAATAATTTAAAATTTATCATTGCTCTATTTTTTTCAATTTTAAGAGTATGCATAAATAAGACTTATAATATCCAAATGAATAGAATCCATCCAGTGTATGCCAAATCAATTGTGCTACCATTCTCCTCTAAAAATAATAATTAACGTTAATGTTTATAAATTTTTTTGATGAAACATTGTATTTACGTAATATGTTAATTTTTTTTATTTCAATAAGAATTATTACAAAAGTTTTTGTAAGTGTCCATTTTAGAAGCTTAAATTACCGCAGGATGAGATATCTCTAGATTGACTTTGGAATTCGAGTTATCAATCCAAGTTGTACATTCAAGATACATTCATCTCGTCAGAATCTGTTCGGTATGAGATAGTGTGTAAAACGTTAGTGGCGGAACCGAAATCCGAGATTTATGTACACCACAATGAGTGATATATCACGACAAGTGATGTATTCACAATTGATGACATTAAGGTGTTTTTCATGTTGATTGACTTGGGCCAAAATTATAGCATATACAATAATAAGGCTTTTTGATAATTGTAAATTTGCAATTATTCCATCGGTCTTTTCTCCATCCCTATCATTCTCGATTTATATGTGTGTTATATCATCTGACATTGTAATCACGGTGCTCGACTAGTCGACTGGTCGAGATTGAGACATCGACTGGAAGTCTCGACTTGCAATTTGTAAGTATTTCGAGCGCCTGAAATGAAATTCATCGACTAGTCCACTAGTCCATCGACTAGGCCTTACGATTTGCTTCGACTAGTTGTTATTTGGCCCCAAAAAAACAAAAACAAAAGTTAGATAAAAAGCAAAGTCGAAGCCAGGAAAACAATAGTCGAACCCAAAAAAAAAAAGAAATCAAAGAAAAGCTTCTGCAGTGCTCTTCCCTTAGCCGCCGCTTCCCTGTCAGTGTTATTGTTGTCTCTCTAGTGCAGCCGTATACTAAACTTATGACTACTATTCACGAAACTAGTGATTGTGAGGCAAATGAAGAAGTCGAGCTAGATGACTATCTTCGAATTGATTGCTTGTCTCATTTGTGTTTTTTATGTTGTACTCTATTAGATTGAAACTTCAATTTGGTAGTATTTCTTTTGCAATTTGCAATCTATTAAATTCCGTGCATCATTTTAGTGGCAGCATATATAACATGGTGTTACTGTCATTACATTCGTGTTACATTCATTATCAAGCAGTGTATTAAAAAACGCGCCTCAGGCGCGTCTCAAGGCGAGGCGGTGCCTGAAACGTCTGGAGGCGTGTTTCAAAAGGCGGTTTCCTCCTGAGGCTTACGCCTCAGTGGATTGAGGCGTGAAAATCGCCAAAAACGCACGCCTCAGAGCCTCAACTATATATAAAAAAAACCCTAACGTACCTTCACTGGAATCGAAATCAATTGGAACATGAATCGAAATCGATTCCTGTTTGGAATCGAACTCGATTCCTTAACTGGAATCGAGCTCGATTCCTTAACAGGAATCGATTTCGATTCCTGTTAAGGAATCGAGTTCCATTCCTGGAATCGATTTTGGAAGAGAGCTTTTTTTTTTTGTTGTCTTTTTTTTTTAAACTGTGCTATGCATTGTTTTTTTGGTTCTGCTTTTCTATTTATTTTTGGTCTTTTTTTTTTTAAGCACTATCTTGAATACATAGTGCAGTTTATGTATTTTTTTTTCTTCATTTTTTGGGATGTCCAGGCAAGTTTAAAAATGAGCAAACGCCTCATCTTTCCCCGAAAGGCTTACGCCTCAACGCGTCGAGGCTTACGCCTCGCCTCATGGACCCGAAAACGCCTCGCGTACGCCTTTTGCGTTTTAAAACATTGTTATCAAGTGTCATTACTAATATGCTATGCATCTATTTATTTATCGACTAGTCCACAAGTCGACTAATTGGACCTCTGTCGATTCTACTCGACTTACCGTCGTAACAACCATGTCATCTGGTATCTGAAAACTAGTAGTACGCTCATGAGTGAGGAACATGGCATTATGTAACACCTATGTCATGTTTTGGCTTGCACTATTCAAGATGGTACAAAATTTCAAAGATATTTAATCTATCTATTAAATGAATATCATTTCAAATTATAAGTCTGTCACAACATATATTTTAACGTTTTTCAAACTTGCATTTCATTTGCTTAGAAATGTATTCAAATGAGTCCCTTTTATGTGGAAATTCTTGCCCCTTTATCGCGCTTGATATCAACGATTGAATGAAACAAATGGATGGATTTGATAATGAAGTAAAAGAAAAAATGATGAGGGAGTACTAAATATTCAAATCAAATCTATCCATTAAACAAAAGGTACAAAAATAAGGGCTATGATTATGCATACAACTGTTCACGGCACGCGCTTTGCGCGTGATGATAGCACGCATATTAATGTATTACGAATGAAGTGTTTTTTTTTGTAAATTAAACGTGTCATATTCAAGAGAAATGATTTGCACAGAAGTTAAACAATATTTTTTATGAAGTCATGTAGCTAGTTTGAATTTTTATTTTTTAGTTGCAACATCTAATTTTTTATTAGTTTGAATTTTTTATGTTAATATGTAAAAAAAAATTATTTGTTAAATTTTATTTCTAAGTGGTAGTTAAATTTGCTAATATTTGAAGAAGGAGATTATTAGTAAAGGAAATTTATTAGCTGAATCCTATATTTAAGCAACATTAATTTTTGATAATATTTGCAGTGGAATTTTATTTATGTAATTAATTAATAAACAATGAATTTTTAATGATGTTTATTTGTTTAGATGATGTTTGGTAGATCCTATTTCTAAACATGGAATGTTGTTTTGAATTTGTAAAAAAAGTTCAGTCGTTAGATCTTATTTTTAAGTATAAAGAGATATTTTGAAATTGTAAAAAGTTTAACTATAAGATCTTATTTTTAAGGAGCACTAAAATTTGTTAATATATGTATATGAACATTTTCGGTAGTTCACATTAATACAAAAAAATGTGATACCAAAGGCATCACAACTATTAATAAAAATATGAATGTATATATGGTAAGGATCTGGTGCGAGGATAGCTAGGGCGCAAAAAGGTACCGTGTTCGTGCCTTGGTTTGTTTGGATGCCTTTCTACATAATCGCGTTATTTATCTTTGAAAAAACTGCACTATAAATTAACATTTAATATAACCATATAATTTTGGAACATGTTTATAACCTTTTTTTTCACGTAAGAAAGGACTAGCTAATAGATATAATGTCACAAATGATAAACCCAACCAAAACGGTGTTTAATTCAAGTCTACAAAATCGAAAACATAGAAAATATGACAGCAGAAGGCTAGAAATCATACAGATGGTGAAATACAAGTGTTCCACACACCACTTTAAAATTAATTCAACTTATAATCATTAATATTCGAATTTTAATTTAACTAATAAATTTAAAATTAATTTTGCATTAATTAAATTAGTAAATTTAAAAATGAATTAACATTATTAAAATTAGATTAAAATTAACCAAAATTTAAATTAAAATTAAAATTGGCTAAATTGAAAATTAATTAATCTTTTCCCCTTGTAAAGCAACCTACAAGTATATGCCGAGTGAATGTTACCCTGCATTTTACCCCTCCTGTCTTGCCTTGTAGTTTACTCTCTACCCCATCACCCTACATTCGAAGGAGCTTTCATATATTGTCTTCCTTAAAATGCCACTGACCTCCCTTACTTCCCCTATGCATGCCCCTTCGATGCCAGTCATCTCCTATCGACTTCGTAATTTCCCATTAAGAAACACCTCATTGTTTCCCAAATTTGATCCTCGGTTGGTCGAGCGGCTAGCATAGAAGTTGGCTGATAAAACACGGAATTTAATCCCCTAACCTCCCGTATTATAGCATAATTCTACTTCGTTGGAGCCAACAACTAGGAACTTGGATCCACTTGGAAGGTGGTCTTTGCTATCAAACACAATTTTATTAAAAGGTTCTTGTAAAAGTGAAATTGATGAAAGAGAACTTTTCTACTGGCTTTTGGACAATGAGTTAGACTTATGCTACAATTACTATGGTGCAAATAATGAAGAGATTCTAGCTACGAAAGATTTGGATCAGAAGTATGTTTTTCTATCATCGTATTTAGGATTTGACCCTGAGCTCATCGAATGGTTTCGAAGGTATACCGGGCCCTAGATTGGAGTTGCTTTTACTCCTTAAATGTCTTTGTCATTTACTTAGTTTCTCATATCTTATGTAGTGGTTATATGCAATTTAGTTCTTTAGGCTATATGCAATACTTAAGCCGGTATTTTTGTTTTTTGGATTGTTTGCTATGTAGCCAGGCTTGTTGGCTACTACGCTCGTGGGTGGACATCAATGTTTTAAAACGCAAAAGGCGTACGTGAGGCGTTTTCGGGTTCATGAGGCGAGGCGTAAGCCTCGAAGCATTTAGGCGTAAGCCTTTCGTGTTAAAAAAAAAGCGCAACACATATATTTAATTTTTAATATGGAATAACATTAAGCATCAGATAGTAAGTAAAAACCATAAAGCATTCGATTCCCTCACTCAAATAGTACGTAAAAAACAATAAACCATATAAAAAAAAATACAGTATAAAAAAGACAAAAAAATGGCTGATTGGAATCAAGCTCGATTCCAGTTGAATCGAGTGATTCCAGTTTGAAATTTCAACAATTGTTTACATTTTTTCTTTTCCGTTCTAAAGTTTGAATATTTGCTCAATAGGCTAGAAAATGAAGCAGTGAGAAGTATTTTGAAAATAAACAAGATTTTTTTAATATATGTACGCCTCAGCCAATTGAGGCTCTGAGGCGTACGTTTTTTGCGCTTTTCACGCCTCAGTTGGTTGAGGCTTAAGCCTCAGAGGTAAAACACCTCATGAGATGCGCCTCAAGGTTTTTTGCCTATGCCTCGCCTCAAGGCGCGCCTCAAGCGCGTTTTTTAATACACTGGTGGGCACAATGCCTTTGCACTTACATCTTCATTATATTGTTTTCTAATACACTGGTGATTTATTGTTGTCGTTGTGAATCAATCCTTGTACCTCTTTATTACCTCTAATGCCAACCTACTAATCATGGACGTCGATTTGTGGAACAATTAAATAATTTTAGCTGTAAGCCTGTAACTTTAAATAATCATACCATGATAATAGTTGAATGGGAATCGTGCAAGAGATTTCCAATTTTCCCACATGGATAATCTAACAATTCAAGCATCCCAATTAATCATCATCATAACAAATATTTTTGGGTTTAGAAGGCTATGAGTAATGGAGAACTCTCATTCGAGTCAACATGGAACCAAATTAGAGACATGTACAATGAAATGCAGTGGTGCAAATGTATTTGGAGCAACCTACGTCCTCTTAAAATGTCGATTTGTGCATTACTGGCAATGATGAACAAACTACACGTCCTCTTAAAATGTCGATTTGTGCATTACTGGCAATGATGAACAAACTAAACATTAAAGAGAAAATCACCAAATGGAAATGAAATACAAGTTCTATGTAAATTGTGCAATAAAGTAATCGAAACGAGGACAGATCTATTTTTTCATTGTTGGTACTCCACAAATCTATGACACAGACATCTTATATGGACAACATGAATCAAGTAACGAAATTTCATACATTGATGAGTTGTTTGAACAAGTTTTGCATGACAATTGCATCAATACAACTCTCCAAAAGCTTAAAAACGTTGTGTTCATCATGCTCACTTGCAGATATGAGCAAAATGAAAATATGAAGAATTTAGAAACATTGGAATACCCGCTAATATTAGATTTGAATTCATTCTTATTGATGGTAAACAACTTATGTAACAAGTTAATGCTAAAAATGAGGATTTCATAGGAAAAGAACGTATCTTCTCCAACTTTGGAGTAGAGATGAATGGTAGCAGTGGAGCATGCACCAAAATCGACTACACATCCACATTTGTTGGAAATTGAAGATTAAGAAATATCCATACATTCGTATCAGTTGGAACTAAGAGAAGAGTTGGTTTGATTGTGCGCCTGTATAGAGGGAATGATTTACTTTCATTTGGTTTGGCGTGGGGATGAAGCAGAAGGAAGTCAACAATGGAATGGAATTGAAGCCACCACTTAAGGATATTTCACTAGCTCACCAGTCTGGTCAAAGGCACACAAGTTGTGACATTAGTCAATTTTTTATTAGCTGATGAATGTATATAAAATTTTGTTTTTGTTTTCCTTTTGTAGTAGTTTTTTGTTTATAGTAACAATTGCCAGGGGTTAAGCAAGATTGTACAATGGTTTTTGAGTCCTTGTTGTTCTACTTCGACCATTGTTTGTTTGTTGCTACTTCACTCGTACCTTGGTACTTCTTTTTTAGTTTGTTTAATAAAGTATCTGTTTCCAAAATAATAATAATTGAATAGTTCAAATTTTAGCATAATTCAAAAATAATGATATACATGCCACCACGAGGAAAATTAACTAGGCCTGCACAAAATATATAGATGACGCAACGTTTAAGATAACTATTAGATCAAAATTTTGTCAATGTAGCAAACTACTAAAATATCATGCGGTTATGTTCCTTAAATGCTTGTAAAAATATATTTGTGCATCCAACATCGGCACCGTATAATATTTATAACCAATACAATCTTGATGCATGTTAGACAAATTATAATTGCGTTTTCAAATTATATTCAATACTGAATGTATAATGTTTTCTTTCAAGTTTTAACTAATATGTGAACAATATCATGTTGCCTTCAATGCACAAAATAAGTATTACTCTAATATTAGTTTGGTAAGTTTAATAAAATAGTCCATAAATATATTTCTTCTTAATCTTTTTTTATTGACAGTGTTAGCGAAAAATGAAACTATTTATTATGAATAAGTATTAAGTTCCCACATTACTATTTCTCTTTGATACACATCCTTGTTATATCGATGAAGTATTTTCAAAATTTGTAAAAACACTTTATGTGTTCCCTTGTAAAGCTATGCATCATCAATGACACTGATAAAGATAAACAAATGAACCGAATCGATTGATCATATGTTAATTCTAAAGCCAGAAACCATTAAGGAGAACTAATACGAATTTTTTAAGTTAAATTGAATTATTGTTTTTAGTTTAAATTCGAACTAATCAAAACTAAAAGCAATTACTTTTCTTTGTTATATGTTAATTATATTGGGTATGATCCTTCCGACTTACGTAATTAACTCAAAACCATTATGAGCAACATCTTTAATTTATAATTATTTGTAAGCCCATTTGAATTGTGAAAAAATTCTGAATAATGTGATAAAAATATTTTTTTATAAAATATCATAAACAATTGCCTTATTGTTGCATAAGATCACCAAGACTTAAGTGATAGCCATGAATGTGTTTTGCCTATAGAAATTTTGTATTCTATTAAATAACATAGTAGAAAAAAATATTAGAAGCATGTCTTAACCATAGTTATTAATGGCGCACGACGCAAAAAGGCGAAACATCAGTCCGGAGCCTTGGCGCGCGGCGCGGCAAATGGCGCGCGCCTTTCTGATTTACGGCGCACTTTTGTTTTTTAATTTAACATATAATAAAAAAAATTAAAAATCCGGTATTTTTTGCTAAAACATGTGCAATCAAAGTTTTTACTATTTTGCAAAAAGAAACATCATCATATTTGAGATCATTAGCATAAAATTTCAAGCGTCATAGGTTTCAAAATCCAATATAATAATACATATTACTAATAAACTAGAAATTTGAATCCGATTCAACAATCATATTTTCAAAATCCATCAGAACCTACAAAATAAATAAAACAAAATACAAAACGTTAGCAAACACAATAATATGATCAACATTAATCTTGTGTGAACTGCAAAAAATGAAAAAATAAACAAAAACAAGCAAAAAACAAAAAAATAAACAAAAGGCGCGCCATTTTGCGCCGTGCGCCTTTTTTGCGCCGCGCGCCTTTTGCGCCATTTCGTGCGCCTTCTCATATTCGCCGCGCCATAAGCCAAAATGGCGCAGATGCTGCGCTGCGCCGCGCCGTGCGCCATGGCGCGCCATTGATAACTATGGTCTTAACTAAGGAAGACAATGCAAAATTGACAAAAAGAGAGTTGATCTTCGGTTAGAATTCAGAAAGCATTTGGAAATAAATAAATTTTTAAAACACTAGTGATTAAAATTAAATTAGTAACCAAAATTTTGTATTGTCTGCCGAAGGAAGAACAAAAATGTTTCTTATACATTTATATACTTCCCCCATATAGAATGTGTTAATTGAGCATGATTTTACTTTAGATATATTATTTTTATTCTAACTTAATTTTCTTGTATACTTATATTTGGGAATGTAATAAAGATCAAGTTAACCTCTATATGATTGCGTAGAATGTTAGGGTCAATAAACCAGTAATTTCGTGCGATAAAAATTAATGAACCCATATTCACAGTCTTGCTAATGAAAACGGCACGGAAATGGAATTTAATACATGACATGAGAAAGAAGAAATAGTTCAACTATACTTGCAGTAGATTTTATATAGGATAATAAAAGCTTATATGCATTTGAAGTTTTGCAGATAAAAGAAAATAATAAAAAGAATTAATTAATTACATTTCAATTTTATAATTTATTAGCATTAAAGAGACTAAGTATGTTATTTATTCTCTTGTTAAATTGAATTATAATTTGATTGTAAAATATTTTGAATTCATATTTAATAAAATTCAAAGTAGTTAATTACTTATATTTATTGCATGGTAACAATATTTGATACAAACCTTCCTATTTAAAAATAATTGACATATAACCATTATGAGTAACTATATCTATGATTTATAGTTATTTAGAAAAATTACTAAACTACATAACCAAAACTACTTGTTGTATAAGAATGAATTTTGCCTATGATCACTTAATTGCTTGTTGAGTAACACAATAGAAAAATATTAGAAGTTAGCGTTTAAAGAGAACAATGTCAGAATTTACAAGTGAGACTTGACCATTACTACATATTTAATGTAAATGTAATTTTTCCAAATACGTAAAAGTTATACTCCTAACAAAATTTTAAAATTATTTGCGGATGGCTGAACAGAAGTTTTTGCGTTTGTACTTCTCATCATAGATTCATAATACAATATGAAATTTATTATTCAAATATATTTTTACTAGATGTATGCTGTTTTTTTCAAATTGATTGTCTTATGCAACGCTTGTAAATGACATAAAAACCGAATTGACCTATATTTTATCATAGAGAAAATTTTGACTTTTCTTAGGTATTAAAAGATCAATAACTCTTTGCAAAATAAATAAAGGAATCCAAATTCATAATCTTGCTAATATCAACAAAAATATGAAAATAGAATGTGATATCATTGTGAAATAAAAGTAGTTGAAAAATTACAGAAGCTTCTACAATACATGTGAAATTGTGAATTAACAAATCTAGCAAACTCATACAAAATAAATGATGAATTCAAGTTCATAATCGTACTAATCAAAACAATTATCCGAGGAGAGCAAAATTTTAGGTTAAAAACCCAAATAAAAGATACAAATTCATAAATTTTGGATAAAATATAAAATTTAATAGTGAGTTAATAGTAAAGACAAGTAAATTAAAGATATAACATTTAGTTCAAGATTTTTGATTCTGTATTTCAAAAGCCTTATGGCAACATTTAGACAATTCTTTATCCATAATAATCCTAACCATAAGAGTGACACATATAAATACCAAGGTTTGAGAATCCGGTTTCAGTTTCGACTAACTAAAATTTCCTTAATTTCAAATGATTTTGAAGGTTTTGCATGTTTCGGTTTTAGTTTCGGTCCTGGCTTCAATTTTTACTGGAAATCTAGTGATAATCTATATGAATAAAATATAAAATATAATTTATAAAAAGGGGTTTTTACCCTCAAGGACAAAAGGAACAAAAAATTATTCCACAAGGACAAGGAGGCAAAATTTTATCCTCAAAGACAAAATTTATTGTAAAAGGAGGAATTCAGGGGCCCACTATAATAACTCTCTTTACACTAACACTTGTCCTTATGGATAAATTTTTGCCTTCTTGTCCTTATGGAACAATTTTTTGTTCATTTTGTACATACAATATTATAAATAAACAAACTAAACCCTAATTTCTTTATAGTCCAATTTAACAATTGCCTGTCTAAAATAAGAACAATTTAGTAGCCCAATCCAAACCTGACCCAAAATAAACTAACAATACCCAAATTCAAGCCCAAAACTGTATTTAGCTCAACTTAGCCTATAGGTAATTTACACCCAACCCAGTTCTATAATATACCCTAATTCAACTTAGCACTAGCCTAAAAAGCATCGACACTCTACTGCAATCCCATTCTCTGCTACCAAATCCGAAACATTGAACGTCTAAAAGGAAAAAAGACAATTGTTGATGATGCGATTCAGCCAAAGATGCTAACATCAAGTCGACGACGAACTAAAGACAATTAATGACAAAATTCGACACTGTCTATGTAGGTTTGCCTTAAAGCGATGAAGAGATTGAAGTCGACGAGGAGGTTTAAAGTTTTTTTTGATTGAAGTATATAATTTCAGATACATATTTAACTAGATGTAATTTTCGATAACTTCAATTTTTTTCGCTTTTTTTGAACGAAACCAAATCCTAGTTAGGATTTCGTTCCCATATCTCCGTATCTGACGAAGCCGAACCAGATGGCTTGAATTTCGGTATTTCGACCAAAACCACAAACCATGATAAATGCTATCACTTTATAATATGAGTAAAATACAGTTAAGTTGAGTAGAAAGATCAAAGAATTGTAGGTGAACTCAAGTAAATTATAATTATGTTAGTAAAATTAGGAAATAATTAAATAGATTATGCGGAAAGAATCTCTATGAAAAGCTGATTGGGAATTGAACTTCCTATTTGAAGCCGGAGATGAGGAAGAAAAGCTACTGGGAGAGGAGGAAGGAGCAATTGAAGATGAGAAAATGCTAAGACAATAAGAATTTTTCTAATATTGAATGTAGTTAGTCGAGGAAGAGAACTCAATTGGACTGGATAAGAATAATGAACTCAGAAATAACAGACGAAGAAGTGTGATAGATGGAAATAATAATTTGGCAGGGGAATTATGTTAAAACAAGATGATAAAATGTTAGGCTTTATTCCCAAAATTATGAGAAAGGCGAATATAAATGCTTAGAAATGTGAACTTTTTTGGTATAAGAATAGACACATACTGTGAAATGTATTTACACAAGGATATATGCATATATGAAATGTATTCGCTATTCAATTAATTAATTAAATTATAATAGCCAGTGGTTTAAAAACACGAGTGAGTCGCTCCTCAAGACGGGGCGTCCTAAAAAAGGCATCGAGATGCAACCATTGAGGCGTTTTTTCATAAAAACATAAACCTCAACCCTTTAAGGCGCTAAAAAAGTAAAAAAAGAGTAAAATGCGTAAAAAAACATAAAAAAATGTTATGATGCATATTTTTTTAGCAAAATAAATTTACATCGCGTTGCTCAATTGACTTTTTCTTCTTTTTTACTAGTTTGAACTCCATAGATAAAAAAGTACAAAACAGGTAATTTTTTTTTAAAATCGATAGCTCCAAGTTTTGAGATTGAAATTGATTTCGGTTTTGGAATCGAAATCAATTCCTCAACAGGAATTGAAATCGATTGTTGAACTTCGATTTCAAATCAGGAATCAGTTTCGATTCCTGAAAGTGGAATCAATTTGTGTTCCGCTCAATTGTATGTACATATTTCTTCAATTTACATGTATTTTCTTACTTTAGTCTACATGTATTCTGCTGCTCATATAGTTTGGATGGTAACATGCTTATGTACACATTAATTTCAGTTTGACCTTAGACTACACTCTGAATGTTTTTGGACAACTATATTTTGTTTAAATTACTTGTAGCAATTTATGTTTCTTATATGCCATTTGACGTTATTGTATGTCTATTTTCGTTGTATGACTTGCTTTTTTTTCTTCTTGAAAGGTTTACACTTCAACGCTTTGAGGCTTACGTCTCAACCCATGTACATAGAAATGCCTCATGTACGCTCTCACATTTTAAAACATTGATAATAACTTACAATGAATCATAATGGTTTGAGTACCGTTATTCTGTATGTTTAATGCTAATAACTTTTGAATTATTTTTAACATTACTTTTTATCTTCCCCTTTACCGAACAAACCATTATAAAATTGTTGAAAAATATCTATTGGAAAATAAAAAGGAAAAAGAAATAAAGATTGAATAAGAATTTGATAATAGAATCAAGAAATAGCAAATACAACATTGATCAAAAAATTGAAGAATTTTTTACGAAATAATTCAATCATATACGATTGAGAATAGTATCTACAATACGAATGAGTAACTTATCCATCAAAGATGCCTCAACCTTAAGCACACATGACTTTCTTGTAACATACCAAATCATTTAGTAAGTTATCAATAAATAGTGTTAAATATGATTACCAAAAATTGTTCGACAGACACAAAATACGAAGTATGAATATAAAATTAAAATAACACAAAATTTATGAGCAATTGAAATTTAAATACATTTATTACAACCTAGGTACGTCTTTAATTTACATAATATAAATACAAATGTACTAGTTAAATGTGATTAAAATGTAACAAGTAACAAAGCTGACGATCCATTTAAGTAGATGGTAGAAAAGTGAATACAATTGCAAACCAAAATGATAACAATTTTGAATACAATATTATCAAATCACAAAAATCATACTATAAACTAACAAAAAAACAACTAGACTTACCAAATTGTATTTGAATTTTTATGGTGATTGTCACTTGATTTCATATAAATTAGAAGTGATCACATCTAATTCTACAAATTTAAAAAGCAATATTAGATCTATAAATTTATTTTTCATAATATAGTATTAGAAAAATTAGTTCTAATATAGATGAATATTTTGGACATCCGTTACAACTAATTGTGATAAAGATAAATGGATGATAGATGAGAGTAGCTTTAATAAAGCAAATGATTAAGCCATAAATATAACCCAGTATATGATAGAAAATGATATACAATCACTTAACCATGATCATTTGAATTATTTGTTTATATGATGATATTTATCTAAATAAATTAAACGAGAAAGTGAGCATAATTAAGATACAAGAAAACTTTCCTTTGGATTCGCAGTTCTACTTTATTATTCTTAAATAAATAGAAGGACAAAATTCAAAAGTAGGCTCCTGAAAATAACTTATGCCATAACTTATTATGAAATTAGGCCTATTCTGAGCTGGGTCAATAAGCCATGCACGTTCTGAAAACGCGCATGAACAAAAGTGTTCATGCACGTTTTCAGAACGCGCAACTTTTTTGTGCATGCCCATTCCAAAAACGAGCATGAACAATTTTTGTTTATTTCCCCTTCACAAACAAGCCTAGTTTCATAATAAGTTATGAAACATGCCTATTTTAACAATAAGTTATTTCCAGGAGCTTGCTTCAAAATTTTGTCCTAAATAAAAAATATCGAATGACAATAAAGAAGTTAAACAAAATCCAAAACAAGTATTTATGTACATATACATATACATATATATATATATTTAATAATTAGAATTTACCTTGATATGCCTACTTCACTCAATGTTGAAACTTTGAAGATTGCAGGAATAAAGTAATACTAATATTGAAACAACTTCGATTTGGTATATATCCTTTTTTATTTCATATAATCGATTACAAAAATTAAAGAGATTCCTTATACTAGCGCAAACCCGTGTTTCACACATGTTTGGGTAAAAATACACAACTTTAATATTTACCAAATTTAGACAAATTGAAAATGTCTAACTAAACTACGTTATAATTAAAGGTTGGGAAACAACCAATTCAAGGACCGTAACTTCTAAAATTCATTTAATTTCCATATTCACAACCGTATAGCTCATTTTGATAAGGTTGCAAGTTCATAAATTCATGTTAACTCTGTTCATAATCATTGTACACAAATTTAAACAATGTACAACACATCTGCTTAACAAGTGATTATTAAAAAACAATTTAACATTTCATTTTGAATCATATTCTTTGTAGTATCATAATATTTTTGATAACTCGTGATGAAGATGCATTGAATCTACGCTTTGTACATAAAGCATGTTAGGAAAAGGTACATGAGTTCACTAACTAAAGTACATACGTATAAACGAGCGTTATGACCAGTGTTATTAAAAGCGCTGATATGCGCACACATACGCGCAACGATGTACACTTGAAGCGCTTCGCTTAAGGTATGCGATGCGACTTGAACTATGTGCGCGTTTTTCTCGATTATGCGCAATGCGCCAAGTATGCGCGCTCAGTTGAAGCTGTGCGAAAATTTGGGAAAAAAGAAAAGAAATGTAATTGACAAGCTTTGATCAGGTTCGATTGTCTAAACTAATTATGTTCTCACTAATTGTGATTTTAACTCATACACACTTAAAATATTAGCCGCTTCAAACGAGATCTTCTTACAACGGCTTCAACTCATGCAACGATCAAATAAATTTCTTTTCTTCTTCAATCTTTCTTTTCTTTTTGATATATTTCATCTGTAACTTCTATCTTTTTTTTTATTCTTTTAATTTTTCTGCTATGTGCTTGTCAATTAGCCTCAATGGGTTTCTTCAGTACTGAAATGCGTTCTTTAGTGGCGTATGTAGTCTGTTATGTTCTTATCAATTTGTCTCATTGAGTTTCTTCAGTATTGAAATGAATTCTTTAGTACTGTATGCATATCATTGTATTCATAATATATATATATATATATGTGTGTGTATGCTTATATATATATTACATGTGCACGTATATACAAGTTATATTTGGTACTTCGCTTTACTTTTTTAATGGAGTTCTTCATTACTACTATCTATCTTGTGTGTATGCTATATACACATGTATATACAAGTTATGTACATGGTTTGAGTAGTTATGTACAAGTTTTATTTCTGTCTATATAAGGACATAGATACTTATTTTTGCACCATAACTCCATGAGTTTCTTTAATTTTGTTCGTTTGTATTAAATTAGTTCGTATAAACATAACAACTGCCATGCATTTCTTTCTAATACCATACTGTATGTTCTATAATGTTTACAGTCTCTTTGTTCGATGTAGCGACAATTTGGTTTGCATATGAATATGTTATTTTCTATTACTTCATAACGTTTACATTGTTTACATGTGCAAGATGTGTGTATCTATAATTTTATACATTATGTGCTTTTTTTTTAATGAAGTGTGCACTTTGCGTTTGCGCGTTGCTCCAAAGGGCCTTGGCGCTTTGGTGCGCGTCTCGCGTTCAATAATAACACTGGTTATGACATGCGCGCGTGTTATCAGATCATATGTTTTGCACATGATTTTTTTTTTTACAAGTTATATACATATTCAAGAGAAAATATTTTGCTTGAATATTTAGTTATAATATCTGTTGAAACAACGCGTGGTTAATTTGAACTTTTATTTCTAAGCTGCAATACCTTTTTTATTTAGTTTATAATTTTTATTTTTATCATTAATTAAAGAAGACCGATTTTGTAATGGATTTTTGTTAGATCTTATTTAAGTGATTTTATAATTTGTTATTATTTGGTGGAAGACGGTTTGAATTTGTAAAAAATTATATATCATTTTTTTTATTTGATTTTTAAGGGATATATTATTTGATATTTTGGTGGTTTGCATTGATTTATCTAAAATGATTTTGCATTATCTATCTAATACAACCTTATATTTTGACTCACATTTTGAAGTTTAATCACAATTATAATTGAACAATTCAATTTTATGAATGTATGGAATCAACGTCTAAAGCAATTGCAAGAAGATTTTATCGTCTAGTTTACTGGGGAAATCACATGGAATATACTTTGTTATTTAAAAAATTATATATTTAGGGGTATGATAGAAAATTCACGGTTGGACCAAAAGTCTAAACAAACTATTAATAAAAATAATGTTTACCGAAATGAAACAATTGCCTAAGATAAATATTGAGTAACTTTATTAATTAACCATTAACCAAACCGAAAACATACTATTTGAAGCACGCCAACGCCAACTTTTCATCATTTACCCTAGTTATTAATGGCGTACGCCGTACGACGCAAAGTTTCACCGGAGCCTTGACGCACGATGCTAGCCTTTTTAGTCTACTATGCCCATTTTTTTATATTTAATATGTACAATAATAAAATAAAAAAATCAATATTTTTGCTAAACGTATACAACGAAGATTTTTTTTAAAGAATTTTGCAAAATTATAATATCATAAACATGAAATTTCAAGCATAATGGCTTTCTAAAGCCAAAATCCAATATAATAATGGATATTATTGATAAACTAAAAATCTGAATATAATTCAGCAATTGAATTTTTTAAATCAATGTCTGCATCATTAGATTCATAAGCTTCAATATCTTCCTCATTCATTTTATTTAGATTCGTTTTTTTCTTGAAGATGTTAAGGAGCTAAAGCAGGTGCTGAAAACCTCTCGATGTGGATGTTCTTCAATTTGGATATCTAGTTTTTTCACTTCTGCTGCTCTAACAACACCTTAAATCATCATTATCATCATCAAATACGAGTTAACATTGGATGCATCATCCATATCTCTTGTTAATCATTTTATTGTAGTCATGAACGTTCTTCAAGGATATTAGAACGATGGTGTTGTAAATATTGTACTTTTTAGTTTCTACTGCTTTGTAATATAACAAATACCAACTTTTATGCAGATCTGATTATTAGAAATGAAAGTCAAACAAAACAAAATAAAAAGCGATAATATAATAAAAAGCTCTTCATTCCTTTAGCCAATTTAGAAAATAAAATAAAATAACATTTAAGGCGTAAAAGATCCTTTAGATGGACACCATTGCTATGCATAAATACTTAAACGACGACAGTTCACGTATTTGCTTAGGGATGACTAGATAAATATAATGGAGCCCAAATTTCATTTAAATACCAAAATGAAAACTTAAACGGAAAATTTACATCTCAAAAAATCGACGCTCGCTTTTTGCATGAGTAAACATAGCATAAGTCAAAGGAGAAGGCAAAACAATATCATATGGAACGAGCATTAACCAATTGAATCAATTAAGTCAGAGATTAAATGCAATAATGGCATTACCACCATCTCCATGCTCTAATGTGTCACATACTAAGCATTAATTAATCTCCCACTTTTGTCATCTTCAAAGCTAAATATAAAATCCAGTGAGGGTACATGTAAAAACAAATATATGTGCTACATCCAATAAAATATAATGCTAAAGAATTTGGAGAAAAATCTTGAAGATCACTTTTTGGACGATTACAAATATAAAATGAGTTTGGAAGATTGCAAAATGAATATATGTATTACATGGATTCAACATAAGAAAATCAAACCAACATATACCATGGAATATAAGAAAGAACGATAGAGGAAAATATTATAAACTCTTTGGTTAATTAATTTGATAAAATCTAGTAGTTTCTTTCATCATACATAACATTTTCTTACCATATGTTAATACAGTGTCACATACTAGAGACCTTATATGCATACTATTTTCCTGACGTATTATTTCCTTTTAAAACTACGTTCAGGAAGTATTTTCAAGAACGAATCTATTTAGCATATTATTGATCGCTAAACATTACAATGCCACAAATTTTGTGGCAATCAGAAAATAATTATTTTCTTTTAAATATAATTCACCTATAAGAAAAGTGATAAAAATAAAATATATTGTTCTAACACACAAATTTAGTGTGTAACTTATTGTAATACCTTTAAGAAAAGTGATAAAATATAATCGATCATCAACTGATCAACTAAAATAGATTTATTATGTATAATACACAATCTCGTATAATACAACATTATAATTTATATTGATTTCAAAAATAAAAACGACCAATAGTAATATCTTGTACTTTACTTTAGTAAGAGACATTTGATATCTCAATCAAGTTGTGTATTGCTTTTTAAATAGTCGATGCATATAATGACATCAATAGAAAATAATTTCTGTTCTTTTAAACATAATTCACTTATAACTTATTTATTTAGTCCCATTATAGCAATCGAAAGTCTTTGATCTTTAGGGTAGTTCTCTTTAATTGCTAGGAATATATAAATAAATTTGTCAGGTAAAGTCATGAATGTATCTTTACATACAAAAGGATTTGGTTAATTTTATCATATGTTAAACATACAGTATTGGATAAGAACGTTAAACGTGTAAAACTATCGAACGTTGGTGGATATGTCAAATACTAATTCACCCTTAGTAATCACGTGATATATTTATCATATAGAAATCATCGAACATTATACTACTCCAGTGTGTGAAAACAAATTCATTGAACATTGAGAGAACAGATGTTTGTTACATGCACCAAAAAACCTAAAAGAGGTGAAAAACAAGAGTTTAGCTGAAATATCAGACTGCTAAAGTAGATTCATATTTCACTTTCAACACATAACATTTAGCTTATTTGCGTTGGACGAATTTTTACAGAGTTAAATTCCATAACTACACAATCCAAATCAATCTTCCAAGTAAAATCATGCTCTAAATAAAGGGACATGCATCAGCGAGAATATTCCCCGTAGCATTACGTGTCGCCATCTTGACATGTTTCATACCCGAAAATCTTTTAGTAGTTGCGTAAGTCACACGAAGAGTTTACACAAGACATCAATTTATCAATCAAATAATAGATTTCAATTTTTCTTGCAAGGTTATCGTTTTCTTCTACTTTAAATTTCAATAATCCAATTAAATTTCCACGGTCTAATGCTCTCTGGTCTTCATATGTCTTGTAAAATCAACAGCATGGAAAGCGAGATAGCGAACAACTTGAATGCTATGTTGCATTTGGTTTTTAAGAACTTTTTTGTTTAGAATTCCACCCTATTAATTTGTTGAGTGTTTTTTAAAGTTTTTTTCACTCACTCACATTTTCCATGTGGTGCAGTTGTAAGATCAGCGTATGGTAAAAATGCACATTTTGTTCCATTATTTATCATCTTCCACGAGTTAAACCCCTCTAAAGTTGGTGTGGATTGAGCTCCGAAAGATCTACCTGTCTTTCTTAAAAAGATAGTATTGAAAACAATACGATTTATCATTAATAGGAGACTACTCCAACCAAGAAAATCGTTGAAGCCACACAGCTTGAAATCGATGATGTTGGATGTTGAGCCAGTTCTGGTTTATATGACCCTAAATTAATATAAGCTCGTCAAACCTCATATCTTTTAGTAAGAGACTCAATTTCATAAATCGACGATCGTAATGTTGAATTTCGTTCAATTGTTCTTAATTGGACCAAGGGCTAATACCCGAGAGAGGTTGAACATGAGATTAAGAGTCGAATTATGGTGTATCAGGTTCCAATTTTAAATGCTCGTTCGATGATCCATCATCATCGCTCGTAAAAAAAAAGATAGAAGAGATGAGGTTTCTTGCATGATTATTTGTTCGACATTTTAATATAACCTATTTAAACGTGGAAGTTAGGGATCCATGTATCAGAACCTTGAGTTTTTTTTATTAGTTTAACAAGTGTTATAAGTTTTAGATGATAGGACTAGTGTATATGAGAACTTGCTTAGTGTTGATTTCAATATCTATTACTAGTAGCACTTACTATATTCATCATGGTTTTTTTATTTTTTATTACTATTATTATTTGTTTAATTATTTTTAATTGTAAATTTTGTTTTATCTTTATTTATGCACACCTATAATTCTCTTGTTAATATTATTACCTTTATATTTATTTTGTCTTTTCCCTAGCCAGTTCCAAGTCGTTTGACGTTAGTGAGTTAGGCGTTGCTGTTGTGTTATATATATATATATATATCATTTTAGCAGTATTTCTTTAATTTTTTGGCCAATAGGCCAGTAAAAGTATAAATTCATTTCGTATTCCATGGCCATGCATTGTTGTCAAAAATCTTAAAATCCTACGATTTAAATTCCCTTTCAAGTCGGATCTCTTCCTTTACGATTCGATTTATATTTCGATTCAAAACAGTTAAAACCACTTTTGTTCAACACGTATTGGTACAATCAGTATACTTATTTGAGTCTACAACTTCAATTCTTAAGTTTTCGTAAACAAAATAAAAATGGAACAAAAAAAAAAAAAACGAATTTTAGGTTTAGATGTATAAGTTTAAACATAAATGTCAATTTATAAATGTATGTGAACCTTAAAGTATGGATCTTTTAGATCCATTATTTTCGATTTGAATCCTGTTTCGATTTAAAATTTAAATGTTGCAATTTACGATTTAAATCTCATTTTTACAACCTTGGCCATGACAATGATTTTTTATTTCATCATTCGCCACATGTCGAAAATGTTCTTCCATGACTGAATCTAATTCGACAACAATTTCTATTTGCTGGCAAAAAAGTCCGTTCTTGTAAAATTCACAAAATGGTAATTATTTGGAGAGAGATTTAGCAAAACTATTTTGAGTTAACATTACTTTTTTTTATTGCCGGTAGTTCTTCGCCATTCGAACAAAATAATCCATATCAAAGCATCACAATTTAATGATCCGTTAATCTCCATTTCACTGAATTAAGGGTACAATTAAACACAAATTTATCAAGCACACAACCATTACCAAATACCAATTTTATTCAGCTAGCTTTAAACTTTTAAACAATTTTCTAGATACCAAATGCAAAATCAGTGAGTTTTAACATTTATTCAGCATTATATCAGAACAAAAATAGAAAATTGTATTAGCAAAAAAACAGTTAAAAGCATTGCATGTTAGCCTTTTCCAACCAAATCAGAAGATTAGACGGCGCAAGATGGTGCAGATCAAATCAACCACAGCCTGGAGACCAAAGAAACGGAGAGTGAAGCAACTGGAGTTGGGATGGAGGATTAGACCTTCCAGAGAGTTGGAGCACGACGCTCGATAAAGAGGGTTAAAGCAGCGACTGTGCGATGCAATGTGAACACTGGGGGAGGTGCGTACTTCTTATTTGTGGATTCAGGGTTTTTTAGTCACAATTTTTTTCACCCTATGGGAGGATTACCCAAGTGGATAGCCTGATCGCGCTTGATCAAAGACCGATCTGAATACAGTCAATTCATTAATACAAATTTACTAACAGTTTCACCCGTTTTATATTAGGTTATATGTGCTTTGTCAAATGATATATTTAGAACAAACAATAAGCTAGTTATTTATGTTCATATAAGTGAGCTAATCAAATAAAGAATTCCACTGCTAATTAGATAAAGAATATTAACTAACTACATTTATTTGATTGATTAATTTTTCCTATTTGTTGTTATTTTAGATAAGCTTTTATTAAGACAATTTTGAATTCGATATTCCATGTTTGATACAACTCATTAGATAAACAGGTTATTATTCCAAATGTTAGTGATAAACAAATCTAAAACCAAAAGTGTAATAACAATGAGTATGCATTGTAAATACTTCGTAGCGAACATTAAAACATTCTTCTAAAATGAAAGCATAGTAAAATGGTAACTATAAACAAATCTAAAACCAAAAGTGTAATAACAATGAGTATGCATTGTAAATACTTCGTAGCGAACATTAAAACATTCTTCTAAAATGAAAGCATAGTAAAATGGTAACTATAACATATTTTTTTTACCTAAAAACTTGAAAAAAAAAAAAGAAAAAAAAAAGGAAGTGGCAACAAAATTTAAAATTTGAGGAATCATACATCTGTTTTAACTTTGTGAGTCTTTTTTTTTTAAAAAAAGATTTTAACTGATTATCTCGTATTTCAGTAATTTTTCCTATTTAATACTGCTAATTAAATAAAGAATATTAATTAACTACATTTCTTTGGTTGATTTTTTTGTGTGTGTGTGTGTGTGTGTGTGTTTTGTTTTGTTGTGATTTGCTATTTTAGATAAGCATTTATTAAAACAATTTTGAATTCAATATTTCATGTTTGATACAATCAATTAGCTAAACAGGTTATAAATTTTGTTCCAAATGTCAGTGATAAATAAAGCTAAAACTGAAAGTATAATAACAATGAAATAACGTATTTTATGCTGTAAATACTTAGTAGCAAATATTAAAACATTCATCTTGAAAGCATACTAGAATGAAAAGTGTAATATATTTTAGAAAATAATAATTTGGAAGTGACGTCAAAATTTAGAATTTAAGGTATCGTATCTCTCTTTTTGCTTATGATTTATTTAGTTTTTAACTGTTTTTTTTTTTTTTTTTTTTGGTAATCAATCATTTATCTAAAAATGTAATCTGGTAATTGTTAATTTATTATTCCAGCTGATGTCAATCCGTAAAAATAAAATTTGTTAATTCAAAAATAAATAGGAGTAATGTAAATAGATATAAAATCATATTCCATTGACTGATTGTGATGAAAGTTAACCTTGATTAAAGGAAAGAGAAAATAATAACATAAAGTTAATAACTTCAATGAGAATTTTAATAAGTCATGAGAGATCTACGATATATATATATATATGCTTGTATGTGTGTGTGTGTGTGTGTGTGTGTGTGACGCTCCAGGACACCCTATTTGATAGCACCCTATTTTAGGTAATTCATTTATAATTTAGTAAGTTAGTGGGAAGAGAGAGAAACAAGAATGTGTGGTGAAAATCAGGAGTGCTATATGGGTGCTCTTGATCCTATACACACACACACACACATATATATATACATACATATACATATACATATGTGTGTGTGTGTGTGTATGTGTATTTCAAGTAACACACACACACACACATATATCTCCTTTTATTTAGCACCATTTTTGTAGCCTTTGATGTCAGTTGAAAGTTTCTATTTAAATATTTGTTCTTTCTCTCTCCTATCACATGAGCAAAAGATTTAAATATAGACTTCTTGTTGATATTAGGAAGCTACAAATGATGCTAAATAAAAAGGGCTATTGATCCTAGCTCATTTTGCGTGCATGCGCTATTGGAACACGAAATTAAACACAAAATTTGACACTATTATAGGCAGTTTGGTCCTTTGTTTTTACATGAAAGGTGAAAATCAAGGGGAGACCTAATGATTAAGATTTTTTGTATTCCATTTTGCGTTCAAATAGAATTTCCCTATATAGTGTGTTTTTCTGCTTTAATATTATTAGATATTTATGTGTGTATTTATATGTATATGCATGTGTGTGTGGATGGTTAATTATATTAGTTTGTAAAATTTGCTAATATTGTTAGATAAGCATTTATTAAGATAGTTTTGAATTCGATGTCTCGTGTTTGACACGGCTAACTAGACAAATGATTTGCAATGTAATTTCGAATGTTCATTGAAATATTGATAAACAAATGTAAATTGAAAAGTGTAGGAGTATCAATATATTTTATGAATTATAAAAATTTGTAGCAACTACTAGAATTTCATTCATAGGAGAGCATAATTTTGTTTGAGTGTGTGTGTGTGTGTCTCTCTCTGCATGTTAAGTGCGTGTGTTTATTGTTTTTAGGAAATTCTTTGAATAAAAATCACATGGACTTAACATGATGTAGTAATAGTGAACTAGAATAAATAATTACGAAAATTATAAATTACACGAAGCTGAGTGTAAAATAGTTTGAGAGAATCAACGGAAAGCTTGGAAACTATTTAGAACACTTGATAAGCTAGCAAATTCTTGTACCTTGATATTATTTACTATATTTAATAGATATGTGCACATAAAACGAGACATGGTGCATACAGAACCGACTAGATATTTAATAGATATATCTCAAGGAAACCCAGGGATACAAAAGTGCATTGGTCTGCTATATGAAAGAGATAGTAGTACCCAACTCCACTCAATCAGAATAATGACAAATAATAGGGTGCGGCTAGCAGGATTAGCGTCTTAATCTCAGGTAGGTATGCATGTATGATCATTCCGATGTCTGGAGATGGTCCATGCTTTCCCAGTGACACAGCTCATCTTACGTTCTATTATTGGAATCATTCAATATTCACACCATATACATACATACACACACACACACACACACACACACACACACAGATATATGTGTACACACACACACATACAGAGGGAAAATTTATTTAAGCACAAAACTTTGACACAATTGATTTGCACCTTTGGATCACCGCATGAATTCCATTCCTTCGTATAAAGACAAAATGATCCAATGGTCGAGGGTTTGTGTCTTTCTTTCTGTGTTTAATTCTATGATTTTATGTCCAAATAGCCGTCACCATATATATACATATGTATATGTGTATATATATGTATATATATATGTATATGTGTATATATATGTATATATAGTAACTGACAGCAATGCTAATTCTGACCCAGGAAATTTCCAATAAAATCATGTAATAACTGACGATAATTTTAATTCTGAACCAGGGAATTAAAAATGAAATCATGGATGATTTAAACCGATCCAAGGACGAAAGCCAAATGTACCGAAATATGAATGAAGGTTCTTGTTATGTTGCCTTAGAGTCAGAAAATTCGAAGATTGACATTGGCAAACCGAAGGTTCCCTGTTCAGATGGTGCTATCTCTGGGTGTACAGATCGTCTGAAACACAATATCGAAAATAATGTACCCAAGTCAAAAGGTCCTGAAGACTTGCAAACAAACTTAATTTGTGATACTGATGACAATTCAGACAGCACTAATCGTTTGAATATAACTGAAACACATCTGCAAATGACTACAAGTTTTCCTTCCAATTCTCATAAGTGTGTGGACCCTGATGTAGAAGACGATGCCAATAATCAAGGTTGTGCTGAAAACACAACAGAGGAGAAAATCATAAACAATGATCCAGAGCAGCATAACCAAGTAGAGGAAGAGGCACAACTAAACTATTCTAAATTGATGAATAAATCAAAAGATTTTAGGAAAAGCTCTTTGACAGGTGAGAAACTAATTCCCATAAGTCAAAAACCAAGAAGTGCCACAACAACCTCGATTACAGTTAAGGCTTTAGATTCATCGAATGACTCTGGACAGCAAAGCTTAAATAAAGATTCTTTAGTTCAAAGGTCGAGGCATTCGGTAAAAGATAACTCTAAAAGCTCTGAAAAATCTTGTCATCCAAGCAAAATTTCTCATGCTTCTGTGTCTAAACATGTCACATCGGAGTCAAAAGATCGTACCCTTGGATCATCTTCCAAGGCATTATCATATGATAAAACCGAGTCATCACAGATGCAGAATGGTACTCATGGGAAAAATGAAAGGATGAATCAACATGTATCTCAAATAACATCGGTACCCACTTATTCTACGATTCCACCAAGTGTTACAACCACTTTGAGTGATCAAGAGGTGCGCATGTAGCCTAATGGCATAATTTTCATAATTGGTCCAGTCATTTCCATTGTAACATTATTTTCTTCCCATCAATCGTACAGCTTGCATTACTTTTACATCAACAACTAAACAGCTCTCCTCGTGTTCCTCGGGTTTCTCGCATGCTTCGAGCATCTGATGGACAGTTAATTTCCCAGCATCCTTCTAGTGGGCTTTCAAAGCGCACTTCAAGTTCTGGAGGGAAAGAACAGGTGCAAACACTGCAGTGCCATCGGCTTTGAATTTATTTATTTTTGTTGGATTTCTCATCATTTCAAACCACTGCTTTGAACATGTTACAAATGCATAAAACATAATTGACACACACAAAATATAATTGACACACACACACACACGAATTTCGGAACGAACTCAAATTTTGGACAGATGATAATATATATTTGGATTAGTGTAGCTCACGGTAGGGTAGGGGTACTAAAGGGGCGTTGCAAAACAAGGGTGCCCTGGAACGCTCCTCTATGTGGGATAGGATCAAGAGGACCCCAAATAGTGCAACACCCCTTTAGCTCTCCTGATTTCCACCACACAATTCCGTTTTTCTCTCTTTCCACTAATTCTCTCTTTTTTTCCACTAACTTTTTAAATTATAAATGTGTGGCTAATATAGAGGTGCAAAAGGAGTGCCACGAAAGGGGGGGTGCTATATAACCTTCCTATATATATATATATATATATATATATATAGGGTTATATGGCACCACCCGAACCACAACCAAGCATTTATAATTAAGTTAGTGGGGAGAGAGAGAGTTAGTAAGAGGAGAGAGAAACGAGAATGTGTGGTGGAAATCAGGGGGATAAAGGGGTGCTATACCATTTGGGGTGCTCTTGAACGCTTCATATATATATATATATATACACACACACCATTGTTTTAAAAAACTCGCCTCGATGAAATAAGAGATAAAACGCCTTGAGGCTTATTCCAAAATGCTTTTTATCTCTAAAGTTTACGCCTCAATAGCTTGAGGCATACAAAGCGCGTAAAGCTTACGCCTCGCACGTCTCAAACATCTGAGGCATATGACTTAAAAACCTTTTAATCTTTAGTTGCAGATATTGACACAAATAAATGTCTTTGAACTTTAATTATTTAATAGAAATAAAAAATGACAAAATTTAAGAAAATAAAAATTAGCATTTTTTATTTTTCAATTTCAAAATCGGCACAATCAAGTAAAATTGTTTATGAAATAATGATCATGAGCAATATAATGAATTTTCTTATTGTTATTTAAATGATGTTTTTCAATAAACTTTGTTAAATCTTGAAATAAATTTTGCAAATCGATTTGAATTGATGGAACATATCAAAATTGTAGTTTGATGTAATCTTCAAATAGTTTTAAGAAATCAAAATTTGAATCTTTTGCATGAGGAGGAAGATATCATTTAATCTTTTGCATTTTATATTAAATGTACAAAAATGATTGTATTTTGTTTGAATTGCTTTGAATGCTTTATGGGTTTTACTTAGTATTTGACGCTTGATGTTATTCCATATTAAAGATTAAGTTATGTGTTGCGCTTTTTTTTTTTTTTTTTTTTTTTTTAAACCTGAAAGGCTTACGCCTCGCCTCACGGACCCGAAAACTCCTCGCGTACGCCTTTTGCTTTTTAAAACATTGATATTTATACACACA